>CM077673.1:141275477-141875477 GCA_039707655.1 Elymus sibiricus | reverse complement strand
GTATCGGTGGTTGATAGTACTTGAGAGAAAATTA
Organism: Elymus sibiricus; assembly: GCA_039707655.1. Lineage (NCBI taxonomy): Eukaryota > Viridiplantae > Streptophyta > Magnoliopsida > Poales > Poaceae > Elymus > Elymus sibiricus. The sequence continues at coordinate 141,875,443 of CM077673.1, read as the reverse complement.
ATTATACCTTTAGCTCATCATTGGGTTTGACACTCTTACTTATTGAAAAAGGCTACAAATGATCCCCTACACTTGTGGGTTATCAAGACCTTTTCCTGGCACCATTGCCGGGGAGCAATAGCGTGGGGTGAATATTCTCGTATTTGCTTGTTTGCTTTATCTCTAAGTAGTTTTTATTTTTAGTTCCTGTTTTCTATCTTTAGATATGGGTTGGAAACGCAATATACCAAAAAAATTAGTTGTACTTGCTAACCCAATGGTTGAGGCACCACCGAAAATCTACCATACCGCTGAAGCTTTTTACTTGGATCATCTTCGATTCCTTTTTGCTCGTGCTAAAAACCCAACTAGCTTAGTTGAGGCAAAATCATTAGATGAGCAAGCTTATTTTGTGCGACACTGCTTATCTCAAAAAGGGAAACTCTTATGGCATGAAATTAATTATTTGCATTGCTATGCTTCGAATTTATGCGAAATACATGATTTTACTTGTTGTTCTGAAGGCACTGAAAAACACCTTCCCCACCAATGTGTGTTTAATGATAATGAAATACTATCTTCTTATGCCAAGGATGTCTATAGTTATTATGATATTGAACAAATTGAAGAATTTGTTGCTTTTAAGGGTTCATCTGAAATTGCTTCTTTGATTGAAAATTATGATGCTATTCTTTACAAATCTGAAAATTTTGCCATACTTAAATATTGCTATGAATACTATGCTTCTAATGCTTATGTTAAATAATTCATTGAGAGAATGTCTGCTGCCTTGGAAGAGACTAATATTTTGCAGGAACGTATGGAAGAAGAAATTTCTGAAACTGTGAGGCCATTAGATGAAAAAGATGAGGAGGAGAGCGAAGAACAAAAGAAGGAAGAGCGGATTAGCTACCCGTTCCCACCTTCTAATGAGAGTAACTTTTTAACTCATACATTGTTTAATTTCCTTTCATGCTTACCGAAGGATGAATGCTATGATGATGGCTATGATCCCCTAGATTCGTTTGAAATATCCCTTTTTGATGAACTTGACGCGTGTTATGCTTGTGGCCATGATGCCAATATGAACTATGCTTATGGAGATGAACTTGCTATTGTTCCTTATGTTAAACATGAAATTGTTGCTATTGCACCCACTCATGATAGTCCTATTATCTTTTTGAATTCTCCCAACTAAACTATATCGGAGAAATTTGCGCTCATTAAGGATTATATTGATGGGCTGCGTTTTACTATTACACATGATGATTTTGATGGATATAACATGCATGTGCTTGCTGCTCCTACTTGTAATTATTATGAGAGAGGAACCAAATCTTCACCTCTCTATGTTTCCAATACGATTAAATTGGAAGAAATTGTTTATACTATGCATTGGCCTTTACTTTGTGTGAATGACTTGTTCTTTTATGACATTCCAATGCATAGGAAGAGAGTTAGACTTCGTTGTTCTATGATATATATTACTTTGTGCTCATTACTAAATTACAAATCATTGTTAATTAAAATTGGCTTTGATATACTGTAACGCCCAAGATGCGATCCTATCCTTATTTTGGCACGAGGGCCTCGACAGGGACAGAAGCGCATCTTGTCGTTTCGCAAGAATGGATATCATTACAAGTACATGTAAAGAAGACATGAGTATATGGAATTGTCTTACACTCGCCACAAGCTACATCAATTTCACATCAATACAACAACATATCCAAACATCATACAGAACAGCAGGGTCCAACTACGGACGAAATCAAACGATAAAATGACATCCACCCTTGCTATCCCAGGGTGCCGTCCTGGAACCCATCCTAGATCGATGAAGAAGAAGAACTCCAAATCAAAACAAGCATCGCGCTCACGTCAAATCATTGCATTACCTGTACCTGCAACTGTTGTTGTAATAATCTGTGAGCCACAGGGACTCAACAATCTCATTTCCAAGGGTATCAAGACTAGCAAAGCTTAATGGGTAAGGTATGGTTAAGTGGTGAGGCTGCAGCAAGCACTAAGCATTTAATTTGAGTGGCTAACTTACGAGTACAAGAATAAGGGGGATGATCGTCGCATAAATGGATGTGCACTAGTAATGATCTCTAAGAGATCCTGAACACCTACTTACGAACAAACATAACCGAACCGTGTTCTCTCTCGGTTCAGAAATCATGAGAAGAGACAGTCACAGTTACGCACACGGTTGGTGTATTTTATTTGAGTTTACTTCAAGTTTGCTATGACCGGGTGTTAAACAAAGTTTCCAAGTTGCCACATAACCGCGGGCATGGCTTTCCGAAAGATTTAACCCTGGAGGGGTGCTACAACTCATCCATCACAAACTAACCACACGTCGCGTTGGAATTCCTCAACCGCGGAATCACCCGTAGTATTTGCGGAATCCCGATGGAAAATCTCAACTTCGAGATAGCCCGAAGTGTCGCCGAAATCCCGCGCACAAGACGTTCGAGAAAGGTAAAACAAATCCAGCAAGGCCGCCCGACGTGCCGACAATCCCGATAGGAGCTGCGTATCTCGTTCTCAGGGCACAACCGGATGGGTCACACTACGAGTCAAACCAAACCTCGAGTTTCCCTGTGGTGGCCCCGCAGTCTGCCCATTTGGGACCAACACGATCAGCACTGGCCCCCCTGTATTATGTTGATTAATCCACGAGTAGCGCCAACTCCCTATGCATTACTAACGGTGTTCAGTATTATTATGTTGAGCAAATGTAGTACCAATGTTGGGCCTTGCCAGACAAGTTTTATCCTAAAACGAAAATCAAGGGGGTCCCCATAACAACCCCGAGCATGTTATGAGCGCTCAATATGTAACATAACACCAGTTCACAAGTAACTAGGGCGGCAAGAGTGGAACAAAACACTGAGCAAAAGGCCAAGCCTTCCAGCCTTTACCAAGTATATATGTGCATTAAATTAAATAGCAATAATATTGTGATAGCTGAAGAACATCCATGTTGGCACATGGAAACATTGCACCTGCAACTAGCAACGCTATAAGAAGGGCTGAGCAAGCGGTAACATAGCCAAACAATGGTTTGCTGGGATGTGGAGGGGGTTAGAGGCTTATCATGGCATTTTGGGAGGCTTGACAAACAAGTGGTAGGTAGCGAGATAAGCGATAGAAACGAGACAACTAGCATGGCAATGATAGTAATGGTATCCAGGGAAATAGTCATCTTGCCTGAGATCCCGGTTGGAAGAAGAACGAATCCATGAAGAAGACGAGCCAACGTAGTCGAACGAATCGTCACACTCCGAACGGTTTCGGAACTCTATCGAGAAGAAACAATCTGGAAACAACAATCAACATAGGATAACACCACAACATATGCATGACATGATGCGCAAACAAACATGATGCATGTCCGGTTTAATTATGCAAGGCATGGCAAAGCACAACAATCGAATCTACACGTTAAGTGAAGCTCAATATGCAACGAGTTGCATATTGACGAAACTCCATGTTCAAATCATTTAGTTCACTCTCGTTTAGGTACTCATCAATATTAAATGATGTTTAACATGGGTGGTCCAGGCATAGGTTGAAGAAGGAATTTCACAATTTTAAATGGAGAAGGAGAACATAACAAGATAATAACTCTCCGCATTAGAAGAAATGTAGTTAATGTTGTTTAACTAAACAATCATTTTAAATGTTGCTTATCATGGCAAGAGTTTAAACGTAAACAACTACATCAACTAGGCATTTCAAATGAGGCCAGAAGCAACATATAGCATTTCCGAAACGTCCTCATATGCAAGTTTTGAATTTGGTCCATATCTGTAATAAGCATATTTTATATTTGTTAAACAGAAAAATAAAGTGTGCCATGAGATTCTACATGTTTTTCTAGTCAAGTTACATATGTGGAACATTTTTATCGGAGCTACGGTTTGGTAGTTATGAAATAAATCATTTTACATGGCATTTACACAAAATACATGATAATAGCAAGTTAAACACTTTTAACATGGTTGAAAGTTGGTTATTATGAATCTACACAAATTCTAAGCATTTTTCATATATAAAGTATTCTCATCCGATGCACGGTTATGTAGTTATTAAATGCATGATCTAGAGGGACTATTCTGCAAATCTGGCAATCTCTGGGTAAATAGATAAATTCGCTGGCACGAAAAAAAACACGATGGGCCAAAGCAGTGGGCGCAACCTAGCAAGGCATCCGCTGGGGCGGAGGATAGTGGGGTGGCGCTTACTTTGGGCCCAAAGGCCGGCTGATGCGGATATGGGCCACGGCAGGAGAGGCCCATGCGGGGATGGCGAAGCTGGGCCGGCGGCTGGGCTGCGGGCCCATGCGCTGGTCAACGAGCGTGGCGCTGGGGCTCCTCCTCCTACTCGAGCCGAGCGAGGCCACGGCGGCGCAAGGCAACGGCGGGCGTCGGGGGGTACCGGCGGACGCGGGGGAAGCAGATCCGGCAAGGGATGGGTCAGATCCGGCCGGCGGCGAGCTCCCTCTGGCCGAAGATGGCGGCAGGCGGAAGGTTGAGCTCCGAGGCGGCCATGGCGGGCTGGAGTTCCTGCGTCTGAGAGAGAGAGGGCGAGGTGAGAGAGAGAGGAGGAGAGGGAAGGAGAAATCGGTCGCGTGGGGGCCTGCCTTGGGGTCGCCAGCGTCGGGGCTCGCCGGAGCTCCGGTAGCCGGCGATGGCATGAGGTGGTGGCGGGGCAGCAGCATCGAGGAGGAGTTCGAGGTCAGGGCATGGGCGCTCCTCGGGCGCGACGGCGGCTGCGAGCGGCGGCGGGCTCGTCCGGGCCCAGATGGGATCGGGCGGGCCCCGATCTGGGCCGGGAGGGCCGATGCAATGTGGGAGACCGGAGAGGTGGTTGTGGGCGTGCACGGATCCCGATTTGGATGGCTATGGGTGTATTTATAGCAATGGGGGCTAGGGTTTGGATAATTCATCCGTTTTCGGACCGTTTGATCTCAATCGGACGGTCCGGAAGCGGAGGGGGCGGCTAGGTGGGTTAGTCGGCTGTGTAGATAGGTTTGGGCTGAGAAGAGAGGGAAGATGACAGCCCAACTCAAGTTTTTATAAACAGAAAAACGTCCGATATTTTAACCGACTACGGTGCCGCTACAGTTGTCCGTTCGGGTATCAAACGGTCTCTGATTGCGACGAAATTTGATAGGCAGTCTAGCTACACAATATTAAGACCGCACGCCAACTTTCGACACAATCCGAGAATATTTTATACGCACTTTTAAAAACAATATTTTAAAGATGCCGAAGGCGCGTGCGTGTGTGGTTGTTCTCGAAACGGTCACCGACGAGAACAGAGAGAACCGACTACTATGAATGGACGCGAGTTTTGAAAAATGAAGGCAACAGAGTGCCAATGCAATGCGGATGATGCGACTGATGCGGTGATGAATGCAACAACCAAACGAATCACACGATGAAAGCGGAATAAAAGGGGAATCTTCTCAAGCGTCGGTTCCGGGCTGTGACATATACCTTGGGATCCTATCGGATTTTGGGCTCCGCAAAACCCAAAGAAGTTCGAACCTCAATCTCGCCGCTTCGGCAGCCTCGCCCGACTGACTCACTCAATCGCGGGGAAGAAGACTAGCACACGAGGATTTACCCAGGTTTGGGCCGCTGCGAAGCGTAAAACCCTACTCCTGCTTTGGGTGGATTGCCTCACGAGGAGGTTTTTGGAAGAACTAGTACAGTGGTGAGTTGCCTCACGAGGGTGTTCATGTGGTGTTCCCTGTCCCCCTCTTTACGGAGCAGCCTAGCCTCTCTTTATAGTGGCCTGGGTCCTCTTTCCTTATTGCTATGGCGGGAAGTGATCCCACAACGGCCAAATTCGTAGGGGGACAAGGAGTACACCCTTATCCGGACGAAAGGTGGTCTTCGCCTGCAAAGTAGCTAGTGGTGATGCAGGGGTGGGCTCGGCGATGACGTCCGCCCTGCGGAGCTTGTGATTTGGTCTCGTTGCACAAGAATGGAAACCTTTGGGGGTGCTTTGGGAACCCGCGTATGTCTTTGCCTCCTTTGCACCAAAGAGGAAACTGTCTCATCTGCGCGCGCTAGTGCCCGGCTGGCTTGGCTTGCGTCACCCCCGGCCTCCCGAGGCTTAGTGTTGCATAGGGATCTCCACCCCTCGGGAGGCGACCTGGGGAGGCCTCCTCCTTCCGAGGGTCTTGGCGCCGTCCTCCTCGCGAGCGCAGGGCTCTCACGAGGGCCTTGTCTTGAATGAGGCCCTTCTGGGCCGTGCTTGGCTGTCGAAGTGGGCCACGCCGTGGGTGTCGGTTCTTAATCCGGCATATCTCGTAGTAGGGGTCCTAAGCTAGGCGTCTTGGAGCGATGGTAACATGGACACAGGATTTTACCCAGGTTCGGGCTCTCTCAAGGAGATAATACCCTACGTCCTGCTTTTGATTGTATTGATATGCGGATGGTACATAGTACATGTATCTACCATGAGATTGTTGTAATGAATATGAGATTGAGGTTATCTATTGACTAGCCTGGCCTCTGTTTATATAATACAGTTACTTGAGGCCTAGGGTTTAGAGGAGTCCTTATCTTGAGCGCCAAGTCTGGTGGAATCTCCCTTGTATGCAACATGGGCTGCCCGAAGTGGCCCATTAGTAAACTGCCATGGGGGTCCTCGGCCCGACCCATAGGTCGGGAGACGACGTGGTGAGTACCCCCTAGTCCAGGACACCGTCAGTAGCCCCCTGAACCGGTCTTCAAGTTGGGGACGCTCCCCGGTTCTTCCCAACATCTCTTATTCTTCGGTCGTCGGTCTTGAAAACTAGTTCAACAAATCTTCCCATCTTTGATCTTGAGGATCGCCGAAGTGTATCTGAAGAGTTCACATGTCGGGCATCCGAGGAGCCCCTTTAGGTTATTGGCCTTTATTAATGCCTTGTTATTTTTTACGCCACACCTCGGGTTTGAGGTGTTTCCCGTGCAGCGGTCTCCTCTCGCGTCCGAGCTCCAACGCCGGACTGCATCCGAGGTGTCTTTTTTGCATCCGAGCTCCAACGCCGGACTATATCTGAGATCCAATGCCAGACTGCATCCGAGGTATCTTTTTGCAGCCAAGCTCCAACGTCGGTCTGCATCTGACGTGCCATGGATTACCTCAGTCTCTGAAAATTTGAAGGAGTCCATCCGAGCTTAAATACCGGAATAGTCTTTTATGGAGCCAGCCATTCGCAACCGACCTATATGCCGGATTGCTTCCGAGGTGTTTTTTGCAGCCGAGCTCCAACACTGGTCGGCATCCGAGGTGTCATAGATTAATTCGGTCTTTGAAAAGTTTGAACGAGTTTGGCCGAGCTTAATGCCGGCAATGCCCTCTATTGAGCCAACCACCTGCATCCGAACTTTACACCGGACTACTTCAGAAATAGTGCTCCACCTCGGCAGTGGGCTGATTTTTTGTGGAAATTATTTCCGATCGCTGCAATTTATTTACTACCAAGATTTATAGCTAGTAGCCCGCAAGGTGCGTGTCGGTCTAAAACCCGCGATGCCCCTGAAGGATAAAAGAAAACCACTAATCCCAGTAGCCCCTGAGACTTGGGTCGATTTGCAAAATCGGCCCGAGGATCAAGTTCTTGCTCGGCGGCATATGTTAGGGATGGAAACATGGTACGCAGTAGTTTCCGAGACTCGGGTTGGGTGCGGCCGACCAACCTAAGGATCGATTCTCCTCGGGAACCATATTGCACTTTGGATTTGCTGCATTGAATAGGCAATGTAGTAGCCCCCGAGCCTTAATTTAGGCATGGGTGGTTGAATAAAGGATCGATATTTGTTTGACACAAACTTTGTTATGTTTAACACAATTTATGTGTAATGATTCTATATATCCAAGTACTTTTCATCATTAATGCTTGGATCCGTATTGTACAAGACTTTGTTGACCGGCCATCGGCTTCAACCTCCTCGGCCGGTAGCCGAGGAGTGTTTGTCCTACTTTATAAAACCTTTATAAGTGCAAAGATTTATAGCAAACAAGGCAATCCGGCCATATGGTTTTATAAACAAAGGTACGCGGAGAGATATGTTATATTACTATTTAACGTAAGAAACATCTTCTGGGAAAAATAGTTCATTTATATGTTCCTTTTCCCAGGATATCATGTTGACCATGATCGTGAAACCTCAACTCCGATCAATGTGGGAGGAAAATATTGAGAATTTAGTTCGGGGAATGTTCCCGAACATCTGTGATCTTTAATGAACCAAATTTTCACTTCCGTCGTTGCTGACCAATTATATTCTTAAGATGGCTATTTAACCCAGTCTGAGGTACTAACCCGGATGACCCGGAAGTAACAATCACAGAGGTGCTCCCTTTACCCCCTAGCCAAACAATCGGGAACGTAGGGGCTAAGAATAGGAGCGAGGCAACCCAGCTTGGCCAAAATCTTAAGTCAAATTGATGCATATTTATGGCTTTATAACGATGATTACGGAAGGCAGCACTCGTATATTGAATACAAACGCTTTTACGCTATATGTTATTTTGACTCCTTTGTGACCGTTTATCAGTTGAGAGTGGCCCAACGTCGGCTTCTACCCCTTTGTAGATGCTACACAGGGTGTTTCCACAGTAATAAGACAACCCTTTGCCGACATCTCGGTGCCCAGAGGCGGTTGTGTTAGCAGAAACGAGGCAATCAGATATCTAGGCTTTATAACTTTCACTTAGTCATAGGAGCTTAAAGTTTAGGAGGCTAGTTACTAGCCCCCGGGTAGTGTTCGGCGTCAGCCGAGGTCAAGCCATTAACACTCTGGCCAATTTTATGAAAGGCCTATGGGGTAACCTCTATCGGTCTATAGTTTGGCAGAGTCATCGGATCGCCGACCAGTTTACGCCTATCATGACAGTCAGTCTTCGGCTTTCTCCACTGAGGTACTTAACCTGTCGAGCTGGAAATACAATCGCAGTGATTCTCCCTTTACACCCTTGGCCGAACAATGCAGAACGCAAGGGGCAAACACAGGAGCCGGGCAACCCGACTATTGACCAAAGACATGATTTGAAACTGATGCATATAAGGCAATATTCGAGATGCCGAGGTGCAGGTCGGCAGGGAAGATGCCGAACTGCGGGTCGGAAAAAGATTTCCCCAGCTGAATTATTACGTGGGACACCCCAGTCAAGAGGATGTCCCGCCTACTAAAGGAAAAACATACAAATAGCTTAAAAGTGCCATAAGCTCGAAAAGCCAAAAAGCTTTATGTAAAAACTTTCATGTTCGAACTAAATCAAGTTTTTTGGTGCCAATCCAAAATTGGTCTTAAAATAAATACGTGCTTCAGTCGTGCTTTAACATGATACATCCCATCTCCAGGCTTCAAGCGGGTCAGCCTTCGGCTTCAACCTCCATATCCCGAAGGCGGAGTGTTTCTCCGAGGCCAGTTTAGCAAACTAAACATGAGCAGCTCTACAGAGAAACCAGGCTTCCCGGCTATTGACCACACACGCGTCGGAAAAAGGAGTAGTAGATAAAGACTTTGCAACGACCAAGAAGAAAACACACTTATTATAAAGTGGCTCATATAAATTTAAGAGCCCCCGGTTAAATCGGGCAAATAAATGTTTAACAACAAAGTTTTTAACAAACAATTTTTTTGTTTAACAAGAAATATAATGTTTGGTTGAACCGAACAAAAAGTAAAATTTCAAAGAGAGCTGACCACGAAAACGACTTAGCTGGTTAATGTGCTCGTTGCGGTCCGGGGTTCTGGTGGGACAAGAAGTAGTCCTCGGTCTGGCCGAAGTCCCAGCCCCCAGGCCCAAGGTAATCGAGCGAAGAGCTCGGGTCGAGACTGGCAACGCAACACGGTTGCTGCGACGAGGCGAAGTCCCCGGGCCAGCCGAGGAGACAGAGTACTTCGGCAGCGTGACGTTGAAGCCCCCGGTTATAATGGGGAAAGGAAGTGTTTTTATAATAAACAAACTTTTCTATTTAATACAAGTAAAATGATTGGTCGAACCTAACAAAAATTGAAAATTGAAAAAAAAGTTGAGCATGAAAGCGACTTAGCTCGTTAATATGCTTGGCGTTGGTGACGTGGGCCAAGCTTGCGGCGGATCGAGGTCCCAGCCCCCAAGCTGGTCCATAGGTGACCGAGCGAAGAGCTCGGCTTGATGAAGTGGCGACGAAGCGCGATCGATGTGGCGAGGTGAAGCCCCCAGTCCAGCTAACATGACGAAGCTGGTCGGCTGGTGACGCCGAACTCCCCGGAACAGGCTGATGAATAGATGGAGAAGCCCCTGGTCCAACCGATGTGTCGGAGCAAATCGACGGAGAGACGTCGAAACCTCCACATAGGCCGACGTGTCGAAGCAGGTCGGCGTGGCAGACGTCAGTTTGATGAAGGGTGGTGTGGCAAGGTGAGAACACAACTTTGGTCGACGGAGGCGGGACGATGACGCCGAGGTGACCGCTTGAGGCAGCCAAAGGTGATTACCTGCTCACGTAAAATAGTGCAAGCCAAAAATAATGGCAGATAATATATATATATATATATATATATATATATATATATACATTTAAAAAAAATCATCTACTTAATTAATTTAAGTGAAGCAAATAATTAGAAAAAATATGGCCTGAGCGCCGAGGTCAGCAGAGGCGGGACGACGTCATCGGTTCGCCGAGGTAGCGGCGCCGCATAGTTGAGGTCAATTATCTGGCGCGAGGTCGATGTCATCAGAGGTCCGAAATTCACAAGAGACTGACCAAACCGATGCCACACACGAAAATTGATGGAACATCTCTGCAAAAATAATGCAGTAGAAACCAACAGAAAATATTCTTTGTGTAATAATTTTTACGTTCTAAACGAATAGTTAGGAAAAATAGAACCTGGCATTATCTGACATGGTATAGCAGACCGAAGAAGAAATTCCTTTGGATTCCATGTGACCGGCCTCCAGCCAGCCGATCCTTGAATTTCGTGCAACAACTCTTAATACTGGTTGCGTTAGCAGATGCATTGCCTTGAAGCTTTAGTGCGTCTGTATGGCATAAAATACTGTCCACTCCTGCATGGCGGATGGATGTATTTGGAGGATTTTTCAGTGTTGGCCGACAACATATCGGATCGCAGTATGCCCGTGGCAGCGCATTGAACATCTCTAATATGCAAACAAATTTGATGAACCGGCGACTGACTTGGCATCGGTTGATGTGGCGAGGCGAAGCCCCACGTCGGTTGATCATGTCGACGACGCAATTTGGTTGATGAAGACGGGACGACGATGTCGGCACGCCGAGGTGCCCACATGATGCAGTCGAAGTCAATTACACGGAGGCGACGCCACAACTTGGTCAACGCTGGTGGGACGATGACATCGGCTCGCCGAGATGGCGATGCGACGTTGCCAAGGTCGAGTATGTCACGCGCAGGCATCAACTAGATTTGGGAGACCGTGCTAGAAAGCTAGCTCAACTCCATTAGTTGTACTTTTGGTCTACGGAAGCTTAAAAGGAAGTGCAATAAGGGATAAGTACTAATCCATGTGCACAATTTAAAAAAGAACAGGAAAACGAATCTGCTTGGCTTCCGCTGAGTTGAATCCTTGTCGGCCTCTGGGCATTGTTCCCCGCAAAAATTGGTGCACCGCGTACCTCCGCTGGATCGCCACCAGTCAGATTGTATTTTTTTAGTGCTTCACCTAAGCGGTGGCTACCTTGCATCTTGCCAGGCGGCGGACACGGCTGCCACTTCTAAATTGTTATCGGTTCCCGATCTGACAACAAACGAAAAAAGCACGATGCAACAGCAATGATTTTGCAAAAGAGATAATTTACATGAAACCGATCATACTGAAATAACATCACCTAATCATTCATCTAGATTTCCATCAAACCACGGTGACATCTAGAAGGGTCTCAATGAAAGCACCAATGTCGGTTCTTAATCTGGCATATCTCGTAGTAGGGGTCCTAAGCTAGGCGTCTTGGAGCGATGGTAACATGGACACAGGATTTTACCCAGGTTCGGGCTCTCTCAAGGAGATAATACCCTACGTCCTGCTTTTGATTGTATTGATATGGGGATGGTACATAGTACATGTATCTACCACGAGATTGTTGTAATGAATATGAGATTGAGGTTATCTATTGACTAGCCTGGCCTCGGTTTATATAATACACCAGAGGCCTAGGGTTTAGAAGAGTCCTTGTCTTGAGTGCCAAGTCTGGTGGAATCTCCCTTGTATGCAACATGGGCTGCCCGAAGTGGCCCATTAGTAAACCGCCATGGGGCTCCTCGGCCTGACCCATAGGTCGGGAGACGACGTGGTGAGTACCCCCTAGTCCAGGACACCGTCACTGTGCCGCAGGTAGGCCGGTCTTGGTACCCCCGTTCCCAGGACGCCGACAGTAGCCCCCGGGCCCAAGGCGAGCTTGAGTTGGCTTCTAGGCAAAGCCATAAAAGACGGCCCGAAGCGCCGCGGGCCCCAACCGCCTGCAGGGCTTGACACACGGCGCCCTCCGAGATGCTGACGCCTCCATTTCTTTGCGCTACCAAACAGCCTGGCGCACGCCTCCGAGCCGTCATTGTTCCCCATCAATCTTGCCGTCCGTTCTCCCTTCTCCCGTGGCTCACGCCTTCTCCGCCAAATCTTGCGTCCGCCCCGGCCTGGCCATTCGCCATGGCCCCCAAGAAGAGAGGGGGCGAGGTTCCGAAGGCGCCGGAACCTTCGTCGGCGTCGGAGCCCGCGTTAGGTCGATCCTTGGTGGTCAATCTTCAAGGGTTGGAGAAGGTCCGACTAGTGGTCGCTGCCGGCTCCAACGAGTGGGGGGCGACCAAGATCTGGCTGGGCTCGCGGTCTCAGACCGAGCTGGAGGCCACCTGCATTCCCCTTCATCTCCACGCCCTCCTCTCAGGCTTGCTGCCGCCGTTCTCGGACTTGTTTTCTACCGTGCTCACGCATTATCAGGTTCATGCGCTTCATCTTGACCCCGGCTCCATCGTCCTCCTTTCCACTTTCGCGTTCCCGTGGGAGGCCTTCATCGGTGTCTCCCCTTCTATGGCCCTGCTTCGCCACTTCTTCCTCCTCAAGTTGAACCCTGTGGGACACTGTTCAGGATGTGTGTCCCTGAGAGCAGTCGATGCGACGGCCAGCGGGGGCCTCAACGCCCGGCTTTCCCCGAACGCAGAAGGGTTCCAGAGGCAGTGGGTGTTCGTCGCTGCCGGTGAGGCCGGCCCCCTGCTCCAACTCCCGTCAGTTCCTGCAGAGCCGAGTCCGAGGTGGGAACACGAGGAGCTTGTCGACCCGAGGCTCGCGCAGGTTTTAGTCAGGCTGGCGAAACTGAAGAAAGCGGGCGTGACAATGGCAATGGTGGTGCAGGAGTTCTCCCGCCAGCGAATTGCTCCTCTTCAGCGCCATTCCCGCCCGATGTGGACTTTCGCAGGCCCTCACGACTCCATGACGCTCCAGGTTCCTTCTCTTCTTTCCAGCGTGCTGCGCGAGCTGCTCCATCTCCTGACTTGCGGGGAACCGGATGAGCTTCCCCGGGATGGCCTCCCCTTGTACAGCCGCAAGGACGGGGAAGCCCTTGCCTGGAAGATGCCGCGCTTCGACGAGTGGGGGTTTCTTCCTTAGGAGGGAGCGGGTCCCCGGGGCGATCCCCCCACGAGGGCCTTGGGTCCTGGGGGTCCTGAAGCCGTGACTCCCCCTTTAGCCAAGGTGGGGCGTCCCGCGTCGCCCACACCCCGGGCCCTTGCCGCAGCCCTGCCCGGGGGTGAGGATGATGCCCCGCCGGTGAAGGAGGCTGCCGCCTCCGCTGCAGGATGCCCGGCGTCAGACGCCGACATGTTGTCCCCGGGCCCCCGTGCTCGCCGGAAGATGAAGGGGCCCGGGAGCAGCTGCTACCTAATGCCGTGGGTGCCGATGAAGAGGAAGTGGATCGCCTTGGATGAGTAAGTGTCCGAGCCCCCTCAGTCTTCCCCTGGTGCGCCCCTTCTGAATCTCTGTTCCGCATGTCCCCTCCCGACGAAGGGAGAGACATGACACCACCGCCGCCTCTTGAGGGCACCGGGCCCATCGTGGCCCTGTCTTCCACGGGCCACGGGATTCCGTGCAGCAGGGCGCCCGTACCCGAGCTCGCGCAGCCCTCGGGAGGTCCAGAGCGCGAGTTTCCTGCGATCTTCTTCATGCGTGGCCTCGAAATTGCGGGGGAGGGGCTACATCCTTCACTGACAGTCTTCCCTGGGAACCAGTCGCGCCGTGCCCAGGGGCCCTCCTCGAGCGAAGACGCGGATCCCTACGGGGCGCGGCTTCCACCTGGGGAGGAAAGGGAGGAGCCCCCAGCCCCCGCATGCCTTCCCTACTGGTCCAGGGGAAGCCGGAAATCCTGGTTGGGCCCTCGAGCTCGCACGCGACCGAAGCGCCGTGCGGCGTGGTCTGCTCCAAACCGCAGCGAACGCGCCGGGGCGTCTGGGGGCGGAGCTTGCTGACACCGACACCCGCCTTGAGGCGGAGCGCCAGCGCCTTGCGCGAGAGTGGCATCGTCTGGGGGTTGCCGTCAACCTCGGTCATCTACAACGCGAGCGCCCCCATGCAGATGCTGAGGGGTCCCTTGCCACGGCAGTGGAGGCCCGCGATCGTGCCCTAGCAGAGGCCCAAGCCACTGACAGCCGACGCAAGGCCTCGGAGAAATGCTTGGAGGAGCTTCAGGCCTCCACCGCCCTTGAAAGGCGAATCCAGGAGCACAGGGCCGCGCTTGACGACCAGACGATCGAGTTGCTCACTGGAGGTGCAGGGCCCCGCGTACCTGAAGACGTGCTGATGATGGAGGCGCTGGAGCAGAGCCTCGAGCATGAGAGGCTGGAGGTGAGGGAGCATCAGGTGTCCTTCGCCGTGGACTCCCTCGCCGCTCGTGAGGCGAAGGTTCAGGAGGAGATCAGCGACAAGGTGGCGGAGGTTCGGGGCACCCTCCTCCAAGATTATCGCGCGAAGTTGAAGCTAGCTATGCGACAACCTGAAAAGCGAGGCCGATGACCTCAGGAGAAGGTTAGATCAGGCAGAGCGACGCCAGAAAGCTGCGATGGATGCCCAGGCTGCTGTCGAGGTCGAGCTTTCTTTTCTCTATAAGCAGGTGAAGGGCGTCACTTCTCTCCCGGAGAAGGCTTTGGACGAGGCGGATCGTGCCCACGGCCTTCAGTACACGCGCTCCAAGATGTTCCAATCCCTCGAGAAGAGGGCCCATCGGGCCTTGAGCAACATCTGTGGCGAGAGCGTCTCGAGCCCTCTCGTTCCTGATGATGCCGGGTACCTGGGCTTCTTTTCCAGGGTCGTGGAGCACCTTGAGGGAGGTGCGGAGAAGATCCGCGACCTTGTCGAGGAGAAGCGCCGCGACCTCCTTGCACGGGCGGCCTCACACGTCTTCAGCCATCTCCTTCGCCTCGATCCGCACTTCGACTTCGAGGCGGTGCTCGCACCCATGCCCGAAGTGATCCAAGGCGCCCTTGCCGAGTGGGTGGAGGACCATGTGGAGGAATTGATAGCGGGGTTTTCTTCTGATGAACCGGAGGACCATGCCGAAGCCGGGGAGCGCGAGCCCAGCGGTGGGGGTGATGATGAGGGCGACGATGGCGGCATGTCTCCATAAGTAGTCTTCACGTTTACCTATTAGGGTTATGAGTGTGGACCTGTGGCGACTTGAATTTATTTTTGGAAAGACCCTTGAGGATACTCCCGTGTGACGTGATGTATAGCATCATACTCCTTTTTGCCAAAAATTCCTGCCGATCAGGACGATCGTGTCGCGCGAGTGTCCGAGCGTTTAGGCCTTGCCAGGGTGTGCACAGTAACGCGCCCACTGCGTCCAGCTTCCGCTTACGGGTCGCACATGGGAGAGGAAGGGGCCGGCAGCTGCCGAACTTCCCAAAGAAAGAGAGATGCCAAACAGAAATCGTTACCAAAAAGAATGAAACCCCCTCTTTCTAGAAGAAAACTGCAAGAACTCCAAGTTTTATCCCAAAAGATGGCAAATTCAAATACAAAATGGGCAAAGAACAGCCGCGTCCGACACCTAGGCTAATCTTCGTCTTCGTCTTCTCCCCAGCGCGGAGCGTATGGCTTCCACCTTGCGTGGGCATAGTCATTGGAGGACAGTGTTGTCCGCTAACGCGGAGCATGGGGCTTCCACTTGGGCGTGGGATGGAACCCCTCCGCGTCCTCGGGGGGCTCCAGGCGTATACAACCCACTCATTATTATGTGAGAGTGGCACGGGTTGAGCCTGAGGGTGTGCTGGGAGCTCCATGCCTCCTGGGCATGGAGCCCAGTTCCAGCCCCCAAGCATGATGCGACGAAGTGGGGTTGGCTCCGGACAGGCCCTCGAGTGCGGGGGGAGCCCCCCACGCTCTCCGCAGGGAAGGCCCATCTCGGAACAGGGCCTCAGGCACTCCGAAGCCCGGGGACGGATGTCGTCGTTGTAGTAGCGCCGCAGCCCCCTGCGCTGCGGGTGGGGCTCGGCGCATGGCTCTTCCATCGCGCGTGAGGCCGACGCCCAAGGCGGTTCCCCAGCGCGCCTCGCTGGGGTGCCCGGGAGCCTCACATGTGTACCCAATCCCCCGTCCCCAGGCGGACCGAGCCGGACCCGGAGACATGGGCGAGTACGTGATCCCCTGCCGCTGGTCGAGCGAGGCCTGGCCCGGAGACATGGGCGTGTGTTCCACCCTCCATCTCTGGGCATGCGACGCCTGTCCTAGAGACATGGGCGTGTGCTCCACCCTCCGTCTCCAGGTTGGAAGCACCTGGCCTGGGGACATGGGCGTGTGTTCCACCCTCCGTCTCCATGTTGGAAGCACTTGGCCTGGGGACATGGGCTTGTGCTCCACCCTTCGTCTTCAGGCTGGGATCGCCAGGCCTGGGGACATGGGCGTGTGTTCCACCTCACAAGGCTGCCAGCATCAGGCACCCTCGCGAGACCGACCCCGCCAGCCGTGCTCGCGAGGCTGTGCATACCAGCCCCGACGAAAGCTGCTCGCGAGGTCGCGTATGCTCCTCCTGTTGTCGTGGTGGCCGGCGCTGCTCCCATCGCAGCCCGGGCGCTCGTCAACATGGTCATTGTGGAGTTGTTCGAGCCCCCGGACACGGGAGTTGACGAGTCGCTGGGCATCTTCTCAGGACGTGCGGGCGTGTTGGGAGGTAAGAAGCGGCGTCCACCTCGCGCGGCCAGCATCTCCCACCGGTATTCACCCGCGCCAGGGGTTAACTCCTGCGTGCCTGACGAACTGGGCCGCACCCCTAGCGGGTGCGGGTCGCAGCGTGCTTCCCAAGGGCATCCGCGTGTCCTCAGCGCCGTGTCGGTTGGTTGAGTGACTCTATGGACGCGAGCCCCCAGGCCCGTCCCGCAGGGAAGCGCCTGGACCTCGCCAGCTGTGGTGGCGCGCCTGGCTGCGCGACATATCTAGTCATTGTAGTGGCCACGAGCAGCGTGTAAATGCTGCAATTTGCGGGCCACGAGGAGCACGACTCGCCCACGTGTCGGGTCGCGACGGGCTCGGGAGGATGATGCTGTGACGCGGACATGGGGGAGGGTCGGGGCGACGAGGAAGTGCTGCACGGTTGATGAGGGCGGCAGCCCCCGGCGTCTGTCGAAGGCCGGGCTGGCGATGGCGTCCGCCAATGGGGGGGGGGGGGCAAGGCAACGCGGGATGCCGAGGTCTGCAGGCGTCGCCCGAGCAACGCGAGCATCCCGTCGTTCGGCGCGGGCTCGGTGTCCCTTGGCCATGGAAACGGCGAGCGGAGGCGACGTGAAGCTTGTGTAAGGATTCCGTCACGCCCCCTACCTGCCGTGCCAAATGTCGGATTTCAAGCTTCGCTAAACCCAAAGAACTTCGAACCCAGGGGTGTGTGCGAAGATCTACACAGCTTCGGCCTCAAGCTCGCCGCTCGACAGCCTCGCCCGACTGACTCACTCAATCGCAGGGAAGAAGACTAGCACACGAGGATTTACCCAGGTTCGGGCCGCTGCAAAGCGTAAAATCCTACTCCTGTTTTCGGTGGATTACCTCACGAGGAGGTTTTTGGAAGAACTAGTACAGTGGTGAGTGGTCTCGCGAGGGTGCTCAGGTGGTGTTCCCTGTCCCCCCTCTCTACGGAGCAGCCTACCCTCTCTTTATAGTGGCCCGGGTCCTCTTTCCTTATCGCGATGGCGGGAAGGGATCCCACAATGGCCAAATTCCAAGGGGGACAAGGAGTACACCCTTATCCTGATGAAAGGTGGTCTTTGCCTGCAAAGTAGCCGGTGGTGATGCAAGGGTGGGCTCGGTGATGACGTCCGCCTCGCGGAGCTCGTGGTCTTGGTCTCGTTGCACTGGAATGGACACCTTTGGGGGGGTGCTTTGGGAACCCGCGTACGTCTTTGCCTCCTTTGCACCAAAGAGGAAACTGTCTCATCTGCACGCGTTGGTGCCCGCCTGGTCTGGCTTGCATCACCCCCGGCCTCTCGAGGCTTAGTGTTGCATAGGGATCCCCGCCCCTCGGGAGGCGACCTGGGGATGCCACCTCCCTCCGAGGGTCTTGGCGTAGTCCTCCTCGCGAGCGCGGGGCTCTTGCGAGGGCCCTGTCTTGAATGAGGCCGTTCTGGGCCGTGCTTGGCTGTCGTAGTGGGCCACGCCCTGCGCTGCAGGTAGGCAGGTCTGGGTACCCCCGTTCCCAGGACGCCTCCAGATCCGGGTGGATCAATTACTTGAGCACTATATGCCTAGCTTAATGGCTTTAAAGAAAGCGTTGCCAGGGAGACATACCAAAAGTTTTAGAGAGTCAATTTATTCTGTTATGTGCTTTAAAAAAATTAAAAAATAAAAATAAAGTGGGGACTTCACACATTGTCAAAAAGAAAAGTGGAAGTGAGAAAGACGAGCACTGTTGAAGTGGGGGCTAGCCTTAAACTTTGTTCATGGCCATGGAAACTTTGTGAATCTTGATTACAACAACTTTTCAACAAAAATAATTATCCCCTTGTACAAATCCATTCTATTATAAAAATAATGTGCCAAAAATAAAGTGGAAGTGAGAAAGACGAGCACTGTTTGAATTGCTTGTTTGATGTGTGCTGTGCAAAAACAGAAACTTTTTCTGTAGTGTTTGAATTTTCATATTTTACTAGAACGTGAAAAAATTCTGAAATTTTTACACAGTATTATTAAGCAAACTGTTTATTACATCCAATTTTTCATAATTTTGTGAGTTACAGAGGTATATGTTACATTTGTATCTTTACTAACTATCCTATTTTTCACAGATTGTTGTTATAGTCTCTTTGTCTGCTTATGTTTGAAATCTTGTTGATCCCCATTGACTTGGGAGCCATAGAATTGTGATAGCATACAGTAGGTAATGTTGTAATATGATTATACAATAATGTTATGGCAGGACATGATGGGATTTGATGATTATATGTACTAACCTTTCTAATAAAAGTTATGTTAAGTTTTGTGTGGATGAAGTGTTCGAAGATCGAGGAGGTATAGATATGACAAGAATAAGGAGAGACAAGAGTTCAAAGTTGGGGATGCCCAAGGAACCGCAAGTAAATATTCAAGGAGACTCAGGCGTCTAAGCTTGGGATGCCCTGGAAGGCTTCCCATCTTTCTTCCTCGACAATTATCGGTATGTCTCGGTTTTCGTTTTGTTCACATGATATGCCTAAATTCTTGGAGCGTCGTGTGCCTTTTATTTTTATTTTAGCAATGCCCATGCTGGTATGGGATAGTACTTGGTTGATTTATAGAATGCTCTTTGCACTTCACTTATATCTTTTGAGTATGGCTTTATAGAATGCTTCATGTGCTTCATTTATATCATTTGAAGTTTGGATGCCTGTTTCTCTACATATAGAAAACTGTTATTTGTAGAATGCTGTTTTGCTTCACTTATATTTATTAGAGCATGTACAGGTCTTTTTTAGAAAGAATTAAACTATCATGCTTCAGTTATACCTATTTAGCGAGTTAGCAGGAATTGCTCATTCACATGGTTAGTCATAAAATACTACATAAAACTTGTAGATCACTGAATATGATATGTTTGATTCCTTCTAATAGTTATGCAACATTAATATAGTAATATGTGGGTGCAAGGGTGGATGATTGTGGATTAGTAAGAATATTGGTGTTAAGGTTTGTGATTCCCGAAGCATGCATGTATAGTCTCTAGTTATGCAATGAAGTTGGGGCACAATTTATCCTTGAATGAAATCCTTTGTGTTGTTTAATCGGGGGCATGCGATGGTTAACTCCTACCAACCTCCTCCCAAGGGGCATGCGAGCAGTACTTTGCTTCGAGAAAGCCAATATAACTTTCACAATAAGTATATGCGTTATTTATGACTAATGTGAGTCCATGGATGTACGCACTCTCACCTTTACGTTATTTGTTAGCCTCTTCGGTACCGTGCATTGCGCTTTCTAGCGTGGGAAGTCAGTGCAAACTTCGCCGGTGCATCCAAATCCTGTGATATGATACGCTCTATCACACATAAGCCTCTGTATATCTTCCTCAAAACAGCCACCATACCTACCTATCATGGCATTTCCATAGCCATTCCGAGATATATTGCCATGAAACTTCCATCATCATATACATGACTTGAGCATTCATTGTCATATTTCTTTCCATGATCGTAAGATAGCTAGCATGATATTTCAATGACTGGTCCATTTTTTGATATCTTTGCTACGCTAGATCATTGCACATCCTGGTACACTGCCAAAGGCATTCATATAGAGTCATCTTGTATAGCTTTATCATTATATCGTCTTGTAAGTAAATAAACATGTGATGATCATCATTATTAGAGCATTGTCCCAGTGGGAAAGGGTGATGGATACTATGATTCCCCCACAAGTCAGGATCAGACTCCCGTCGGAGATTGGTTTTGTGCCCACGGGAAACCTCTCAAGAACCCGGTTCAAACACTGGGGAGCTCTGCGGAATCTAGAGCCTAGCCTCGATGATGGTGGAGCTACGCATGCAGGGTATGAGAAGGACACAGGGGTTTACCTACGTTCGGGCCATCGTGCGGTGTAAAACCCTACTCCTTCTTGGTGGATTGCTTTCTCTCTCGACTTGCACAAGTGTTACAAGTTGTGAGGAAGAAGAAGTCTCTTCTTGGGAGGAAATGAGAAACCAATCCTTCGACCTTTCTCTATGGTGGTTGTCTATCCCTCTTATCCTTGCCATGGGCCTCTCTTCCCAAATGTTGGCGGGAAAAAGGCGACCACAGGGCGACAATTCGAAGGGGGACAAACGCACAGTCTTCCCTGACAAAGTTGGTCTTCATGCTGCCAAAGGCGTCGTCAATGACGCGCTCGTGGGCTCCCTGGTGATGCCCGTCCTGGCGACCAGCTTCATGTTCGTCTCCCTGCACCGATGGGGTAATCCTTGGGACTCATCTTGGAGGAGGGAAGCAGCCCGCTTTCCTTTTAGCACGAATTGAGAAAGATTCCCTGCCCATGCCCGCTAGCGTTGTCCTTGCAGTCTATGCTGGCATGGTACGCCACGCACGTGGCAGGCGTACCATTGTGTGGCCAGTATTGCACGACGCCTCCAGGCGGAGGGCTTCACGGGGGTAACCTCGCTGGGGAGACCTTGCGAGGCCTCTCACATCTTGTGGGCAAGCGTCCATTGGACCCCTCTCAGAGATAGAGAGAGAGAGCTTCGCAGACCCGAAGCCTCGCGGGGTGGTCGTCAGAGTCGTCCAGTGGGCCATCTGCCACACTGGGCCTTCTTCGCATAGCTGATTGGACCGGCAGTAGATGGGCCATGGTACCCTTGTTCCACTGGACCGACAGTAGCCCACGGGCCCGCTGTGCGCACGTTCCGCCCGTTGAGCGTGAAACGGCGTGGGTC
The DNA here is from genome assembly GCA_039707655.1 of Elymus sibiricus. Classification (NCBI taxonomy): domain Eukaryota; kingdom Viridiplantae; phylum Streptophyta; class Magnoliopsida; order Poales; family Poaceae; genus Elymus; species Elymus sibiricus. The sequence continues at coordinate 141,853,557 of CM077673.1, read as the reverse complement.
GAAATGCCGCGGGGCCTGACAAACTGCTGGGCCCAGAGGTGACACGTGGCAGCCTTGATGGGACGGGGTGCACCCACTTCTCCCACGACGCCTCAGTAACTGGATGCTTGCCTTAAGACTACCACGTGCACCGGGGTGGAACCATCATTGCCTTCCTTCCTCCAAACGCTTCCTCTGCACACACAACTCCTTCCTTGCACACTCCTCGCCCACTGCTCTCCTTCTCCGCCTTCAATCTCGTGTCGCCATTGCCATGGCTCCGAAGAAGAGGAGTGTCGCCTCCACCGGAGTGCAGGTGGAGCCGACCCTGCTGCCCTCCCCCATCAAGAACATGGAGGGGCTAGACAAGCTGATTCCCCTGACGACCAATGCTCACAACAATCATGGGGCCACCAAGATCTAGCTGGGCTCGAAGCCTACCAGGGAGTTGATGGCGATGACGTTCCCGTTCTTCTTCCACTGCATCTTCAGAGGTCGGGACCCTTGTTTCTTCAACTTCTTCTGCGCAGTGCTCAAGCACTACCAGATCCACGCACTCCATCTTCACCCCAACTCCGTATTCCTCCTCTCCACCTTCACCTTCCTCTGCGAGGGCTTCCTGGGGTGATGCCCTCGGTGGCCCGCATCCGCACCTTCTATAGCATGAGGTGCAAGCAGGGCTATTGTCGTGCTTTTATCACGGCAGATATCCTAGTGCAAGGACTTAGGGGTGAAGTCATCACTACGGCGGTTAACTCTAAGGGGTTGATCGGGACGAAAGACACAGGTTTACCCAGGTTCGGCCCCTCTCGAAGGAGGTAATAGCCTACGTCCTGCTTTGAGTTGTTTTGTTTGGGTATCGATTATAAGGGAGCGGATTCGCTTGACCTAGTACTCGATCAAAGGTTTCGTGTCGTAAGCCGCCCAGGGAACCCGCCTTTATATACACAGGTTGAGGCCCTGGGCTTACAAGAGTCCGGGCCGGGTTACATCTAATAACTGACCTCACCTCTAAATCCCCTTGCCTTGTCTGGCAAGCCGTCTCCCGGCGGCTTACACCTCCGGGTCATACGTTGCTTTCCGGCTCTGGGTCTCCGCCCGTCCCATCTGGCAAGTTACTTCCAAGCCTTGTCTTGATCTTCCGGCCTGCTTAAGGCCTCACTGTAAAAGTCGCCAACTTCCTAACATGCCCTATCCTTGGGCGGGTTATACCACGGGGTTATATCCCCAACATTAGGCCCCAGATTGATTTGAACCTGTTCATGTCAATCTTCAAGTCTTCTGGTTGGCGAGTCTTGTGTTCTTCATAATCACTTGCCCTGAAATAAATCTTCATGACCCGCCATGTGAAAATGGATGACGTCATCTCTGATAAATCCAAAAGATCTTAATGACATCACAACGGATCTTTGCATTAACTGGTCAACCCGAGAGTCGAGGCGTTTTCTTAGTCAATCATCATTTTGTCTCCTCGATTCCCGCGCCAGACTGTTGCTGTTCCATCCCCCTTATAAATAGGTGCAGGGGGGGGGGTCCCATCCTTTTCACTTTCCCCCGCCGCCACTTCTCTCTTCTTCTTCCTCCAGACGCTCGCGCACCCGAAGCATCGCCGCGCCGTCCGGACCACTCCGTCGTCCTCAACCAGGCCACTGCATCACCCTGAGCTTGGCCAGAGCTCGCCGGCGCTCGCCCGCATCTCCTGCACCTACCAGGTTCTATTCTTCTTCCCTCATAGATCTGCATTAGTTCATCGGTGTTCTTTGAGTCCGCCACCGTTCATCGGAGCACTCCCCATTAATCGGTAGGAGAAAACACCTGTAGGCTTCAAAACACTGGCCAAATTGCGCGGCACCCCGCTTTATACGCATTTCGTAGACGGCGTAGATTACTCTCTTATTGGAATACATGTTTCAACTGCCTGTTCTTCCATGGCTGTTTTAGGTTTAGCAAATGTTTTCCTTTTATTTTCTCCCGTAGGTCTTAAAATGGTAGATGTAGTCGGTGGAACCTATTTGTCCATACTTAGCAATATTTTCCACATTTGCTATCTATTTGACCCGCCATCACGCTGCCGGCTCTCCTTGTAAGGATGTAATCCGCCTCATTCCTGTAGGTGGCGGCGGCTCATGACTTAGTAATGACCCGCCAAGTAGCGTCGTCGTTTTAGAGTCATAGTTGTTTTGGTCATGCAGCGTTCTTAACCCGCCGTGTCTTCATGCCTTTCCACAGCGTTTAACCTGCCGTTATGGCTAAATCCCCCGCTTCTTGCGATTGGGTAGGCTCCGGGTTCACCGAAGAGATTCTCAATGATTTCGTAGTCATGGGAGTTTTGCCGGCTTAGGACGTCATCCAGTGGCGGGTCCCAGGCGCTGAAATCAGTCCCGAACCCAAGGACGGGGAAGTTATCGTCTTCACAGACCATCTTCTTCGCGGCTTCTCACCGCCCGGATCAAAGTTTTTCCGGGATGCCCTGCATTTCTACAAGCTGCATCCTCGGGACATTGGCCCCAACTCTATTACCAATTTGTGCCAGTTCCAAATTTTCTGTGAAGCATATCTCCAAGAAGAGCCGTCCGTCGACCTCTTCAGAGATTTCTTGTACATCAATCGGCAGACAGAAATTGCTGATGGGCCCAGCCTTGCACTTGATGGTGTTTCCATTCAGAGACAGAGAGATGTTTCCTTTTCGTCAGCCACTCAACCCAGCATCCCAAAGACTGGAACAATACTTGGTTCTATTGTAGAGACACTTCTCCGGCTAACGAAAAACCCACTGTCGGGTTATCGCCCCTACCGGCTTTGCACCACCAGTGAGCTTCCAGACCGGCTAACTGCCGCTGAATGTGCCCAATATGGTCCGACGTTTTCAAAGATCAGGGCTTTGTTAGCTAACGGATTGACTAGAGTTGACCTAACCCGCTGCTGGGTCTCTTGGAGAATCTTACCATTGAGCCGGTGCGGCGGCTTAATGTGTGAATATACCGGCGAAGTGAATGATCCTCAGTGCTTCAACCAGATGCCCTTGACGGACCAGGATCTCAACTTGATTGTCAAATCTCTGCTGGGAGAACCTCAGGAGGTTTGCAACAAGACGGGGTTAAACCCCTTCTACATTCATAACCCGGCTCCCGCAGTAAGACTTTCTACCTTAACATTTCATCCTTTCCTTTAGATTTCGCACTTGACCTTATTTAACTTTTCTGCAAATCTATTTATTATATGCAGACCAGCTCTTCCTTCTGGAAGAGAAGATTAAACACAGCCTCCACTTCTAAGAAGAAGGCAAAGGCGACTAAAACCCGGGCTCCGGCTCGTAAGAAGAAACCATCAGCTCAGGAACTGCTTGAATTGGATGACTCGGAGGTAGAACTTGACTCTCTTGGCCTTCTTTTCATGCAATTTATTGACCCTGACTCCTCTCAGGGTGACGCAGAGACAAGCAAAGCCGGCGCAGCAGAGGTAACTACCATCGCCTCTGACTCAGAACCCTTGCCAAGAGAGAAAATACGCCTGGTCATCCGGAAAGTAAAGTTTTCACACCCCCTTGCTCACTTGGATCCCAACTTTCTTTTGAAGAAGCAGCAACACGACTCTAGGCGCCAGACTCGGAATGCCGGCTCTGAAGATCTAGTGGCCGGCTTACCTGACGCTCCGGCTCCGCGGAAACACCGTAACGAGGTAATTCATAACTTTGCTTGTTTTTTTTCTGCCTGCTAGCCTTATGCAGTAAATCTGATCACACTGCTCAACTTTAATTGTTTTCAGGATACTCCTCCTTCCTCTGGCGACTCAACCGCCTCCAAACTGCCTCCTCTTGTTATCAACCCGTGGTAAATTTCTTTGCATCCCCTTTCTGCTTATTAATATTCTGTCCTTGCATATAACTAACAATGAAATCATTGTTCGCAGGGCCCAGGCTAAGAAGAGGTAATTGAGCGGGTCGTCTTCCCGTCCGGATGTCCTAGAGCCGGAGAATCCGAAGCTTGGCACTCCTGAAGTTCAAGTCGAGTCCCCTGAAGCTGATCAAGGCACCCACAATGAGATTCCCCAGCCTATTGAGCCGGCGGATATTGACATTGTGATTCCTGAGGCTAACCCGGAGGCTGATCCAAAGACGCCCAGCCCTCTGCCGACAGCTCCAGATGTGACTGCTCATGAAGAAGAGGTTACTATCACCGGCTCAGCCTATACAGCTCCAGCCCCTTCCAATGTGCTGACCAAGCACATTAGCAAGGATAAGGCGTCTTCACCTGAGAAGGAGAAGGCTAAACTTGACCTTCCTAACCTGGAGAAGCTTACTGCTGATGAACTGCACTCGGGATATCTGAGCCGGCTCGCCGTAAGCCGGGACATGGAGGCCAATTTAGTTGGCATGATGAAGAGAAAATACAAGGTACTCAACCTTCCCTGTTCTCCGTATATCCTTACATAGCCCCCAAGAGCCGGCTTATTTTCTTGAAGATAAGCCGTGTATTTAGTAATATGTAGATTTCAATAGACCAACATGTATCCCCCAAGGGTCGGGTCATTATGCGAATAATGAGCCGGCACTTACTAAATTGATAGAAATAAAATGCTAAGTGTAGCCCTCGAGGGCCGGGTCATTATGTAAATAATGAGCTGGAACTTCTTGTAGAACTAATCATATATAAACTAGAGGAGCAATGTGTAGCCCCCAAGAGTCGTGCTATCTTCATGAAGATGATCCGGGTCTTGTTTGTACTATAATCTTTGAAAGAACTGAGACACATTAGCCCCCAAGTGTCAAGTATATTGCTTGCAATCTGCTTGAGACTTGTAAGAACCTTCCTCAACACTTCCCCATGTCATTACAGACCTTGCTGGCAGCTTAGAATTGAAAAAACTTGTGCCCGACTATGGTATTGTGCAGGATGCTTTAAGTGTGGCCGAGTCTAGCTTGACCGACCTTAAGAAAAACCTGGCATTGCAAGAATACGCAAGAGCTGAAGCTGATGCAAAATGGCGGCTCTCTTCGACAGAACTGGAAAAGATCAAGGCGGACTTTGAGGCATACAGACAAACTGCTGAAGCTAATCAAGCCGCCTTGACCAAACGTGCCAAAGACGCCGAGGGCCGACTTAAGCCCGTTACCAAAGAGCTGTCCGGCTTGAAACGCCATGTAGCTTGGATCACAGAAGCCGTCTTTGGTAAGTGTTTACTGATTACACTATTCTTGCCAAACAGTCTTATAAAGACTCGCCCGGTGACTTACAAAATTGATTTGCTTGTAGGCCAACAAACTCTCCAGCTTCCGGATGACAGCTTGCTGAAGCTGGAGGCCTTATATGCTTTTACTGGGCAGCTGTATGCTGGAAGCCTCTTCACCATCAGGGCTGTTTTTGGTGAAAAGGGACTCCCAAGTTGATCAAAGACGTGCTGAAGTGCCTCTCCACCGTCCCCAAGCATTTTGAAGAGATGAAGAAATCAGCCGCCCGCAAGGGCGCAATATCTGCTTTGAGCCGAGCTTTGGCCTATGCGCCAGAGCTTAACCCGGAGGAAAGGGTGGGAGGTTTTCCACATCTGAAGGCCGACGGGTTAGAATTCACGCAAGATGACTACGCTCGTTGCTTTAGAGCGTCTCGAGCATTGGCTAGCTGGCTGGCCGCCAAAGCTGATCTGACAGTATATCAGGCGGCTTACGACGACAACAATGTGCGAGTCCGGGTGCCCATGTTTGAGCCGAAGGACCTGACTCCCCAACGCCGTAAGCACATATTTGCCCCTGATGTTGACCCGTCTCCAATCTTGCATGACGAGGCTGAATTTGAAGCTTTAATCAATTGCAATTGGGATGTGGATAACCTTCAGATCCAGGAGACCGAAGACCCGGCGCGGGATGACCCGACAACGGGTTTGGCGAGGGGATAGCCTCCAATGAAGTTAAACTGGGCAATGCTGAGCCGCCGGGTTATTACGTGTGTGAAAAACTATTGAGTCCACAAATTTTGGGCTCTCTGGAGCCTTGTAATAGGCGTAGTAAAAACATGATTGCCTGTGTCGTGCCTTTGCACATGTTTTGAAGTTTATCAGCTCATATTCTGGCAGCTTTGGCGCTTCAAAAATTCTTCCACAGTGTGAATGTTTTGATATGATCATATGCCTCAGTATCAAATCATCAATTCCCACTGGCGGGTTATAATCCATGAGCAATACTAAGCCGGGATAAGATACTACCCAAAGACTTAGAATCTTATCATGAAAAATTCCTGCAAAATAACAAGAAGAAAAGATATGTATATCTTTTGTTATTGTTTAGGCGACTTTGAAGGCACAGCCCAGAAGAGATCAACCCTTTATATATTTTTTGTGAGAAAACTCAAGATATTTGCCTCAAAGAAGCTAGGCATGAATGCCAAAAATACCATAAGACGTCTCTCACGTGACATAAATCCGTCGTTTTAACCTTAACCAGTTCAGGGTCTTAAAAAAGATTGACTGTTAAGAGTATGAACGGGCCACATAGCGGAGAGACTACAGTAGATAGGTGAGTTTATCCTAGCTCTCTGTAAGCCGGCTCTCACCTGACATAAGCCGCCAGTTTAACTTTGACAAGTTCAGGGTCTTGAAAAAGATTGACTGTCAAACGTTCGGCGGGTCACCTGGCGGAGTAGCAAGTTGCAAACAGGCAGGTTTAACTCAAATATCTCTTATAAGCCAGTCAAGAGGGTATGAAAGCTAAACCCTGTGGGTTGGAAGCCCCCAAGTGACCTTATGAACAATCAACTCTTTGCAAAAAACTTGGTGCAGGAAAACGGCAGAGGCCCCGAATTACGGGGATGCCGGTTTTATTATATTATAAAAGGTGGTATGTACAATGACAGAAGTATGTACATTGATGAGAGCCGGTGGCTCAAGTGTAGTAAGGCCGAAGATGAGCAATGTTCCACAGCGTGGCAATCTCCTCCCCAGAAGTGTGTGACTTGTCGCTCTCCCAAACAGCAATGAGATAATAGGAACCATTGTTGAGATTTCTGCTGATCACAAAAGGTCCTTCCCAGGGGGGTGATAACTTGTGCATATCCGTTTGGTCTTGAATCAGACGAAGTACTAAGTCGCCTTCTTGGAACGTTTGGGTCTTGACTCTGCGGCTATGATAGCGGTGTAGATCTTGTTGATAAATCGCCGAACGTGCGGCTGCAAGATCCCGTTATTCATCTAAGGCGTCCAATGTGTCCTGACACACCGTCTCATTATCAGTTTCAACGTAAGCCGCCACCCTGGGCGAGTCATGACGGATATCACTTGGGAGAATGGCTTCTGCGCCATAAACCCTGAAAAAAGGCGTATAGCCTGTTGATCTGTTGGGGGTGGTTCTGATGCTCGAAAGAACTGAAGGTAATTCCTCCACCCAACAACCCGGCGTTCGTTCCAAAGGAACCATAAGCCGGGGTTTTATCCCTCTCAAAATTTCCTGGTTAGCATGTTCTGCCTGACCATTAGACTGTGGATGAGCCACGGAGGAGACATCAAGGCGGATGTGTTCGCTGTCGCAGAACTCTTTCATAACCCCCTTTGACAGATTTGTACCATTGTCACTAATGGTACTGTGGGGATAACCAAACCGAAAAATCAGCTTCTTGACGAACTGAACTGTTGTTGCTGCGTCGCACTTACTGACCGGCTCTGCCTCAACCCACATAGAAAATTTGTCCACCGCCACCAAGAGGTGGGTCTTCTTATCTTTGGACCATTTAAATGGGCCAACCATATCAAGCCCCCAGACCGCGAACGGCCAGGTGATCGGAATCATCCGCAACTCTTGAGCCGGCACATGGGCGCGTCATCCAAATTTCTGACACCCATCACATCCACTGACCAAATACTCTGCGTCTGCATGAGCTGTCAACCAGTAAAAACCATGCCGGAAAGCTTTGGCCACCATTGACTTTGACCCGGCGTGATGACCACAATCGCAGGCATGTATCTCTTGCAAGATTTCAGGGCCCTCCTCAGGAGAAACGCATCGTTGAAAAACACCAGTCACACTGCATCTGTGCAACTCGGCATTGATAATAGTCATGGACTTAGACCGCCTTATGATTTTCCATGCCAAAGTCTCGTCCTCGGGTAACTCGCCGCGAGTCAGATACGCCAGATAAGGCAGCGTCCAATCAGGAATGGCATGAAGAGCCGCCACCAAATGTCCTTTCGGGTCAGGTATAGCAAGATCCTCCTCAGAAGGCAATTTGACGGACGGGTGATGCAGGACATCCTGAAACACATTAGGCGGCACCGGCTTAAGTTGAGACCCCAAACGTGATAATGCATCAGCCGCCTCATTCTTCCGACGATCAATATGATCCACCAGATAGACCTTAAAATGACCAGCGATGACATCAACTGCCTGGCGATAAGCCGCCATACGAGGGTCCTTAGAATCCCACGTGCCCGAGACTTGCTGGGCCACAAGGTCTGAGTCGCCGAGACATCTGACCCGGTTCAAATTCATCTCCTTGGCCACACGGAGCCCATGAAGCAAGGCTTCATACTCAGTTGCATTGTTAGTACAAGGAAACATTAGCCTTAACACATAACATAACTTGTCACCTCTAGGGGAAGTTAAAACAACTCTAGCCCCCGAGCCTTCCAACTGCCTGGATCCATCATAGTGAATTGTCCAATAAGTATTATCCGGCTTCTCCTCAGGTGCTTGACACTCCGTCCAGTCATTGATAAAATCCACCAGGGCTTGAGACTTGACAGCTGTTCGAGCCACATACTTCAAATTAATAGGCCCAAGCTCAATTGCCCACTTAGCAATCCTGCTGGTGGCTTCTCTATTCTGAATAATATCTCCCAAAGGAGCAAAGCTAACCACCGTGATTGGGTGTCCAAGGAAATAATGCTTCAGCTTGCGATTCGCCATGAACACTCCAAAACCAGCTTTTGCCAATGCGGGTATCTTTGCTTGGACTCTGTCAAAACCTCACTGATATAATAAACCGGCCGCTGGACTGGATACTCTTTGCCTGCCTCCTTGTGCTCCACCACGACTGTAGCACTGGCAGCTTTATTATTAGCCGCCACGTACAGGAGCCAAGGCTTTTTTTCCACGGGAGCGGCCAAGACAGGCGGCTCAACCAACTGCTTTTTGAGCGCCTCAAATGCATCATTGGCAGCATCACTCTAGAAAAAATCATCTGTCTTCTTTATCATCTGATACAGAGGAATAGCCTTCTCGCCCAGGCGGCTTATGAACCGGCTTAAAGCGGCAATACGACCCGCCAAGCGCTGGACGTCATTAATGCACGCCGGCTTAGATAATGAGGTGATGGCCTTTATTTTATCCAGGTTAGATTCAATGCCCCGCTCTGAGACCAAAATTCCCAGGAGCTTGCCTGCAGGCACACCAAAAACACCCTTAGCCGGATTAAGCATCAGCTTGTAAACCCGCAGGTTATCAAAAGTTTCCTTCAAATCGTCAAGCAGAGTCTCCTTCTTCCTTGACTTGACCACAATATCATCCACATAAGCATGAACATTGCGCCCAATTTGACTATGAACACAGTTCTGCACGCAGCGTTGATAAGTCGCCTGTGCACTTTTCAGTCGAAAAGGCATAGATACGTAGCAGAAAGCTCCAAAAGGCGTGATGAAAGACATCTTCTCTTGGTCTTTGACTGCCATCTTGTTCTGATGATAACCCGAATAAGCGTCCAGGAAACATAAACTCTTACAACCCGCCGTTGCATCAATGATCTGGTCAATACGGCGGAGAGCAAATGGATCAACCGGACACGCATGCGCCACGTGCCGTTTTTCTTAAGTACGAGCACGGGGTTAGCCAACCACTCCGGGTGAAAAACCTCCACGATAAACCCTGCTGCTAAGAGCCGGGCTACCTCTTCCCCGATAGCTTTACGCCGCTCTTCATTGTAGCAACGGAGGAATTGTTTGACCGGCTTAAACTTAGGATCCACATTAAGGTGGTTCTCAGCGAATTCTCTCGGTACATCCAGCATGTCAGAAGGTTTCCATGAAAGATGTCCCGATTCTCACGGATGAATTCGATGAGGGCGCTTTCCTATTTGGGGTCCATATTTGCCCCGATAGTGAACTGCTGTGATGAGTCACCGGGAACAAAGTCCACCAGCTTGGTATCCTCTGCCACAAATTTCATGGGCGGGTCAGATTCCGTACTGGGTTACTTCAACGGGGTCATATCCGCCGGGTCAACATTGTCTTTATAAAACTTGAGCTCTGCCTCAGCACAACTTGACTCTACATATGCTGCATCACCTTCCTTGCACTCAAGAGCGATCTTCCGATCACCATGTACCGTAATTGTTCCTTTCAGACCAGGCATCTTGAGCTGCAAGTAAACATAACAAGGCCGGGCCATGAATTTGGCATAAGCCGGCCGTCCAAACAGAGCATGATATGGGCTCTTGATTTGAACCACCTCAAATCATAAGGTCTCCACCCTGTAGTTGAACTTATCACCAAAAGCTACCTCAAGGGCAATTTTTCCAACTGGATAAGCCGATTTTCCTGGTACCACACCGTGAAAAACTGTGGATGATGGTTTGAGATCCTTGCCAACCAGGTTCATCCGACGGATAGTGTCATAGTAAAGGATGTTGATGCTACTGCCACCATCCATCAGCACCTTGGTGAACATGTAGCCTCCTACTTGAGGGGCCACCGCAAGGGCTAGGTGCCCTGGGTTATCAACTCGCGGCGGGTGATCCTCCCTGCTCCATGATATCGTGTGCTCAGACCACTTTAAGTACTGCGGAAGAGCCGGCATGGCTGCGTTAACCGCCCGCTTGCACACTTTCCGATCACGCTTATCAAGGCTTGTTGTGAAGACATGATACTGGCCTCCATTAAGCTGCTTTGGGTTACTCTGATACCCTGATTGGTTGTTTTGCTGCTGACCACCATTGCCAGACTGCTGATTATGACATCCATGGTTACCTTGACCTTGATAACCAGAGCTTTAGCCTCCTGCACCAAAGCCTGACCCATGAGAGCCGGATCCTGACCCGCCGGGCAGTCCATTGCCGTTACCGTGATGCTGGTTAAGGCTGTACTTCCAGAACTCCCGGATGATATAACAATCTTTCCAACCATGAGTGGATGCCTTGTTAGGTAGACTATGCTTCGGGCACGGGTCATTAAGCATTGCCTTCATGTTGAAGGGCTTGCCTTTGCCAAAAGGCGGTTTACCGTTGCCCTTGCCACGGTTGTTCCCTATGTTGGTATTGGCCACCAGATCTGACCCGCCGTTTGGATGCTTCCGTTTACCACCATTGCCTGGATTGTTATTTCCTGCCCCATTCTGCTGCTGACCCTTGCCATTGCCAATCTTCTTACCCTTAGCCGACTTCTCATCATCAGAACCGGGATCCTTCGTGTTGTCCGAATCTGCATACTTAGTGAGAGCCGCCATGAGCTCACCCATGTCCTGGCAAGAATGCTTGAGCCGTCCAAGCTTCTGCTTTAGGGGCAAAAAGTGACAATTCTTCTCCAGAATTAGAACCGCCTGAGCCGTCGTGATATTGTCAGACTAGTGGATAATGGTTGAAACCTGCCGGACCCAATGATGGGCCAACTCATCCTTATGCTGCACACAATGATCCAAATCAACGATCGTCATAGGCTGCTTGCACGTCCCTTAAAAATTCTTGATGAACCTTGCTTTCAACTCGGCCCAGGAATTAATGGTATTGGGTGGCAAACCCTTTAACCATGTACAAGCCGATCCTTCCAACATCATGATGAAGTACTTAGCACAGACTGCATCACTGACATCTAACATCTCCATGGCTAGTTCATAACTCTCGATCCAGGCTTCCGGGGGCAGATCAGCTGTATAATTAGGCACCTTGCGCAGACCCTTAAAATCCTTCGGCAGGCGCTCGTTCCACAGAGCCGGTGCTAAACACGGCCCTCCCATAGCTCTGGAGGTGACTCCGGATCTTACCGAGGTTGAAGGTGTTACTGGGGGCGGCTCTTGGTAAGCCGCCGCCACCTCGCGCTGAGCTTTGGCATGATCCACAATTGCCTGGGCGTTGACAACGGGTGGGTCATCACGGGGCAGGTTTCGACGTCGCTCACTGCTAGAGACCGCCGGAGACTCCAAACGCCGGCTATAACTACGGCTTGGGATGGGTGTTGAGTGCACACGACTCCGGCTGTAAGTATACTTCTCCTATTGGGCCACTGCTGTTTGCAAGTACCCAATGGCGTTCCTTGCCTCTTCGGCGAAAGGTGTTCCCTCAGCAAGGGGGAGCGCATTGAGCTCGGCAGGCACTGCTATCATGTTCTCCACCGGGTTAGAATAATGACTAGGTGGTGTCAGAAAACGCCGCGGCAGGGTCTGGTTCCTGCGGGGCGGGTCTGGCTGCCGATGCTGAGTCGCCGCCCTTTTCCCAGGCACCTCCGCCATCTGGGTCATGGCAAGCGGTGCGTTCGGCCCTGCTGCTGCGGTGTTAAAAAGAGTTCTGGGCCCATATTGATCCGGCAGGCGGGTCTGATGCCTCACCCGAAAAACTGCATCTGAGGCTTGTTGGTCCAGATTGAGGCGAAAGGCTTCAGCCTTGAGACGCTCCGACTCAGCGTCCATCTGAGCCTGCAACATGTTGATCTCCTCCTGGGCCCTGGACATCTGGTCCTTCAACCTCGCGATCTCTGCGTTATGGTTTTCTTGGTTTCCGCTGTGACCTTGGTTCCCATCAGAGTTGTCAGCTCGTTCATCAGATCCAGCAAAACTTGAGCCGGCGGCCTGGTTGACCCGGACCCTGCTGCGCCGGCAGCCGCTGTCCCGGCCGCCGTGCTGCCAGAAGCCGGCGCCGATCCAACCATGAAGATGGCGGCTTGGCTCGGCGGCTCATAGGGCTCTGGGTCATTGTAACCCTCAAAATAGCCCCCAAGCCCGCCGTCATGAAGCTGGTAGATTGATTCCGCCTTCCCGCTCGAGGATCCATCCTCTGAGCAGATGAGGGTTTCTTCTCATGACACAAAACCTTCCTCAAATTCCGCGCCTTGGGTGAAGCCGACGAAGACATGCTTCTGGCCTGGGTTGATCTGGGCGGGTTGCGCGCGCCGGGCCGACTCGACAAGGTTGGTGAACATGTCTGGCCCGGGCTTAGATCCGCCAATCTTGCCGATGAAAACGTGAATTTCGCCAAAGGGGACCCGGTACATGTAGTCGATTGAGTCGGCCTCGGGGCCCCAGCCAGCATCGTCGATGTAGAGCTTGCCGCGGTGACTCTTAGTCATCCTGCCAAAGGCGTATCCCTCGATCCCTGGGAGAGAGCCCTTCGAGTACTCCAAACCACCGAGCATCTTCCCCACGGTGGGCGCCAACTGTCGTGGTTTTATCACGACAGATGTCCTAGTGCAAGGACTTAGGGGTGAAGCCATCGCTACGGCGGTTAACTCGAAGGGGTTGATCGGGACGAAAGACACAGGTTTACCCAGGTTCGGCCCCTCTCGAAGGAGGTAATAGCCTATGTCCTGCTTTGAGTTGTATTGTTTGGTATCGATTATAAGGGAGCGGATTCGTTTGACCTAGTACTCAATCAAAGGTTTCGTGTCCTAAGCCACCCAGGGAACCCGCCTTTATATACACAGGTCGAGGCCCTGGGCTTACAAGAGTCCGGGCCGGGTTACATCTAATAACCGACCTCACATCTAAATCCCCTTGCCTTGTCTGGCAAGCCGTCTCCCGGCGGCTTACGCCTCCGGGTCATACGTTGCTTTCCGTTCTGGGCCTCCGCCCGGCCCATCTGACAAGTTACTTCCAAGCCTTGTCTTGATCTTCCGACCTGCTTAAGGCCTCACTGTAAGAGTCGCCAACTTCCGAACACACCCTCTCCTTGGGCGGGTTATACCACGGGGTTATATCCCCAACAGCTATAGTGTGGGGTGCGCCTCCTTCCGCATGGTGGAAAAGATTTTGAAGCGCTTCATCGAGATGGTGGCACTCAAGAAATAGGAGAACTTCCAGGCCCGCTGGATCTACATCGAGGTAGGCTAGTGCAGTCCTCTATTCGCGCCTCCCACTAGGCCTACAGTGAAGAGTTCTGGCTGGGAGCACTCCAAGCTGACGGACGCGAGGCTTGGACCCATCACCGCCAGTCTGCAGGCGCAGCAGGAAGCTGGGCTCACGAGCACCATGGTGGCTTAGGAGTTCATGCACAGTCACTTTGTGCCCCTGCAGTGGCACTCTCACCTCATGTGGGAGTATGAGAGCCGCGCCGACAAGTCCCGCCTCTGCAACGACACCCTGCAGGAGGCGACGCTGGAGGCGATCATGCCGACCCTCTTCATGGAGCCCGTGCCGGAGGAGATGGCGGACGAGGCGCTCCCTCTGCACCGCCGCGGCGACGGGGCGGAGATCCAGGATGAGATGCCTGTGTTGGACAAATGGGGCTTGGTCCCCGAAGTCCATGTGGGACCTCATGATAACCCCATCCTCGTGTAGCCCACCTCAAGGGACTTCGAGGATGCCGGGCCTCCTCAAGCACCAGTGTCGGCAGCAGCAGGGGGCACTTGCCGAGCCGCCAGCCGCTGTTGCTGGGAGGCAGCGACGATGACGGCGAGGAGGAGGAGAACCCTCAATTCATGGTCGCACCCTCCAGGCGCGTGGAGGTGGAGGACGACGATGATGAGGTGGTGGTGGAGGAAGACCCCCGCAAGGGAGCAATAGATGGGACTGCCGAGCCCCTCAAGGAAACAGGTCAGCCGATCAGGGCTAGGGCGAGCTCCGTCAGGCCTCGCAGGGCACCCTCCCAAGGAAGTTCCGACGGGCCTCATGGGAGTGGCAGCGCGAGCTGCTCCAACCCCCTCCTAAAGAGGAGGCGCTGGGTCGCCACCGATGAGTAAGTTCCCTTTGCTTGCCTTTCTTTTCATTTCTCCTTGGTGCGCTTAGGTCCTGGAGTTGAGCCATTGATCCTGTAGGGTGCCCACGCGCAAGAGGCAGAGGGCCGCGACATCAGCGTCGCCCTCACCTGCAGCGCCTGCTGGGGGAGCCCATGTGCCCTCGCCAGGCTCTGCGGGGCATGAAGAAGCCGCCCACCGATCGAAGGCCGAGGTGGAGCGCACCATGATGGAGGAGGACCACGAGGTGCCTCCTGTCCCACGCGAAGACCTGCCTCCCCTGCCTGGGGAGGAGGAAGAGGAGAACGTGCCTCCGAAGGCGCCTGGCACAGGTGGCGCCACCACGATGGAGGTGGAGGACGAGGCGGACCTCGCGGCGTTCAACATACCTGCCGGGGGGGATGATGCCCACTAAGGAGCTGCGGCGAGCCCCCTACGCACGCTGTCGCGACAGGGAAAGGAGGAGACCGCGCGCAGCCCCCAGTGCGTGGCTGATTAGGAGGCCCTTGCCAAGGTCAAGGGACATGCGAAGGAGGAGGGCCCGGCAGGACCCTCGCGGATGGCTACCACGGGCGGCGGTGTTGAAGAGCGCCCGTGTCTGGCCCAGGTGCTGGTCAGTGGCAGTGCCCTGGTTAGGCGTTTGGCCTTCCAACGCACCACGGCTACGCTCGACATGATCGAGGCCGACCTCCAGGCGGAGGAGGCGCGTCTCGCGACCGAGCACCTGGGTCTTGCCGTGGGGTGGCGCTAGCTCCAGGTGGTTGTCAAGCTGGGACACCGGTAGGACGAAGCCTCCAGGGAGAAGAGGGACAAGGCGTCCCATGACACCAAGGAGCTCTAGGATAACACCATCCGCGACGTGGAGCCGGCCAATCTGCGGCACCAAGAGGCAGAGGCCCGCGCCAAGGAGGTGGAGGAGCAGATCTCCCTACGGGACCAAGAGCTCCAAGCGCGTGAGGACACGGTCGCGGTGCGCAAGCGGCACTATGCCGCCCGCAAGGAGGAGCTGGCAGGAACAGGCCCTCACCGGCCGTGAGGAGCACTTGTCGATTTGGGAGCACGAGATCTCCAGGACCACCTCCAACCAGGAGACGGAGCACGAGCGCCTCATGACCATGGAAAACTAGGTGTCGGATGCCCAGCTGCCTTCGAGGAGGCGCGCGCCAAGGCCAACACAAAGCTTGAGAGGAAGGAGGAGAAGATCCAGGCCCATGCTGACGCAAGGGTCGCAAGGGAGCACTTGGACCTCCTGAAGGAGCATCAAGGCAAGATGCAGCGGCAGGAGACCCGCTACCAGGCCAAACACGAGGAGCTCCAGAAGATGGTTGGCAAACTCAAGAAGCAGCTCCAGCAGGCCGAGGCCAATCTTCACCCTGCCCTCAAAGGCAAGGAGGATGCTAAAGGGGAGCTGCAATCGCTCTAGGCGCAGGTTGGCGACGTCTCCGAGGTCGCCCAAAAGGCCAAGGAAGAGGCGGCGCACGAGCGGACGATGCAGTCATAGTGCGACAAGCTCTTCCTGGGGCTCACCGCACACACTCGGGGGGTGCTCAGCCGCTTTGTTTAGGACATCCCAAGCCTGCCCATCACGGAGTATGATGGCGGCTACTTGGACTTCTTCACCAAGGTGGTGGAGATGCTAGAGCGGGGAGTCTCCAGGCAGGACGCCGCTGTCGAGGAAGAGGCCCGCGACCTCATGGACCAGGCAGCAATGCGGGTCTTCAGCAAGCTCATCCGCTACGACCCCTCCTTTGACCTTGCGTGCATGGTGGCCCCCGTGCCTATAGAGCTCCAGGACTAGCTCAGGAGGGAGGTGAGCGAGCATGTGGACTCCCTGATTGAGCGGTTAGCGCACGTCACTGAGCCTTCTGAGGAGAGTGGCGACCCTGAGAAGGCCATCCCTGAAGATGATGATGACGGCGCCTCCTCGGCATGAGGCCTTATCTCTCTTTTTCCTGCTGCACCATAGTTTGTGAGGCCCCGTGGGGGCGTAAAGACAATTTATTTTTGTAATCATACAAAGTGCTTAATATTCTGCTCCTATCTCGTTGATTTCTCATGAGGTTTGCTTTTCCTTTTTGCATTGCCTTTGTTGCTCTACGTCGCCTGGAACCAGCCCCCGAGCTTCCTAGGACCATCGCTGGTATGTTGGGATGTGCGTCCAACAAGGCTAGAGGGTGTAGGGTTCTGCGAGGTGGTAAGGGCTTCTGAGGCGCGATGCTCAAGATGCCCCCTTTGACATGCAAGTGGCTTGTGCCAAGGAGAAAGCAAAGACCCGCGAGGAGATCATAAGGGGAAAGCTCAAGAAGTGCCAAAGATTTCATGGAGGTTCTGGACTTAGCTTTCTGTGGGGCCTAAGCCTTGAGGTATCGTGGCTTGCTAGTACTATCCCTCGCGAAGCACGAGCCCACAAGGCTTCCCGCTAGCACTTGATGGTAGCCGTAGGTCGCTCTGCGATGTCCCAAAGGTTTGCACCTTCCCTGATAATACTCCAACAAGTTTCACAAGTGATTGAGAAGAGCGTGCTCGCTAGTTCACTTGTGGATGTCACGGGAGGATATAGAGCACCATTGACCTTGGTGAGGTGACGTGCACGGGAGCAGGCCCACAATCCAGAGCTCGGTCACTTGGGTTTTGCTGCGTTTCTGGGACTGACCCAAGCACAAGCACCGTGTCCAGCCCCCGCTCGTGTGATATGCATGAGGGAAATCGCGAGCGCGAACAACTCCTGAGGCCAACAAGTGCTTACCAAGCACACAACAAGTTTGAGGCAATAATATTTTACTGCTGCATAAAAGAGTACATTACGCAACCAAAAAAACTTGCTGCCATGATAGACATAGGTCAGCTTGAGCATGTGATGCAACCAGGCGGTGCCCTCAAAGGATAGACAGAAACGCTGCCGTGACAGACACAAATCCACTTGAGGATGTGATGCAGCCAGGCGGAGCCCTCATAAGATAGACAAAAACGCTACCATGACGGACAAGGGTCAGCTCGAGGATGCGATGCAGCCAGGCGGCGCCCTCGTGTCACATTCCGGGCATGTCTGAGCATTGGGGCCCCACTAGACATGGGCGGGAGCTCTCGTGGCCTTGTGGCGACGTAGAAAGCGAGGCTCCGGGGCATGTACAACCCCTTGCGTTCGTACCCGTGAGGTCACGGATAGAACTTGCGGAGATGTTGGATGTTCCATGTGTTTTGTACCGGAACACCCTCCTCTGTCTCCACCTGTGCTGTTGTCCCACCCTGTGTTTGTACCACTTTGCTATACTATGGTTTTATAAAAATTGGACCCATTTAAAACTTTTGCTTGCTTGTGATGATTTGCTTAAGTGTTATTTGCTTGGATGTCGGTCTATGTTTTAATTCACAAAGGTTCTCCTTCCCTCATAACTCATCTACTTGACCCAAACTCTCTGCCAAATGATCATGCCATGTGTATAGCACCTAAAACTATTTTTATAAAATATTATGTTGGGAAAAATGCATTTATTCAATTTGGGTTTTTCAAAACCCCTGAATGGAGGTTTGTACTACAAGTCCTCAAATTGGGTGGAATGTTTTGACCCAAAGATTCTATTAGGAACCTACCATATATAAGACTTCCCAAAACCACAAAATATTATTTTTAAATTTTATTTTCACATTTTATTTAAAGGCTTTTTGTTAAGGCCAGAAATGGTCTCATAGGGAAAAATTATTTTTATGCTTTCAAAATATTTGAGAAAATTTAGGGAAACTCAGTGGACATATATTTTCCATATATATGAGTTTCAACACATGGTCATGTTCAAAATATAGGACAAAACCCTCCAAACCCCTTTCTGCCTATTTCAAACATTTGAAATATTGCTGTAGGAAATATTCTCAAATAAACCCAGGAAAATTCTAGCAAGTCACACATGCTATGTGTGATGATCTTGCAAAGTTTTATATCAATCCCAAATATTTTGGTTCACCAAAATAGCCCAAAACCCTCTCTGTCCAGATCCAAATTTGAACAACTTTGCATTGCCAACTTTCTCCAATTGATCTAAAACTTTGTGGGCATTATCTAATCCCCAGATAATGACACCACACCAAGTGGTGCATTTAGGAAATAGATTAACATGATTGGGTCTAAGGAAATCAATATCTGCTCATTTCTAGGGTTTACCAAGTTTACATTGGCAATTTCTTCCAATTGATCTCAAACTTGGTGATCCACCTTATTTTTACCTCCCATTTGACACTGTTAAATCTCACTGCAAGTAGGGGAGTTTGTCTTGCCCAAACCAGTATCAATCACCTTCTGGTGATTTGGAAAAAACCATATTCTGACCCCTTCCACTGTTCTCCTTGAGCCCCAATTTTTACCACAGCTCCACCTAGACCCATAGCACCTCCAGTAAGTTCTCCAATGGCCAGCTCCATGATTGCTTGGGTGAAAACCCCCATTTCCCTCTCTGGACGACCACTTTCTCCTCTGTCTCTCTCTTCTCTCTCTCACTCCTGGCAAGTTCCACAGTGTTGGCGTTCTGGGAATAGCGGTACCCAGACCTGCCTGCCTGCGGGCTAGGGCGTGGCCCACTTCGACAACCCAGTAAGGCCCGACGCATGATCGCTCGAGAACAAGGCCCTTGGGAGAGCCCCGCCCTCGCGAGGAGGAGAACACCAAGACCCCCGGAAGGAGGAGGCCACTCCAGGCTCCTTCCTGAGGGGCGGAGATCTCTGTGTAGCACTCGGCCTCGTGAGGTTGGGGTGACGCAAGCCGGGCCAGGTAGGCGCCAGCGGGTTCCCAAGGCATCCCTCCAAAGGTTACCATTCCAGTGCAACAAGACCGAGACCGCAGGCCCCCCAGGATAGACGTCATCGCCGAGCCCACCTCTGCATCTCTACCAGCTACTTTGCAGGCGAAGACCACCTTTCGTTAGGATAAGGTGTACTCCTTGTCGCCCTTCGAATTTGGCCATTGTCGGATCCCTTCCTGCCAGTGCGATAAGGGAAGAGGACCCGGGCCATTATAAATAGAGGCTAGTTTGCACCGTAGAGGGAGATCCGAAACCACCCGAGTACCCTCGCGAGGTTGCTCACCACTGTACCAGTTCATCCACAAACGTCCTCGTGAGGCAATCTACCAAAAGCAGGAGTAGGGTTTTACGCTTTTCAGCGGCCCGAACCTGGGTAAATTCGTGTGTTAGTTTTCTTCCCCGCGATTAAGTGAGTTCGATACGGCTGGGCTGTGGAGTTGTGAGCTTGGGGTCGAAGCTGGCGAGGATCTTCGCACACGCCCCCGAGTTTGAACCGCTTTTGGTTTTGCGGAGCCGAAAATCAGACATTTGGTGCGCCAGGTAGGGGGCGTGTCGGAATCCTTTCCAAAGATGCGCCTCCACTCCGTTCCGTCGCTCCAATGACTGACGCCCGGCAAACCTCCTTCCGCCCCGGAGTTCCCACCTTCACCGACCCAGCAGCGGCCACCCATGACGCACGCCCTGGCGGTTCAGTGCTGGGCGGACGTTACTAGGCCACCAGCGTCGTAGCCACCGCCGGCGCCACCCGCACCAGCCAGGTGCCCCCGGGCTCCGCCCGCCCGCCGCCGAATCAGTACGCCCGCTTCGCGGCACCGCCCACCGGGCAGCCTTCACCCTGTGTTCACGTGGGAGATCTGAACGCGCATGACACGCTGCTGATGGCAAGTGAGCTGCTTCGTCATCGCCCGACGCACGGGGGCTTCGATGCCTGGGCCGACCACATCGCCGAGCTTGTCGCCGTCGCAAGAAGAGACTGGGCCCCGCACATCCCCCTCCAACCTCCGATGCTGGGTGCCGGGGGCTCGTCCGCCGCACAGCTCCCTTCATCGACCGGGGGCATGCTTCGCCCGCGTCCGGGCGAGCCCGAGCAAGGCCTGCCCCACTCGATGCTCCTTCTCCTCTAGGTCCCGGTGGCCGGCTTCGGGGCATCACCCGGCCCCGTCGGCGGCACGAAGGAGGGGGCGAGGCACCACACGTGTGCCCCGGCACGCGCACCCCCGGCACGGTGGATCCTCGGCCGCCTGGGCAGTCCAGGCGCGAGCGCGCTAACCGGCGCAGGGACCAGTGTAACACCCTAAAAATTTAATCATGTTTTATTAATTAAAAATTTTCCAGGAATATTTATTTTCTATCTTTCTGGATTTTTCTAGGGATTTCAGAGCCACTTCTTTTCTCTGGATTTCAATTTTTCTCCTCGTATCTGAAACTTTTGAATAGTGTTGTGTGGCTTGAGTGTTTTATTTAATCATTTTATTTTCATTTAGTAAAAATCAGTGGAATTATTTTTATAATAAAACTTTCCTAGTTTTAATTCTTTTAATAGCCTTTTCATCCTTTGAAAGGCCTAAGTTGCACTACAACTACTTCATATATTATCTTCAAAATTCCATAAAAATTTGTAAATGACATGTGTTGCCCCTGGATCACTTTTATGCTATAAGCTAACCTTGCATTTTGGAAGTTTTGAGCAGATCATCTTCTTCTTCATTCTGGTCCAGATTTGCATTTTTCACTACAACCCTTTTATTTATTCATTTAAAAATTCCACAAAAATTTGGAGATGACAGCAGATGTATAGGATTCATGTTTATGCAAAAATCCATTTGGGTTCTTTGAAAAATTTGAGCAAACCATCCTCATTTGCATTCTGGTCCAGTTTGGCAGTTTGTACTGCAATCCTATTTTATTTTGCTCTAGTGATCTTGAGATTTTTCATGCTTGTAGTCCACCCTACCAAAACCTTAAGTCCAAGAGTTCAGACCCATAGGAATGTTTTAAGTTGACCAATTTGCCCCTTTCATTTTCTGTCCAGAATTGTTTTTCTCCAAAACTTGCATTAACAAGTTTCTGCTTTGGCCAAACTAACTTTGCCATCATCACCTACACCTAAAGAGACCATGATCTGGTAATTTTGGTGGCCATAGAAGATCCCTAGATGCCCATGACATTTTGTCGAGCACCTGTAGTGCACGTCCTGTTTTGGCATGGTTGTAAGTTTGTACTGTGAACTTACCCCTCTGCCCAAACCAGATTGTCTAGTAGCCTTCTAACTGCCTCTAACCTAGCCCTGTTAATTTTTGTTTGCATCCAAGCCCTCTAGGACCCTCTGGCATTCCGTTGAGCACCTCGCGTGCGTGCCCGGAGCGCGACCAGAGCGCACGTTTTGCAAGCGCTCGCGCCCGAGCCGCCGCGACCAGATGCCGCCTCCCCCGCTCGTTGCAGTCCCTCCCCCCTGTCTCCTGGTTCTGCCGCGACGCTCCAAGACCCTGCCAGCCCTCCCCCATCACGTCTCCGGCGAGCCAGAAGCTAGCCGCCACCGCCGCCTGCTGTGGTCGGTGCCGTACGGGCCACCTGGCGCGTCCCCGAGTGCTCCAGCTCGCCGTGCTTATCCTCAATCGCGTCGCCTTCCTCTGCAAGACTTGCCAGCCGACCCCCACCTCCCCTGTGCTGCAATAGCGCCGCCGCCGTCGTGCTTATCCACGGGCATTCGGCAAACCGACATGGATGCCTATAAAAGGAGCCCCGAGCGCGTCTAGCCATTCCATCCCCCTCCCTAGCCCCGTAGGGAAGACCCCGAAGCAACCAGGACGACCGGAGGTAGCCGTTCTTCTCGGCTCCGTCAGTTACGGCCGCCGCCGTCCTCCGGTCGATTCCGACCAAGCCAGAGCCTCCCATCCCTTTATTTCTTCACCACTAGCTCGCCTTCGACCCTAGGAGCCCATCCCCTCTTCCAATTTCGCCCGAGAGTCAGCGAAAGCCAAACTCCCCCTCATGGCCAAGGCCTCTTCCGCCATGGATGAAGGGGTGCTCACCCCCGAGCTCCCCGGCGATCCTTTTGCCCTCCAGAGGATGGGGTCCTTCCTCCTGAGCCCACCGGTGGCCGTGGCATCGCGAATGGTGGCCTGAGCCGCCCGGAATCATCACCGGAGCCTCGCCTCTGCTCTGTCCAGGCGCGCGCGAGCAGAGGAAAACGAACCCGACAAGTGGACCCCACCTGTTGGTGACCCAGCCAGTCTCCCCAGAGGCGCAGCCCCACCGAAGCGTTTTCCTCTTAGGAAAACGTATTTATGTGAGTGCGCTTTCCATCGGCGAAGGCGTATTACACTGGAGTACATCTCCCCTTCTCTGGAAACGTATTCCGAGCCGATACGTTTTCTTTTTTTTTCTGATTTTATTAAAACAGAGTTTGACCTCAACTTTGACTGGCTATATCTTTCTAAATAAAACTCCGAATGAATTGATTCTTTTTCCTACCTCTCTCAAATTTCATCTAGTTTTTTTTATATTTATTTGAAAATTTTCCGTGACAACTTTTTGTACTGTATTTTTTTTATTATTGCGTGTTGATTTTGTTATTTTCAAAATAGGAATTTGGGAGAGAAGAAAACTTTCAAAAGTTTTGTGGTGCACCCTACACCTCTGCACCTGAAAGGCAAGCATTCTGAACCCTGGTATAACATGGGTTGTGGGTTATTTGTTGTGACCACAACACCAAGTTAATTCGAGGCATGCGTTATTTTATGTGATGTTATGATCACGCTCTTAAGTGCATAATAGAATTTCTTTGCTGTTGTAATTTAGATACTTGTGAAAGTGTTCATCCTCTTATATCTCTCATGCCTACCGGAAGGGATCCGGAGTAGTCTCTGTCTCGGGTAGACACGAGCTTACTGTTGACATCTCGTTGAAGCGAGGATGGTCAGTAAGGCATGAAGGGGTGTGATGAGTGGTGATTCTGTTTGGAAACTGTGAAAAATATTTGTTGTGCTAACATGCAGGGAACACATAAGCCTCTTGAGTCGACCATAGATCGAGTCTTGTTCCAGTAACCCCCATACTTGTTCTGTAATGCCACTCGTCCCTGCCACAGGTAGGGTACGGTTCAGTAAGTTGTCAACCCCTTTCTTGGCACACACCGTACAGAGAGGCCATGGTGGAAGATACCGGCTGCAGCCGGTAGGCATGCCACCTGGTCCGGGGGCATGGGTGTTTCCGGTTGGACCGAGAGGGGGGCACCCCTTAGAGCGCGCGAATATAAATTTGATCCCATGCTAATCGAGGTTGGAGCCTCCCCACTTAGAGTTTTGCTTAACGAGTGTCGTGGGTGATTCCAGGCATCGGTAAGTTAAGCTGGTGTGTGCAAGTTAGGTGTGTTTTCAATCCAAAGACCGTAAATGGAATTAGTCCCGATGGACTAAGGAAATCCGTTACTTGTGGGTAAAGAGTACACCCTCTGCAGAGTTTATATCTATTCGAATAGCCGTGTCCGCGGTTAGGGACTACAGTCTGGGATGGGTCAAGTGTCGGTCTTAGTGTCGGTCTTCGGAGGATAAACTTCTAAACTGGATTACTGCGCATGGCATGTGATAATTATGATTATGACTATTATTATTGTGGACTAACCATTTTTCATATTTGTATTATTGAGTATCCCTGGGACGGTTCTACCTCCTGGATACTTATTGCGACTTTCTTATATAAGCCCTTTCTGAGGTGTCGCTCAGACGCCCGACTGTGGCATGCTTGTTATTTATTTTCCTTATAAGCCGTTTATGTGGTGTCGCTCAGACGCCCGACTGTGGCATGCTTGTTATTTATTTTCCTTATAAGCCCTTTATGTGGTGTCGCTCAGACGCCCGACTGTGGCATGCTTGTCATTTATATTTCCTTATAAGCCCTTTATGTGGTGTCGCTCAGACGCCCGACTGTGGCATGCTTATCATTTATATTTCCTTATAAGCCCTTTATGTGGTGTCGCTCAGACGCCCGACTGTGGCACGCATGTTATTCATTCTTCTTATAAGCCCTTTATGTGGTGTCGCTCAGACGCCCGACTGTGGCACGCATGTTATTCATTCTTCTTATAAGCCCTTTATGTGGTGTCGCTCAGACGCCCGACTGAGGCATGCTTTATATTTTTTAATCCTTTCGAGGCTTCGCTTCAGACACCCGATCGGTTTATTTTATTTTTATTCTCTGATTTCTTATTCTTGTTTAATATGAATGACATGCTTGCGTGCATCATGAATTTTATTTCGTGACTGATTAAGTGATCC
This sequence comes from Elymus sibiricus, assembly GCA_039707655.1. Lineage (NCBI taxonomy): Eukaryota > Viridiplantae > Streptophyta > Magnoliopsida > Poales > Poaceae > Elymus > Elymus sibiricus. Next base: position 141,828,662 of record CM077673.1, on the reverse strand, counting down.
TGGATTATTTCAGTGCATGATTATCATCTGTTATATTATACCTGGTTTTATGATGTTTGCGAGTACATTCAAAGTACTCACTGGCTTGTCCCTGGCTATTGTCTTGGCCGGATTTCTTGTTTGGAGAGGAGCACTATGACGACAGCCCCGGAACCTAGGCACTGAAGATAGCAGCCGCGCGAAGATAGGAGTTATCCAGGTCAGCTGTTCCTGTGGGAAATGGAGTCCCATAGACGCTGATGACCCCGAACCGCTTCCGCCATCAACCACTAGAAACCTTTTGTTGTACTCATAGACCACAATGGTCTTGTACTACATATTTTGTATTTTGCTTGGAATTTCTGTATGAAGATTGTGTCTCATCAGCTAACAGTAATCCTGGGGCTGGTGAGCACAAGGACCATTTACTGGGAAATTAATATCCTAGAAAACCGGTCCTGACAACCTTGGTATCAGAGCCAGGCTGACCATTGGCTAACCCTATCTTAGCCAGGTCAAGAAAACCTAGGTTAAACCACCCACCAGACCTTAACCCTACCACAGCTAAGCCTATCCTACCCTATAGCCCACACAGTGACCCCGACAGCTTTTGGCAGTCGGTGCCCAACCTATCAGCCTAGCCCATCGGTCACACGCCCTTGACTGACACCTGAGTTGTTCCATTCGCAAGCATGCGAAGGAAGACTCCGTTTTCTTTATATAAAGGGAACGTTTGCCCCAACCGACAACCACACTAATACGTCGCATTTTGCGATATATATATAGCTGTGGCATTGACCTCGACCACCTTATAGCAGAACCGACAATTAATATTGCCCACACACCGCAATATGTCACCCAGCCCAGATGCTATACATGAGGCCACTCCGTGACCTTACCAAGCATCTCTCACTTCACTACTAGGAAAAGGACTGCTAGTGGCGCACCTGTTTTCGCTACTAATGGCGCACTACTGGTGCGCCACTAGCACCACGCCATTAGAATTTTTTTACTAATGGCGCACCACTGGTGCGCCATTAGTATCTGGTATACTAATGGTGCACCATGCAGTGCGCCATTAGTATAGCCCACGGTGGGCCATTAGTATGCCTCCCAGGGGCCATATTTACCCATGTGCTTTGGCATACTAATGGCGCACTGGTGGATGATGCACCATTAGTGTGCTCTGGCTTACTAATGGCGCACTATGTGGTGGTGCGCCACTAGTATGAATATTAGGGATTATTTTTTTTTCGTTTCTGATATTTTCACAGGTTACAAAATATATTATTTGACAGAATATAGCTAGCACCACACAGCAACAGCAGATTCATCGAATACAATAGAAGATTAGTGTCCGAATACAATTCATCATATTAGTCTCCGAATTTAAAATACCGAACAAAGTTAGAACATTACAAGTCTCGAAACCGCGAGTAGCGAGTTTGTCTTCACATTACAAGTCGATATCGATCATCTAAACTACCATCACATAGAAGAGAGCTGCGGTCATCACGATGAGCATAATCGCGATGAAACTGGTCTTCATCCGGTTCCTCCAACGCTCCCTCCTCTCTCCCGCTAGATAGCGCGCGTATCTAGATTCCGCCTCCGCCCTAGTGGTGTACCCTTTGTAACTGTTACCGCTGAAACGGTGAACCTGTGTCCGACACTCCTCCCAGTCGTCGTAGACTCCGGAAACCCTACCCTTGTACACGACATACGACGGCATCTCTATGCACTAGCCAAACAAAACGTTAGTACCAATTCACAGACAATACATAAGCAATATATAAGTATGCAACAAAAGGATCGGAAGAGAAAAGCAAGACATTAATAGCATCGATTACATCTAAGTTGAACGACTGTCCAAACCAAAGAGACATACAAGTTCATCAAAGTTTAATTACAACATGAGCCAATCGATGTTTCAAAACTAGACATAGCATCACTACTTTCGACTCGACTCAAGGGACCGGAGCGTGGATGAAGCCGCCGTCTATCGTGATGGTCATGAAATCGCGGGCGTTGTCAGCCTGCATTTGTAGCGTTGTGTCTATCTCACTGTTGGACGGTTGATTTCTGAGGTAGAACTGCCCCGAGGTACGAAGGACATCTTGATGGATGATTTCCGCAAACTCCGACTGGATGCGAAAGAATTCTTGTCTGATGTCCGTGTCCTGGATTGCCGACAAGCTTGCGGCCCAAGCTTTGAGATTATTTGGTAGCAGAAGGTGATTATGGTCCCGTACGATCGCCCGCATGTGATGGAGGGCGTAGTAGGCATCCTTCTGACCGCCAGGCGGCTGCTTGACGCAGGGGAACGTCGTATTGTGGGCGAACACGTGCTTGCCGTACTTACGAACTGGCCTGGTGAAGGTGCCTCCAGATTTGGCGTAGCCGGGGAGAACATCATCAAGAACTTTCTTGACATTTGTGTAGTCTTTCTTCGACTGATGGTCCGAGTCGAAATACGTGGCCATGGAATATTTCAGGCTTAAGAGGATGAGTGTGCAATGTGTGTCACTGCACAAAACACGGAAGGTTAAAAAAAAACGATCGAAATCTAAGAAATCATATGTTACAGGGCGGTTGAGGGGACGACTTACTCGGGAAAGTAAGGCACGAGGAAGTTATCCTTATCTGGGTTTGCCAGAATGACGCCTTCGAGGTAAGAACTCGCGACTTGCCGGTCCCCAGCGCTGCCCAAGATCTTGGCACGCATGTAGAAGGGGTCGACTATCACGATGTCCGGGGTCTTGTCTCTAATGATCCGCATCTCCATACTCAGCGAAAATAGCCGAACGAAGGTGTAGTGCAGCGGATGAAGGTTAAACATAGCGAAGATGTCATCAAACCGCAGGACGATCGTACCCCCGATGGCGCTATCCACAAAGCCCTTGCCCTCTGGCACCTTGGCCACGAAAACCGGGTATGCCACGTCATTCTCTCGGAGACGCCGCTTCTCCAAAGAAAGAACACTGTCATGCAGACTCCGCATAGCACCGGTTGCAGCATTGAGCATATTAGTCGGTAGCATCGGCCTACCCGCCACATGCACCCTCCTCGAGATATCCTTAGGTGAAGGTGGCCCGTCCTGAGCACGGGTCGTACTCGGTGCCGGCTGGCTCGCACCCTTGTTACTCTTTCTTTTCCATCCCTTCTTCTTCTGCTGTAATGGGACCGAGTTCTGCTCACAGACCGCCTTCTTGAGTGTGCTGGGGCTGATAATATTTCGCACCTCGGCTATCTGAGGCTCGGTGAAGTCGGCAGCTGGAGGCGTCTCCTGAGAACTGAACGCCAGACGACGCCTGTTGCAATTGGGTTTCTCCGCGGTACCAGCTAGATCGCGATCGTCTTTTGCAGGGTTGGGTTCTTGAGAAGGAGGCCCCATGAATTCGTCATCGCACCCATGTTCGTTGAAGTACTTATCGACGTTGGTAAATGTACCGTCGTCGTTGTCGTCGTCGTCTGGATCCTGTGCCATATGCATGCCCGGATCCTGTGCCATATGCATGTCCGGCATGTCCGGTAGCGTTGCGGCGGTCTTGCCATGGCTTGGCGCCGGCACGACTGGCGGTGTTGTCTTTGGGGTGTTGTCCCCCGCCCCCAAACGAATCTGGCTCTTCGGCCAAAGCAGGGGCCAGCTTAGGCAGGCGCTGAGGGTCATCACATCATCTTCGTCGGCCCCGGCGGGTCGAATCAGAGGTAACAACTCGTCGCAGCCTGGCAGCACCCGAACCAGTTGAACCCTATACACGGTGGGTGGCATTGGATTACCGTGGAACACGGGGTTGCCCGGTTGAACGATTTTGCCCTTGGCGACATCGACCAACTCGTTGTTCACGAAGTGCAGGAGAGTGCACGGAACGTCGGCGGCGCCCTGCGAAAACATGTAGGGCGTCAGGGATGCCCAGTCAAAGGCAAGGAGATGAAGTCCTCGGCCGAGAGGCTTAATTAGTTACCGTGATGATGGCGTCGAGCTCGGCTAATGTCGAGGCACCGCCAACGGCGGGCGTGCAATTGACGGAGGGGCCGCTTGCTGCCGAGGTGCCGGCCGGCGTACACCCGGGTGCATTAAGCTCCAATGCCCGTGCCGGCGTCGGAGACACCAATACCGGCTCCGCCGGAGAAACCAATGGCGCCGCCTGCGCGTTGTGCGAGTTGCTGGCCGTGAAGCTGGGAATCGGGGGCGGCCCCTGTTGGCCGCTCGCAATCCACGTCGTCAGCCCATGAATGAAGGTAGGCATAATGCCGGTGAGCGTCGATCCCAGTTGTTGTTGCACCTGCTCTTGGACAATCTCCGGAATCCGCGCCACTTGTGCCTTGAGTTCTTGAACGTCGCGTGACTGGCTTTCCGAGCTGGTCTTTCTCTCCTTTCGCCCACCAGCGTTATAGTATGACGACCATTTTGTGGACAAGCCTTTGCCGGCCACACGACCAGCTGACGACGGCTTACTGAGCTTATCCTTGTTTTTCATTACGTTCAACGCCCTATTTAGAGTGTTGTCCCAAGGGATGCTCTGAGACGACCCCGCGCTACTGCTTTCAGTCTCCTGCGCCAGAACAAGCTCAAGCGCCCTGGTCTTCGGATCCGTGGTAAGCTGCTTTGTTACCGGGTCCTCCTTGTACCGGGCCCTGACATAGTTCCTGGTCTGCTTGTCACGGTATTTCTTGAAGCGGGGCGGTAGGCCTTGCTCGGCACGCTCCGCGTCCTCCTTGTCCCATATAGGCTGCGCCACTCTGTAACCGCCGGGACCGAGTTTGTGTTCCCCTAAGTTCAACTCCCGCATTTCTTTCCCCCACTGACTTGATTCGGAGGTTGCGCTGCTCTCGCACTTGATCTTGAACTCCTTGTAGTCATCTTCGCTGATCGAAGGATTTTTCGCCTTGATCTTCTCATAACTATCACCTTTCTCAATCATTCTTTTCACCGCGCTTCTCCAAGTAGACAGGGCCGTGCTCATCCTCGTGAGGGCGGCACTGTTCACTTTATTCCCTGAGAGGCGTGTGTTTTCAAATTCAGCGGGGAACTTGTATCGTTCGTGCAGCTTCGTGAAGAGGAGGTTGCGCAAATTCCCTCGGTCCTTATGCCTTAGGTTCTCGGTGTTGATCGAGACGGTGCTCCGGAGAATGCACCCGAGCTGAACCGAGTACCCCTTGACTATTTGTTTGGGCTCCATTGGATGCCCGTCGGAGTCCACTTGAGTAAATTCCTCCTTGACGGTGCGGAGCACGTTCGGGCGCCAGTCCTTCCGTTGCCTCTTCAGTTGGCTGCCATCTGTGCGTGCGCTGCCATCATCAGTGGTGGCATCCTCGGCGGCACCATCAGTGGTGGCATCCTCAGCGGCACCATCAGTGGTGTCATCCCCGACGCCACTAGGGGTTGTGTAGTCAGGATCGGTGTCTTCTGCGGCGTCCTCATAGCGGTGAGGTTGTTCCTCCATCTCCTGGGACAGCTCCCAGAATTGCTTGCCGCCCGAACCACCGACCTCATCGTTGTGGGCCATGTTTCGCTCTAAATAGGAAAAAAAATTGGTCAAAAAGTTGGTTATTGTCAAGGAACAAGATCATGGTCTCATCTTTTAGGGTTTGTCGACACCGAGGCATCCTAAAAGCTAAGCTTTTATCATTTAGGGTTTGTCGACGCCGAGGCACCCTAAAAGCCTAAGCTTTCATCATTTAGGTTCTTATCGACACCGAGGCACCCTAAAAGCTACTTAATTAAGTACTAAGATACCCCGGCCCATGCATTAGTAGCAAGTACCCCATATGTCCGATTTTTAGCAAAGTCAGGCTAAAATTCACGGAAAATTTCAGCATGACCTTTGCTGAAAATAGGACATATGGAGTACCCGAATTTGCCGGAACGGAAGTTAATCGACATTCCGGCAAACTCAAGGGCCTCTCGGGGTACCTGCAAAATCATCACGACACGATGGTCGGAGACAAAACCCAGCAAACTAGCACCACAATGTGCCTCTACTTTCATATGGATGAAAAGGCCACAGACCATATGGTCCTCTGCTTTCATATGGACAAAAATCAGCTCAACTTATGTGAGCTTCCATTCCAGATCTAATAGGTCACCCAACAAAAAATCATCAATAGTTTAGCAAGTCTGTACCCTCAAGAATGAACATATAGCAATATCTGTTGTCCCCCTATAACATACGGAAATCAAAATCAGCTCAACTTAGATGAAAATTGCCTTTGCTGCATGGAATAGAACATAACGTAAGGACCCTAGTTCAACCCTTTAGAGTAATAAAGATGGCCCAAGTATTTCTACTCAAGGGAGCAGAGGAGGAGGGCAGAGGAAGGAGGAAGGAGGAGAGGTACCTGGGCGGGCGCGGCCGGTCGCCGGAGGGGTCGGGGTCGGGGTCGGGGTCGGCGGCGGCGGCGGCGTCGAAGGGATGGCTCGAGGGCGTCCGAGCTCGTCCGGGTCCTCGTAGTCGAAGAAGAAGACGGCGGCGGTCCTCCTGGGCGCCTCGGTTGGTCGTGGGGAGGCCGACGGCCACGTGCTTCGCGGGTCGGCGGCGGTCGTCGTCCTGCACCCCGTGCCCGGACTGAGGTAGAGGCGGCGCAGGGCAGGGGCCGACACGGGGAGGCTGTCGGCGATGGCGGAGCTGCAGTGGTGGGGGGCGCGGGGGCGGCGGCGCACGTAGGGGCGGCGGCGTCGTGGGTCGGGGCAGCGCGCGGGGGGGGGGGGGGGGGGGGAAGTGGATCTGGCGAGAGGGAGGGATGAAGGGGTCGGGCGAGTTAGAGCTAGGGGGAAGCTTACTAATGGCGCACCCCCGAGCGGTGCGCCATTAGAAATCTTTTTTTTTATAGCAATGGCGCACCCCTTAGAGGTGCGCCATTAGAAAGCTTTTTTTTTTAGATAGCAATGGCGCACTACCCGAGCGGTGCGCCATTAGTATGTTTTTTTATTATTATTTTTTGTTGCTATTTTTTAATATTTTTTTATAAAAACAGTAATAATTTTTTATAAAAACAGTAATCGATCTTAGCTTCCATTAGAAAGCTTTTTTTTTAGATATGTGAGCTTCCATTAGAAAGCTTTTTTTTTAGATAGCAATGGCGCACTACGATTTAAATACAATCGATCTTAGCTAGCTATCTGTTCACAATCTTCTTGCCCTTCTTTTTCGCAAATGGAGTTCTTCTGTGGAACGGACGTCCTTTAGGTAGGGTGGTCCTGCTTCTTCTTGTGGTGTATGCTGCTACTTCATCGTCGTCGTCATGTTCCATCTTCGGGTCGCCGTACTTGTCGAAGTCTTGATCATTGGCGACTCCATCCATTCCGATGATCTTCCTTTTGCCTCTCCTCATGACAACACGACTGTTCTTTGACGGGTCGGTAATGAAGAAGCATTGGTCCACTTGGGAAGCCAGTACCCATGGCTCATTTTTCGCGGTGACGTTTGCGCCCGCGGTCTTGGATTTGGCTTCGGGTATAACCATGGTGGTGAAATACCGGTCTTCTTTTAGGACGCTCTTGGCCAATCTGACACGGAACATCGGGACCTTCTCTCCAGCGTAGCTCAGCTCCCAGATCTCCTCGATCCTTCCGTAGTATCTGTCCTTGTCGTTACCGGTGTAGGATTCCATCGTTACCCCAGAGTTCTGATAACCATCGCTCTTCATGTCCTTGTCCTCGGTGTAGAATGTGTAGCCGTTGATATCATACGCCTCATAGGTCATCAGGTTGTGCTCGGCGCCCTGTGACAAGGCGAATATGAGTTGTTCTTCCGCGGAAGAATCCTCGTGTAAAGGGTACGACAGAAGCTTCTGCTTGAACCAATGCGTGAAACATGAGTTGTGCTCTTTGATTATATCTCCGTCCGTCCTCTGTTGGCCTCGGTCATTGTACGTCTTCTCAATAAAGGTTTTGTGCTCTACCACCCAAGGATCGACCACGTCTATGTGTTGTAGCGCGACTAGGTTTGCTCTTTCAAAGTCGGCGAGTCGACCCTCGAAGTCGACATGCATTTCGCGCCGACCCTCACGGTGACCCCATCCAGCGAGCCTGCCGAGGTGCCTGTTGACGGGCAGACCAACGGGGTTCTCGATGCCTAGATAATTCGTGCAGTAGGAGATGCACTCTTCGGTCAGAAAGCCCCTGGCTATGCTTCCCTCTGGACGTGACATGTTGCGAACGTATCCTTTGATGACACCATTCATCCTTTCGAACGGCATCATGCTGTGCAGGAACGTCGGCCCGAGTTGGATGATATCCTCCACGATATGGACCAGCAGATGCACCATAACGTCGAAGAATGCGGGCGGGAAGTACATCTCAAGCTCGCATAGTATCACCACGATCTCTTCCTGTAGCCTTCTGAGTTGCCTCACGCCAACCGACTTCCGAGATATGACGTCGAAAAAGTTGCATAGGCCAAATAGCATTTCACGGACGTGCGCGTCCATGATCCCACGGATTGCAACTGGAAGTATCTGCGTCATCAGCACATGACAGTTGTGAGACTTCATCCCGCTGAACTTCTGCTTCGCTGGGTCTAGGTATCTGCTTATCTTCCCCGCGTAACCGTAAGGAAGTTTTACTCCTACGAGGCAGGTGAAAAACTGCTCGATCTCCTCCTGACTTAGAGTGAAGCACGCGGGAGGGTAGTCATTTCCGGTCTTCTTGGCCTTTTTGCCTTTGCGACGACTTTCTGTGTCCTGCTTCGCCTCATCATCATCATCATTAGCGTGAAGCTCCTCCCTGATGCCCATTGATTTCAAGTCTGCCCTTGCTTTCGGCCCATCTTTGGTCCTCTCTGGCATGTTGAGAAGGGTACCAAGCAGACTCTCGCACACGTTCTTCGTGATATGCATGACATCAAGGCTGTGAGGCACACGGTGGATCTTCCAGTACGGCAAGTCCCAGAAAACAGACCTCGTTTTCCATACCTTCAGCAGCGGCTCTGGCGCCTTTCGCTTCTTTCCCGGCTCTGGCACCTTTTGCTTCTTTCCCGGCAGTGGGCAATCTTTCCAATTTTTCAACAGCTCGTCCATTTCCTCGCCGCTCCTCGTACGCGGGCGTCTTCGGGGTTCGGTTTCACCATCGAACAGATCCTTGCATTTTCTCCACGGGTCATCGTCGCGAAGCCACCTTCGATGTCCCATGAACACGGTTTTCGAAGACCCAGGATCTCTATCTAGCTGGCGATACGTTGTGTCATCCATGCACCTGACGCATCCAGAAAATCCGTGGACCACCTGCCCCGCGAGATATCCGTAACCGAGATAGTCGTGCACCGTCGTGAGCAGTGCGGCTCTCATAGGGAAATATTCTTTCTCTGCGGCGTCCCACGTATTGGCTGGCGTTTTCCACAGTGTGTCTAGCTCCTCTTTCAGCAGCCCCAGATACAGATTGATGTCATTCCCTGGTTGTTTCGGCCCTTCAATTAGCATACTCATGTGAATGTACTTCCTCTTCATGCACAACCAGGGGGGAAGGTTGTACATCCACACAAACACAGGCCAGGTGCTATGTGTGCTTCTCTGGCTGCCAAACGGATTGACTCCATCGGTGCTCGCGCCCAGCACGATGTTCCTTGGATCGTTCCCAAATTCTGGGTCTTCGAAGTTCAACGCTTGCCACTGGCTCGCATCCTTAGGGTGACTCAGCATCTTGTCTTTTTTATTTATCTCCGGATCATTTCCGTCATCTTCTCGCTTCTTCTCCTCCCTATCCGCGTGCCAACGAAGGAGCTTTGCTACCTTAGGGTCCGCGAAATACCGCTGCAGACGAGGAGTGATCGGAAAGTACCACACCACTTTTCGAGGAGCTTTCTTCCTCTTCTTGTATCGAGTGACGCCGCACACCGGACATATGGTAGACTCCGCGTGCTCGTCCCGATAAATGATGCAATTGTTCATGCACACATGGTATTTCACGTGCGGTAAATCCAGAGGACACACGATTTTCTTCGCCTCCTCGAAACTGGTCGGGCACTTGTTCCCCTTGGGAAGACGTTCGTGCCAGAATGACATGTTCTCGTCGAAGCATGCGTCGGTCATTTTGTGTTTTACCTTCATCTCCAGAGCCATGTGCGTTACTTTCAGGCGGATATCCTCGGGCCTGCATCCTTCATACAATGGAGTAACCGCGTCTATCTCCAGTTGATCCAGCTTGGCTTTCTCTCGGGCGGCAGCTCTTGCGTTATCCGTCTGCTTGAGAAGCAGCTCTTGAATATGAGGGTCCTGCACCCAGCCTCCATCGTCGTCTGCTCCGGCATCTTCATCTTCATGATCATGCCCTTCGTCTTGATCTTCCTCATCATCATGTCCGGCATCTTCTACATGATGACTGTGTACAGCATCACCGTCGTGATCATGTCCTGGAGATTCTTCGTCTTCTCGACCGCCCTCGCCGCGGTGGTTGTCTTGCTGCCCTTCCTCATTTCTTGCCCGGCCCCCATGGACGACTTCATAGTCATCTTCATCACCTTGCCACCGATAGCCATCCATGAAACCACGCAAGAGCAGGTGGTCCCGCACCTGCCCGGAATCCGGGTCCGCAATAAGGCTCTTCAGCTTGCATCTTCGACACGGACATCTTATCTCCGTCTCGTTCTTTTGAAGCATCTCGGCCTTCGCGGAGCTCAAAAACCTATTCACGATGCCTTCGGTCATCGTGCGGACCATGGTCGCCTGCGGGGTAGAGAAAAACGGTATTTTAGAACCAAGAAAAAATTTGGCATGACTTTCCCTAAAAATAGGACCAAAAAGAATGCATAGTGCCAAAATTCTCGCCGAAACGGAAATGAATTAACATTCCGGCAAAATATTGGCAACTATCGCATTTCAAATACCGGTACCTGCAAACACAAACATATATGCAACACCACAAACATATGCAACACCACAAACATACATAGATCTAGCAAGGCCATAAAAAGTGCATGTGCACGTTGTTGGAGCGAGGGAGAGAAAAAAAGTAGATCTACAACATAAAGATAGCTTTCCCCTTACTTACCTATCAAGAAAAGGTAATTTAACCACCTAATTTTGATGAATCTATGGTGCAAATGAGGTGAGGAGGAGGAGGCAGCCGACACAATCTTGGAGGAGGAGGTGGAGAGAATGAAGTGGGGAAAGTGAGTGTGTAGGTGTGGCTGTCCAAAATATCTAGCTGGTCCCAGGTTACTAATGGCGCACCACCCATATATGCACCATTAGTAACCCTGGTTACTAATGGCGCACCAGCTTGAGGTGCGCCATTAGTAGTTTTGCAAAAAAAAAAAAAAAAATAGTAGTGGCGCACTGTGTTGGAGGTGCGCCATTACTAGTTAAACTAGTAATGGCGCACTCTTCCCTGGTGCGCCATTAGTATTTTTGGAAAAATGAAAAAAAAACATTTGTCACTAATGGCGCACCGTGGGTCTGGTGCGCCATTAGTGTCTACCACACTAATGGCGCACCAACTCATGGTGCGCCAATACTATATAGTAGTGGCGCACCACATGTCTGGTGCGCCATTAGTAGCCATATCATCTATAGCCCTTTTCCTAGTAGTGCTTTGTGCACTGCCTTCACAGCCATTTTTTTTTCAGGTCGCACCTTGGGATTCATATAATGACCCCAGATGCAACCCCGAGGAATTTTAAAATTTGTGGGATTTTTCCACACCCTTGCTATGATAAACCCAAGCCACCATTAGCAGACCCCTGAGGCCAGACTAAGAGAGACGCATTTTTGTGAGTCCTCCATCCACTCCCCAGTAGACAAAGGATATATCCCACTGCAGGGAATAATTCCTCACGAGCTACAGTTTATAACCTGGACCGTCTGCGCTTTAGTTGTATTAGTTTATGTGGCTTTTTGACTGCTTGTTGAGATATCTGAGCTGTGTTTTAAAATTTTCTGTCAGAGTTTATTGTGTTGGTTGCAGTTGTTTCTTGCGATTGATAATCGATTGTTTTCATTATACCAAATTTAATAGCAAGGTTTTTCTTAAAAGACCACTGCATTGAAAAATGTTTTCCAACAAAAATTTAATTTGCAAGTCCTCGCATTATGCGACTCATAGGCCACGTACGCTAAATACCAGACCACGCGTTCATTTATCACCTAATCGATTACCTCGCTAGAACACCACAATTGCGCATTAGTTAGCGATTTTTACTGTGACCCCGTCCTATCGTGTGTGTGTGGTATTTTTTTTTTGTTTTTCTTGTTACGATTGCCGTGTGGTACGAATGACATTTCTTTTTGGAAAATACGTCCTTTAGCAAATCTCGAGGACGAGATTTTTCTTAAGGGGGTAGTGTTGTAACACCCCAAAAATTTAATCATGTTTTATTAATTAAAAAATTTCCAGGAATATTTATTTTCTATCTTTCTGGATTTTTCTAGGGATTTCAGAGCCACTTATTTTCTCTGGATTTCAATTTTTCTCCTCTTATCTGAAACTTTTGAATAGTGTTGTGTGGCTTGAGTGTTTTATTTAATCATTTTATTTTCATTTAGTAAAAATCAGTGGAATTATTTTTATAATAAAACTTTCCTAGTTTTAATTCTTTTAATAGCCTTTTCATCCTTTGAAAGGCCTAAGTTGCACTACAACTACTTCATATATTATCTTAAAAATTCCATAAAAATTTGTAAATGACATGTGTTGCCCCTGGATCACTTTTATGCTATAAGCTAACCTTGCGTTTTGGAAGTTTTGAGCAGATCATCTTCTTCTTCATTCTGGTCCAGATTTGCATTTTTCACTACAACCCTTTTATTTATTCATTTAAAAATTCCACAAAAATTTGGAGATGACAGCAGATGTATAGGATTCATGTTTATGCAAAAATCCATTTGGGTTCTTTGAAAAATTTGAGCAAACCATCCTCATTTGCATTCTGGTCCAGTTTGGCAGTTTGTACTGCAATCCTATTTTATTTTGCTCTAGTGATCTTGAGATTTTTCCTGCTTGTAGTCCACCCTACCAAAACCTTAAGTCCAAGAGTTCAGACCCATAGGAATGTTTTAAGTTGACCAATTTGCCCCTTTCATTTTCTGTCCAGAATTGTTTTTCTCCAAAACTTGCATTAACAAGTTTCTGCTTTGGCCAAACTAACTTTGCCATCATCACCTACACCTAAAGAGACCATGATCTGGTAATTTTGGTGGCCATAGAAGATCCCTAGATGCCCATGACATTTTGTCGAGCACCTGTAGTGCACGTCCAGTTTTGGCATGGTTGTAAGTTTGTACTGTGAACTTACCCCTCTGTCCAAACCAGATTGTCTAGTAGCCTTCTAACTGCCTCTAACCTAGCCCTGTTAATTTTTGTTTGCATCCAAGCCATCTAGGACCCTCTGGCATTCCGTCGAGCACCTCGCATGCGTGCCCGGAGCGCGACCAGAGCGCACGTTTTGCACGCGCTCGCGCCCGAGCCGCCGCGACCAGATGCCGCCTCCCCCGCTCGTTCCAGTCCCTCCCCCTGTCTCCTGGTTCTGCCGCGACGCGCCAAGACCCTGCCAGCCCTCCCCCGTCACGTCTCCGGCGAGCCAGAAGCTAGCCGCCACCGCCGCCTGCTGTGGTCGGTGCCGTACGGGCCACCTGGCGCGTCCCCGAGTGCTCCAGCTCACCGTGCTTATCCTCAATCGCGTCGCCTTCCTCTGCAAGCCCTGCCAGCCGACCCCCACCTCCCCTGTGCTGCAATAGCACCGCCGCCGTCGTGCTTATCCACGGGCATTCGGCAAACCGACATGGATGGCCTATAAAAGGAGCCCCGAGCGCGTCTAGCCATTCCATCCCCCTCCCTAGCCCCGTAGGGAAGACCCCGAAGCAACCAGGACGACCGGAGGTAGCCGTTCTTCTCGGCTCCGTCAGTTACGGCCGCCGCCGTCCTCCGGTCGATTCCGACCAAGCCAGAGCCTCCCGTCCCTTTATTTCTTCACCACTAGCTCGCCTTCGACCCTAGGAGCCCATCCCCTCTTCCAATTTCGCCCGAGAGCCAGCGAAAGCCAAACTCCCCCTCATGGCCGAGGCCTCTTCCGCCATGGATGAAGGGGTGCTCACCCCCGAGCTCCCCGGCGATCCTTTTGCCCTCCAGAGGATGGGGTCCTTCCTCCTGAGCCCAACGGTGACCATGGCATCGCGAATGGTGGCCTGAGCTGCCCGGAATCATCACCGGAGCCTCGCCTCTGCTCTGTCCAGGCGCGCGCGAGCAGAGGAAGACGAACCCGACAAGTGGACCCCACCTGTTGGTGACCCAGCCAATCTCCCTAGAGGCGCAGCCCCACCGAAGCGTTTTCCACTTAGGAAAACGTATTTATGTGAGTGCGCTTTCCATCGGCGAAGGCGTATTACACTGGAGTATGTCTCCCCTTCTCTGGAAACGTATTCCGAGCCGATACGTTTTCTTTTTTTTTTTTGATTTTATTAAAACAGAGTTTGACCTCAACTTTGACTGGCTATATCTTTCTAAATAAAACTCCGAATGAATTGATTCTTTTTCCTACCTCTCTCAAATTTCATCTAGTTTTATTTTATATTTATTTGAAAATTTTCCGTGACAACTTTTTGTACTGTATTTTTTTTATTATTGCGTGTTGATTTGGTTATTTTCAAAATAGGAATTTGGGAGAGAAGAAAACTTTCAAAAGTTTTGTGGTGCACCCTACACCTCTGCACCTGAAAGGCAAGCATTCTGAACCCTGGTATAACATGGGTTGTGGGTTATTTGTTGTGACCACAACACCAAGTTAATTCGAGGCATGCGTTATTTTATGTGATGTTATGATCACGCTCTTAAGTGCATAATAGAAATTCTTTGCTGTTGTAATTTAGATACTTGTGAAAGTGTTCATCCTCTTATATCTCTCATGCCTACCGGAAGGGATCCGGAGTAGTCTCTGTCTCGGGTAGACACGAGCTTACTGTTGACATCTCGTTGAAGCGAGGATGGTCAGTAAGGCATGAAGGGGTGTGATGAGTGGTGATTCTGTTTGGAAACTGTGAAAAATATTTGTTGTGCTAACATGCCGGGAACACATAAGCCTCTTGAGTCGACCATAGATCGAGTCTTGTTCCAGTAACCCCCATACTTGTTCTGTACTACCACTCGTCCCTGCCACAGGTAGGGTACGGTTCAGTAAGTTGTCAACCCCTTTCTTGGCACACACCGTACAGAGAGGCCATGGTGGAAGATACCGGCTGCAGCCGGTAGGCATGCCACCTGGTCCGGGGGCATGGGTGTTTCCGGTTGGACCGAGAGGGGGGCACCCCTTAGAGCACGCGAATATAAATTTGATCCCATGCTAATCGAGGTTGGAGCCTCCCCACTTAGAGTTTTGCTTAACGAGTGTCGTGGGTGATTCCAGGCATCAGTAAGTTAAGCTGGTGTGTGCAAGTTAGGTGTGTTTTCAATCCAAAGACCGTAAATGGAATTAGTCCCGATGGACTAAGGAAATTCGTTACTCGTGGGTAAAGAGTACACCCTCTGCAGAGTTTATATCTATTCGAATAGCCGTGTCCGCGGTTAAGGACTACAGTCTGGGATGGGTCAAGTGTCGGTCTTAGTGTCGGTCTTCGGAGGATAAACTTCTAAACTAGATTACTGCGCATGGCATGTGATAATTATGATTATGACTATTATTATTGTGGACTAACCATTTTTCATATTTGTATTATTGAGTATCCCTGGGACGGTTCTACCTCCTGGATACTTATTGCGACTTTCTTATATAAGCCCTTTCTGTGGTGTCGCTCAGACGCCCGACTGTGGCATGCTTGTTATTTATTTTCCTTATAAGCCCTTTATGTGGTGTCGCTCAGACGCCCGACTGTGGCATGCTTGTTATTTATTTTCCTTATAAGCCCTTTATGTGGTGTCGCTCAGACGCCCGACTGTGGCATGCTTGTCATTTATATTTCCTTATAAGCCCTTTATGTGGTGTCGCTCAGACGCCCGACTATGGCATGCTTGTCATTTATATTTCCTTATAAGCCCTTTATGTGGTGTCGCTCAGACGCCTGACTGTGGCACGCATGTTATTCATTCTTCTTATAAGCCCTTTATGTGGTGTCGCTCAGACGCCCGACCGAGGCATGCTTTATATTTTTTTATCCTTTCGAGGCGTCGCTTCAGACACCCGATCGGTTTATTTTATTTTTATTCTCTGATTTCTTATTCTTGTTTAATATGAATGACATGCTTGCGTGCATCATGAATTTTATTTCGTGACTGATTAAGTGATCATGGATTATTTCAGTGCATAATTATCATCTGTTATATTATACCTGGTTTTATGATGTTTGCGAGTACATTCAAAGTACTCACTGGCTTGTCCCTGGCTATTGTCTTGGCCGGATTTCTTGTTTGGAGAGGAGCACTATGACGACAGCCCCGGAACCTAGGCACTGAAGATAGCAGCCGCGCGAAGATAGGAGTTATCCAGGTCAGCTGTTCCTGTGGGAAATCAAGTCCCATAGACGCTGATGACCCCGAACCGCTTCCGCCATCAACCACTAGAAACCTTTTGTTGTACTCATAGACCACAATGGTCTTGTACTACATATTTTGTATTTTGCTTGGAATTTCTATATCAAGATTGTGTCTCATCAGCTATTTGTAATCCTGGGGCTGGTGAGCACAAGGACCATTTACTGGGAAATTAATATCCTAGAAAACCGGTCCTGACAACCAGGCGGCTCAAGCCTCCGAGCAAGCAGGTAATCCCAAAAGGGGCACGGTGGATGACCATAGTGGCAATCCTTGCCAGGAGGCGTGCGGTCAACCTCGCGGCGACGGTAAGGGCAAGCAGCTTCGCGTGGAGGCTCGGCATAGGAGGGTTGGTGGACCGCGTGGCCCGGGTGCCGCCGCCGCTGCACCCGGGGAGGTTGACCACGTGGTGCGCGGAGACGACTGAGGAGGAAGCCAAGGCCTTTACACGGAGCCCTATGTCCCGAGCAGCATCGTACCTATGGACTGCGCCGCAGGCCACGCGTCCGCCGCAGGTGTCAGCATCCTCCCGGAGTAGGAGGGTGGCCCGGACGTCCTCTTCAGGTCGGGCCTGGGGGCTTCCCCTGAGGGAGCACTGGGCCCGGTCGGAGCAGAGAAGGGGGCGTCCCAGGATGCGCGGGGGCGCGGTGCGAGCCCGGTGCGAGCCCTGCCCCCGCGAGCAAGGAAGACGTAGCCGGGCCCCTGGGCCGCAGGAGCCCCGCCTAGGGGACCGACAGGACACGAAGAGCGCGGACCACGCGCTGTTCCGGGGGCACCGACGCCGCCTCAGGAGGAAGGGCCTCGCGAGGTCCTCGGGTCGAGGCCTGGCCGGCGCCCCAACGCCTCACGAGGCGGCTTCACCGACACAACACCCCTATGGTTATGCGGGGTGCATTGCACTCATGTTTGGGTCACAGGAGCGCAATCCCATGGCTACGCGGGGGGCAATGCACTCATGTTTGGGACATAGGGGCGCGCAACCGTGCAGAAATGCGCGGGATAGCCCATGGCCGAGTTGGGAGCACCTAGGCCCTGTGCCTGGGGGTTCGCCCAGCTACCTCCGACCGTGACACTCTCATGTAATAATGAGTGGGCTGTATACGCCCGGAGCACCCCGAGGATGCGGAGGGGTTCCCACCCACGTCCAAGTGGAAGCCCCATGCTCTGCGCTGGCGGACAACACTGTCCTCCAATGACTATGCCCATGCCTAGTGGAAGCCCTACGCTCCGCGCTGGGGAGAAGACGAAGACAAAGACTAGCCTAGGTGCCGGACGCGGCTGTTCCTTGCTCCTTTTTGTATTCGAATTGCCACTTTTTGGAATGAAGCTCGAAGTTTCGCAACCTTATTTGAAAAAAGGGGGGAATTTTTTCTCTTTGCAATCTTCTTGATCTTGAAGTCTCGTTTTCTGAATTGACGCATGTCGGTTTCCCCCTCACGCGCCTCGCGAGCGGGGGCTACACGGGCATGGTGTGCACACCTTGCCAAGGCCTGGGCATCCTGGCCCTCGCACGGCACTCTCGAGCAAGCCTACAGGCGCGTGCTGCCTCAGAGACACCCATCTCCTGGCACTTGCTGATCATCGCGACTCAGCATGCCTGCGACGATCGACCCTCGCTCGGTGGCTCTAGCCACGGCTTGGTGCATCATCATATATCCTCGGGAGGCTCGGGCACCTCCCGAGGCACTAACCAGCAAGGAAGGGTGTGGGAACCGCTCGAGCGTTAAGGGGGACTCCTGAGCAACGCGACTCAGGAGTCTCACTGGTCACGTAGCCCCTCACCCCTTGGTTCCGTCCTGGTGATCCGGACGCCCCCAACGGCGGTCGTGGTATGCGCGGGATCGGGCCCTGCCGACGTAGAGCATCAAGGAGGCTCCCAAACCACTTCGTCTACAAGGAAGAGGCCTCCCCCTGGCGAGGTCCCTGGGCTCCCCAGGTGCTTCAGCTATGCCTCACGACGCACGCGCTCGCCACGGGCCCACCAAGCTAAGTACCCCAACCGTGAGGAGCAAGAATTTTTGATCCAATAATTCAATGACGACCCAAATATCGGAGTATGGGACGGGAACTCTAACGTGAAAGTGCAGGCACTACGGTTTATTAAGTACCCCCGTGGGGCCTCCTGCGGCTTCGGATACAGGCGAGACGGCGCAAGCAAGGGAATTCGGCTTCTCCAGGCATCACCGCTAAAGCCTCGGCTTTGGAGCAGCATGCGTCCCCTCAGGAGTGCCCACCTTGTGAGGCCCCGGCAGGCTACTATCGCTGGACACGATGCGACAACCCTGCGGACCCCCCGAGAAGCTTCGGGCGCGGAACAACGGCACAACGAGGCGTGCAAGGGCGTGAAGGAACGTGCGGAGGCACACATACGATGAGGTAAAATCCCGTGGGGAAAATGAAGACGTGCAGTGTAAAACGAGCAATTGACGGTTCGAAAGAAGGAAAGCATGGTGAAACACAAAAGTTTAACGCCCCCGGGGGCCAGGTGTTTCGTGATGCAACAGGAACCGGAAGGAAGGAAACAGGGGAAACTCAGGCGGAGGAGGCGCTGTCCCCGTCATGACCTCCACTAGCCGCGGCACCGGAGCCGCTGCTCTCTTCGGAGGGAGGCTCCTGGAAGAACCGCTCCACCAGGGACTCCACCTGCCCGCGCACTTCATCCCTGAGGGGCCTCTGGAGCTCCTCAGGCACCGGCTCCATCACACGGGAGAGATCAAGCTCGGGGACATGGCAGCGCAGGTTGGAGAAGACGCGCGTCAGCACGATGTCCAGAAGGTCGCGCACGCTAGACTCATTCTCTTCATCCACCCTGGAGACGCCGGTCTCCAGCACCTCCACCACCTTGTCAAAAAAGTGGAGATAACCCCCGTCGCCGTGCGCGCACGGCAGCGTGGGAGCTTCTCCGACGAACCGGCCAACTACATCGACCGCGCGGCGGGCGATGTCCAGATACTGCTTGGCGCGCTGCGCCTCCAGCATCTTCGTGTGTGCTGCCTCATCCTTGGCGGCCTCCACGGCGTTGGCAGCTCCCTCGACTTGGGCCTGGAGGGACGCCAACTCCGCCTTGGCGTCCTACTAACCCTTGAGCGCGGCCTGGAGAGCGGCCCCGGCGCGCACCACCTGGGCCCTGAGCGCGTCCACCTCGCCCTGGAGTTCATCGAGCCTGCGCCTCTTGGGCGCGGGCGCTCTGAGACGAAGAAGCGACCAGGTTCAGCATACTGGGAGTGGTTCACAAGAAAGGGGGAGGGAGACAGAGCACTCACTCGTCGGTGACGGCCCAGCGCCGGCGTGCCTGGGCCGGCCTCGAAGGCCCCCCGCCGCTGCCTCCAGAGGGCGGTGGTGGAGCCGGAGGCCCCGTGCTCCTCCCCGCTCCAGCTGCACTTCCCCCGGACGCCATGGAAGGAAAGGAAAGATAAGACAACGATGTCTTGGGAAGGATGGCAGGCGTGAGGGAGCGTCAGGATGGCATGACCCCTCTGGCGGGGCGAATTTATATGCATAACCGCGGTCCACGAGGCGTCGTAGGGAGTGGAGGCGGAGCGTGCTCCCCAGGCGCCACGTGCCCGGCTTGACCGGCGTGCAGACCTGCCGCACGTCGCCTGGGCTCCCCCCATCGAGTCACATCTGCGTGGCTCGAGGGGAGAGAAGGGGCAAGGAGACGGCTACATTCAAGGAAGGGCAATGATGGCCGGCGCTACGCGCAGTCTACACGTCAGCCTGACTCGAGGCGGTTCCTGAAGTCTTCAGGAAGTGGAGGCGTTCGCGTCTCATTATGCGCCATGCATCAGGCTAGGCCCTCACACGATTGGGGCCCGCGGCGCTCATGTCGGCTCCTTCGACTTCGCCCCGAAGCCAACCCAGGCGCGCCTTGGGCCCGGGGGCTGCTGTCGGCGTTCTGGGAACGGGGGTACCCAGACTTGCCTGCCTGCGGGCCAGGGCGTGGGCCACTTCGAGAGCCCAGTACGGCCCGGCGCAGGATCGCTCGAGAAGAAGGCCCTCGCGAGAGCCACGCCCTCGTGAGGAGGACGACACCAAGACCC
This sequence comes from Elymus sibiricus, assembly GCA_039707655.1. Taxonomy (NCBI): domain Eukaryota; kingdom Viridiplantae; phylum Streptophyta; class Magnoliopsida; order Poales; family Poaceae; genus Elymus; species Elymus sibiricus. Next base: position 141,808,190 of record CM077673.1, on the reverse strand, counting down.
CTGGAAGGAGGAGACCACTCCAGGCTCCCTCCTGAGGGGCGCAGCTCTCTATGCAGCACTCGGCCTCGTGAGGTTGGGGTGATGCAAGCCAGGCCAGGCGGGCGCCAGCGGGCACAGCAGGGGCAGTTTCCTCTTTCGTGCAAGGTAGGCAAGGACGTATGCGGGTTCCCAAGGCATCGCTCCAAAGGTTACCATTCCAGTGTAACAAGACCAAGACCGCAAGCCCCACAGGAAAGACATCATCGCTGAGCCCACCTCTGCATCTCTACCAGCAACTTTGCAGGCGAAGACCACCTTTCGTCAGGATAAGGTGTACTCCTTGTCCCCCTTCGAATTTGGCCATTGTGGGATCCCTTCCCACCAGTGCGATAAGGGAAGAGGACCCGGGCCATTATAAATAGAGGCTAGGCTGCACCGTAGAGGGAGATCCGAAACCACCCGAGTGCCCTCGTGAGGTTGCTCACCACTGTACCAGTTCATCCACAAACCTCCTCGTGAGGCAATCCACCAAAAGCAGGAGTATGGTTTTACGCTTCGCAGCGGCCCGAACCTGGGTAAATCCATGTGTTAGTTTTCTTCCCCGCGATTAAGTGAGTTTGATACAGCTGGGTTGTGGAGCTGTGAGCTTGGGGTCGAAGCTGGCGGGGATCTTCGCACACGCCCCTGAGTTCGAACCTCTTTGGGTTTTGCGGAGCCCAAAATCCGACACACAGCATCCAAGGCCTCCCTCCTTCTTGTTTATTCCTCTTGCAGGCACCTCGCACTAGTGGACGTGCCAGAGCACACCAAAAGTCTGGGCATGCCGTCGAAACGGGTGCTCTGGAGCATGCAACCGCGCTCCAGAGAGTTGACCTTGCGCCCCCGACCACCTCGGGTCCTCCCCGCGTGCCAGGAGCCACGTCTCGATGTCCGCGTCGCGCCAGGACTACATCCCCCTCCTCTCTCTCTATCTCCAGCGCCCTCTACAGCGCGTGCCAGAGCGCCGCATGGCTCAGCCAACCCGCAACCTCACACGCGCGAGCTCCAGACGCCTCCTCTCTCCCCCTCTCCTTCCTTAGGCTCGAAGCCAAGCCCAGGGACGCCCTGTACATAATCCAGTGAGCGCCCATGGCCTCTGGCGACGGCCACGACCCTGCCGGCACATGAATCCACGGTGCACCAGCCCCCGCCTATATAAGGCCCTCCCCGAGCTCTCTCTGCCCTCTGGTTTCTCTCTCCAGCCCCCAATCGACCCCCTGCTCCACCCATTCCTCTCCAGCGGCTCTCGAGCTCGGATCCGCCGCGTCGGGTCCGCCATCGTCCGGTCAGTGCAGGCCTCCTCTGTCTCCTCTCTCACTCGATTTGCACCCCTAGGAGCCCCCTGATTGTTTTCCCTCTACCTACCGTGCAGTTTGCAGCCTGTGGCATCGACGACATCCACCTCCTATAGCTCCGTTGCCGCGGGTGCTCGCCGTCGGCGAACCAGAGAACCTCCGGCCCCCCTTCCACCTCCATCTGATCAGTGGCTCGACGATGGTCCCATTCCAGTGCTCAGATCCCTCCGTCGTGCCCCCTGCCATCGCCGGTGAGCTCGCCGCCCCTCCTGTCCCGAGGTGGGAGATGACAAGTGGGACCTCCTGTCACCCCCACACCTCCCTCGCTCCCCTCTCCTCTCACTGACGTCGGGCCCCGCCCATCAGATTTAAAACCTGGCGGGAGCGGGATGCGTTGGCTCGCCTGGGCCGGATTCGCTGGCTGGGCCAGGCTCGGCTGGCTGTTCAGGCCCAGGGCACAGTGCCCATTTTCTTTTTCTTTTCTGACATTATTTCCAAAAATTCCTCTGGATAAAATATTTGGCCAAATTCAAAAATTCCAACTCCACAAATCTTGTAATGTTCCAACCTATTTGATTATGCCACTTGTGAAAATTTTAGAATAGGTTTTATACACTGTTTTTATTTAAAACACTGTTTTAGATATTAATAGTCTCTGTTAAAATACCTTTCACCACTTTTGACACTTTAAAACAAGAAACTAGTATTTTTAGTATTTAACCTAGTATTTTACAAAAATGGTTTGACATTTTTAGGAGTGATTTTTTTTCTCTATTTTTGTCGTTCTCTTATTTTTTTGCTCGTTTATATTGCGACGATAGATTACGTTGTTGACGACGGTGTTGGACCAGAAGACTTTCAAGACCCCGAAAACTTTGTTGAGCCAGGCAAGCAGCCCTTTGACCATGTCTGAGAAACCTTTTTATGCATGTCATATAGCACTTGATATTGTTGCATCGGAATCATGATGATCATGGTGACCACCTCTATGGGTTGCTTCCGTTACCTTCCTCGTTGATACTTGCATGACATGACTCTACCTTCTACTTAGAGTTGTGTGGGTGGGAAGTAGATAGGTTGCTAAGTAGTGCTACGCAAATGGGACGGGGATATGCACGGTGATGGAAACAAAAGTACTTTCAAAGAGTTTTTTTGAAAACCCGTTGGGTGACCCTAATGCCCGAGGGAGATGATGAGCTAGGTGACCTCTTGATAAAGAAGAGGTGCACCGAGGCAAGTGCGTGTGTTGTTTTCGAAAATGTATTTGCTTAAGTTGCGACCGTTACTCCAACCTTGAATGTACAACCATGATACCCCTTATGGGACGGGGCTTTGTTGATTACTTTGGTCGGTACTAGCAGAGAGCCCGCATTACTAGTGGCGGGAGTGACACGATCACTCTCGATACGGGGTCGTGCCTGAAAGGACGACCATGGGCTGTTTTCACAGACACCGGGCACACCGTTGGTCCCCTCATGGATGTTCCTTGTGATGTACATCATGCGGGCTGTGTGCCAATGAGTGGACTCTTTGTTTAGTATCATCAGGCGAAAGGCATTATTCAGGTGCTTACCTAGGGTATGTGATATACCGTGAGTCGTGGCTTGACACAGAAGTTCCCCGAGTCTTGTGGGTAAAGTGTGCAACCTTTACAGAGTGTAAAACTATTCGAATAGCCGTGTCCACGGTCAAGGACAGTTTGATGACCGCTCTTGGGCTACATACATTGTTTACAAAACTGTGTGTGTGTGGAGAAAGGAAGATACCTGGGTTGAGTCGGATGACTTGACATGATGAATGAACATGAGATGTTCAAACCATGTTTATGTTGATATCTGTAACATGTTCATACGGATACTTGTGGCCTCATGATGCATGCTTACAAGTTGATTGATCATATCATTGCACTCAAAAATTAGCTTTCCGCAACTTACCTACTTAGTGCTTTATCATGCATTGTTATACCTGGTTCCAAAACATGGGTTGCTTGCGGCTACATTCGAAGTACTCATTGGCTTGCCACTGGTTATTTAATTGGCCAGGCATGGAAGAGCAGGAATATGGTGAAGAGTTCGTTGGAGACGAACATGCGAACTAGGACGCTTCCCAGTCAGAATGCGTGTAGGGTTAAGGCAGATGGCATGAGTTCACGCTTTCGTTCAAGAATTCCACTGCTAGTTATGTTTGGTGTATGGCCTTCATGGCCCTACCTATGTAAGACTTGACCTCAATGGTCTCTATTTGTGTAAGACGGTATGTATGGATGTCAGACTCTTGTTATTCAGCTTCTGTGTGTTTAGTGAGCATTGATCTATGGGATCACTATACACGTACATTCGGTGATCACGACTTATGAGTTGGGGTCCCCACAGAGCTGGTATCAGAGCCATCCTGACTGTAGCGAGCCTTAGTTAGCATGGTCGTTAGTTAGGACAAAACACTTTGCAAAACTATACCTAGTACCTATATTTAGGAGTTCTGCACTTCTTACCTCTTCTAGTCTACCCTCAAAATATTACTGACTCCCCTCCCTTTAAACCTTTGTAGATGGTCGTCGTACTCGAAGACCTCCTAGCATCTGGCTTTCCCCTACTCCTTGAGGATAGCCTGGCAAAGTGCCAGTATCGCCGACCACTCGTTTTTCTCTACCACGAGCACCGGGTCGATGCCGTCATGAATGAGTACCACGTTGACGTAGTCGTGAAGGCAAACGACTCCCCGACGAGTTGGTTCTTTGAAGGACCACAGATGGAGACCCTGGCATTCGCAGTTGAGACAGCTACGCGCAAGGCACTTATCCACCTTCGAGACATCATTCCAGAGATGGTGGATGAGCCAGCTACCTGCTACCTACCTTTCAAGAAGGATGAGATTGGCGAGAGTTGGACGTTGGTTCCGTCCAAGGAGGATGGGACACCACTCAAATTCCTGACCTACTTCAGCCTCTCCGTTGATAGTCTGGCTCATAACCTGATTAAGGAGTCCATGAAGCTCCACAAGGAACTTCACCACACCCGAGAGCTACTTCATCAAGCCAAGGTGAAGCCAGACAGGATCAAGAAGGATGGAGCCCCCGAGGGACGACCGACTATCGCTTACAGAGGCGGAGTACCCCCAGCTAGAGATGCATCCACACGTCGTCGTCGCATGAGTGCGAAAGAGTACTGTGAGCTCTTCACCGTATCACCGGTGAAGCGTCGTCAGGATGGACCTCCTCGTTCTCCGACCCCCTCGATCGGAGACGACGCCCGTACGGATGATGACCAGGAGGAAGATCCTGAGGAGCATGAGTACGAGACCGAGCACTCCACCACTTGAGTCCGAGAACCCCTAGGGTAGGATAAGTCATGTATCCATCATGCGAAGTCGAGTCCTTGTAATGGTTCGGATGAAACCATGTGTGCTTGTTGTTTGTTTTTGTTGTTTGTGTTCCGATGCAAGTCGCGCTTTTGCCTTAGGCAGCATGTAAGCGACTCCATCATCTATCATATCTTAATATTATGTGTTTGGTCTTTCGACCTCTGTTTATTCACACTTTCACTATACCAACCCCCTTAGGCGCATCTTCTCTATCCTTGCTTTTATAATGTCTATCCTAGTCATTTGACTTGGCCGCTCCCAACAGGATGGTGACCGCTACCCGCACCAGCACCTTCCCCAACCCCAACGCTGCCGGCTCCAGCCAGCAGCAAGCGGCTGGCGAACTGTTGAAACTAGAGCTCACCAGGAGCAGCCATAAGGAGACATTCCTCCGCCACCGCCTCCACCGGAAAACTTGACCATAGCTTAGTTTCTCCAAGTTCTCCGGGAGGGGCGCCAAGCCAACTCAGCTGCTATTCAGCAGATGGCTCACGCCCTAGTGAACAACCAGCAGGAAGGAAGGAACGTCAATGGCCGCTCCACTCTGTCGGAGTTTATGAGGAATTCGCCCCCAACCTTCACCGAGACTACTGAGCCTCTGGATGCCGATGACTGGATCCGCACCATCGAGAACCTCCTTGCACTGGTCAATTGCAATAAGGATCGTGAGAAGGTTCTTTATGCCTCTCACTGCCTTGAAGGTACCGCCAGTGCTTGGTGGGATGGATTCAAGGTCATGCAAGGCGACCGAGCGATCACTTGGGCTGATTTTAAGGAAGGATTCTGCACGGCCCACATTCCTTCAGGGATCATGGCTATCAACAAGCGGGAATTCTGGGCGCTGAAGTAAGGAAGTGGCTCTGTCAAGGAGTATATGAAGAAGTTCAACCTGGTGTCGAGGTATGCCCCTGAAGATGTCAGCACTGAGGCCGCTAAGATGGAACGCTTCATGGAAGGACTCCAGCAAGCCCTGCAGTATCAGCTCATTGTCTGCGACTGCCGGACCTTCTTCGACCTGGTGAACAAGGCTCTCATGCTCGAGGACAAGCGTCATGCCATGGAAGACACTCGCAAGTGTTAGGTTCCACCGTAGGTGCATCGCATGCGAATTAAAATTTTCCAACACGCAGAACATCCAAGAACATGCTACGGAGATGGATGACAGGTCGTTACCACTAGACGCGTAGTGCTGTGCAGCGGATTGAGGCAGCGCGTTCGCGTGGTACGTCTCCGCCTCGTCCGATCTGCCTCGAACAGCCGATCCGATCTCCCTCGCGCAGCCGGTCGCCGGATCCCACGAGGTTCGCCGGAGCGGCGCAAGTGCACCGCCTCTAACGGTATCCGCACGTGCTGGAGGAACACCATGCAGCGGACTGCTAGGTCCGATCACACAGTTCGGAGGCAAGTGAAGGTGGCTAGTTGCAACACATGAAAAGCCCTAATGACGGCGCCGAAGCGATCAACCAGATGGGTGTGCCGCACCTCCACTATACATAGGCATCCGGCGCAGGCTCAACTCTAGGGCCTCGCACGGATCCTAAAGCCCATGTGTAATTCCTTCCCTTAAGTGCGCGACCCCTTAGGTTCTCGTTCACTTGGTCGCGAGTCGGATCACATCCGGCTCGACCAGTCAGTAGCGGCCTCTAGCAAAGCGTGCCGACTCCAGGTGTCCGATGAAGCTGGTTTGGCGAACCTGTACTTCACACTTATGTTCCCTTTGCCACATGATATATGTTGTCGTGCTCAAGGCGACATGGTCATCCTTGTTGCAGCACAACCTCTTTCTCATTCCGGTGAATCCGACCAACACTTCGGATTATCTCATAATCCTCATCGCATGCTTATCCAGGTCGGATCACCTGAGGGGCCCAGAGTATATCTCTCCTCATCGGAGGGGCAAATCCCATCTTGCTCGACCACGTCTCGCATCATGGGTCTGGACAAGCCCAAAACCTACCTTTATAACTACCCTGTCACGGAGTAGCGTTTGGTCGGCCAAAGCAAGTCTGTCACCATCCCGAGTACATGCGCTAGCTCAGTTCTTAGGACACAGAACGTATGTTGTACTAGAGACTCACAGATGACCTATCGCCGCGTATCATAGTTGGGTCTACCCAACTCAGACCTTATCTCGACTCGGATCCGACTACGTCGAATCCGACCAGATCTTTCTGAGTCCATATTATCCGGCTAGCATCCAATGCTACATGGTCAGTGAGACTGGACCATCCACCGTGTTAGATGCTAGTCTAACTGGTTGTGCATCCACACAGCCCTTTCGACTAGGGACCATTTAGGACAGTTATCATACAATGCATAGTCTCACAAACAAGTCACGTACTTGTTAATACACATCACTGATAATGTCCAAGGACTATCTTTATTCATAAACACATAGGAAATATCATCATATATGATTGCCTCTATGGCATATCTCCAACAGCAAGCGCAAGATGATCAGCAAGGGTAGTTCCAGCAACCAGAAGCCTCGTTCATAGCAGCCATCCCCAGCCAAGCCAACCTATCAGCCTCAGTAGGCTAGACATCCTGCACCTCGTCCGAGCTACCACTACTCCAGGAAGGTCCAAACACGACACAGCAATGAGAGACCCTTCCATGAAACTATGTGCGATCAAGACATCGCAAATTGTATAGTTCAAGCTCCATCACCAATGACACAAACTATGTGCGGTGGTGGATCCATCAAATACTATTCAGAAAATAGTTACGTGTGCGATCTACGACATACAGTTGACTTTTACAAACTTTTTGTGATCAGGCGAAACGACACAAACGGTTAATAAAACAGAGGTTTTTGTGATGTACGACATACAGTTCAAAGTGTAGAACTATTTGCGAAGATATAATATAACGCAAACGGTTACGCAGATTCGGATCTGTTTGTTGTGCGGCATACAAGTCCCTCAGATTAACTGTTTGCGATGGTATGGAAGAACACAAACAGTTTGGTGGAACAAGGTGTGTATGATACGCTGCAAACAGTTCGATAATTAGAATTTCGTGCTATAATTCTGGACGACACATACAATTTGTTGTTCGGAATTGTGTGCTTGATAGGGCACACAATTCAAGAAACCAACTTTGTGCAATTTTGGGAATGATCACTGTCGAATCTGTATTCTTAACCATTTGCGAGGATATCGACAGTGTAGACAGAGTAAACGAATAAATATGAGCAAACGACAACAGAGTTAAGGAGTACAATATGTTTTACTTATTCTTCTTGTTGTTGGATGGCCGCACGCCATCGTCTTGTCGTGGACGCTTCTTCCACTGACCGTTGGCTTTTCATTGCCAGCGTCGTCACCATAGTCGTTGATATCCTCGTCGCCATTCTCGTCATCGTCTTCCTTGTTCGACAATTCCTCCCCTTCATCATCATCATCTTCTTCGTCCTTTGGCGGCTCCTCGTCGTCATCCTCCTTGTTCGACCATTCATCCTCCTCCTCATCGTCGTCGTCCTCCTTGTTCGACCATTCCTCCTCCTTCTCATCGTCGTCGTCTTGTTCGAACTTCGGGGGCTCCTCGTCCATTTGGTCGTCGTCCGATGACTCCGGCGGCGGCGTCCCTTCAATGAGCCAGATAAAATGGAGGTCAGGGCTCGACACCTGACTCTTGCGGGAAGACGAGCGCAATGATTCTGAGGTTGACCCCAGATCGGGGGCCAGACCGCCGGACCTGTCGTCCTCGCTTTCGCTCAACATTGCTGCGCTACCTAAACAACTGGCGAGACAACGAGATTGCAGAGTGTGTGGAAGTGTAGCATGGCCGGTGAGGACAGTGAAGATGGTGGCAACTGAAGAATGGTGTGAAGATAAGAGCAATGACAATTGAAGCGGGGGATTGACGGATTCTATTGGCACCTAGGAAGGCGGTTAGAATTCCGATATAATCAACCGCAATTGTGTGTACCCGACCCGTCGCTCTAAATTCCCGCTATTGTGCAATTCTCAATGTGATAATTACGCGCACAGATTGGTGCGTCCAAATGTGTGCCATATGCCAACTGTTTCACATGTGTACATTTTAGCAATTCACACGGTTCGAAGATGCATTGTTTAACTACCCACACGCTTATATGAAACACAACAGGTGTGAAACAAGCATTTAACATAGGACAGTTGATAAGCAATATAGATGAGCTCTGCTTATTGATGTAGCCATTAATAATCAAACGAAACCCCTAATGATTTTTGCAAACAACGCATAGAAGATGGCTAATGCGGCAACTACAACTACACATGCTAGTTCCTTCTTGTCTCTTGCTTTCATCTGTTGCCTATGATTGATTCTTTCTTGCTTCGTCGTGTTGATTGTACACTCCAGATTAGTCAGTTTCTTCTTCAGCTTTACGTTATCTTCTGCAAGCTTGGTGATAACACTCCGAGCCCTGCCATGCCATTCATCATCCAACCAGTAAACAAAGGCACAAGCCTCATATCCCTACGAATGTTCAATAATCCGGATGAGCGGGGGCATTAACTGAACTTAAGGGAAGAACTTATCACTAACCTGAAAGGGGCAACCAAGAAACCGTCTGCCAATGTCGAATCCCTCCGTGCATACACATTGAGCGATAGTGTGTCCTTGCACACAACTCAGCTTTTGGTACTTCTCGGTGGCGCAAAACTCGGAATCAAACTAATGTTGTGGGAGTCTGCTGTAGTCATACTCTAGATCCGGCATTTGATCGCTTTCCTGTGTGTTTGTGGGGGGGGGGATGTGGGTCCAATTCAGGACGGACTGAGTGAGCTGCTTGCTTTGGACATGTTAAAAAGATGAGGAAAGATTGAGACCTGACAAGACTATTCGGACCCGTAGTACACTAGCCTCCTGGTGACCTTAGGCAAGTGCTCGACGGTGACCGCCGTCGTGGTGGCATAGGCAATGGCGCTGCCAACAGTGACTGTACGAACCGTTGCAGCCGCACTGAAACCATCAGCACCACACGTCCGCATTCCCCCAATGCCAGCGCCACGCTAGGGAATATGGGCACTAGGGATTTGGAAGCTATTTAGGGATTTGGGGAAGACGGGTAAACTATGGGGATCTGATGATAACGGTCAGGGAACTATTTATCGGATTCTGTTGTATACGGCAAACGGTTTTCCAAACCAAATCGTGTGAGATGATGCGTGATACACGGTTTCCATAACATGAGTGTTTGTGATGTGCTTCCCGGTACATATGGTGCGGTAAACAACCGCTCTCCGGAAACCCCCCAAAAAAACGTTATGCTCATAAAGATGTCAGTGGCGACCTAGGCAGCGGCTGCCGGATAGGAGGTCAATCCCCGGTCGGTCGGTGGTGTCGGCGTTATAGGAAGTCCATCCTTGGTCGGTCAGCGGTGGCAGTGTGATAGGAGGTCAATCCTCGGTCGGTGGTGGGAGATATAGGAGGAGCTCAATCCTCGTGGTCGGTGTCGGCGTGACTGGAGCACATCCCTCGCTGTCGTAGGCGGGATAGTGGAGCCCGGACTTCAGGAAGGTGCCCCGCTAAGCTCTGCTCCTCGACCCTGCTGTCTTGTTGTGCCACTGCTAATCAATTAAGGTATTCTTTTCCTTTAGTGGCCTTATTAAGGTATAAAATTCATATAAGGGCACTACTACTGATAATGCGTGTAAATTGACTGGTTGATTAGTGTCATTGCACGGCTGGATAACATTATGCAGCGCCCTTCATAAATTTTGAAAATAAAATATTTTGATTTATTCACCCATATCTTTGTCCATCCATTAAGGATGGAACGTGTGCAGATGGAATGATCTGAATGGATGAGGGATCGGACAACCTCAAGGTATAGGGCTGGCGTGAAGGAGGTCATGGCTTTGGCCGAACGAACAAAGAAGAGAATTGGCGAAGAAGATTATGTCCTCTGTCCATGCAAGGATTGTACGAATACGGTCTCATTTGCAATTGATATGGTTGAGTTATACTTATACAAGAGGGGATTCATGGGTGGATACACAATATGGACTAAACACGATGAAGAGCTGGTTATGGATGAAGGAAATGACCTGCATATCGGTGAGGTGCCAAACCCCGATCAGAGTCGCATGGGTGTTGAATTTAACCTCGGGGCTGAGACGTCAAGCTACAGACAGAAGACTGGCATGCCAAAAAACACAAAGAAAAACCAAGAGTGTGAAGTAGACATCACCGACCTTGATGATATGACAGATTTTGCTACTCTGATTGCAGATTTCCAGGGCCCAGATAAAGAAATGGCCGGGTACAAGGAGCTACGAAGCATTGATGCGGCCTCCAAGAAAGATTTGTATCCAGGTTGCAAAAAGAAATATTCCAAGTTGAGTGTCACCCCGATGCTTCTCAGATTTAAAGCAGAAAGCAGTCTATCAAACAAGGCCTTCACACAGTTGTTAACTCTTTTCCAAGACATTTTTCCAGGAGCTAATGTGCTCCCCAAAAGCATGAACGAAGCGAAGAAAGTTGTTTGTCCATTGGAACTTGAGGTCCAGAAGATACACACTTGTGTGAATGACTGTATGTTGTAACGCGCTGGCTACAAAGATTTGCGTTCATGTCGCATATGCAAGCACCCATGACACAAGCGCAGGAGAGCAAAGGACAAGTATAAAATGGACGAAGAGATCGAGACAGGAATCCCATACAAGGTTGTTTGGTACTTGCCTATAATTCCGAGGTTGAAGCGTTTGTTTGCAAACCCTAGAGAGGCAAAGAGGTTGACGTGGCATCATGATGAGCGAACCGCGGATAAATATATGAGGCACCCGAAAGTTGGGGATCAGTGGGAACAAATCATAGATAAGAATGTATGTAAAAGCATCCTTGGTACTCTACTCAAGATTAAAGGTAAAAGAAAGGATGGTGATGGTGCATGACTCGATATGTATGGTGATCAATCACAACGCATGAATGAAGCAGAAGATTATGACAAATTGCTCTAGCAACACAAGAGTTACAATTTCACTGCAGCAGAAGCAAAAGAGTTCTTCGAATTTTTGTTGTCAATTAAGACACCCTCTTCCTACTCCGCAAACATGAGAAGTCTCGTGGATGACAGCTTGGCTAGAAAGATGTTGTGTCACATGATTGCCACGTAATGTTGACACAAATCCTCCCGGTGGCCATAAGGAATATGATGGAGACAGACATAAGAAACACATTGATTGATCTCTGTGATTTTTTCAACAAACTACGACAGAAGGTGGTAGATATTGAAGAGTTGCATAATATGCAAGCTGATATTGCAAGAATATTGTCAAACTTAGACATGTTCTTCCCACCGTCATTTTTTGATGTCATGGTCCATCTCACCGTGCACCTCATGGATGAGATAAAGTATTGCGGTCCAGTGTTTCTTCGCAACATGTATACCTTCGAGCGGTACATGGGAATACTGAAGCGTTATTGTCGGAACCGATGTCATCCAGAGACAAGCATCCTACAAGGTTATACCGCGGTGGAGGTGGTTGAGTTTTGCACTGAATACATGAAACTTAGACCTATATGTGTGCCCCACTCTCGCCATGAGGGAAGGCTGGCTGGTAAGCCGGTCCTTGCTGGCATACAGTTTTGTGCACCTAGAGAAATGGCCGATCAAGCCCATTTGGCGGTACTGCTTAACAACCCGATACTAGACGCTTATGTTGAAGAACACATGGAGGACATATGACGAAGCAACTTACCAAATGTGCTGTCACCAGCTGCCGAGACAAATGCACACAATAAGGACTATGTAAGATGGCCAAAGGATCGTTTGACAAGAGGATCCGATGAAGACCTTGCAACGTGGTTGGGACAAAAGCCATCAACGACGATTATGAAGTACCAAGCGTACGACATAAATGGAAACACGTTCTACACCGAGGAACGTGATGCTAAGACCTCGTATCAGAACAGCTCTGTTCGAATAGAATGCCTAACTATAGAGGGGGATCATAAACATGTGTACTATGGAACAATCCAATAGATTTGGGAGCTTAACTATGTATGAATGAAGGTGACATTATTCAAGTGCATATGGGTCCCTCTTAGTAGCGTAAAGGTTGATGCTTACAGCAGGAAGATATATGTTGACCGAAGAGTTATGGCATATCACAAGGACCCATTTATTCTTGCCTGCAATGCTACCCAAATTTTCTTGGTGCCAGACCTCTTGCATACGCACTGCCATGTAGTGATGTATGAGAAGAGGAGCGTACTAGGTGTCGAGAATGTTGGTGCTGAGGAGGAGTACAATCAATATGATAAGTTTCCACCTGAGGAGCCACGCAACATAAAAGAGGAGAATCGTAAAATCATCAGAAATCCTAAGTTCATTGTGGGTCAACCTAATGATCGCGATCACCCCATGTACATGGGAATTGATTCAAAAAACTAATCATTATGTCTACTATACTGAATCGTGAGCCATGTGTACCGAGTTCATTCTGTTAGAAGTTTTCGCATGTACTTTATTGTGAGGTATGCCTAGCCTTATGTTGATCTGGATTAATATGTTGTCAACCGTAGCAATTAATTTGAAATATTTATGATAACTTACCCTATAGCTAGAACGCAGAGTTTATCTCACTCCCGTATGTATGAACTGAACATGTGCAGTTTGGTTTACCAATCACACACGGTTGGTTCACTAAAACCGTGTGCTTTCTAACCGTGGCCGATGACACCTAATGCACGCAAAGTAAGTCGTGCGTTCTGATTGGCCAAAATCCAAACCACACGGATCGTACGTCCACACCGAACGGTAGTCCTTATACCTCTTGTCAACACACGTTGTTGAAGCTGGGATTTGATTTATATGCACTAAATGCCCTGCAAATGATAAAAAATGCTGAAAAATATCAAACGAGTCCATAAATGCGCCAGAAAATCAAACCTTGCATATAATGATGATTGAGTACCGTGGGATAAAATTTGGAGGAGAGGCGATGAAGACACCGTTGATTGGAGTTCGATTTGCCACTTCTCCCTTTGGAATTATGATCCTTCTAGTGAGATGCTACGGTTTCCAAGGAGCGATCATCGTAACTTGTGCCAATAATAACCAATATTTTTTCCACGGTGTCTCGAGATCATGCCACGATGACACACCAATATTCGTGATTTCCTGAGTCCATTTGCATTCCTGTAATTAAATTACCGACATTTACGCATCTCACATCATAAAATGTTTGAAAATTCTTCCCATTCCTTTGCACAATGATGAAAATCAAGCAAAGTGGCACACGCATGATTTGTAAGAGATTCTTTGCCAGCATCCACACGTAATTCATGTTGGGATATTTTATTTATAGGAACTAAATAACATGGTAAATGCAAAAAATGACTTAGATATACCAAACGAGCCATGTAATCCACCAGAAGATCAATAATATGAGTACAATGATGTTTGCGTGCCATGGGAAAATCGAGGCGAAAGGATGAGGTTGACTATGATTGGAGAGTCCAAAATGCCAACTATACATTTGGAAACTATGATCCTTCGTGTGACATGCCTTGGTTTTCAAAGGGCCATACATCACAACTTCCGCCATACATTACCATTTTTTTCCACGGGGTATTCACATCATGCCACGGTGACACGCCCATTTTCATGATTTTTGGAATACATCTGCATTTCCTCCAATTCAATTACTAACAAGCCCAATGTTGGTGGAAAAAATGTCTTAAAATTAGCAAACAAGTCATGAAATGCGGCCGAAAATGAATACAGGGGTTAATAGGTGACTGTCTGCCGATGAAAATAATTCGAGGCGAAATGATGAAGTCACAAATTCATTTCAAATGAAAATAAGATTGTTGTGCATATAAAAAACACACGGTTGGTTCACGAAAACTGTGTGCTTTCTAAACCGTGGCCAATGACACCTAATGCACGCAAAGTGAGTCGTGCATTCTGATTGGCCAAAACCCAAACCACACGGATTGTACGTCTCCACCGTAGGATTCACCCAGATCGAACGGCAGTCCTTATACCTCTCGTCAAAACATGTTGTTGAAGCTGGGATTTGATTTATATGCACTAAATGCCCCGCAAATGATAAAAATGATGAAAAATATCAAACAAGCCCATAAATGAGCCAGAAAATCAAACCTGGCGTATAATGATGATTGAGTACCGTGGGATAAAAGTTGGAGGAGAGGCGATGAAAACACCGTCGATTGGAATTCGATTTGCTACTTCTCCCTTTGGAACTATGATCCTTCTAGTGAGATGCTACGGTTTCCAAGGAGCGATCATCGTAACTTGTGCCAATAATAACCAATTTTTTCCATGGTGTCTCGAGATCACGCCATGATGACACACTGATTTTCGTGATTTCCTGAGTCCATTTTGCATTTCCTGTAATGAAATTACCAACATTTATGCATCTCCCATCATAAAATATTTGAAAATTCTTCCCATTCCTTTGCACAATGACGAAAATCACGCAATGTGACACACAAATGATTTGTAAGACATTCTTTGCTAGCATCCACACGTAATTTATGTTAGGATATTTTATTTATAGGAACTAAATAACATGGTAAATGCATAAAAATGACTTAGATATAGCAAGCGAGCAATGTAATCCACCAGAAGATCAATAATATGAGTAAAATGATGTTTGCATACCATGGGAAAAATCGAGGCGAAAGGATGAGATTGACACCGATTTGGGAGTCCAAAATGCCAACTCTACATTTGAAACTATGATCCTTCGTGTGAGATGCCTTGGTTTTCAAAGGGCCGTACATCACAACTTCCGCCAGACATTACCAATTTTTTTCCACGGGGTATTCACATCATGCCACGGTGTCACACCCATTTTCGTGATTTTCGGAATACATCTGCATTTCCTCAAATTCAATTACTAACAAGCCAAATGTTATTGGAAAAAATGTCTTAAAATTAGCAAACAAGTCATGAAATGCTGCCGAAAATCAATACAGCGGTTAATAGGTGATCGTCTGCCGATGAAAATAAATGATGAAGTCACAAGTTCACTTGAAATGAAAATATGATTGTTGTGCATAAACAAATAGCACACGGTTGGTTCACTAAAACCGTGTGCTTTCTAAATCGTGGCTGATGACAACTAATGCGCGCAAAGTGAGTCGTGCGTTCTGATTGGCCAAAACCCAAACCACACGGATCCTACGTCTGCACCGTAGGATTCACCCAGATCAAACGGAAGTCCTTATACCTCTCGTCAACACACGTTGTTGACGCTGGGATTTGATTTATATGCACTAAATGCCCCGTAAATGATAAAAAATGCTGAAAATATCAAATGAGCCCATAAATGCGCCAGAAAATAAAACCTGGCGTATAATGATGATTGAGTACCGTGGGAAAAAAATTCGAGGAGAGGTGATGATGATATGTCTACATTTCAAAGTTGTGAGGTTTTCATTTCGAACAAATTTATGCTGCTTGTGCACACGGGTTACTATATGAAACCATTTGCATAGGCCTTTCCGCGGGGCGCACGGCGATCTTTTTTCACCCTTTTCACCAAAGCCGCCAACATGCCCCCCACACAAACCCGCGCCCTCCCCCGTTTCGCTCAACTATGCGCGTATTCTACCCGAACTCCATCGACAGCTAGCTCCCTCCCCCGACCGCCCCCCAGATCCACACCAGAACCCTTTCCGACAGTCGTGCTCAACCCGGCCGTGTACTCGCTTCCTGGCGTCAACCCTACCCTTCACGGCCACTCCGAACACGCGTCTGCCCACGCCTCGCCGTCTTCATTTGCTCGCTAGCCGACCTAGAGCATATCGATCCTGTACCCTCACCTCTCCTGCCGGATTTACACAAAAAAATGGTCAGTTGCTGCCCTCCATCGCAGTGAGGTCTATTATCTCACGATCCCTTTTCCTATTTGGTTCGGTTTGTCCGCAAAATGATTATAAAATAATGGAGAGCGTATTTATGTTCATCATCTACCTTCTAACATATAACTAGTATTTAATCCAATTAGTTATTGTCGAGTTACATATCATGTGCGCACGAGTCACACAAAATGAACAGATTAGCCGTACATTTCCAAATTATCACATGCCATGTTTAGACAGCTTGCTGCCAAGCTGTTACATTTTATTTATGATTATCCCCCTTTTTTGAATTTCGCATGTGTCCTCTGTAGATGTCTATTAGCAGCGAAGACAGTCATACTTCTGCCGAGGTATCTTCATCTGAGTCCGAAGCCAACATGTCTGCAACAGATGTTCATCTATCAAGAATTGATGAACGGGATAAAGCTGCCACAATCACCCATCCGGTCAAGCGCCGGAAGAGTGCTCTAAGAAAGCCCACACACCAGCCTAAAGGTGTATACGAAGTAACTGACATCGATTTGAAGTATTGGGCTCCAACTAAACCAGATAAAGCACGCACGAGGTTCAGGAGTGTGTGTGGATTTGTTGGCAGGGCATGGCTAAACATTAATCTACCGGGGTTTCGAAAGGCTGGTGCAGAAACATGGCAGAGGATAGTCCGGGAGATCATGGCGCACTTCAACGTTCCTGAGGAGTGGAGAGAGCAGGTGCAACACGCTGCACTGAAGAAGGCCAGGGATGCTTGGAGAAACTGGGAGCATGTGTTGTACAAGAAGTTCTTGAGTCAAGGCAAGGACCCAATCCCCTCATACCCCCAAATTACAAAGGAAGACTGGACATAATTCAAAAGGGTCAGGGCCAGTGAAGAGTTTATTAAGAAGAGTGCCATGAAATCGGAACTTCAGAAGAAGAACACACACCCCCATCGTATGGGTGTGGCAGGATACTACGGCACGAAACCGATATGGGAGCAGGAGGACAAAGAAGCAGTAGCTACGGGTGGAAGCCCACCCTTGAGTGAAATTAGGGGCACTCGCGCTAGGGACTACTTGCGGGCACGTGCAAAGAGGTATGGAGACGGTTCTTATTACTTTGGAAACTCAGCAGACCAAGAAGTGTATAATGTGATGGCAAAGGCTTCCAAAAACACTAGAAGGTGCTACAGGAACTCAGGGCCATGTGACATTTTGTCTGAGGCTCTGACTACCAAAGAGCCCCTCGCCATGCAAGGTGTATTGGGGTCAATTTCGCACACAAGAGGGCTTTCTCACTAAGCAAAGAAGAGAGGCTCAGCATGAAAAAAGCTAGGAGTGATGGTAAGCATAAAGACTTGTGTGAAAGTATTAAGAGGGATTTGTATCCTGGAATTCGAAAGGAAGTTGGGGGGTCATATATGCAGCAGAAGACACTAATGCTGAGAGAGAGCCAGAAGACACAAGGGTATGTCGGCATGGATGATGCCACTTATTGTATGACAACACCACACAAGAGTAGTTGTGCATCAGCTAACCCCAGCGACAATGATGCTGCAGCTGGACATGATGGTGCTATATCTGATCTAAATGGACAGGGGGATATTGAAGGCCGTGCTTACACATTATGAATGTACTTTACAATGTGCAACAGCGTGGGTTTACAACCCTGACTTGGATGGGGGACTCTTGTTGGACAATATGCCATTGAAGCCGGGTTGTGTGAAGTGCTTAGTGACTGAAATAAAGCCTGGATTTAGTAATTTTGCCATGAAGAATGTCCTTGGGGACCCTGATGAGCAGAGGACCTTGGAAAAAACATGGTTAAATCATATCCAGTGGCCACGAAAAGAAATATACTTCGTGAATGAGATCCCTCCAGCCCACCCAAAAGCAACCAATGTCACCCTCGAACCGATGACTCTCTTCTAGCCACAGCAGATCTTGTGTGATTCCCCCAATGAACATACTCTTGGGAATCCAATGCCCGAGGCATCAACCTGTGATCAGCCCGACCGACTTCCTGCCATAGAGGCCAGGTCATCGTTCACTCCTGAGCAGCCTGTGGCAAGACCTACAACTACTGAAGACGTATCATTGGTTCAGTTGCCGGCCACTGAACCAGAAAGTGCAGACACATCGGCACTGCACGCTCACCAAACAAACCCGACCGAACCGCATGCTAAGCAGTCTGAAAGTCTGGAACCGCCTGCGAAGCAGTCTGAAAGCCAGGGACCGCCTGCTAAGCACTCCGAAAGTCAGGAACCACCTGCTCATCAGTCCAGCGGTTCGCAGCTGCCTGATAAGCATACCGATGTGTCGGCACTGCCTGCTCAGCAAACCAACACGTTGTCACAGCCGCATCAACACACCGACATGTTGGCACCAGCTGCTCAGAAGCCCAGACTAGCTTCAAAGGCTGGTCAGCTGTCCGTTGACTCTGGCAGTATAGCTCAGCAGTCCATCACAGCGGCATCATCTATTCAGCAGTCTATCGTACCTTCACACGCTTCTCAACAGCATGTCGTTGATGAAACCAAACGTCAAACAAGAAGTGCTTTAACTAAGAAGACAGAAGCGGGCACGGTTGCACACAGGAAGTTGGGCCTCCCAAAAGCGAGGAGGGATGGAACCAAGAGCCTCCTTGTACAAAGAATCATCGGCCATAACCAAATTAACAACAAGGTTTTCGAAGGGCTGGGTAATCCCGGTACTGACCACATGTCTGAAGCAGACCTTGAAAACCAACTTTCTAGTAAGGAAGTAGACACATTTGAGAAACACAAGTACAAGCATGGCCAGCCATTCCTTGTTGGCGAATACTGGGAGGAGTGCAAATCCAGTGCTCGCAAGTTATATAAATATTGCATGGACAGAATGTCGGAAGGAGAAGATACTAAGATTCTGCAAGTGCACTACGGCCACTTGCATTTCTCTCACGTTGCAAGTACCATAGGTGTGGAATTCGAGGACTTTCATCTCTTCTTCAACTTCGCTGAGCTTGCTGCCACTCTTGTCAAATGCTTGATGTTGTAAGTACTTCACAAACTCTGATCAACTTCTCCATATATACAAGGCTATAATTGACAAAAAAGCTAACTTATTGTATTCCTCTCAGGGGATTGACGACGCAGAGAACATCAAGGGTGCAAGTGTATTTCATAGATCCTGATTTAGCAAACGGCGTTTTGTTAGGAGATAATGAGACACGCAAGGCTTCCATTGATCACGTCGCCAAGATCTTGTTCGACTTACAGATAGCAGAATTCTTCATGTGGCCATATCATGAATGGTAAGTTAAATATACAACCACGCATACATTGATCGTCTTTCAGTTTTAGACATAGTTCGTACGTTCATGGTTTTCTTAAACTGTAGAGGTCACTGGATCTTGGTGGTCATTGTTCCAAAACACAACAAATTTACTACATGGATTCTCTCAGAGAGTCAAATGCACCTCAGGATATGAGTCATCTTCAGGATTTCATGGATATGTATTGAATTCTTTGATGTTAATGTGTTGTGTTCATATCTGGTTCCATAATTGAGTGTGTGAATATTCATCTTCATTTGCAGTGTATTGTCAAAGAACATAACTTTAGGAGGGTTACGGTTCGACCGCCAACTACTTCTGCAGCATGTGATCGTTTCTCCGGTAAGACAATGAAATCCGTTATTTTCAAAAAATGCTAGTCAGATGTTCAAGTTTCTAAGTAAACCTCTTTCTATTTCTCTCAAAAGAAAAAATAAGAAACAACTTACACCGTTTAGGTTGTCCCTAACAAGGCAAATACATGACTAATACTGTACAAAAAATTTCAGTGTCCTCAAGAACAACAAGGTACCAGCCTATGTGGATACTACGTTTGCGCACACATGATGAACCTATGCAGACGTGTTGAATGTGGTGTCGATGCTGACAGGATAAAATCAGTAAGTCTTCTTCTTAATTACTATCTTCTACTCCACACGTATGTCACATTCTGATCTAAAAGTCATGCAGTTGATCTTCAGACCGATGACCTCTTCACCTCTCGCCGAAGATGAATTGATGTCTGTTAGGACATTTATCAACACCTTCTTTGTGAAACACTACATCAAGCCCGCTGAAGGCGTCGAAGATTTCTGGGTTCCTATCCCCTAATAATAAGTACGCATTCATATAGTGTTATCAGCTAAACATATACACATGGATGCATTATTTTCCACGT
The DNA here is from genome assembly GCA_039707655.1 of Elymus sibiricus. Taxonomy (NCBI): domain Eukaryota; kingdom Viridiplantae; phylum Streptophyta; class Magnoliopsida; order Poales; family Poaceae; genus Elymus; species Elymus sibiricus. The sequence continues at coordinate 141,787,502 of CM077673.1, read as the reverse complement.
GATCATGTCTTCGAATTTCGTACACTATGATTATGTACTGCATATGTCGGTTGAACAGCTGTGGAATTTAGCTAGCATTTGCTCAATTACATATTGTCCTAAATTATGATGAATAATGTGCTTGTGGACACTATTCGTTCAGTTGCATATTGTGGCGAATTATGATGAATGTTCTTCATGTGGACACTATTTGTCGATTGCATATTGTGGCGAATTTGCTATTTGCTGGGTGAATTAAATGCGATATTTTATAATAACCTGGCAATTTCAGCACACACGGTTCAAGCAACTAAGCGTGTGCGGTCCAGAACGGAAAGCACACGCAACTCATAGCGCAACCGCCTATGATCTACAGGAAAAGCACACGAGATATAATCTAAAACGTTGGTGATACATAAGAAATCGCAAACGGTTTGCAGCACTTGTACGTGTGCGTAGGAGCTCCTCAGTCATTTGTGATAGCACCGTATCTCACACGTGAGCCAACAGGAAACCGTGCCTGATGCAAAGACAAGCCCACGCGTACTTTTTTCGGGAAACGTGTCCGATGATGTCATGCATGGCAGACGGTTTCTAGAGAAATCTCGTGTGCGATGATGAAGATATCACACACAGTTTATACAATGGCCCGTGTGGATTAGGTAATGTTTTGCAAACGATAAAAGGTCAAACTCCATTTGTTTTCCATGAGCAATTAGACGCGTTTGACTCGTCTTGGACGTGTGTGATTGATCCCAAATCCCACACGTACGCCCAAAACTTTATGTGTGCGATATGTTCCTGCATCGCACATGATTATATTTGCAGATCATTTGCGTTTGTTGGCCACCATCGCCGACAGGTATGCCATGTCGTGTGGCATGGACCCCCCTATCGCCCACACATGCAAGGCGACAGTTTAGAACTACATCGCAGAAAGGGGTTAAAAACCGTTTGTATAGCATGTCGTTGCACCAGTGTACCAGCCTCAGCAGTATGCCAATCCCAGGCCAGCTTACAACAACCCCAATAACAACAATGGTGGCAACAACAACAGCGGCTCTGGCCAAGTCACTTGCTTTGGATGTGGTCAGGCAGGACAAATCTCTAGGAAGTGCCCCAACAAGAAGCCAGATGCACCGCGCCCCAATGCACCAAACGAAGGTCAAGGTCGTGGAGCACCACCAAGGAACCAAGCTCCCCGCAACCAGCCCAACAATGGCAAGGGTCATGTGAATCACGTCACTACTGAGGAAGCCCAGGAAGACCCGGACGTCATACTGGGTACGTTCCTTGTCAACTCAACACCAGCAACCGTACTGTTTGATTGTGGAGCTTCGCATTCTTTTGTTACCCAAAAGTTTGCGCTAGAGAGTGGTATGAAGCCTACACCCCTGAGTAGTCAAATGTTGGTGCAAACCCCGGGTTCAGTTATGAGGACCAAGATAGGATGTAAAGGAGTTGGGAATGTTATCAATGGAGTAGAATTCCTAGCAGGCCTTATCATCCCGAAGTCGCAAGGCTTGGATGTGATCCCAAGCATAGATTGGTTAACCAAGCACCAAGGCTTGCTAAACTGCGCCAAGCAGATTGTTACCATGACCAGTAGCCAAGGAGTTGAAGTCAAGTACCTTCCCAACCCTCCTTCCGCTCAGGCCCCTCTGGTCAATTGTCTGTCGGGGACTGAGTTGGACCAAGTGCGAGTGGTATGCCAATACCCCAATGTCTTTTCCTGATGAGATGCCCAGAATGCCTCCTGACCATGACATTGAGTTCATCATTGAGCTAATGCCCGGAGCAGTTCCCATCTATAAGAATCCCTATAGAATGGGATCCAAAGAGTTGGCTGAATTGAAGAAACAACTGGCTGAGCAGCTCAGGAAAGGGTTCATTCTCCCTAGTGCCTCTCCTTGGGGTTCACCTGTTCTGTTTGTGGAAAAGAGGGATGGTACTGTTCGACTCTGTGTCGATTATGGATCTCTTAATGAAGTCACAATCAAGAACAAATACCCACTCCCCAAGATTGAAGAACTGTTCGATCAGCTAAATGGAGCCAAGGTGTTCTCCAACATTGACCTTAGGTCCGGGTACTACCAAGTGAAGATCAGACCCCAAGACATTCCGAAGACGGCATTCATAACCCGGTATGGCCTGTACGAGTACACAGTCATGTCATTTGGGTTGACCAATGCCCCTGCCTAGTTCATGTACCTCATGAACAAAGTTTTCATGGAGTACTTGGACAAGTTTGTGAAAATGCGTTATATCGACTAGAGGGGGGTGAATAGGCGATTTTTACAAATTCATCACTGAGGAATTTCAACTTGAGGAATTTGAAATGTGATGAATAACAAGCAATGGAACAAATACTTAAGTGCATGAGAAACATAGAAGTAGCATAGTCATCATGATGAAATAAAGCATGCACAGATTACAGGTAGCGTGATACAAGATAAGCAGGTGAGGAACAAGGTAGCTTGAAGAATTTGAGGTGAGGAAATTGAGAAAGTCTTCAGTCAAATTCTTCAAACAGTAACGATCAATTTCATCAACAAGTATTCAAGGAAATGAAAGGGTTGAGGAAATGGAACCAGGTAGCTTGATGAAGACAATGGTTTGATGACCCAGTTCCAACTGTTGTGACAGTCGTATGTCTGGTTTGGAGCGGCCTGGTATTTAAACTAGAGGACACACAGTCCCAGGACACACAGTCCTTACTGTATTCTCCTTGAGCTAAGGTCACACAGACCTCGCCCAACACTCGTGGTAAGTCTTCAGGGTAGACTTCCAAAACCCTCACAAACTGGTCACCCGGCGATCCACAATTGACTGCTAGATGCTCTAGACCAAGGTCACTTCGTGATCCCCAATTGACTGCAGGATGCACTAGACCATGACGCCTAACCGTCTAGAAGATACACGGTCTTCAAAGGTAACAAGCGTCGGTTCCACACATGAACAATCTCTTCAGTGATGCTCAATCACTTTGGGTTTGGTGGTTTGGTTTTGGGGTATTTCCTCACTGATGATTTTCTCTCAAAGTCCTCAGAGGATGGGTTGCTCTGAAATGACAAGTGTCAGTTCTCTCTCGAAGCAGCCAACCAACTAGTGGTTGTGGGGGTGGCTATTTATAGCCAGGGTGCAACCTGACATGATAAGACATAAATGCCCCCAATGATATGACCGTTATGTGGATAGGATGATTGGGGACAGCTGGCGCTTAGCACAGCAACGGTCGGAATTTCGAACTATGAAAGTCCTCAGGCTTATCATATTCCTCACTTGTAGGCAATTCGCACTGGCGAAATCCTAACTCCTTAGTCAGACCAATTTCCTCAGAGACCAGAAGATCATCGTCTCTGTCACTGAAGAACTTGACTGAACTGCAAGAGATTTCCAAAGGCTTCACTCGAAGGATTGGATAGGTTGAGGCTTTTGAGTTGAGCATCAGTTGGAAATTTTCCTTAGTATTACCTCGGCCCCCTTTAACAGTACGGTGTTTTCTATGACTCAAAGAAAGGAAATGAAACTACGAAAACAAAAGTCTTCATGCTTCATAGTCCTCGTTCATATCTTCAAGGTCACACCAACTTCTTCTTTTTCAAAGTCTTCAGGGAATACCAAAGTCTTCAGCAAAGTCTTCACCAAAGTCTTCAGTTGAAGACATACATTTTTAGGGGTCGATAATCTCCGAATGTATCAAACTCCTCAGCGACTTATAGAGCCTGTGTACACTTACAAACGCATCAGTCTCTTAACCTATAAGTCTTCAATACACCAAAATCACTAAGGGGCACTAGATGCACTTACAATCTTCCCCTTTTTGGTGATTGATGACAAATAGGTTAACTTTTCAACGGGGATAATAATATGAAGTGTAAGTACTGAGTTTGAGGAATTTGATTGCAAGATATAGAAGAACTCCCCCTGGAGATGTGCAAATTTGAGGAATTTGCTTTGGACTGCAAATGCACATAGCAGGTTAAAAACATGGAGAACTCCCCCTATATCTTATAATTCATACACGCATTTAACATATGTTATGAAGAATTTGAAATGCATGATGAAAATGTTGTCTGACGAAATTCAGCAAGTATGCATTAAGGTACTTGAGGAAATAAGCATGCGGAAAGCAGTTCAAAAACGTCAGACCACCATAGAACTTAAGTTTACAACTCAACCAACAAAAGCTTCAGAAGAGTGAGAGTTGAATCTTAAACAAAAAACAGCCCATATATATAGACCCGCTTGAAGACTAACTCAAATTTTCTCCCCCTTTGTCATCGAAGACTAAAAGGGACGAAAAATGAGGACTAACGCCCCTGAAGAATTTCATCTTGAAGGTGGTGGAGGAGCGCCAGCATTGTTAGGGTCGGTTGGTGCAGCAGGGCCTGCAGCAGTGTCGTCAATATCCTCAGCTTCATCCGCCTGGCCTGATGAAGAAAATGAGTTTGTAACCAGCTGAGGAACTTGAACTTTCTTCCATTTCTTCCTTGGAGGGATGGACCAATCAAAGTCCTACTGAAATTCCATCTCCTTGAGTTCTTCGGGAGTCTTGAGGTGAGACAGGATGGCCCATGTGCGGTCGAAGACTTCATGAAGATAATAGTGGTTCTTCCTCACAGAGTTGTGCGTGACAGTCATGTCTCGAAGAAGTGAACCAAACTGACGCTTTACCCACTTGTGATTGCGATCAATCTTCTGATGAAGACTTAGAAGAAGCTCTCGATCAGTCATCACACGAGGGGCAGTATCTTGAGGATTTTGCGCTGAGGCTTTTGCAGCAGAATCTTGGGTAGCAGTGTCATCATTGGTGGAGTAAGATGCAGCTTTGCGAAACTGACCATCCAATGGACGAGTACCTTCATCAATGACAGCTTTGCCTTTTCCCGCAACTGAAGAAAATGAGTTCTTGAGGACTTCGATTGGAGGCAGAAAGGTAAAATGATTCTAAAAGTCAGCCTTGAATGGAAGTGAAGACCTTGATCTGATGAATGTCATGATCTAGGGAGCGTAACGCTTCAATTCAAATGGGGCTGAAGCAGCATTGGCCAAAGACCTCATTAAGAAATCATGGTAATTGATGGGAATCCCATGAATGATGTAGAATAGCATGTTCTTCATGATTCCCTCCACTTCTTCTTCTTCAGAGTTCTGGCCCTTCTGAGGACTGAGGGTTTTAGTTAGAATGCGATAGAGTGTCCTGGGCACATAGAGCAAATCATTCACAAGGAAGGAAGTCCTTTGAGGTTGTCCAGGAGCCAATGGCTTCATCAGCACTTGCATCATGTGATTGGGCAGAGCAGGTTCATCAAACAGGCATCTTGCTCCTTCTGAGGGAATTGGTATTGGGACTGACCAAAGTAGTTCAGAGGCTGGAGCAGTGTAGTGAGTAGATCCAGTCATCCAGTCCAAGACCCAAGAATTGATGTCAGAGGCATCACCTGTGATGTGCAAGGTGGCATAGAATTGAAGAATTAGCTCTTCATTCCAATCACATATGTCCACACAGAATGGCAGAATTCCTGCATCATGAAGGACTGCGAGCACCGGTGTGAAGCATGGGATAGTTTCCATGTCCGTATGAGGAATTTGCTGATGCTCGAAGACTTTCTCCTTGTCAAACAACACCGATGCATAATAGTTCATCTGTGCGGGTGTCCAGAATCTGGTGTGACCGGTCCTTGTAGAGTCATAAGGATTTGGCCCATTGAAGAAGATGTGCTCGTTGAAGAAATTGGTCTTGATGAATTTGGGGCGCTTTGAGCTTTTGAAGGGCATCTTTGACTTCGGCTGAAGGTTTGGCTTGAAGCGGCCAACAATTTCCTTTGGCATAGGAGTAACTTCTTCAGATTGAGGAATTTGAATAGCAGTTTCCTCAGTTGCAGTTTGAGCAGCAATTTCTTCAGCTGATGCAGCTGGAATATCTTTAGTGGCAGGTGCAGCCAAGTCATCAGATCCTGTATTAATTTCTTCAGTCTGGGTTGGAGACTGAGGAATTTGAGTGAGGGGAGTGGTCATTGGTGAATTTGGGTGTGCAACTTCCCAATATTCATCATTGATAAGAGGAGTTGTGTTTCCAATGTCCACATCCTCTTCCATTTCTTCAACGCCGGCCTCTTCAGCAATTAACTGAGGCTGGGGCAATGATACCAGAGGGGTTGAAGCATTTGCTTCCACCTCAATTTCTTCATCAATCTGCTCTGAGGAAGCAGCAGAATGATCTTCTTCATCTTCATCATTTGGAATGTCATAGTCAACACCAAATGGAATTATCTCATAGGCAAGTACAGAGGAGATTGGGGTTGCATCAATGGGCTCAGTTGAAGAACTTGGCATAGTCTTCAACTTCTTCACAGCTGAGGAATCTGAAGTTGATGCTTTTCTTTTCTTAGCAGCTCTCTTCTCCGCTGCCTTTGTTTTCTTCGCTTCTGATGCAGAAGGTAGGTTGATGTTCTTCACCCATGAGGATTTTGCAGTTTCAGCAGAGGGTGAAGGGGGAGCCGTTTCTTCAGGCACGACTGATGCAGTCGTCCTTGTGGTCTCAATTTCATCAGGCGCAGTAAAAGTTTTAGCCCGCCTGGCAGTTTCTTCAGGCGCAACAGTTGAGGTTGCCCTGGCAGGTTCTTCAGAAGACTGAATTTCTTCAGCTGCGCGTGCAATTTCTTCAGCAGGCTGAGCAAATTCTTCAGCCTGAGGAATTTGCTGTTGCAATTGAGCTGCAACCCTTGAGTTGTGATCTTTAACTGCAACTTGGGCTGCCCTGACAAATCTCACTTTGGTGCCCTTCCATTCAGCATCATACTTTGCTTGTTCTTCAGTAAGGCAGCGAATCTCAGACTGAACTGTGATGAGTTGATTGGGAGTCAAATTCATCACATTGTTCTTCAGGAACTTTTCTTTTCTGGCCCTGCTTCTCTTAGCTCTCTGAGCTTGTTCTCTCTTCCATTTTTCCTAAGCTATGAAGTGTGTGAGGACATGGTCCACACCAAGAGGTAGGTTCAGTGATGAAAGTGGAGTGCTGGGATCCTCATGCCATATGTCGATGAAGTTGAGGATCATCTTAGGATCCAGTATGAGAGGAACAGAGCTGCCCTTGGCTATTGCACTCTCTGCTGACTGTTTCTGATGATTTTTCCAATTCTTCATTAGTAGCCTCATCATCATCCTCAGATCCTGAGGGTACATTCAAAGTAGCTTGGCTATTGTGAGGACTTGGTCTCTGACCTCTTCCAACAGTTCTCTTTATCTTCATCAAAGTAGGGCTTGTTGAAGACTATGCTTGGGCTGAGGAACTTGCAGAGCCCCCTGAAGCAATTGAGAAGCCAGTAGTCCTTTGACATGTTGCAAGATTTACAGGTGTTGAGGATTTTGCGGCGGCAGCTGATGATTGTGCAGCTACTGAAGGCATTGCTGTGGCCTTTGAAGAATTTGCATGAGGATTTTGCAGTGAGGACTTTGAAGTTGAGCTTTTTTACTTCACTGCAGACTTCTTCAACATCGATTTCTTCGGAGCACTATCAGAGGCTCCGGCAGAGGCAGCAGCAGTAGCAGAATCTTCATTGAATTGCTTCAGTGCAGCTTTGGCAGTTTTCTGAAATTTTTGTTGATGCTTTGCCCATTCAGCTGGAAAGTCTTCACCACGAGCAACGCTAGTGGGATGGACTTCTTGATCATCAGTAGGAGGAGCCCTTTTGCAAGGAGGTTTGAGGGCGAATTTCTTCATGTACTTGGGAGTGACATAGTGATAGTCTCTCCACTCCTTCACCCACCTCCGTTCAATCCTCTGAATTCTGATTTTCCTCCTCTCTTTTGTCTCTTTGCCATGAATGGCCTCATCTGGAGTATAGTGACCGGCATACAGATGCTCAGGTATCTCAAAAGCAGTGTTCTGTTCAGCCTTCTTTCCACCCTTCTGAGGTCTTTTACCATCTGCCATTTTCTTCACTTGATGACTTTGAACTCTTGATGATTCTGAAGATGTATATAGTTTTTCTTCAAGAAACGCTGCAAATGAGTTAAGTTGATGAGAACCTAGTGATTCATCAGCAGACATTTTGTACCTGTGAACAGAGTATAGGTGCGAGGAATTTGAAGAGGTCATATGCGTTCTCAGAATTTTTTCAAAATACATCAAGTTGAGGATTTTGACCATAGATGTCTTGAGGAATTTCACTAAGTGTTCTTTGTCTTAGGTTCCAGAGTTGTGCGAATATGTTGATTCACACAATTGAGGAATCTTGAAGAAAATCATAACTTAGGAAACAAACATCAAGGGATTGAAACATGTAAGGTGCTTAAGAAGATGATTCTTGAAGAATAAAAACTTTTGAGAATTTTGTGGAAGACATGAAGATCAAACAAGGGCAGTAAAATTAAATTTTATTTACCCTGATGAAGAACACGACGAACAGAGAGATGAAATCGGGGAAGTTCGTCCGTCCAGATCTCCCACGCCCTAGCTTGGCACAGGGAGATAGCTACAGCGGCGGCGGTGTGAAGACTTTCGCGGCCGATGCGAGTACGGCGACGGCGAGGTCGAGGCAGTGAAGCTCTTCCTCTCCGGCGGCGATGATTTTAGCGGCGGCGCTAGGTTTGAGCTCGGGAGAGATGGGAGTGAGGAGTAACTCGAGCACAGTGAAGGGAAGGGGGTATATATAGTGGCAGTAAAAACGAATCGGCCCGAAGATTTTGGACCAGATTGCCCCTGACCCTTGCTCTCCATGCGACATGTGTCACCCATGTTCTGAGTAGTGGAGATAGTGGGGGATCGTGGCTTATCCAGTCGTGGGAATTGGAACTGTTTGAGCGGGAAGCGCCGAAAAATTTGATAGTGAAAATTTTAAAGTTTCCGTTCGCAATTTCTTCAGCTGTCAAGGATACAGTGAAGACTTTGAACGAATTTCAAAGTAGAACACATATGAAGAATTTGTGAACAGACTGGGTTGAGTTTAGCATAGAGGGGGAACAGGTCCGATCACATTCACTTAGATGAAAATCAACTTGAAGAATTAGCAATAAGTGAATGCTGTTGAGGACATTTAAAACTCAAATATATATATATATATATATATAGTCAATGAAGAACATCAGTTTCATACTTTGAAGAATTTGAAAAGTTGAGGAATTTGCAAACTTGAGGAATTTGAAAATTTGAAGAATTTGCAAAATGATGAAAAACTCAACTCTGAAGAATTTCAACTATTGTTGGTGGCGTGACCCACCGTATAAGAATGATGATTTCAGACACCGCGTACAATTGTCATAGGGTTCTGAGAATCAAATTCTTCATTAATTTCTTCACACTTAGAGAGTTATTCTTCATTGATTGAAGAAAAACGTTACTTCGTGTGATGCACATCAAGGTCATCAATTTTGCACGAGTGTTAGGATGTGTGTCTTTTCTAAGATCATTCAAAGATTCTAAGATATTTAGCTCAAACCGCAACTTGCAAAATCTCTTTTCATCCAAGGGCTTAGTGAAGATATCAGCCAGTTGTTCTTCAGTGGGGATGTGGTCGATGGAGATGTCGCCCTTGAGTACATGATCTCGAAGAAAATGATGACGAATCTGGATGGGCTTGGTCTTGGAGTGCTGAACTGGATTGTAAGAAATCTTGATAGCGCTCTCATTGTCGCAGTAGAGAGGCACATTCTTCACCTTGATGCCATAGTCCTTGAGGGTTTGATTCATCCACAGCAACTGAGCACAGCATGAACCAGCAGCAATGTACTCAGCTTCAGCAGTAGAAAGTGACACGCAATTCTGCTTCTTCGAGGACCAACAGACTAAGGATCGTCCGAGGAAATGACATATGCCTGAGGTTGACTTGCGATCCACACGATCTCCAGCATAGTCAGCATCTGAGTATCCGACGAGGTGAAGATTTGAGCCCTTGGGATACCATAATCCAAGCGTTGGTGTGTGAGCTAAGTATCGAAGAATATGTTTCACAGCCTTATGGTGTGATTCCTTCGGTGTTTCTTGGAATCGGGCACACATGCAAACACTCAGCACAATATGAGGCCTAGATGCACATAGATACAATAAAGAGCCAATCATGGAGCGGTATACCTTCTGATCGAAATCTTTACCATTTTCGTCAGTGCAGAGGTGGCCTTTTGAAGGCACTGGAGTTATGACGCCTTTGCAGTCTTGCATGTTGAATTTCCTCAGAACATCCTTGAGGTATTTCTCTTGTGAGATGAAGATGCCATTGTCTTGCTGACGAATTTGAAGACCTAAGAAGAATTTCAACTCTCCCATCATAGACATTTGATATTCTTCACTCATCATATAGGCAAATTCATCACTGTAACATTTGTCAGTACAGCCAAAGATAATATCGTCGACATATATTTGGCATATGAACAGTTCATTGTCATAGGATTTAGTGAAAAGAGTTGGGTCGAGTGAACCGGGTTTGAAGCCTTTCTTCATGAGGAATTCCTTCAGAGTGTCATACCACGCCCGAGGGGCCTGCTTGAGGCCATAGAGGGCCTTGTTGAGTCTGAAGACTTTGTCAGGATGCTTAGGGTCTTCAAAACCTGGGGGTTGAGCAACATATACTTCTTCCTCAAGCTTACCATTGAGGAATGCACTTTTCACATCCATTTGATATAAAATGATATCATGATGGTTAGCATAAGCAAGCAATATGCGAATATTTTCAAGTCTAGCAACAAGTGCAAAAGTTTCACCAAAGTCAATTCCTTCAACCTGTGTGTAGCCTTGAGCTACAAGACGAGCCTTATTCCTTACCACAAGGCCATTTTCATCTTGCTTGTTGCGGTAGATCCACTTGGTACCTATGATGTTATGCTTGCGAGGATCTGGCCGCTTGACAAGTTCCCACACGTTGTTGATCTTGAATTGATGCAATTCCTCTTGCATAGCTTGAATCCACTCAGGTTCTTCGAAAGCTTCATCAACTTTGGTGGGCTCTATGATAGAGACAAAGGCAAAATGCCCACAAAAGTTAGTCAAATGTGAAGCTCTTGAGCAGGTGAGAGGACCTGGTGCATTGATGTTGTTGATGATTTTGTCAATCTGCACTTCATTTGCAACTCTCGGATGAGCAAGTTGACGTGGCTGAGGATTTTCTTCAGCTCCATTTTCTTCAGGTGTATCAGCATGAATGTCTTCATTGGTTGGAATGACTTCCTCAGTAGGTTGAGGATTTTCTTCAGTGGGTACTACATCCTAAGTAGCCTTCAACTTAATGGATTCCTCAGGAGACTTTTCATCTAGCACAGAAGGCAGGTGCTCTCTTTGCGAGCCATTAGTTTCATCGAACCGCACATCTACAGTTTCAACATCCTTTTGATGGTAGGTGTTGAAGACTCTGTAGGTGTGCAAGTCCTTTTCGTAACCAAGCATAAAACCTTCATGTGCTTTCGGTGCAATTTTAGAACTGTGGTGAGGTTCTCTTATCCAGCATTTTGCACCGAAGACTTTGAGATAACTTACATTGGGTTTCTTGCCAGTCATGAGTTCATATGATGTCTTCTTGAAGAATTTGTGAAGATATACCCTGTTGATGATGTGGCATGCTGTATCAATTGCCTTAGGCCAGAAGCGACGAGGAGTCTTGTATTCATCAAGCATGGTGCTAGCCATCTCAACAAGAGTCCTGTTCTTGCGCTCCACGACGCCGTTCTGCTGAGGAGTATATGGGGCAGATAGCTCATGAGTAATACCAAGTTCATCAAGATTGGTGTTCTTGAACTCAGTCCCATTATCACTCCTGATATGCTTGATCTTGACGCCGAAGTTTGTTGAGGCCCTTGAAGCAAATCGTCTGATGACATCCTGCACTTCAGACTTGTATAGAATAATATGCACCCAAGTGTAACGAGAGTAATCATCAACAATGAAAAAGCCATACAAACTTGAAGAATTTGTTAGTGTGGAATAATGAGTGGGGCCAAAGAGGTCCATGTGAAGAAATTCAAAAGGTCGAGTTGTGGTCATGATTGTCTTCGAGGGATGCTTGGATCTGGTCATCTTCCCAGACTCACAAGCACCACAGAGGTGATCCTTGAGGAATTTGACACCTTCAATGCCAATGACGTGCTTTTTCTTCACGAGCGTGTGCAAGTTACTCATACCAGCATGTCCAAGTCGTCAATGCCACAACCAGCCTTCTGAGGACTTTGCAAGTAGGCACGTGGCAGGCTGAGGACCTGTAGAGAAATCAACAATATACAAGTCTCCTCTCCTAAAGCCTTCGAAGACTTTGGAATGGTCAGATTCCATGATGACAACACAACGATATTTTCCAAAGATGACAACCATATCAAGATCACAAAGCATTGAGACAGACATGAGGTTGAACCCGAGGGATTCGACAAGCATCACCTTGTCCATGTGTCGGTCCTTGGAGATTGCAACCTTACCTAGACCCAATACCTAGCTTTTTTCCTTTGTCAGCATAGGTGATATGCTTCAGATGAGATGGGGCAAGTGACATATTCATCAGTAGACTCTTGTCACCAGTCATGTGGTTGGTGCATCCACTATCGAGGACCCACTCAGTAGTTTTTGGAGTTTCATCCTGCAGATGAATTAGTACAACTTACGAACTCATATGTTTCAGAGTGAAGAATATGACATCAAATTCATCAGGCAGAATTTCTTCACACAACATAGTAAGTAAAGCAGTGTGAGGACGTGAGAAATGAGGAATTCATTTCTGCATGATTAGCTTGCGTCCTTTCAAGCATTTCCTCAGGTCTCCAGCAAATTCATCAGACGTTCAAGTTTGTATGGAGACCTGACCCTGCATAAGAAGTTAGTTCATTTTCTTCACCACCCACATCTGGAGGGGTGGCAAAGAGTTCATCATTCTGTGAGCTCCATATGAGAAGGGAGGCATTGAAGCTAGTGCACTTCGTTTCACAGGACTAGGGTTAGAGTACTCATATGAATAAGCAGAGAAATTCTTCGAGGACTTATGAACATAATGATTTGAAGAATAATGCACATATTCAGAACTCTTAGATTTTCCCTGCGAAACAGATGCATTAGCCCGAGAATGATACTTTTGACCATTTGAGGAATTTGGTCCAAGTGAAGACTTTTGTCCATATGAGGAATTTGATCTGGGGTTCCTTTTCTTCATGGGTGGTGTCGTGAGGACGTTCACTCGAAGATTTTCCAAGCAGCTCTTAGGAACCCAGATTTTCCTCATAGGTGAACCGTTCCTGCAGTTAGTTCCAACAAATCTGGCAAATACTTCACCTTTCTGATTTTTGAAGAATTTGTAGTTGGAGTCAAGTGACTCATCAGAGAAATATGAAGTTTCACAAGTAAAGCCAGATAAAGTGGATGGATCCACAGGAGGTCCTTTTGCAGCAACCCATGAGGTTTTGGGGTACTGCTCAGGTGTCCAGTAGGATCCATCAGCATTGAGTTTCCTCTCAAATGCAATACCCTCTTTCCTAGGGTTCCTGTTCAGAATCTGCTTTTTGAGCACATCGCAAAGGGTTTGATGCCCTTTGAGACTTTTGTACATGCCTGTCACATACAATTCCTTCAACCCTGCATTTTCGTCAGTGATACTTGTGGTATCCTCAGATGAGGAATTTGTGACCACGGGGATAGTTGAAAAATTTGCAGTAATAGAAGCATTTGAACATTCAGGTGAAGAATTAGCAGTTTCACGTTCGATGCATTTCAAACACGGTGGAACAAATTCTTCCTAAGCGGTACTGATCTGTTGAGCCAGTAAGGAATCGTTTTCCCTTTGGAGATCCTCATGAGACACTCTTAGTTTCTCAAGATCTTGCTTTGTTTGAAGTAATTCATAAGAAAGCTTCTCATGGTCAACTAAGAGAGCATTATGATGACTCTGAAGGTTATCATACTTTGTCTGAAGACTTTTGAGATCATCAGACATAGTTTGAGTCCGATTCACTTCCTCATTCAACAGATCATCGCTTTTGTCTATCAGTTTCTGAAGCTTTTCAAGTGCACTTTGTTGCTTAGTGGCAATATTAGAAAGTTTGGCATAGCTAGGTTTCACATATTCATTAGATTCACCTTCACTTGATTCAGAAGAAGAGTGATGCTTGTGTACCTTGGAACCTTTTGCCATGAAGCAATAGGTGGGAGCATAAACATCATTGCTGACGTCAGAGTCATTGGAGTAGTCATTTTCTTCATCATTGAAGATGGACTTACTGACGAAAGCAGTAGTGAGAGCAAGGCTAGCGACACCTGATTCTGACTCCACCTCAGATTCTTCCTCTTCTTCATATTCTTCAGATTCTTCTTCGGAATCCATTTCCTTGCCAATGAAAGCCCGAGCCTTTCTAGAACCATTCTTCTTGTGCGATGAGGACTTTGAAGATGAGGACTTTGAAGTTGAGGACTTTGAAGATTTCTTCTTTTTCTTCGAGTCATCAGAACTGTAGTCCTTGTATTTCTTCTTCTTTGATTCTTTTTCCCAGAGAGGACAGTCAGAGATAAAGTGACTAGATTTCTTGCATTTGTGACAAGTTATCTTCTTGTAGTCGCTTGAGGAATCTGATTTCCTCAAACCAGTTTTTGATGACTTTCCAAATCGGCCTCTCCTTGAGAACTTCTGGAATTTCCTCACGAGCATTGCCAGCTCCTGACTCAGTTCTTCAGGATCACCAAGGCTACTATCAGAATCTTCATGTTCGGATGAGGAAATTGCTTTTGCCTTCAGAGCATGAGATCTTCCATAGCTTGGTCCGTATAGGTCTCTCTTCTCAGCTTGTTGGAATTCATGAGTATTGAGTCTCTCAAGTATATCAGCAGGATCAAGTGACTTGTAGTCTCCACGTTCTTGAATCATCAAAGCCAGTGTATCGAATGAGGAATCAAGAGATCTTAGCAGTTTCTTCACCACCTCATGGTCAGTGATATCCGTGGCACCCAGTGCTTGAAGCTCGTTGGAGATATCAGTGAGGCGATCAAAAGTTTGCTGAACATTTTCATTGTCGAGTCTTTTGAAGCAGCTGAAGAGATTGCGAAGGACATCAACACGGGAGACACGTTGAGTGGAAACACCTTCGTTGACTTTGGACAGCCTGTCCCAGATAAGCTTAGCAGACTCCAAAGCACTCACTCTGCCATACTGACCTTTGCTCAGATGGCCACAGATGATATTCTTCGCTTGTGAATCAAGTTGCTTGAATCTCTTCACATCAGCAGCGTTGATCGTGGGAGTGACGGAGGGAACACCATTTTCCACAACGTACCAGAGATCATTGTCAATAGCCACAAGATGCATGCGCATCTTGTTCTTCCAGTAGGGATAGTCCGACCCATCGAAGGTAGGATATCCTGCGGAAACCTTGATCATACCTGCAGTCGACATAACTAGAACTCCAGGTGGTTAAACCAAAATCACTCAGAACAAGGGAGTACCTTGCTCTGATACCAATTGAAAGTGCGTTATATCGACTAGAGGGGGGGTGAATAGGCGATTTTTACAAATTCATCATTGAGGAATTTCAACTTGAGGAATTTGAAATGTGATGAATAACTAGCAGCGGAACAAATACTTAAGTGCATGTGAAACATAGCAGTAGCATAGTCATCATGATGAAATAAAGCATGCACAGATTACAGGTAGCGTGATACAGGATAAGCAGGTGAGGAACAAGGTTGCTTGAAGAATTTGAGGTCAGGAAATTGAGAAAGTCTTCAATCAAATTCTTCAAATAGTAACGATCAATTTCATCAACAAGTATTCGAGGAAATGAAAGGGTTGAGGAAATGGAACCAGGTAGCTTGATGAAGACAATGGTTTGATGACCCAGTTCCAACTGCTGTGACAGTCGTACGTCTGGTTTGGAGCCGCCTGGTATTTAAACCAGAGGAAACACAGTCCCAGGACACACAGTCCTTACCGTATTCTCCTTGAGCTAAGGTCACACAGACCTCGCCCAACACTCGTGGTAAGTCTTCAGGGTAGACTTCCAAAACCCTCACAAACTGGTCACCCGGCGATCCACAATTGACTGCTGGATGCACTAGACCAAGGTCACTTCGTGATCCCCAATTGACTGCAGGATGCACTAGACAATGACGCCTAATCGTCTGGAAGATACACAGTCTTCAAAGGTAACAAGCGTCGGTTCCACATAGGAACAATCTCTTCAGTGATGCTCAATCACTTTGGGTTTGGTGGTTTGGTTTTGGGGTTTTTCCTCACTGATGATTTTCTCTCAAAGTCCTCAGAGGATGTGTTGCT
Organism: Elymus sibiricus; assembly: GCA_039707655.1. Taxonomy (NCBI): domain Eukaryota; kingdom Viridiplantae; phylum Streptophyta; class Magnoliopsida; order Poales; family Poaceae; genus Elymus; species Elymus sibiricus. The sequence goes on along the minus strand of CM077673.1, from coordinate 141,771,294 downwards.
CTCAAATGACAAGTGTCAGTTCTCTCTCGAAGCAGCCAACCAACTAGTGGTTGTGGGGGTGGCTATTTATAGCTAGGGTGCAACCTGACATGATAAGACATAAATGCCCCCAATGATATGACCGTTATGTGGATAGGATGATTGCGGACAGCTGGCGCTTAGCACAGCAACGGTCGGAATTTCGAACTATGAAAGTCCTCAGGCTTATCATATTCCTCACTTGTAGGCAATTCGCACTGGCGAAATCCTAACTCCTCAGTCAGACCAATTTCCTCAGAGACCAGAAGATCATCGTCTCTGTCATTGAAGAACTTGACTGAACTGCAAGAGATTTCCAAAGGCTTCACTCGAAGGATTGGATAGGTTGAGGCTTTTGAGTTGAGCATCAGTTGGAAATTTTCCTTAGTATTACCTCGGCCCCCTTTAACAGTACGGTGTTTCCTATGACTCAAAGAAAGGAAATGAAACTACGAAAACAAAAGTCTTCACGCTTCATAGTCCTCGTTCGTATCTTCCAGGTCACACCAACTTCTTCTTTTTCAAAGTCTTCAGGGAATACCAAAGTCTTCACCAAAGTCTTCAGTTGAAGACATACATTTTTAGGGGTCGATAATCTTTGAATGTATCAAACTCCTCAGCGACTTATAGAGCCTGTGTACACTTACAAACGCATCAGTCTCTTAACCTATAAGTCTTCAATACACCAAAATCACTAAGGGGCACTAGATGCACTTACAGTTTGTTGTCGTCTTCATTGATGACATACTTGTCTTCTCCAAGTCTGAAGAAGAGCATGCACACCACTTGAGATTGGTCCTGGATAAGCTTCAAGAGCGCCAGCTTTATGCCAAGTTCAGCAAGTGCAAATTTTGGATGCACGAAGTTGGATTCTTGGGTCATGTGTTGACTGCAGAAGGATTGTCAGTAGATCCTGCCAAGATTAAAGCCATGATGGAATGGCAACCTCTGAGCAATGTGAAGGAAGTCAGGAGCTTCCTCGGACATGCGAGATATTACCGCAAGTTCGTCGAAGGCTTCTCGAGCATTGCCAGACCCATGACTCAGCTCTTGAAGATGGACAAGAAGTTCGAATGGATGCCGCAGTGTCAAGAAAGCTTCCAATAACTCAAGAAGAGATTGACTATAGCCCTAGTTTTGGCCACTTCCGATATTCACAAAGAGTTTGTGATATATTGTGATGCATCGAGAACAGGGCTTGGAAGTGTTCTGATGCAAGAAGGCAGAGTTGTAGCATATCTATCTAGATAGCTATGACCTCACGAAGTGAACTACGCTACTCATAATCTTGAGTTGGCAGCAGTAGTTCATGCCTTGAAATCGTGTCGACATTACCTTCTAGGGAAGCAATGTGAGATATACATGGACCACAAGAGTTTGAAGTATATCTTCACTCAAAAGGAAAACAACATGAGGCAGTGAAGATGGTTGGAGTTGATCAAGGACTATGACCTCAGTGTTCAGTACCACCCTGGGAAGGCTAACGTGGTAGCAGATGCCTTAAGCAAAAAGGTTTGTTCCTTGAATGCCGATCAAGGAAAGGCTACCCGCCTTGTATGAAGAGCTTGAAAGCTTTGGCTTGGAACTAGTTGCACCTAGATTCCTAGCCAACCTCGAAGCAAAACCTACCTTGATGGATGATATTAAGGAAGCTCAGAAGGGTCATGATAACATTGAAGGCATCAAGAGGAAGATCAAGAAAGGCAAGGCCCCAGGATTCTCAGTGGATGAGCAAGGACTCGTATGGTTTGTGAATCACATTTGTGTACCCAACAAGGTTGAGCTCAAGAACTTGATCTTGCAAGAAGCTCATGACACTCCGTATTCCATCCATCCCGGAGGAACCAAGATGTACCAAGACCTCAAAGCAAGATTCGGGTGGCATGGCATGAAAAGAGAGATAGCCACTTTTGTCGCTAAGTGTGACATATGCCAGAGAGTCAAAGCTGAGCATCATTGACCCGCTGGATTGTTACAACCTCTCAAAGTGCCTGAATGGAAGTGGGACAAGGTCGGAATGGACTTCATCACCGGTTTGCCTAGGTCAAGAAAGGGACATGATTCCATTTGGGTCATCGTCGATCACCTGACCAATGTAGTTCACTTCATTCCCGTCAAGACCACCTACAATGGGAACTGGCTAGCCAACCTCTACATCAACCGGATTGTGAGCCTCCACGGAGTTCCTAAGGAAATTGTGTCAGACTGAGGAACCCAGTTCACCTCGAGATTCTGGAATAGGTTCCAAGAAGCTATGGGGACCAAGTTATCCTTCGGCACTGATTTTCATCCCCAGACCAGAGGACAAATGGAACGAGTAAACCAGATACTCAAAGACATGCTTCGTGCTTGTGTTTTAGCATATGGAGCCAAGTGGGAAGATTGCTTACCATTCGCCGAGTTCTCGTACAACAACAGCTACCAGTCCAGTCTGCAGATGGCACTGTTTGAGGTGCTATATGGATGCAAGTGTTGCACTCCCCTCAACTTGTCAGAAACCGGAGAAGGGCTCACTAGTAGAGAAATGGCTAGCCACAACTCTTGTTGGTGGCGCGCCATTTTCAGCCGACGCCAGCACTAATATTTTCAAATAGTGCTGGCGTTGCCTAAATTTGTATGTTATTGGTACAGACTTAGTGGTGGCGTGCAAATACGACCGAACGCCACTTGTAAGTGGACCCCAGCGCTCTCCCTTTTCACGTATTATTGTTGGCGTGGCTAATGTTTCCATGCCAGGAGTATGCACATCACTTGTGTCATTCAAATGGTACGGCACGCCATAGGTATATTTTGTGCAGGCCACAAACATTGTGGCCGCATTCGTAAATGTAGAATGCCATTAATTAGTAGGTGCATCTACATATAGCTGACTCGGCCAGCCTGGTTTATCATAGGCATCTATATATATGTGTGTATAGAGATACACGACCGGCGGACTCTGCCTTCGATCCATTGAGAGAACTAGGAGACTTTTTTTTGTGTGTATATCATAAATTTAGGTATGTAATGCCCGCATATGTGTGTTTATATATAGTACATAATATGCTGAAATTGTTTTTGATCTTTTTTTTGTAGGCACTGTGGAAGTGAATGATTTATGCTGGAACATATATATGGATCGAACTATAAATGGGTTCTTCAAGGTCGCGTTGGAAGATATGAATCGGAAAGGGGAAACAACAATATTATGTCCATGTAAGAAGTGCGAAAACATAGTTTTGATTGACCCTTCTACTGGTCGTGTGAAGATGCACTTGTTGAAATATGATTTCATGGCTGGTTACACACGATGGACAGGTCATGGTGAGGATGAGGAGAATGTCGAAGTTGAAGGGAAGGTACATGATGATGAGCTAGAAGGAGGTGTGAAGAATGTTGCAGAACATGAAAATCACCTCGACGGGCAGAAAAAATGCAACGATAAAGAATTGTCAAAGGAAGATCTAGATGACTATGACCAATCTGGCATCTATCAAGAAGAAGATGATGTTATTCAGAAGGAGAAGTGTAAGAAAAGACGTAGAAGCACGGCGGATGTAGAAACTTCCATTGAGAGCCCCCACAGAAATAAGAGAAAAGCTTCCGTTCAGAGCCTCCGCACAAACAAGAGGAAAATATCGGTTCAGAGCCCCCGCACACAAACAAGAGAAACTCAGAAACAACGATGTAGTTGATTTTTATCTATCTTTTATTTATTGTTAATTCGGCAGTTCGATATAATTTTAATATTGATGCATATGTACGTGCAATAAATCTTCTTCCGGAGTGACCTTATCGAACCCCTTTGTATTGACCATCGGAAGTTGAAATAATTAGTATGATGTAATTTTGGAAGAAAAATAGCTATGGCGTTGGTGTTGCCACCAACGACATAACTAATATATATATGGCGTTGCATACGTCACCAACGCCATAGCTATTTTTCCCCACTGTCTTTGCCCGTTTGGGGGGAAATGTTCACCCCAAACTTTCGTTTCGCGCGCTCGTACACCCTCCGCTCTGTGCGCCGCAGCCGCCACCTTCGTCGTCGTCGCCGCCACCCCCCTCCCCCAGCGCCGGCGCCGCCGCCACCTTCATTGTCATCGCCGCCACCCCCGTCTCTCACCGCCGTCGCCCACCTTCCCCTCCGGTCGCCGCTCCTCGACTCGCCGTCGACCCTAATCGCCTCGACCTCTCCGTCCGCCCCCAACCGCGTCGACCTCGAGCCGCCTTTATCCCGTCCCGCCGCCGGCCCGAACGACCTCAACCTCCCCTGCCGTCGACCTCAATCTCCCCTGCCGCCACCTCGATTCCTCCGGTAAGTGCTCGAAAAGTGCTCGAAATGTGTTCGAGGAAATGTTGTGGTTCAAATTTTGTTTCAATGGAAATGTGTTTCCTTGTGTATTGTTTGTAGGGAATGCATAGGGTTGCCAATGTTTTGGCGAAACGTTGATTAATTTCCGTTTCGTCAAATTTCAGGCAACCAATATGTCCTATTTTTAGCAAAGGTCATGCGAAATTTTGTATTTTATATATGAATGAATAAGGTTGCCAATGTTTTGTTTTTGTAGATGTCCAATCAAACGAACGACGCGCAGGACTCTTCTTCCACACATTCGGCACACGAGGGTGATGCATTTACGGATGCGCAGGGACATGAAGATTACGATGATGAGCTTAATCCAGATGACTACTACATGATAGGCAGAGGCTACATTGTTCCTCCTGGTGCAGAAAGTAATCCTGATATGGACACTGATGGAGAGGACACAGAGGAGTATTCTCCCGCGGAAGAGGAGGATGTGGAGGTCGACGAGCATGTTTCAAAATCCAAGAAGCAGCGGAAACCAAGGAGCCGAAATGCTATAGGCATCGACAGGCTCGTCGTCACACGAGTTAACGAGACTGGTGAGCCTGTTAGTCCGCGGAAAGCCGCTGCTCACTATGGCAATGCCCTAGGTGTTATCCTTCGAGAAGTTTGCTCCATCAACAAGACAAATTTAAGGGATATGGACAAAGCTAATCTCCGAGAACTCCTCATAAGAAGGGTGCATGCAAGATTAAAGTTTCCTGAGGAGTATGACAACCTATCGTACCCAAAAAATCAGGTATACAACCATGCAATCCATAAGTTCTCGAAGAATTTGAGTTCTTGGAAATCTGCAGCAAGAAAAGATATTGCAGCGAAACCCGACATAGATATCTCCGAGATCCAGCAGAAGTGGCGTACCATTAGTGTAGATGATTGGAACATTTTCAAGATGCAAAATCAGGAGAACTCAGTGATGACCTAGTCGTCATGAGGGAAGGAAATGCGATCGAAGACATTAAGTAACCACACCCTCGGCAGCCGTGGTTTTGTTGGGAAGAAGCCCGTATGGGACAAGCTGGATGCTGCACTTGCAACAAAGGGCATCCCAAACCACTTCGTGCAATTCAAGGACCCCCTTGAATATAAACATGTCAGGAGGCGGTACCATTATGATCAAAAGACAGGGTAATTTACTACGGATCACCAAACAAGGAAACTAGAAGAAGAGCTGGCAAGGCAGCATGCAGAACCTCATAGCTCGCAAGGGTCATCGGCCAGGTGGAACACTCCTCTTAACCGGTCGATCAACATTACCCTTGGCAAGCAGCCGTTAGCACCGCCGGCGGGTGGCCGTGTGAACGGTGCTGGATGCGGTGCCAAATGGGACTATCATTATCCCGAAGACCGGGAGCTGCAATGGCAGAGAAGGAGAGCCAACAAGCGGAGCATTGAACAGCAAATAATGGAAGCCACAGCCGCAACCACCGCCGCAGCAACAGCCGCAGCCACAGCCAACATCGAGGAACACATCAACATTCAAAGCCAAGCCCAAGCCCAAGCCATGCTGCCTTCAATAATCGAGAGCGTGAAGAATTGGATCCAGAATGGTGAACTGGGAATGTTGTGATCCAAACTAATTCGGCCAAGGATAGCAGTCAGCATTGTGCCACTTTCATTGGTAAGCCGTCAGCAATGGATGCTCTGAACGCTCTTACTAAAGACACTCCATGCAGTCTCTTTGCTTATGTGCGTGATGAACATGTTAAAGTTGCAATTGGGTCGATCATTCGCCCCAAAGATACCATGATGCACGGAGTGGCCATGCCTGAGGGGGTCTTCAAAGTTGAGGTGTCTGTTGTCGTAAGGGGTTTTGAAGATATTTCTCCTCCGATACAACCTCCGGGTGCGGATAGCCAGTTGACCCTCTCACAATGTTTGGGTTGGCCAATGCAGTGGCCGAAGAATCAAATTCAGCTAGGAAACGTCCAAATCTCCCCAACCTCATAGCAGATGAACAATGACAGCACACGTGGGTGAGGACCATCTCCTTTGGGTCAGATTCAACATGAAGTTAGTAACAACGACAATGTGCATGTCAGTGAGGACCATAACAATGCGATAATTGTCGACCATGTCAATGGTGGTGATTTGGGCTGTGCGGACCATGTCAATGGTGGGGATTTGGGCGGTGAGGGCCATGTTAATGCTGGTGATTACGGCGGTGAGGACAATCTACTTGTCAATCGATACTTCCTTATTTACGAATATCAGAAATCAGCTCCCAATATATGCAATCTTGATGGACCTATGTCTGCTGATCCTGCTCTTGGATTCTCATCAATGCCTCCGCTTGCTCAACAGGAACATGTTGTTCCTTGCCAGAAGAGTCTTTTCAATGAGGACTTCACACCACCAGACACACAGGTGCCACCACAGAGGAGGACATTTCTGAGTCCAAACACACTCAATGCGACGGTCACAAATGCATTGCCAGACAATATAGCCAGCCAGCCTAACCCGACACGCAAGAAAAAGAGAAAGAGACTAGCTGGTAATTAGATGAAGGCACATGCTGCCAGCCAACCAGTTCAGAAGAGTAAACAAGTTCGGCATGTCGTTCAAAGGTGGGATTACCATTCCCCAGGTGATCCCATCCTTCCGAAGGAGCTCAGCGATCTTCTGCAAACAGAATTGAGGATTCTGCATGACACAGTTCTAACTAGGGAGAGGTATGCATTCTGTGCTGGAGATGGGTTTCGCCCTGTTTTTTCAGTGATGGTGCCACCAAATCCTGGTTTGTGCGACGATTTCCCCGCGGAAATATTCTATGTGCCGTTCGAAGACATCTTCAACATGTTCCGTCTAATGAAGCTTAGTTCTTCCTTAGTACTCCTATGGGCAATCAATGCTGCCTACACTGCCAAATGTGAGATCAACAAGGATGTCACGGTAGCAGACCCTTACCTCATGCACGAGACCAACACGAATCACCCTGAGCGCCGACAAGCTATGCGGAAGTATTTGACAGACTTCATGATTGCCAACATGGACAAAGACTGCCTTCTCGTGCCCTACTATCCGAAGTAATTAAGTCATTCTGTCTAGCTAGATTACTATTTCGTACAATCTCGTTATGCATGCTTCCACGTAAGGCCATTAATTAACTCGATCGACTTTGTATGTAGAGAACATTGTGTCCTCATCGTTATTACCCCGAAGTTCGCCAAAACTTATTTCTTGGATTCAACGAGGAAAGTGAAAAAAGACTACAGAGGCATCAAGAAGGTCCTGGATGAAGCACTTTTCGAGTATACCAGATGGGAAGGAGTGATCAGATACGGATATCGCAAGTTTGACAAGTTTAAAGCGGTACGTTTTGGCCACAAAACTGACTTTTGTTGCATGCAGCAGCCGGAAAACAGTGATATAGACGGCTAGTACGTTGCCCACCACATGGAGGAGTAAATACGGGAGGGAGAACGCCTTAAAAAGAACTCAGACGTCATCGCATGGGGGAAGAAAATGGAGGAAATTAGCCCGGGAAATAACAGAGATGAATTCAGACGCATCCAGGTGAAGTTTGCTACCATCCTCAATAAGGATGTCATCGACCATTGCGGGGTTTTCAACGGCGGCGCACCTTCTGGCCCGGAGGATATAAAAGCTTGCCTTCAGAAACATGGACTTGATGCTGATGGTCCTGTGTCTATCGCGGATCCGGCGAAGAAATACGTTAATGATCCTTATGCCGAATATGTAATAGGATAGTGTCAGCTACCTATGTTGTTGGTTCTACAATACTTCTAGCTCAATGAACTACATGTTCGTGTGGTTTTGTGTTATAGTACTTCAAAACTTGATCACTAGCTATCTTAACTAATTATTTAAGCACTATCTACAAATCTAAAATGTCTTTCAATTCCCTTTATTTGTTACCTTATTGTGCCATGCAAACGGTGCCCTTCCCCGCAGCCGTGGCAGCAATTTTCAGATGTTTACAAATTAAGTAATGGCGTGCTTAGAAGGTACAACGCCTGCAGTGTTTTTCAGTTATTTGTGCCGTCGGAATAATGTGTACGTCATAGATGCAGGCAATAATACCAGCGTACAACATAACCCGATGCCATAGGTATTCTAAATAGTGCTGGCATGGGCTCCAACGCCACCACTGATTTTTAACTGTGGTGCCATATTGCTGGCGTAGGGTGCCTACGCCAGCAAGGCCCTTTTTGCCACGCCATAGCTAGGCTTTTCTGCACTAGTGGCTAGTCTTTGGACCAGATATCCTCCGCAAAACAGAAGAGCAAGTTCAACTTGTCAGAGAACGTCTAGAGACATGCCAAGTCAAGACAGAAGAGCTACGCCGACTCGCACCGCCAGGACATGAATTTCCATGTTGGAGACTATGTCTATCTCTGAGTCACACCTCTCAAGGGAAACCAACGCTTCCACGTGAAAGGAAAGCTCGCACCAAGATATATCGGCCCCTTCAAGATCACCGACAGACGAGGAGAAGTTGCCTACCAACTAGAGCTACCTTCCGAGCTATCAGATGTGCACAACGTTTTCCACGTGTCACAACTCCGGAAATATCTTCAAATTCCCAACCGCCCTGACCTCTACAAGGACATTGATCATCTAGCCGTCGACCTTCAGCCAGACCTCACTTATCATGAGAGACCAATTCGCATCTTGGATGAAGCTAAGTGTTGCACCCGAAGCCGCACCATCAAATACTTCAAGGTCCATTGGAGAAAGCAAACTGAAGCAGAAGCAACGTGGGAACGTGAAGACTACCTTAGATCCAAGTTCCCTCATCTTTTTAGCGCCTAGCCTAGGAATCTCGGGGACAAGATTCTTGTAAGGGGGGTAGGTCTGTCACACCCTGTGTTTGTACCACTTTGCTATACTATGGTTTTATAAAAATTGGACCCATTTAAAACTTTTGCTTGCTTGCGATGATTTGCTTAAGTGCTATTTGCCTGGATGTCTGTCTATGCTTTAATTCACAAAGATTATCCTTCCCTCGTAACTCATCTACTTGACCCAAACTCTCTGCCAAATGATCATGCCATGTGTATAGGACCTAAAACTATTTTTGTAAAATATTATGTTGGCAAAAAGGCATTTTTTCAATTTGGGTTTTTCAAAACCCCTGAATTGAGGTTTGAAATACAAGTCCTCAAATTGGGTGGAATGTTTTGCCCCAAGGATTCCATTTGGAACCTACCATATATAAGACTTCCCAAAACCACCAAATATTATTTTTAATGTTTATTTTCACGTTTTATTTAAAGGCTTTTTCTAAAGGCCAGAAATGGCCTTTCATAGGGAAAAATTATTTTTATGATTTCAAAATATTTGAAAAAATTTAGGCAAACTCAGTGGACATACATTTTCCATATATATGAGTTTGAACACATGGTCATGTTCAAAATATTGGACAAAACCCTCCAAAACCCTTTGTGCCTATTTCAAACATTTGAAATACAGCTATAGGAAGTATCCTCAAATAAACCCAGGAAAATTCTAGCAAGTCACACATGCTATGTTTGATGATCTTGCAAAGTTTCATCTCAAGCCCAAATGTTTTGGTTCACCAAAATATCCCAAAACCCCCTTTGTCCAGATCCAAATTTGAGCAACTTTGCATTGCCAACTTTCTCCAATTGATCTAAGACTTTGTGGACATGACCTCATCCCCAAATAATGCCACCACACTAAGTGGTGCATTTAGGAGAATAGATTAACATGATTGGATCTAAGGATATCAGTTTCTGCTCATTTCTAGGGTTTACCAAGTTTACATTGGCAATTTCTTCCAATTGAACTCAACCTTGGTGATCCACCCTATTTTTACCTCCCATTTGACACTATTAAACCTCACTACAAGTAGGGGAGTTTGTCTTGCCCAAACCAGCATCAAACACCTTCTGGTGATTTCGTAAAAACCATATTCTGACCCCTTCCACTGTTCTCCTTGAGCCCCAATTTTTACCACAACACCTACAGTAAGTTTTCCAACGGCCAGCTCCATGATTGCTCGGGTGAAAACCCCCATTTCCCTCTCTGGACAGCCACTTTCTCCTCTCTCTCTCTCTTCTCTCTCTCACTCCTGGCAAGTTCCATAGCATCCAAGGCCTCCCTCCCTCTTGTTTATTCCTCTTGCAGGCCCCTGAAACTAGTGGACGCGCCAGAGCATGCAAAAAGCCCGGGCATGCCGGCCAAACGGGCGCTCTGGAGCGCGCAGCCGCGCTCCAGAGAGTTGACCTTGCGCCCTCGACCACTCGGGTCCTCCCCGCGCCCCAGGTGCCGCGTCTCGACATCCGCGTCGCGCCAAGACCGCTCCCCCCTACTCTCTCTCTAGCGCCCTCTGCAGCACGTGCCAGATCGCCGCCCAGCTCGGCCAACCCATGGCCTCACACGTGCGCGCTCCAGATTCCTCCGGTCAGGGCACGGTTGCACACGATCACCTATGGGACCAAGGGCCCCTTTGTGGTTCGGCATGGGTGAGGTCAACTTGCACAAAGAGCAGAGGTCATGAGACAACACGACGATGGGACGCTAGTGTTTTACCCAGGTTCAGGCCGCTGAGAAGCGTAAAACCCTACTCCTGCTTTGGTGGATTGATCGGAGGAACACGAAGCACACGCAGTGCTCAAACCCGGCAAGGTTGCCTTCGAGGATATACTACGCAAGTACATGTGTCCAAAGGTCCAAATCTTGAGCTAGGTTGCCTTGGGCTTCCTTTTATAGGACAAGGGGCAACCACAGTGGCAAAACAGACATTATCTAGCGATTAGATAGCTAACAGTGCTATCATACCTAACTCTGGCATTTAGGACAAAATAACATGATTGCTAGTCGAGGTGGAGTGCGGGGGTGCATCCCCGGCAAGCTCCTACCACCGCTTAGCTGGCTGTTGCTTAGTGTCTTGACACGCCTCTGGACAGGTGTCAAATGGACGCAATCTGTCTTCCGATGTATCGCCACGTGCTTAGCGAGAGCCACTTAGCCATCTGAGGGCTCGACACCACATCGATAACTGACTGGCGTTGCGATGCGGTGGAGCGGTGACCGATCGGCTCGCGCCTGCCGAGGGAATGGCCCGCCGGGTCTTCTGGAAGGTGCGCGCGCCTCGGTCCCCAGCAGGCACCGGGTACGTGGCTGGCGTCGCTCGGGCTCGTCCTGGGCCGTCGTATCATCCCTGCTGGTGCTGCTAGCCAGCGTAGGCTGCTCCTGCCGGGGTCTTGGATGTTGGCTTCATCTCCTTGATGCGCCCCTTGATCTCATGTGGAGCGGCTTCTCTGACTTGGGCTGGTCTTGACGGGGTTCTACTACTACTGCCTGCGCATAAGTCAGGGGCACTCGGTACCCCATTCCTAGTGCACCGACAGGAGCCCCCGGGTCTGGCCCGAACGCGCTCGCACAACGTCGTTGGGTCAGGCCCAAAATGTATGCACAGGCGCGCAATATGAGGGAGTAACTGACTTTTAAGCCAGCACTTACGTGCTACCTCAGGCCGCTTCCACCATGCGTGCCGCATGTATTGCGGGGAGTTTGTGGTGGATGTGCATGGCCCACAGGCGTGGGGAGTGGCAGAAACTCCAAGGCCTGGGATTTGAGTAATGGGGCAGTTACCTGTTCGCCCGTGATCGTGGGTAGTGGGATTGGTGGAGACGGGCGGTCGCCTTGGAGCGTAGGAGAGCCAGCCCCTGTGCACTTCCCTATAAATTAGGGGGTCATAGGGGCGATGCTCATCCATCTCCTTCCCCTCCTCAATCTCAAGTCCACATAGCTTGCCCTTCTTCTTCGGTCGTCGGGTCGTCCCTTCCTTCCTGATGGCTAGGGGGAAGGGCTGGGCGGACGCTCTTGCCATCACAGGGTCTTCTTCTCTTGTCCGGGCTCAGCCCCCGGCTTTAGTCGATGGTTTTGGATCGAGAGCTGGCGGGAGGAGCCTTGGATGGGAGAGCGGGCGGCGTGGCGGCCGCACCAGGGTCAGCTGTGGTGGTGCACCTGTTGCTGCATCGCCCGGTGTTTCAGTTTTGGCAGGACGCCGCGTGGACAACACTGTGTTGGATTCCATGGCAGAAACGCAGTGTTGTGGCCGACTGCGGGTTCTGTGCTCCTTCTTCAAGGCGACGGTGAAAGATCATCCGTACGGCCATTGGCTGTGCGTGAGTGATCGCAGCAACGGTTCATCATGGGTCATGGCAGAGTTCTCCACCCATGGCGCTGCGTATCCTGCACATCGGTGGAAGCCTTTTACCTGCGTGGACTCCTTAAGGGCAGGGAGTCTTCTCTGCACCGGGTCGTTGGGGACGACCACACTCTCTGTGAGGCTCCTCGTCTGCCGCGTCGGGAGTTTGAACGATGGCGGAAGCGTTTCCTCTAGCGGTGGCGATGAGGAAGACGGTGGTGGTTCGCGACCCATGACGCTTCAGGAGCGTGGATGACGGATCCGACGCGTCGCGATTGCCGGCAACACCATCGTCACTAGCTGGGCTCCGGCAGCGCCACCATCTGCACCTGCCCTCCACCTTCTTCCTCCTTGTCGACTTTGTCTGCCCTGCCGGCTTCGTCCACCCTGCCTGGGGGTAGGGGCCTTCTGCTCCTCGGAAGCGTCCCTCTGGTCCTGGTGGGGAGGCGCCGAATCCCAGTGTGGAACCCCGACTCATAAGTCGTGATCACCAAATGCACGTGTACAGTGATCCCAGAGATACGCAGCGCCATGGGTGGAGAACTCTGCCACGACCCAGACGAGGAGCCTCACAGAGATCCCAGAGATACGCAGCACCATGGGTGGAGAACTCTGCCACGACCTGAACACATAGAAGCTGAATAACAAGAGTCTTACATCCACATTTAGCGTCTTACACAAATAAATACCAAGAAGGTCAAGTCTTACATAGATAGGGCCGCAAGGGCCAAACACTTAAACATAACAAGCAGCAGAAATCTTGATCGGAAGCGGAACCCATGCCATCTGCCTTAAACCTATAGGCATTCTGACTGGGAAGCGTCCTAGTTCGCATGTTCGTCACCAACGAACTCTTCGCCATATTCTTGCTCTTCCATGCCTGGCCAATTAAATAACCAGTGGCAAGCCAATGAGTACTTTGAATGTACTCGCAAGCAACCCAAGTTTTGGAACAAGGCAATAACAATGCATGATATAGCACTAAGTTGGTAAGTTCTGCGGAAAGCTCATTCTGAGTGCAATGACATGATCAAGATAACTAGTAATAGCATGCATCATGAGGATACAATTGCCCGCACAACCAGGTTACCGATATTAATATAATTGAGGTCTGAACATCTCATGTCCAATCATCATGTCAAGTCATCTGACTTATCTCAAGTACCATCTTTGTCACCATCGCACACACACACCAAGTTTAGTAAACATTGGACGTAGCACAAGAGCAGTCATCCAACTGTCCTTGACCGTGGACACGGCTATTCGAATAGTTTGACACTCTGTAGAGGTTGCACACTTTACCCACAAGACTCGGGAAACTTCCGTGTCAAGCCACGACTCGCGGTATTGTCCATACCCGAGGTAAGTACCCGAACATTGCCTTTCCCCTAGCGACACTAAACAAAGAGTCCACTCGTTGGTGCCATCCCTCATGATATACACCACACGTATCATCCACGAGGGAACGCAACGGTGTGCCCGGTGCGTGTAAAGACAGCGCATGGTTGCCCTAACAGGCATGACCCCGTATCGAGAGTGACAACGTCACTCCCGCCACTTGAAATGCGGGCTCTATGCTAGTACCCACCAAGGTATTCAACAAAGCCCCGTCCCATAAGGGGTATCGTGGTTGTACATGTAAGGTTGGAATAATGGTCGCAACTTACACCAATCAGTTTTCAAAAACCACACACACTCCCTTGCTCCGGTACACCACTTCTTTATCAAGTGGTTACCTAACTCAACATCATCTCCCTCGGGCGTTAGTAGCACCCGATGGGGTTTTCAAAAAGTCTTTGAAAACACTCTTGTTTCCAACACCATGCATATTCCCGTCCCATTTGCGTAGCATCTACTAAGCATCCTATCTACTCCCACCCGCACAACCCTCATAAGGAGGTAGGGTCATGCACGATGCAAGTATCAACAAGAAAGTATCGGAGGCATCCCACCGAAGGGGATACCACTTCATCACGGTCATCATCGGAACATAAAGTGCTGCTTGCCTGGCTCAACAAAGTCTTCGGGGTCTTCAAAGTCTTCGGATCCAACTCTCTCATCAACCTCGCAATCTATCGTCGCAATAAATAATGGTAAAAATAAGAATCATTAAAAAAACAGAGCACAAAACTCACTTCTAAAATGTTGCCCTACTCTGATAAATAATACAACCTATATTAAAAATATTTGCCTAAGGTTTTGTTGTGAAAAAGATTTTGAAAACTATTAAAACAGAGGCTAAAAATAATCAAAACTAGCCTTTAGATAAAACCAGTACCTAAAATGTTTTCAAAAATTTGCACAAGTGGCACTATTAAATACTACAGAATATTACAAGATTTGTGGTGGAAAAATATTTGGAATTGGATAAATATTGAACTCTATGGGATTTTTGCAAATCCCCACAAAAAGAAAAAGAAAAAAGGGCTCACTGCCCAGGGCCAGAGTCAGCCAGCTGCTGGGCCGACCCAGTGGCCAGCCAGCTGTTGGGCCGTCCCAGTGGCTAGCCAGGCCAGGTACGCTAGCGCACCCACGCGCGCCAGATTTGAACCTGACGTGCGGGACCCAGAGGCCAGCGGTTGAGGGGAGGAGAGGGGGCGAGGTGGAGGCCGACAGGTGGAGCCCTCCTATCGGGAACTTCATCCACCTTTGGACAGAGGGGAGCGGGGCTCATCGGCGTTTATTCCGGCAACAAAGAGATGAGCTGGTGGTTGGAACGGACTCAGCGTCGAGCCGCCGTTCCTCTAGAGGTGGAGGGAAGACCGGAGGTGCCCTGGCTCGCTGGCGACAAGCACCCGCGGCGGAGGAGCTTCGGGAGGGGGGTCGGAGTCGTCGATTTTTGCAGCAATTCGAGCGGAGGAGTGGTGGGGAAGGGCCAGGAGCCAGCTACGGTCACGATGGAGGTGAGAGGAGAGCCGGAGTGGGCCTGTGTCCCGAGATCGACAGAGCACCGACGCGGCGGCGCCTCGGTCGATCTCGAGCACTGGTGCTTGGGGGGCTCGAATGGGGGCTCGGGATGGCCGATTGGGAGTGGAGGGAGTCAACAGAGGGAAGAGAGGGACCCGGGGTGGCTTTATATAGCCGGGGCGCGGGCGCACCGAGCTCGGGTGCGCCGGTGTGGAAGAGGTGCTCGCTGGAGGGCACGGGGGAGAGAGAGAGCGCGTCTAGGGTCCTTCTGGACGCGGTCCAGGACCAGGGGAGGGAAGAAAGAGAGCGGGGAAGCTCGCGCGTGCGAGGCCCGCGGTTGGCCGAACCGGGCGGCGTCGGGCGTGCGTGTGGTAGGGTGAGAGAGAGAGGGAGAGGAGGCTCCCGACACGGCAGCGTGTCTCGGACGCCGAGGCGCCTCGACTGGCGCGAGGGGGCGGCTCGAGGTGGCCATAGTATGGGCAGGGCACGAGGTCAACCCGCTGCATGTCCTGTAGTGCGCTCCAGAGTGCGTCTTTGGCCGGCATGATGGGCTTCTGGCAGGCTCTGCGCGTCCACCAGTGTCCATAGACTGCGCAGGGGCTAAACAAAGGGGAAAAGGGGCATGGGATGCTTTGGAGCTTGCCAGGAGGGAGAGACAGCTGAGAGAAGGGGAAAAAGTGGCTGTCCAGGGGGTGCAAGTGGGGTTTTTACCCCCTCAATCATGGAGCTAGCCGTTGGGCTTTCTACTGGAGGTGTTGGGGGTCTAGGTGGGGCTGTGGTAAACATTTGTGCTCAAGGAGAACAAGGGAAGGGGCTCAATTATTGATTCTTGGATTCTGCCTGAAGGAGTTTGATCAGAGTTTGGGCAAGAAAATGGAGTTTTCTTGCCATGAGATTTAACAGGGTGATAATGTATGTAAAATTAGAGGGGGCCACCAAGTTGGAGATGGTTTGAGGAAAGTTCACAATGTAAACTTGGTAAACCCTAGAATTTGGCAGAATCAGATTTCTGTAGATCCAGGCATGCATTTCATTTCCCCCAAATCCACCACTTGGTGTGGTATCATTATTTGGGGTTTAGCACATGCCCACAAATTTGGGGTCAAGGGAAGAAACTTCACAATGTAAAGTTGTTCAAATTTGACTCTGGACAGGAATGGTTTTGGAATATTTTGGTGAAGCAAATCAATTAGGATTGAGATGAAACTTTGCAAGATCATCACATATAGCATGTGTGTCTTGCTTGAATTTTCTTGGAATTTATTGAGAATATTTCTTATTGAACTATTTCAAAAGCTTGATTTGGGCAGAAAGGGTTTTGAAGTGTTTTGCCCATGATTTTGAACATGACCATGTGTTGAAACTCATATATATGGAAAATATATGTCCACTGAGTTTCCCTAAATTTTCTCAAATATTTTTAAAGCATTTAAATAATTTTTCCCTATGAAAAACCATTTCTGGCCTTAAGAAAAAGCCTTTAAATAAAATAGTTAAATAATCTTTAAAATTAATACTTTGTGGTTTTGGGAAGTAATATATATAGTGGGTTTCAAATAAAGTCTTTGTGGAAAAAGGATCCACCCAATTTGAGGATTTGCAGTACAAACCTCAATTCAGGGGTTTTTGAAAACCTAGTTTGAATAAATCCTTTTTGGCCAAAATAATATTTGATAAAAATATTTTTGGGTACTATTGACATGGCATGATCATTGGGCAAGAATTTTGGATCAAGGAAGAAAAATATGGAGAGGAGTAGAACCTAAGAGTGCCATACACAAACAACCGAACAAGCAAACAAGCAACAATTCAAACAAGCATATGCACTCAAAAGTTTTAATTGGTTCCAAATTTTGTAAATCCAAGCATAGCAAAGTGATACAACATAGCGTGTGACACCCAGCCACGCGCTCCTTTTGCCCTCTATTTCCTGTCCACCTAATCCCTAGGAGGAGAGGGACAAGAAAGGCATTACAGGGCACTTATCTTTTTATAAATCAAAAGATGTAGGCCTTTGCCAAGTTTTAGCTAATTATAATGTAATCCTTTATCCATTTTGTACCGAAAAATGAATGAAAGAAAGCTATTTTTCTTCCTTAAGTACTATCCTTTTCTTTTCCCCTCGTTTGTACTGCATCAACATGTTTGTCCTTGCCGCATGAAACTACTTGCCGGGTCAGTATTAACGGCGAGCACCAAGGAGGAGCGAGCCCCCTGCAGCAGGCTGATGTCACCGCCCGGCAAAGCCCCTTGTTGGTATCGGCGCGGCCCCCCAGAGCTGATAAGCGATAGGATCTGGAGGACGGCTCATCCCGACAAGGGTTTCTATTGCGTAAAGGACTCCACTGATCACAGCCAAAAAGGGATAGTAAAGGTTTCCTTAAGGGAGTAAATGGCATTGGGCTAGGGATATGTGTTTAGACTTATATTTTTAGACAGTATCCCTTTCTGTAGTACGATGGGCCGCCATCCTTGTCTCTTTGCCCTTCTTCTTTGCTTCCCTGGCGGTGAAACATGTAAAGCTAGAGGCATCTGTCCTCAGGGGGGAGAGAGTGCAGTAACAAGGATTACAGGCTCATCAAGTACTCTAGCAAATTTCTAGAACATAAAAGCGATAATCATTGCAACATAAAAATGCATAGTAAACATGCAGTTTGATGATATGATGCAATGCCTAGCTTTATTATTGCATGCACAGGGTCTGCGCCTGGCTTTGTACAAAGGGTTACGTGCAACTGCGACAAGGCTTGTACAAAAGGTGGCTGTCGGGGACTGAGCCCGGCAGCCGCGCCTTACGGGTAGAACTTACGAAGATGCTCAATATTCCACGAGTTAAGCATTTTGATGCCATCTTTGGTCTCCAGACAGACTGCGCCAGGTCTGGTGACTCGTGCTACCCTGTAAGGGCCTTCCCACTTCGGCGTCAACTTGTTGGTACCCTTGGCGGACTGAACGCGCCTAAGGACAAGGTCGCCTTCCTCAAGGCTCCGGGTGTGGACCCTACGGCTATGATAGTGGCGCAAGGCTTGCTGGTAGCGTGCAGCACACACAGCGGCTCGGAGACGATCTTCCTCGAGGAGCAAGGCATCGTCATGCCGTAGCTGCTTTTGCTCTAGTTCATCGTAGGCAAGTACCCAAGGTGACCCGTATATGAGTTCTGTGGGGAGAACTGCCTCCGCCCTGTATACAAGGGAGAAGGGTGTCTCGCCGGTAGCTTGATTTCGTGTCATTATGAGGCACCAAAGAACCACCGGCAGCTCATCTATCCAACGTTTGCCGCATCTCCGCAGTCTATCGAAAGTTCTTTTCTTGAGTACACGCAACACTTCAGCATTCATCCTCTCGACTTGCCCGTTGCTCCTTGGGTGGCCAACACAGGTGAAGGAGACCTTGCTTCCAAGGCTTTGGATGTACTGCATAAAGGTGCGGCTCGTGAACTGGGTGCCATTGTCGGTAATCACCCTCTTGGGTACTCCAAAACGGCACACATGTCCTTTCATGAACTTGACAACTGACTGTGCGGTCACCTTCCTCACTGGTTCCACCTTAGGCCACTTTGTAAACTTCTTGATTGCTACGAACAAGAATTCAAAGCCCTCGACAGCATGGGGAAAGGGCCCCCAAAATATCGAGCCCCCAGACCGAGAATGGCCAGGATAAAGGGATCGTCTGGACAACTTGGGTTGGTTGATGGATGTTCTTTGAATGGAACTGGCAGGCTTCACACTTGGTGACTAGCTCAGTTGCATCTTGGAGGGCGGTGGGCCAATAGAAACCCTGCCAGAAGGCTTTCCCGGCAAGGCTGTTGATCCAATGTGTCGGATTTTGGGCTCCGCAAAACCCTCAAGGTTCGAACACAGGGGCGTGTGCGAAACTTCCCTGCGGCCTTGCCCTACTTAGCTTGCTACATGATGGTAACTACGGCAAACTCGCACGATGACGAGGAAGAAGATGAACATGGTAGTTTACCCAGGTTCGGGCCGCTGTGAAGCGTAATACCCTACTCCTGCTTTGGTGGATTGCCTCTCGGGGAAGTTTGGTGGATGAACTAGTACAGTGGTTTCGAGCCTCGCGAGGGTGCTCGAGCGGTGTTCTTGGATCTCTGCCTTGTCTTGTGTTGGTGTGTTCCTCCCCCTCTATGGTGCGTCCTTGCCTCTGTATATATCAGTGGCCCGGGTCCTCTTCCCTTATCACAATGGCGGGAAGGGATCCCACAACGGCCAAATTTGAAGGGGGACAGGAGTACATCCCTGCCCTGTCCAAAGGTAGTCTTTGCCTGCAAAGTAGCCATCGGTGATGCAGAGGTAGGCTCGGCGATGACATATGTCCTGCGGGGCTCGTGTTCATGGTCTTGTCGCACCAGAATGGAAACCTTTGGGGGATGCTTTGGGAACCTGCGTACGTCGTTGCTCCCTTTGCACCAAATGGGAAACTGCTCCGCCTGGCGCGCTGGCGCCCGCCTATCCTTCCTTGCGTCATCTTTGACTCCTGAGGCCGGGTGCTGCATAGAGATCTCCGCCGCTCCGGAGGGGGCCTGCGGAGGCCTACCCCCTGCTGGTCTTGGCACTGCTCTCCCTCGCGAGCCTAGGGTCCTCGCGAGGGCCTTGCCTTGTGTGGGGTCGCGCCAGGCCGCGCTTGGCTGACGAGCTGGGCCATGTCCTGGGCCGCAGGTAGGCAGGTCTGGGTACCCCCGTTCCCAGAACGCCGACAGTAGCCCCCGGGCACAAGGCGCACTCGAGATGGCTTCTGGGCGAAGCCTTGATGACGGCCCGAAGCGCCGCAGGCCCCGAACGCCTACGGGCCAGGCTTTACACGCGTCGAGCGCCTGGGCGGCGACGCCCCCGCTCCCCGAAGGCATCAGGAACCGCCCCAAGCCAAACTGACGCGACGCCCGCCTGCAGCGCCGCCATCATTGCCCTTCCTTGAATGCTGTTGTTCCCTCGGTCTTCTCTCCTTGGGCCGCGCGGATGTGACCCTTCGAAGGCTGCACGCCTCCCGGGATGCGAGGGGGCGCCGATTGGCCCTTGGTCGTACATAAGCAGGCGAGGGCGAGAAAGCCCTCAACTCATCTTCATCTTCTTTGTCTTCCAACTTCCAAGCCGCCGCTCTCCAAGTCATGGCTTCAGTTAGGAAGTTCTCCGCCGCCGAGAAGGGGAAGGCTTCCGAGGAGAGCCCCGCCCCACCGCCGCCCAGGAGTGGCGGCGGTCGTCCCCGAAAGCACGCCGCGACGCTGGCAGTGGTTCCTTGTGGGCGCGGTCGTCCTCCAGCGTGGCCCGGGGTTGCCATCGGCGGCCGAGGTGGGGCTCCGTCCAGCGCGGCCGGCCACAGTAGTCGAGGAGGTGGCGCCCGCGGTGGGAGGGAGGTGGTGGCAACCTGGCCGCCACGGCCGCGGTTCCATACGGCCGACACAGCCCAGGAGTTCGTGTTGTGGGCAGAGAGGCCGGAGGCCGCCTGGTTCCAACTTCCGCGCTTCTTCGCCGGGGCGCTGCCTGCTGGGGGGCCTGGCGGCCTATGGCTGCAGGCCGACGGCTGCTGCAGCGCGGCATCTTGGGTGGAGGTCGAGGTCACCTCCGGGGGTTATGTGTACCTGAACCGAGGGTGGCAAACGTTTGCCCGCGCCCGCGGCCTGGTGGGGAGGCGCACCGTTCACTTCAAATACGACGGGGAGGTGACGCTCTTCGTCAAGATCTTCGGCGGAGAGGGCGAGCGCCTGGGGTGCTGCCCGGAAGACGTCGGTCGCGGCGATCTCGGAGATGAGCTTGCCCTTCGTGATGGACGCCGCACCTTCAGCAGCAGCGCCACCCCCTCCGAGGGGAGCCCGAGCGACAGCAGCGATAGTAATTACGACGCGCCACCGCGCCGGCGCGCCCGGACATCGGGGGATAGCCAGCCGCCGCGGCGTCGCTCCTTCGCTCCAGGGGCGTCCATGCCGGCTCGCCTTCACGGGCCCGTGAAGGAAGAGGAGGACACCGACTGAGCGCCGGTGCGCCGACGCCGAGGCTCCTGGAGGGGCAGCCCCCGTGGGGGCTTTCTCACTTTCTTTCTCCTCCTCTTTTCCTGCTCCTGCAATCAAAGAACCAAGGGAGGCCTTGTGGGCGTGTAAAGAATCTGGTCGCTTGCCTCTTTTTATCAGCGCTTCTGTTACGCGCCCTGGCTTGTGCGTTTTTGTTAGTCGAGACCGCCTTCCGGTTGTGATTAGGGTACTTAGCTTGACATGCTCGCGGTAGGCTCCAGGCTCGGGGAGGCATGACTATGGCGCTTGGGAAGTCCGGACGTCCTGTGGACCTCTTCTTCATACGGGTGAGGCAGGTTGGGAGCCCTTTCGGCACTCTGTGTCTGCAGGCCCCAGTCCCGCACATTACCCTACCACCGTAGTGTACGATCGGATCACCAAGAACGCAACTACGAAGTGAGGCCTCAGCACCCTCAATGCCGACCGGATCACCAAGGACGACATCGAGGGGCGAGTGGCTATATGACCGGTAAGGCTCCTGAGGCGCGCTGCTCAGGAGCCCCCTTTGATGCTCAAGCAGCTCTATGTTGGTAGGTCCCAGTCCCGCACATTTCCCTGCCACCGTAATATACGACTGGATCACCAAGGACGCAACTATGGGGCAAGGCCTTGACACACTCGATGCCGACCGGATCACCAAGGACGACATCGAGGGGCGAGTGGCTATATGACCGGTAAGGCTCCTGAGGCGTGCTGCTCAAGAGCCCCCTTTGACGCTCAAGCGGCTCCCCAAAGAAATTTTTTTGTTTCCAGCCCCGGGAGGGGTGGGCCTCCCGAGGCTCCGAGACGGCGCGTCGGGCCATGAGTGGAGCCCCCAAGCGAGTACGAAGCGACACGCGCCTGCTAACTCATCCTGGAGTACCACGCGAGGATCCCGACGCCAAGGCCTTGGCTAGGTGCGAGCACCGTGCCCCCCAGCCCCCGCTCGCGGGGTGAGAGGGGGAGGGGAGCAGGCGTGTGCCCGACCTGAAGAGAGAAAACCCAAGATAGGAAATGACGATGAAAACAAATCCCTGACCCATTTCTTTAAAACATGATTTTGAAAAAGCCCCGAGTTTTGCTCCAGAAAAGTTGGCAAATCCAAACATGAGAAAAGCAAATAACAGCCGCGTCCGGCAACTAAACTAGTCTTTGCCTTCCCCCAGCGCTGAGCGTAGGGCATCCACGTTGCATGGGCATAGCCATTGGAGGGCAGTGTTGAGTTGTCCGCTAGCGCAGAGCTGTGGCTTCCACGTTGCGTGGGAAGGAACCCCTCCGCGTCCTCGAGGGGTTCCGGGCGTATACAACCCACTCATTATTATGTGAGAGTGTCACGGGTAGAACTTCCGGAGGTGCTGGATGTTCCGGGCATTCTGGATGGGGACCCCGTCCTGAGTCTCCAGGCGCACGGCGCCAGGCCTGGAGACATGAGCTACCTTGAATGGGCACTCCCACATGGGCGAGAGCTTATGCAAGCCCTCCCTGGAGAGAACCCGCCTCAGGACGAGGTCTCCGACTTCGAGGGTCCTGGAGCGGATGTTACGGCAGTGGTAGCGCCGTAGCGCCTGCTGGTAGCTCGCAGCTCGCAGCTCGGAGCGAGGCTCGGCGACGTGCCTCCTCCCCGAGCACGAGGTCCGTTCCCCGCGCGGCACTCTGATGCTCCTCGTCGAATGCCAAGACCCGCGGGAAGCGGTGCTTGACCTCGTGGGGGAGGACAGCTTCGGCTCCGTAGACGAGGAAGAACGGGGTCTCGCCGGTGGGCTTAGTCACGGTGGTACGGATGGACCACAGCACGGACTGGAGCTCATCGACCCAACCCCTGCCACACGCCTCCAGCTTCTTCTTGAAGCTCCTTGTCTTGAGGCCTCGCAGGACTTCCGCGTTGGCGCGCTCCGCCTGGCCATTGCTCCCTGGGTGGGCTACCGAGGCATAGCATATCTGCGTTCCAAGGTTAGCGCAATAGGTCTTGAAGAGGTTACTTGTGAACTGCGAACCGTTGTCGGTGATGATGCGGTTGGGGACGCCGAATCGGCTCACGATGCCCTTGATGAACTTGACGGCCGATCCAGCTGGGATGGCGCACACGGGCTCCACCTCCGCCCACTTGGTGAACTTGTCGATGGTGACATAGAGGTAGCGGTACCCGCCTGCTGCCCGTGTGAAGGGCCCCAGAATGTCCAGCCCCCAGACCGCAAAGGGCCGGGAGAGCGGGATGGTCTGGAGGCCTTGGGCAGGCTGGTGGATCTGTTTGGCGTGGAACTGGCAGGCCTCACAAGACCGGACCAGCTCGATGGCGTCGTTTAGCGCCGAGGGCCAGTAGAAGCCTGACCGGAATGCCTTCCCTGCAAGTGTGCGCGATGAGGAGTGGTGTCCGCAGTCCCCTCCATGGATATCCGCCAGCAGCTCGCGCCACTGTCCCTTTGAGATGCACCGTAGCGCGACGTCGTTCGGGCGCCTGCGGTACAAGTCGCTATCCTGCAAGCAGTAGGCCGTGGCCTGCCGCGCTACGCGCTCCGCCTCTTCCTCCTCCTCCGGTAGCATGCCGTGAAGTAGGTACGTCCTGAACTCCTGCATCCAGTCATCGTCCTGAGGCTCCAGTGCCAGGAGCAGTCGGGCCCCTGAAACCTGGCCACAGTCCGGAGCCCCCAAGGGCGGCGCTGGGGGGAGCTCCTCACCTAGTGGCGCCAGGACCTCAGTGGGTGGCGCCGCGGAGGGTTTGAAGAGCCGCTCCTCGAAGACGCCCGGTTCCTGGGGCTAATGGCGTGACGCCCTCTTGGCTATGTCATCAACCTCCTTGTTCGCGTTGCGCAGGATGTGCTGCAATTCCAAGCCCTGAAAACGTTTTTAAATCTTACGTACCTCTTCCAAGTACACCTCCATATGCTCGTCCTTGGGTGTGTACTCTTTGTTGGAGAAGTTGACGAGGAGCTGGGAGTCGCCCATGACGGTGAGGCACCGAACCCCCAAGGCCGCCGCTGCCTTGAGGCTGGCGTTGAGGCCCTCGTACTCTGTGATGTTGTTGGAGACCTTCTCTCCATGCTGGAAACAGAGTTGCACAGCATACCGGAGCTTGTCTCCTGCCGTGGAAGTGAGCACGACCCCAGCCCCTGCTCCCACGCGTGTGAAGGCTCCGTCGAAATGCATGATCCAACCCTCAGGTGCCTCATCGCCAGGGGTGAGTGACTGGCTTCCATACAGTCCTCGGTCAGGGACGTCCGTCCACTCCGCCATGAAGTCTGCCAGGGCTGCTCCTTTGATGACCCTGGTCGTGCTGAACTCAATGTTGAAGGCCTGCAACTCGATGTTCCATTCGGCAACTCTTCCCGCCGCGTTGGGGTTGCGGAGGACCTTCTCCAGGGGATACGTGGAGACGACCTTGATGGAATGTCCCTGGAAGTAGTGGCGCAGTTTCCTCGAAGCGACAAGAAGCGCTAGAAGGAGCTTTAGTTGCATGGGGTAGCGCGAGCGCGCGTCCCGTAGCACTGTACTGACGTAGTACACCGGGTGCTCGACGAGGATGAGCTCTCTTGCGGTGTCATGCCCCGTGATGGTGCCCCCTGCAGCGGCGGCTGGGGCCTTATGAGGGTTGAGCACTTCAGGGGCCGTCGGAGCGGCTGTGACCTCATGAGGGTTGAGCGCTTCAGGGGCCGTCGGAGCGGCTGGGGCCTCCGAAGCACCGGCTTGCGGATAAATGGGCTCCTTGGGATCCTGCGAGCCCCCTTGCTCCATGCTTGGGGGCCCGCCGTCATCCGTCGACGCAGCACGTGGGTCGGCTTGCTTCTCCCTGACTGCCACCAATGCAGCTCTAGCGGAGTGGGGGGTGGCAGCCAGGTATAGTAGCAAGGGCTCCCGAGGGCGAGGTGCCACCATCACCGGTGGGCTCGTGAGGTATTGCTTGAGTTCCTCGAAGGCCGCGTCCGCCTCCGGGGTCCACTTGAAGGGGCCCTTCCTTTTCATGATCTTGAAGAACGGCAGGGCCCGTTCGCCGAGTTTGGAGATGAAGCGCCCCAAGGAGGTCACGCAACCCGCCAATTTCTGCATTTCCTTGAGGGTCTGGGGCGCGCTCATCTTGCTTATGGCCTTGACCTTCTACGGGTTCGCCTCGATTCCCCGGTGCGACACCAGGAAACTGAGCAGCTTGCCCGAGGGGACCCCGAAGACGCACTTCTCGGGGTTGAGCTTCAGGTTCACTTCCCTCAGGCTGGCGAATGTCTCTTCTAAGTCCTCGATCAGGGTCTTGGCCGTGCTGGACTGGACCACGATGTCGTCGACGTAAGCTTCTGCATACCTCCCGAGCTGCGGCCCCAGGGCGATGTGCATCAGCCTCTGGAAAGTCGCCCTGGCGTTCTGCAGCCCGAAGGGCATGCATGTGTAGCAAAACACCCCGCATGACATGAGGAAGGCCGTTTCCTCGACGTCCTCCACCACCATTTTGATCTGGTGGTAGCCTGAGAAAGCGTCTAGGAAGCATAGGAGGTCGCACTCCACGGTGGAGTCCACGATCTGATCAATGCACGACAGCGGGAATGGGTCTTGGGGGTAGGCTTTGTTGAGGCTCGTGAAGTCGACACACATACGCTCCTTCCCGCACTTCTTCTGGACGACCACCGGATTGGCAAGCCACCCCGGGTAGCGCACCTCCCGGATGACCCCGGCCTCCTTCAGCTTGCCAACCTCCTGAGCGATGAACGCCTGCTTCTCCTGAGCCTGCCTTCTTGCCTTTTGCTTCACTGGACGCTTGTTCGGGCAGACCGTGAGGTGGTGCTCGATCACGTCCCACGGGACCCCCACTAGGTTGGAGGCGCTCCATGCGAACGCGTCCTTGTTCGCACGTAGGAAGGCCACCAACACCTCCTCTTGGTCCCGAGGCAGGTCGGCGCCGATGGTGAAGGTAGGGCCAGGGTTTCCTTCATCCACGGGCACCTACTTCGTCTCCGCCCGACTCTGGGAGAATGGCTGCCTCTTCTTTACCGGCGCGACATCGAGGACACCCCCGGAGTCCTTCGCGACCAGCGCGGCATCCTCGGCACTGGGGCGCGCCGCGGCCGCCGCTTTGTAGGTGAGCTGGAGCACGTGGGACGCGTCCTTGACGTTTCCCACGATGGTGAGGATGCCACCTCTCCCGGGCATCTTGACGACGTTGTAGCCCGGGTGTGTCACCGCCATGAACTGGGCTAGGGCGGGGTAGCCCAGTATCGCATTGTATGGGAGGTGGATGTGGGTGACGTCGAAGTCGACCTGCTCGGTGCGGAAGTTGGAGCGGGTGCCGAAGGTGACGGGGAGGCGCAACTGCCCCACGGGGGCGACGGGCCCCCCGACCACCCCAGAGAAGGGCCTTGAAGGCGTGAGTTGGTCTCGAGGTAACTGTAGCGCGTCGAAGGCCTCCACGGACATGACGTTGAGGCCGGCGCCATCGTCTATGAGGGTCCTGGAGACGGCCACGCCACTTATGGTTGGCGTGCACAACATGGGGAGGGTTTCGGCGGTTGTCGTCGTCTTGGGGTGGTCGTCGGGGCCGAAGGTGATGTCGGTCTCCGGCCACGTACGAGGCGGCGCGGGCGCGGGCCGCGGCCGGACCGCTCCTACGTGGCGGAGGAACTGCTTGACCTGGCGGTTGGAGGAGGGCGCCTGCGACCCGCAGAGGATGCAGGCAACCGCTGAGCCAGCCCTGCGCGTCCCGGCGCCATCGCGTGCCAAGGGCCGGACGGCGTCGGGGATCTCGTCCGCCATGGGGTTGCCGAACCAGGGCTCGACTGTCGCCGCGAGAGGGGGAGCTTCGACACGCCACCTACCTGGCATGCCAAATGTCGGATTTTGGGCTCCGCAAAACCCTCAAGGTTCGAACACAGGGGCGTGTGGGAAGCTTCCCTGCGGCCTCGCCCTACTTAGCTCACTACACGATGGTAACTATGGCAAACTCGCACGATGACGAGGAAGAAGATGAACAAGGTAGTTTACCCAGGTTCGGGCCGCTGCGAAGCGTAATACCCTACTCCTGCTTTGGTGGATTGCCTCTCGGGGAGGTTTGGTGGATGAACTAGTACAGTGGTTTCGAGCCTCGCGAGGGTGCTCGAGCGGTGTTCTTGGCTCTTTGCCTTGTCTTGTGTTGGTGTGTTCCTCCCCCTCTACAGTGCGGCCTAGCCTCTATATATATCAGTGGCCCGGGTCCTCTTCCCTTATCACAATGGCGGGAAGGGATCCCACAACGGCCAAATTTGAAGGGGGACAGGAGTACATCCCTGCCCTGTCCAAAGGTGGTCTTCACCTGCAAAGTAGCCATCGGTGATGCAGAGGTGGGCTCGGCGATGACATCCATCCTGCGGGGCTCGTGGTTGTGGTCTTGTTGCACCAGAATGGAAATCTTTGGGGGATGCTTTAGGAACCCGCGTACGTCCTTGCTCCCTTTGCGCCAAAGGGGAAACTGCTCCGCCTGGCGCGCTGGCACCCGCCTGTTCTTCCTTGCGTCATTTTTGACTCCTGAGGCCGGGTGCTGCATAGAGATCTCCGCCGCTCCGGAGGGGGCCTGCGGAGGCCTAACCCCTGCTGGTCTTGGCGCTGCTCTCCCTCGCGAGCCTAGGGTCCTCGCGAGGGCCTTGCCTTGTGTGGGGTCACGCCAGGCCGCGCTTGGCTGACGAGGTGGGCCATGTCCTGGGCCGCAGGCAGGCAGGTCTGGGTACCCCCGTTCCCAGAACGCCGACACAATGTGAGACCCACACACGCCTCCGTGAATTTCTGCCAACAGCTTCAGCCCATCTTCCCAGGAAATGCACCTTAATTTCACACCATTTGGTCTCTTTCTATACAGAGTGTCATCGACAAACTGATACATACTTGACTGTCAGGCTACTTTTTCGGCTTCTTCTTGTTCCTCAGGAAGTTCTCCTGTTTGAAGGAAATGGACTATGTGTTGTGCCCAAGCTGGAGCCTGTGGCTCGACAACAAGGACTAAAAGCATCTCCTCGTTCATGGGAGAGCTTGCCTCGACCGCAAGAACCTGGGGTTCCATAGGTGGGAGCTGCTCACCAGGCGAAACGAGACTGGCCCTGGCAGCTTCTCTACCAGCGGCTTCAGGAAGCTCTGCTGGGAAATGCTTGCCGGAGTTCAACTTTCTTCTTTTCTTGGTCATCGTTGACGGGGATACTGATGGCTGACTGAGGTGGAGGAAAAAGGTTCCTGGTTCCACAGGGAGCTTTTGCGTAGCGCATATTGATAGATGATCAGTGATGCTGTTTTCCGCACGCGGCACGTGCTTTGTTTGCAATCCATCAAAGTGCTCCTCCAGCTTCCTCACCTCTTCCACGTATGCTTCCATCAATGGACTCTGATAATCTTTATTGACTTGTCTCACCACAAGTTGAGAATCTCCTCGGATGATCAGCTTCTTGATTCCCAATTCCACCGCGATCCTGAGTCCGGCAAGGAGCCCCTGATACTCGGCGGTGTTGCTGGTGGCCTCCTCCTGGGGAAAGTGCATTTGGACCACATACTTGAGATGCTCTCCGGTGGGGGCGACAAGGAGCACGGCTGCTCCGGCACCCTGAAGTGAGAAAGCACCGTCAAAGTACATGATCCATTCTTTAGGTGCTTCTTTGCTGAGGAGAACTGTCTCTGGAATCTCTTCGTCTTGTGTGGGTGTCCATTCTGCAATGAATTCCGCCAATGCCCTGCTCTAGATAGTGGAAGTGTTCTCATACTTCAGACCAAAACTTGACAGCTCTAGTGCCCACTCAACTATCCTGCCAGTGGCTTCGGGGTTCCACAATATGCGCTGCAGCGGAAAGCGGGTGACAAAAGTGATCTCATGGGCTTGGAAGTAGTGGCGCAACTTCCTCGAGGCCATGAGAAGGCCAAAGATCAGCTTTTGCACACCAGAGTACCTAGACCTAGCCCCTTGTAACAAGGAGCTGACAAAGTACACTGGTCGCTGCACCACCTTCTTCTTCGCCACTTCCTTGAAACTGCCTTCGCTTGTTTGTTTAGGTTCCCCTTGTCCTGCATCAGGTCCTACCGCAAGTGCTTCGGTTTCACTCCCGGTGATAGTAGTTGCAGCGGCTACGTCTTCATCCACTTCCCGCTGCGCCACCAGTGCTGCGCTAATCACTTGATTTGTTGCTGCTAGGTATAGCAGCAACGGTTCTTGTGGTTTATGCGCGACCAAGGTGGGCGCGGAGGATAGGTAAGCTTTCAGATCTTGCAGCGTTGCTTCGGCTTCCGAGGTCCACTTCATCGGGCCGGCCCTTTTCAGAACTTGAAAAATGGCCGGGCGCGCTCAGCGGATTTGGAGATGAACCTACTCAATGCGGCAATGCATCCGGCCAAGCGCCTTACGTCCCTGATGGACTTGGGTGCTTGTATCTGATCGATTGCTTTGATCTTGTCGGGATTGGCTTCTATTCCTTGCTGAGACACAAAGCGCCCAAGCAACTTGCCGGATGGGACACCAAACACACATTTCTCAAGGTTGAGCTTCAAATTGATCTTGCGCGGGTTGATAAAGGTTTCTTCCAAGTCTTGTATGAGAGTTGCTTCATCCTTGGTTTTGACTACTATGTCATCCATGTAAGCTTCCACATTCCTATGCAACTGAGGTTCAAATCCAATCTGCACGGCCCTTGCAAAGGTGGAACCATCGCTCTTTAACCCGAAGGGCATTCGTACAATGCAGTACGTGCCGCATGGAGTTATGAACGCGGTATTTTCCTCGTCTTCCTTGGCCATGCATATCTGGTGGTATCCGGTGTATTCGTCCAAGAAGGAAAGCAAGTCACATCCGGAAGTGGAATCAACGATTTGGTCAATGCGCGGCAAGGGAAAAGGGTCCTTCGAGCATGCTTTATTCAAGTTAGTTAAATCAATGCAGAGCCTCCATTTCCCGTTTGCCTTGCGCACCACTACTAGTTTAGCTAACCACGTCGGATGCAACACTCCTCTGACCAAACCAGCTGCTTCGAGCTTCTTGATCTCTTCGGCAATGAACTGTTGCCGCTCCAAGGCTTGTTTCCTAACTTTCTGCTTGACGGGCCTGGCATGGGGGCAGATAGCAAGGTGGTGCTCAATTAGATCCTTGGGAACACCGGGGATGTCAGATGGTTGCCAAGCAAACACATCGACATTTGCCCGCAGGAAGGCAACGAGCGCGCTTTCCTATTTGTCATTAAGGGTGGCACTGATGGTAAATGTACCGTCAGCGCCATGCTGCCCTGCCGGGACCATCTTTGTCGCAAGATAGGTGACCTTGGATCTCTTGCTAGTGGAACTCTCCGGTAGGTCATTGATGGAAGCAGG
Organism: Elymus sibiricus; assembly: GCA_039707655.1. NCBI lineage: Eukaryota > Viridiplantae > Streptophyta > Magnoliopsida > Poales > Poaceae > Elymus > Elymus sibiricus. The sequence continues at coordinate 141,740,601 of CM077673.1, read as the reverse complement.
GCACTCCGAAGAGGCGCGCTTACCGGAGTCCTTACTGGCGTCTCTACAAGGCTTCTTCTTTGAATCCTTGACGGGAGCTGGCGTTTTCGCGATTTCAGCTGCTACCGTGTCCCTATACATCTTGTCCACGCATATAACTGCATCTTTCTTGTCAGATGGGATGGAGATGATTCCAATGGGCCCTGGCATCTTCAAAGTGTTGTAAGCATAGTGGGATGCTGCCATGAATTTTGCCAGAGCTGGGCGACCAACAATTCCGTTGTAAGGCATGGGAGTTCGACCACATCAAACACCACCTTTTCACTTGTCGGCATTCTGGGAACGGGGGTACCTAGACGTGCCTGCCTGCGGCCCAAGGCATGGCCCACCTCGTCAGCCAAGCACGGCCTGGCGCGACCTCACTCAAGACAAGGCCCTCGCGAGGGCCCTGAGCTCGCGAGGAAGAACAACACCAAGACCCGTGAAGGATGGGCCTCCTCAGGCCCCCTCCGGAGCGGCGAAGATCTCTATGCAGGACCCGGCCTCAGGAGTCAAGGATGACGCAAGGAAGGACAGACGAGTGCCAGCGCGCCAGGCGGTGCAGTTTCCCCTTTGGTGCAAAGGGAGCAAGGACGTACGCGGGTTCCCAAAGCGCCCCCCGAAGGTTTCCATTCCGGTGCAACATGACCACGACCACGAGCCCAGCAGGACGGATGTCATCGCCGAGCCCACCTCTGCATCATCGACAGCCACTTTGCAGGCGAAGACCACCTTTGGACAGGGCGGGGATGTACTCCTGTCCAGCTTCAAATTTGGCCATTGTGGGATCCCTTCCCGCCATTGCGATAAGGGAAAAGGACCCGGGCCACTGCTATATATAGGGGCTAGGTTGCACCGTAGAAGGGGGACGAACAGAAGGAGGGAGGAGAGAGAGAGGGCAACACCCAACAGGGCAGAGAGCCAAGAACACCACTCGAGCGCCCTCGCGAGGCTCCTGACCACTGTACTAGTTCATCCACCACACCTCCTCGAGAGGCAATCTACCAAAGCAGTAGTAGGGTATTACGCTTCGCAGCGGCCCGAACCTGGGTAAATCATCGTGTGCATCTTCTTCCTCGTCATCGTGCGAGTTCGTCGTAGTAATCATCGAGTAGTGAGCTAGGTAGGGCGAGGCTGCAGGGGATCTTCGCACACGCCCCTATGTTCGAACTTCTTGGGGTTTTGTGGAGTCCGAAATCCGACATTTGGCATGCAAGGTAGGGGGCGTATCGAAGTCTTCCTCAAGCCTCGCTCATCCCGCGCCTCACCGCTCCGATGGACAGCGCCCAACAAGCTGCCTCCGTCCACGGCGGATCTGTCTTCACCAACCCTACCACTGCTGACCGAGACCCACGCCCCAGCAGCACGACGATGGGCGGTCAGTATCAAGCCGCCAGTGTCGTCTCCACCGTCGTCGCCCCTCGTACCGCCCAAGCGCACGGCGGACGGGCGGCGCCCCCGGCACCGACATCGCGCTGCACCTACGTGGGAGACCTTGACGCGCACGATGCGTTGCTGATGGCAAGCGAGATGCTTGGCCACCGCCCGACGCACGGGGGCTTCGACGCATGGGCCGACCACATCGCAGAGTTGGTCAACATCGCGCGGAGGACCATGGCTCCTCACTCTTCTTCAAGGCCGCAGGCGTTAGGCGCCGGGGGCTCGCACGCCGCGCTTGTCGCCCAGCTCACCGGCGGCACGCACCCTCAGGTCCTGGGCTAGCCCGGGCGGGGCCCGCCGCACGCTGTGCTGCTTCTCCTCCGAATTCCAGTGACCGGTTTTGGGGTGCGGCCCGGCCCCGGCAACGGAACGCTCGGAGGAAACAACGGGGCGCCCCACGCGCGCACCAACACGCGCCTCCGTGACCCAGCGGACCGTCTATAGCCTGGGTTAACCAGGCGGGAACGCGCCATCCTGCGCAGGGAGCAGACGGCGCAGGCGTCCGGACAAGCGAGCAACCACGGCGAAGGCGCATCGGATCGCCAAGGAAGCAATCCACGCCAGGAAGCACGCAGCCTACCCAGCTGCAGTGGCAAAGGTAAGCTACTTCGATCTGAGGCTCGTCGCAGGAGGGTCTGCGGGCTGCGTGCACAGGGCGGCGCCCTGCCGCCGCCCGGAGGGGCCGTCCTTGGTGCCACGCCGGGCGGCTCAGGAGGAGAACTGGGCCCTTATGTAGAGCCCTACGGTGGGATGGATCAGGCGCTTGTCGCAGGCGCCAACAGCCCCCAAAAGTAGGGGGTACCCTAGGCGTCCTCCCCGAGCCGGGCCTGGGGGCTCCTACCGACGGAGCACCTAGCCTGGACAACGCGAGCCGGGGAAAGAGGGAGGACGACTCCATGCCCGTGAGGCACGGCGCAAGCTGTCGCCCTCGCGAGCAAGCAACACCGAGCCAAGTCTCGAGGCCTCAGAAGTAACGGCCTGGGGGGAGCAGCATGACACAAGTACCGCGGGCCATCCACGGCAACCGAAGCACCGGCGCAGCCTCGGGAGGCCGGGCCTCACGAGGCCCTCGGGACACTGTCAGGGCAGCGCCCTGATGCTTCACGAGGCGGCTTCATCGACAAAACACCTTTATGGTCGCGCCGGATGCATTGTGCTCATGTTTGGGCCGCGGGAGCGCAATCCTGCGGCTACGCGGGGAACAATGCATTCGGGTTTGGGTCATAGAGGCGCGCAACCGAGCAGAAATGCACGGGATGGCTCTTGACCGAGCTGGGAGCAACCGGGCCGTGCGCCTAGGGGCTTGCCCAGCTATCTACGGCCGTGACACTCTCACATAATAATGAGTTGGTTGTATATGCCCAGAGCCCCCCGAGGGCGCGGAGGGGTTCCTTCCCATGCAATGTGGAAGCCCCATGCTCCGCGCTGGCGGACAACACTGCCCACCAATGGCTATGCCCACGCAACGTGGATGCCCTACGCTCCGCGCTGGGTGAAGACGAAGACGAAGACCAGCCTAGGTGCCGGATGCGGCAGCTGCTTGCTTCTTTTTGGTGTTCGAATTGCCACTTTTTGGAATGAAGTTTGAGAATTCCGGAACTCTATTTGTAAAAGAAAAAGGGGCCGGGACTTTTCTCTCATCATTCTCTCGTTTTTCCGGTCTTGGAGTCTCTTTCTCTGAATTGGTGTTTCGCAAGGGCCCGTGTGCTCCCGCCCTCCCCGAGGTGCCTCACAGCTGGATAGCAAGGCCCTGTCGCCTCAGGGACTTGCATCTTTTGGCAGTCGACCCCCACTCAGGGGCTGCGACCACAGTGCGGCACCGCAGCATGGAGCCTCGGGAGGCCCCAATACCCCCCGAGGCAACAGCTGGCAGGACGGAATGGGGGTCGCTCGAGCGTCAAAGGGGGCTCCTGAGCAACGCGCCTCAGGAGCCTTACCGGTCATATAGCCACTCGCCCCTTGATGTCGTCCTGGCGATCCGGTCGGCATCAAGGGTGTCGAGGCCTCACCTCGTAGTTGCGTCCTGGTGATCCGGACGTACATAACGGTGGTCGAGGAATGTGCGAGACTGGGACCTGCCGACGTAGAGCTGCTTGAGCATCAAAGGGGGCTCCTGAGCAGCGCGCCTCAGGAGCCTTACCGGTCATATAGCCACTCGCCCCTCGATGTCGTCCTTGGTGATCCGGTCGGCATTGAGGGTGTCGAGGCCTCACTTCGTAGTTGCGTTCTTGGTGATCCGATCGTACACTACGGTGGTAGGGAAATGTGCGGGACTGGGGCCTGCAGACACAGAGTGCCGAAAGGGCCCCCAAACCATCCCACAAACAAGGAGGAAGCGCCCCAGGAGGAACCGCGGACTATCTGGACAACCCGACCGCGCCTCGCGACGCACGAGATCGTCACCGCCCTACAAGCTAAGTACACTGCCAAACCAAGCATGAGCATCCTGATCTAATGACGACCCGAGGGCGGGATAAGGGTTGTGCGCACTAATGTGAGGATGCAGGTATTGCGGGCCACCACGCACGGCCACCGAGACCCCTGGGGCCTGAGGCGTCAGGAAAAATGGCACGAAGGGAGGGACCCTGCCACGACGAGTAGCAAGGCCACGAACCCGAGGAGCGGCGGCCGCAAGCAGCCCCTCAGGAGAGGACACCTCGTGAGGGCCCAACCAGCCACCGTCGCCAGGCCGCAGCGGCACCAGCGCCAAGCCCCGCGCCAAGAAACTAAGTCACGTCACGGCAAGCAGGCGACCGACGGTCTAAGAAAAGGAAGGACGGAGATGAAGGTAATACGCAAAAGGCTAACGCCCTTCGGGGCCGAGTTCTTCTTAAGATTACAGGAACCATGAAAGGGAAACAGGGGATGACTAGAGGGAGAAGTCGCTGTCGCCGCCCGCGTCACCAGCCGCCTCGGTGACGGAATCGTCCTCCCCGCTGGAGGCGGGCACCTGGATGAACCGCTCCACCAGGGACTCCACGTGCGGGCGCACCTCTTCCCGGAGGGGCCGCTGGAGCTCGTCAGGCACCCACTCCCCGATGCGCAGGAGGTCGAGCTCCGGGGCATGGCGGCGCAAGTTGGAGAAGACGCGCGTCAAGGCGAGGTCCAGGAGGTCGCGCACGTCGGACTCGTTGTCCGCGTTCACGCGGGAGACGCCGGTCTCCAGCGCCTCCACCACCCTCTGGATGAAGTCAAGATAGCCCCCGTCGCCGTGTGCGCACGGCAGCGCGGGGGCTTCCCCGACGAACCGGCTCACCGTGCCGGCCGCGCAGCAGGCGATGTGAAGATACTGCTCGGCGCGCAGAGACTCCAGCATCTTGGCATGCGCCGCCTCGTCCTAGGCGGCCTGCATGGCGTCGGCCGCCTCCTTAACCTGAGCCTGGAGGGACGCCAGCTCTGCCCTGGCCTCCGCTTCGCCCCTAAGGCCAGCTTGGAAGGCGGCCTCGGCGGTCGCCAGCTGGGCCCGCAGCGCGTCCATCTCCTCCTAGAGTTCGCCGAGCCTGCGTTTCTTGGCCGTAGGTGCCCTGGAAGAAGGAGAGGATCAGGTCCAGTGCATTGGACGAGACAACTAAGGAAGAAGGAGGCGGTGGAATACTCACCCATCGACCATGGCCCAGCGCCGACGAACTTGCGCCAGCCCCGAGGGCCCCCTGCTGCTGCCTCTGGAAGGGGACGAGGCGGCGACGGTCCCGCGTGCTTCCCCGCGCCCGTAGTACTTCCTCCAGACGCCATGGGAGAGGGGAAGCAAGGAGGAGGAGAGGATTTTTCTATGGAGCAATGGGAGCGAGAAGGCACCTCGAGACTGCAATGCCCCCCCCAGGGGCAGGGCGGATTTATAGGCATAACTGCAGCCGCGAAGCGTCGTGCGAGGGCAGGCGTCGTGCGCCTCTCGGGCGCTGCGGGGCGGTTCGATCGGCGCAGTCCCATCCGCGTCGCCTCTCCTGCCGATTGTCGGGTCACATCCGCGTGGCCCGAAGGGCGGAAGCCCGAGGGAGCAGCAGCATTCAAGGAAGGGCAATGATGGCCGGCGCTACACACTGGTGTCGCATCAGTTTGACCTGGGGCGGTTACTGACACCCTCGGGGAGTGGGGGCATCGCCGCCCAGGCACTCGACGCATGTAAAGCCTGGCCCGCACGCGTTTGGGGCCCGCGGCGCTTTGGGCCGTCCTCAAGGGCTTCGCCCAAAAGCCATCTCGAGCGCGCCTTGGGCCCGGGGGCTACTGTCGGCGTTCTGGGAATGGGGGTACCCAGACCTGCCTGCCTGCGGCCCAGGGCATGGCCCACCTCGTCAGCCAACCACGGCCTGGCGCGACCTCACTCAAGACAAGGCCCTCGCGAGGGCCCTGAGCTGGCGAGGAAGAACAACACCAAGACCCGCGAAGGACGGGCCTCCTCAGGCCCCCTCCGGAGATCTCTATGCAGGACCCGGCTTCAGGAGTCAAGGATGACGCAAGGAAGGACAGGCGAGCGCTAGCGCGCCAGGCGGTGCAGTTTCCCCTTTGGTGCAAAGGGAGCAAGGACGTACGCGGGTTCCCAAAGCACCCCCAAAGATTTCCATTTTGGTGCCACAAGACCACGACCACGAGCCCAGCAGGACGGATGTCATCGCCGAGCCCACCTCTGCATCATCGACAACCACTTTGCAGGCGAAGACCAGCTTTGGACAGGGCGGGGATGTAATCCTGTCCCGCTTCAAATTTGGACATTGTGGGATCCCTTCCCGCCATTGCGATAAGGGAAGAGGACCCGGGCCACTACTATATATAGAGGCTAGGTTGCACCGTAGAAGGGGGACGAACAGAAGGAGGGAGGCGAGAGAGAGGCCAACACCCAACAGGGCAGAGAGCCAAGAACACCACTCGAGCGCCCTCGCGAGGCTCCTGACCACTGTACTAGTTCATCCACCACACCTCCTCGAGAGGCAATCCACCAAAGCAGGAGTAGGGTATTACGCTTCGCAGCGGCCCGAACCTGGGTAAATCATCGTGTGCATCTTCTTCCTCGTCATCATGCGAGTTTGTCGTAGTAATCATCGAGTAGTGAGCTAGGTAGGGCGAGGCTGCAGGGGATCTTCGCACACGCCCCTGTGTTCGAACTTCTTGGGGTTTTGCGGAGCCCAAAATCCGACATCACTTGGCAGCATTCTTGGAGATCATGGCCCTTGTGCGGTGGATCTTGTAGTACGGCCCGTCGGACTTTTCGGTTTTCTCTGCTGCTGCGGCCTCCCGGCAATCAGTGCACGCGGCAGCTCCCTTGCCGGGGGTCTCAACCTTGGCCTTCTTGCCAGCGGCGAGGTTACCAGAGCTCTCAACGGCCAACACTGCCTTTCTACGCTTCTTGTTGCGCCTTCGGCTTCTTCCTTTCGGGCCACGGGCATCGTCGTCGTCATCTGAGTCGACTTCGACGCCAGCCTCCTCACCGGGGAGTCGCCTTCCTTCCTCAGCACAAGCACACTTGTCGCCAATGTGTACAGCTCATTGACGGTCTTGGGGAGCTTTACATTCATCTTGGCATGCATCCTCCTGTTACGTACGTTCGAATGGAACGCGGCAATCACGGCTGCGGTGTGTATCTCTGGAATATTGCGGTGCACTTGACTGAATCTCTGGATGTACTTCCGCAGGGTCTCTCCTTCCTTCTGCGGAAGGACGTGCAGGTCGCTGGGCTGTCCTGGCTCCTAGTGGCCACCCGTGAAGGCGCCGATGAACTCGTTGCGCAAATTAGCCCATGTTGAAATTGAATTCTCCGGCAGGTGCATCAGCCACGATCTCACATTTGGCTTGAGTGCCAAAGGGAAATAATTGGCGAGCACCTTCTCATCTCTTCCTCCGGCGGCTTGAACGGCTATCGTGTAGATGCCCAGGAACTTTGCCGGGTTCAGCTTTCCGTCATACTTCTCCGTCAGCTCAGCCTTGAAGGCTCGGGACGGATGCCAGCGGACTTGTCGCAGCTCGCGAGTGAAGGCTGGGCACCCAACCTCATAAGGCAGGTACCCGCCAACACTGGGTGCGGGGTCGCCAGCATCTGGGCCGTTGCGCCTGTCGGATTGGCGGTGTGCTTCCCGGCGTCGCTCTATGGTGATGCACGCGTCTTCCCTCTGCCGGTCGTTCAGGACACGCTGCTGGTCCTGGTGATCGTGCGAACCGGACAAGACCGTTGATGCCTCGTCGGGCTCGTCGGCACGTGGAGCTTGTTGTGGCTGCCTCTGGGCTTGTTGTTGTGGAGGGGATTGCACCATTGGCGTGGCCTCCTCGACGCGACCGTCAGTACGGGCCGCCGTCGCCATCCGCGGGTATCTTGACGGCTCTGCATGCTGCGATTTGCTGGCTTCGACGAAACCGATCAAACTCTGGATGGTGGCTCTCCACTCGTCCATCTTGTCGGCCGCCGGCGGGAAGTTTAGCAGTAGTTGAGCTCGCGCCATCGCTTGTGCTGCCGTGGCCGTCATGGCTAATGAGGCGGACCGTGAAGTCGCTCGACTCCTGGTAGAACCAAGAGGAGCGTCACCGTGTCCTTGCCGTCGTGCGCCGGTCGCCGAGGAGGTCTGATGTGGAGGAGGACGAGCTTGTGGGTATACGGCCCCACTTGGCGCTCCGTCTTGCTCTGGGCGAGGCACGCGCCCAGCAGCCACACTTGTGAAGGGTGCAGCGAGAGGATCATGGCTTGGACCAGACTGGGCGCCGCCGCTGCGGCCGCGGCCACCAGCGTGGCGGGGAGGTGGAGACTGAACATCCCCCCCCACGGCACTAGGGCCAGGCTCGCCAAGATGCTGTTGTTGCTCTTCTTCGGCGTTTCCAACTCTAGCTTCAGCCGCAGGGGGCACGACGGTGGCGCCGCTTGCGCCAGTCACATCGCCCCTATCGCCCGCCTCATGCGCCGCCGCCGCGGTGCGCACGGCGTTCGCGGCAGCATGCGAGTGGACCTTCGAAGTGGGTGGATGCGTGGTCGCGCCGGTCTTCTTCTTGGGAGCCATGGGTGAAGAAGACGGCGATGAAGATCAACGCGCCGCTCACGATCTCAAGTTCGCGCAAATGAAGCACGCAATCCCCTACCTGGCGTGCCAAAGATGTCGGGGCACGGATGCACATGATCACCTATGGGACCAAGGGCCCCTTTGTGGTTCGGCAGGGGTGAGGTCAACTTGCACAAAGAGTAGAGGTCATGAGACAACACGACGACGGGATGCTGGTGTTTTACCCAGGTTTAGGCCACTGAGAAGCGTAAAACCCTACTCCTACTTTGTTGGATTGATCAGAGGAACACGAAGCACACGCATCGCTCCAACCCGGCAAGGTTGCCTTCGGTGGAGCTACTACGCAAGTACAAGTGTCCAAAGGTCCGAATCTTGAGCTAGGTTGCCTTGGGCCTCCTTTTATAGGAAAAGGGCCAACCATAGTGGCAAAATAGACATTATCTAGCGATTAGATAGCTAACAGTGCTATCATACCTAACTCTGGCATTTAGGACAAAATACCATGATTGCTAGTCGAGGTGGCATGCAGGGGTGCATCCCCGGCAAGCTCTTACCACTGCTTAGCTGGCTATTGCTTAGTGACTTGATAAGCCTCTGGACGGGTGTCAAATGGAAGTAATCTGTCTTCTGATGTGTCGCCACATGCTTAGCGAGAGCCACTTAGCCATCTGAGGGCTCGACACCGCATCGTAACTGACTGGCATTGCGATGCGGTGGAGCGGTGGCCGATCGGCTCGTGCCTGCCGGGGGAATGGCCTGCTGGGTCTTCTGGAAGGTGTGCGCGCCTCGATCCCCGGCAGGCACCGAGGACGTGGCGGGCGCGGCTCGGGCCTGTCCTGGGCCGTCGTATCGTCTCTGCCGGCATTGCTAGCCAGTGTAGGCTGCTCCTGCCAGGGTCTTGGATGTTGGCTTCATCTCCTTGATGCGCTCCTTGATCTCATGAGGAGCAGCTTCTCTGACTTGGGCTGGTCTTGACGGGGTTCTGCTAGTACTGCCTGTGCATAAGTCAGGGGCACTGGGTACCCCATTCCTAGTGCACCGACCCCTCCTCTCTCTCCCTCTCCTTCCATAGGATTGAAGCCAAGCGTAGGGATGCCCTGGACATAATCCAGCGAGCGCCCGTGGCCTCTGGTGACGACCACGACCCAGCCGGCGCATGAATCCATGGTGCACCAGCCGCCGCCTATATAAGGCCCTCCCCGCGCTCTCTCTCCCCTCTGGTTTTTCTATCTAGCCGCCAATCGACCCCCTGCTCCACCCATTCCTCTCCAGCAGCTCTCGAGCTCGAGATCGAGCTCGGATCCGCCGTCATCCTGTCAGTGCAGGCCTCCTCCGCCTCCTCTCTCACTCGATCTGCACCCCTAGGAGCCCCCTGATCGTTTTCCCTCTCCCTCCCGTGCTGTTTGCAGCCTGTGGCATCCACGGCATCCACCTCCCGAAGCTCCTCCGCCGCGGGTGCTCGTCGCCGGCGAACCAGAGCACCTCCAGCCATCTTCCACCTCCATCTGATCCGCGGCTCGACGCTGGTCCCATTCCAGTGCTCAGATCCCTCCGTCGTGCCCCCAGCCATCACCGGTGAGCTAGCTCCCCCCTCCTGTCCCGAGGTGGGAGATGACACGTGGGACCCCCTGTCATCCCCACACCTCCCTCGCTGCCCTCTCCTCTCGATGACGTCGGGCCCTGTCGGGGCACGGATGGACGCGATCACCTATGGGACCAAGGGCCCCTTTGCGGTTCGGCAGGTGTGAGGTTGTAGGATCACTATAAGTGTGTGTCTAGAGGGGGGGTGAATAGACTACTTGCAAATATAAAACCTAATCTTTTCCCAAGTTAATTTGTTGGCAGATTTTAACAATTATAGCAAGTCTAGCATACCCTACACATGCAAGTCAACAAGTATGGCAGCGGAAAGTAAAGACGTTGCACATGGAAGTAAGGTGTTGAGATAGGGAGATCAAACGCATGAGGGACACAAAGATTTTTCCCGTGGTTCCGATAGGTGGTGCTATCGTACATCCACGTTTATGGAGTTTTCAACCCACGGAGGGTAATGGTCACGAGAGTCCACGGAGGGCTCCACCCATAAGGGTCCACGAAGTAGCAACCTTGACTATTCCATAACGGCTTCCGTCCACGAAGGACTAGCCTCACTATGGGTAGATCTTCTCGAAGTAGGCGATCTCCTTGCCCGTACAAACTTCTTGGTTCAACTCCACAACACGAAGTAGGAGGCTCCCAAGCGACACCTAACCAATCTAGGAGGCACCACACTCCAAAAGGTAATAGGCTCGGTAATGTCGATGAACTCCTTGCTCTTGTGCTTCAAGATGATAGACTCCTCAACACCCAATCAATCTCTCACAGATTTGGCTATGGTGGAAGAGATTGATTTTGTGGAAAGCAACTTGGGGAGGCTAGAGATCAAGATTCATATGGATAGAGTGGAATGGCTTGATCTCAACACATGAGTAGGTGGCTCTCTCTCAGAAAATTGGATGGGGCAAGTATGGAATAGTTCTGAGTGCTTCTCTTTCGAGTGGGTGGTCGTGAAGGGGTATATATAGGCATCCCAGAAAATCCAACCATTACACCTAAAGTGACCAACTCGGTGACACCGAAGTATAAAACTCGGTGGTGCCGAGTTGCTCCAAAGGTAGCAACTTTTGAATCTCGGTGAGACCGATACATAATTCTTGGTGGTACCGATAAGATGACCAACGGTCAGATTGCACAACTCGGTGAGACCGATTCTCAAATTTCGGTGGTACCAATTCTTGACAACGGCTAACCAGAAAGTTGGTCCAAAACTCGATGAGACAAATTTACAAAACTCGGTGGTACCGATTCTTGAGAATGGCTAACCAGAAAGTTGGTCCAAATCTCGGTGAGACCGATTTGCAAAACTCGGTTGTACCGATTCTTGAAAATAGGATACCCGAAAGTTGGCAACTGATTTCGGTGGCACCGAATGGAATGATGGTTGTACCGAGATGGGTTTGGCTTAGGATCTGTATACGGTTTGAATCTCGATGAGGCCGAATAGGAATTGTTGGTCTTACCGATTTGAGTGGTAGGGTTCTAGACAGAGTATTTGTGGGAGAGTTTGTGGCTTTTTTTGGTGATCATCACTTGTGCGCGTGGATCATCTTGTTCACCAACAGTACCTTACCCCTTTTAATAGTATTGGCTTTCCTATGGACTCAAAGTGATGTCTCACAAAGTAGAATGTAGAGTCCTCTTGCTTGAAGCTTTGCCAATCCATTTCCTTGCATCAAGGGGCATCTCCTCACAATCCTTTTTGCCAGCCCATCTCTCTCTATGGACTTTCACCTGAAATACACTAGGTAGAAATATTAGTCCTAGAGACAATGTATGTTGTCATGAATTATCAAAACTACCAAGGGAGCATATTGTGCTTTCAATCTCCCCCTTTTTTGTAATTGACGACAACATGATTTGCATGGATATAATGAAGACTTTGAGATACACATGACAAAGATTTGCTCCCCCTAAACATGTGCAATACCTTTAAAGGATAGTTACTTTGGAATGCATGGACACACATATAGTAGAAGGGACATAATGAGTCATGTGTATCTTGGCTATATGCATCAGATATCTATGAGTATGGTGTATCCTTGTTCAAGACTTCACTCTTGCAAACAATATGTGCAAGAAGCAAGAGATCATCTTGATCAAAGATATGATGCATATACTTACCTTGAGTTCTTGAGCATTCTTGTAGTAGAAATACACTTGAGAAAACAATGTTAGGAAACACAAGAGTATTCTACCAATCAAAAATCAATAGAGCTCAATAGTACCAAGATATGAACATGTAGAAGATAGTATTCCTTAAGATTGATATGTCTCCAAGATCATTTAGAACTTTCTCCTTTAGATATGAAATAGTAGGTTATCCTCTCCCACTGAATCAAAATCAAGATTAGCATGTAGATATTGAGATTGGATAGGGTGAGAAAAGTCTAACATGAGAATAACAAATAAGAGTATCAAATGGTTTCTTTCTCCTCGAGAGATAGAACACTTTGGGTAGATGTTTCTCCCCCTACTTGGTATTCTCCCCTTGTCTATGTGAGCATAAGCTTTGATATTCTCCCCCTTGATTGTATCTCATCCATTGCATAAGCATGTATCTCCCCCTTTAGCTATTTGAAGATTTGGTATTTCTCCCGCTTTGGCATCAATTGCCAAAAAGGTCCATACACGGGGTCAGACACAGGGATCATGGAGTAAGAAGGGATCCTTGAGAACAAGGGTCATAGAATGTAGGGATCATGGAAAAGAATGAAAATCATAGAGAGCATTAAAAACTGATGGAACATAGAGAATAATTTCTCGCTCTTGCTCTGAGAGCTTGTAAGACTTCTCCTCCTTTTAGTTAGGGATCCTAGAGTAAAGTTCCTCTCCCCCTTTTGTTTTAAATAATAAGGGATCATCAAAGAAATGGAGAATTGCAAAGTTAACAAAGGATAGAAAAGATAGCAAAGTCGGTGGCTCCGAGGCAAATAAGTCGGTGGAACCGAGATGTGTATTTGCAGCCTATCTGCATATTCGGTAGAACCGAGTTATTTGGATCAGAGGCTCCAAGGACATAACAGAAACTTGGCAATGTTTTAGAATTTCTCAAATGATTTTAGAAAACTTGCAAATAGAGTCTTAAAAGCTTTTGCAAAGGAAATACAAAAGAATTTACAAAATAAATATCAACTAGAGAAGATTTGAGTGGTTCCAAGAAATCTTGCGAATAGAGAATGAACCAAACAAGATACAGGTGATGGGCGGTGACGTGGTCACCTATATTAGAGTATATTGACTTAGGAGCCAAGCAAGAATACTTGATCATAGGTCATACTCATTGTTAAGCTCAAAATGGGGTTACCATTTTTCGATTAAGCATTTTAATGTTTTCATATCACTTGAGTTGCTTTAACTCATGTCTTCAAGTACAGCCTTTTCAAGGATATTAGTACCTACCTTTGAGTGATGTTGATGACGTGGCTTGTAGGTGAACTTGTTGAGGATGCTCGATGTTGATGAAGATCATCTTGAGTTGGAAGCAATCCTTGTTTGTTTTGGTTCTCTTTTCACCTACATGGGTTAGTCATGCAAGGAAGAACAATGTATATCCATTTGACATGATATCAATTGAGAATTAGCAAATGCGATCACATCAAATATATGTCAAGGATATGGTTGAGTTGTCTTCTTCCTTCCATCATCAAGAGGGGTTGTGGATACTTGGTCCTGACAAGATTGTTTATGATTGGAGTTGTTGGCAATCTTATGGAATGAAGTTCTTCCAAGTACCTACAAAAGGTTAGATGCAATACAAGGGAGCATAGAATTCCAGGTTATATGAAGTTCATGGTAATGATGGCATGGAATGGTCAAGTAAGCTCATCCCCTTGCATGCAATCGAGTGAGCTTAGCTCAAGTTTGAAGCACCAATGATGTTCAACTCACTCCTCAAATAACAAAACACTTTCTCATCAAGTGGCTTAGTAAAGATATCGGCCAATTGCTTGTTGGTGCGAACATGCTTAAGATTAATATCTCCTTTGGCAACATGATCACGAATGAAATGATGTCGAACTTGAGTATGCTTAGTTCGATAATGTTGCACAGGATTATGACCAATCTTAATAGCACTTTCATTGTCACAAAGTAATGGAACATTTTTCACATGGATTCCATAATCCTTAAGCGTTTGGGTCATCCATAGAAATTGAACGCAACACGATCCGGCGGCAATATACTCAGCTTCGGCAGTAGATAGAGATACCGAGTTTTGTTTCTTGGAGGACCAAGACACAAGAGATCTACCAAGAAATTGACATGTACCCGACATGGATTTTCTATCAACCTTGTCACCGGCATAGTCCGAATCGGAATAGCCAACAAGGTTAAAGGAAGATCCCTTGGGATACCAAATGCCAAAGTTTGGTGTTTGTATCAAATATCTCACAATACGTTTCACCGCCAAAAGATGACACTCTTTAGGTGCGGCTTGATATCTAGCACACATGCAAACACTAAGCATAATATCGGGACGGGGGGCACATAGATATAGCAATGAACCAATCATAGATCGATAAACCTTTTGATCAACTGGTTCATCCTCCTTGGTAAGATCAACATGTCCACTAGTGGGCATAGGAGTTTTCATACCTTTACACTCTTGCATGTTGAACTTCTTTATCAAGTACTTGGTATACTTGGTTTGAGAGATGAAAGTTCCTTCTCTCGTTTGCTTGATTTGCAAACCAAGAAAGAATTTTAGCTCACACATCATGGACATCTCATACTTCTCGGACATCAACCTTCCAAATCTTTCAGTAAATTGTGGGTTAGTAGATCCAAAGATAATATCATCCACATAGATTTGACACACAAATAATTCACCATTAACTCTCTTAGTGAATAAGGTTGCATCAATTTTACCAATTTCAAAACCCTTTTCAATGAGAAACTTCGTTAAGCATTTATAACAAGCACGTGCAGCTTGCTTAAGACCATAAAGAGCTTTACAAAGCTTGTAAACATGATTAGGTTTCTTAGGATTCACAAAACCAGGGGGTTGTTTGACATAGACCTGTTCTTCAATCTCACCATTTAAAAAGGAACTTTTAATGTCCATTTTATAAAGCGTGATATCATGGTGATTAGCATAAGCAAGAAGAATGCGAATAGCTTCAAGTCTAGCAACGGGTGCATAGGTCGCACCGTAGTCCATACCTTCGACTTGCGTATATCCTTGGGCTACGAGACGCGCCTTGTTGCATACAACTTGACCGTCTTCATCTTGCTTGTTCCGAAACACCCATTTGATTCCGATGATGTTGTCCTCGTCCTTAGGCTTCTCCATGAGTGTCCACACTTCGTTCCTCTCGAAGTTGTGAAGCTCTTCATGCATTGCGTTCACCCAATCCGGGTCTTCAAGAGATTGTTCTACCTTCAAGGGTTCAATGCTAGAGATGAAAGAATAATGCTCACAAAAACTAGCTAATCGAGTTTTAGAGCGAGTGATTCTCCCGGTTTGTATGTCACCAAAGTTTTGGTTTAGAGGATGATTCTTGGTTACTCTTGCTCGAACTCGGGGTAGCTTCAGCTTGTTGGATGGTGGAGCTTCTTCATCATCATCATCTCCTTCATCTTCGTTGTCGTTGAAGGTGTCGTATCCTTGAGGTGGTGGTGAAGGAGGTTGTGGTGGATCTTCATCATGTACTTCCTCCTCTTCATCTTGCTGTGTACCGCTTGTGGATGCCTCCATGTCGTGTTGAGGATAACCTTGACATGAAGTAGGGGCTTCCACTTGAGTTGATGAAGTACTTTCCTTCACCTCCATGGGACGAATCTTGCCGATGGACAAGTCTTGGATAGCTTTCGAAGGGTCCTTATCTCCTACATCATTTCGCAATTGTTCGACTTGCGAACCATTAGATTCGTTATGGTTGTGATCATGACAATGTTCAAGATTATGAATTCGAAAGGCTTCTACAATGATGTTGTTGATAGTTATGACATCTCCTTTAGCACGCATGAGGTCTCTAAGCTCAAATAGATAGTCATCAAACTTGGGATCACTAGGCATCATTTTGTGAAAGGCAATAGTTTTATGAACAATTTCATCAAGATTACTCAATGAATAAATTGGATATCGTTTCTCCAAATCATTCCACAAAATATAAGCACATTCAAAATTCTTCATTTGATTAAGCACTATCCTAGGCAATCCTCTAACGATAAGATTAACAGTTCTAAGATTGCATAGCATATCAATTTCCTCTTCGTGTGTGGGATGTAAAGTATCAATATGGAGGTACATAGGGGTTCTTAACATATTTGCTCAAATGAAATTCATTGAATAGCTCAAGCATCTTGTATTTCCATTGACTATAGTACTCCCCATCAAGAATAGGCACTCTACAACTCAAACTTTCCACACTAGACACATCCATCTTCCTCCATGGTGATGAAACCGATGCAATGGAGACCAATGCTCTGATACCACTTGTAGGATCACTAGAAGTGTGTGTCTAGAGGGGGGGTGAATAGACTACTTGCAACTATAAAACCTAACCTTTTCCCAAGTTAATTAGTTGGCAGATTTTAACAATTATAGCAAGTCTAGCACACCCTACACATGCAAGTCAACAAGTATGGCAGCGGAAAGTAAAGACGTTGCTGTCGGATTTCAGGCTCCGCAAAACCCCAAGGGGTTCGAACCCAGGGGCGTGTACGAAGATCTCCAACAGCTTCACCCCCACAACGCCCACGACACGATAACCCCGCTCGACGGTGAGGAAGAAGATGGCACACGAGAGTTTAACCAGGTTCGGGCCACTGCGAAGCGTAAAACCCTACTCCTGCCTGTGGTGGATTGCCTCATGTGGAGGTTTGTGGATGAACTAGTACAGTGGCGTCTTGCCTCGCTGTGTGTTTGCGGACGGTTGTTCGATCCCCCCTCTACAGAACAGCCTAGCCTCTATTTATAGCGGCCTGGGTCCTCTTCCCTTGTCGCAATGGCGGGAAGGAATCCCACAATGGCCAAATTTGAAAGGGGACAGGAGGTACATCTTATCCTGACGAAAGGTGGTCTTCGCCTGCAAAGTAGGTGGTGGTGATGTGGTGGTGGGCTTGCTGGTGACATCCGTCCTGCCGCGCCCGCTGGCCCGATCTCGTTGCACCGGAATGGAAACCTTTGGTGGGGCGTCTCGGGAACCCGCGCTCACCCTTGTCTCCTTTGCACCAAAGGGGGAAACTGTCCCCTCTGGCGCGCTGGCGCCCGCCTGGCCCGACTGGCGTCACCCTTGACCTCCTGAGGCCGAATACTGCATCGAGATCTCAGCCGCTCAGGACGAGGCCTAGGGGGCCTCCCCCGTCCGGGAGCCTTGGTGTTGCCCTCCTCGCGAGGGTGAGGCTCTCGCGAGGGTCTTGTCTTGAGTGAAGCCGCACAGGGCTGTACGGACCGTCGAGTGGGCCATGTCTTGGGCCGCAGGCAGGTAAGTCTCGGTACCCTGCTATCCAGAACGCCGACAGTAGCCCCCGGGCCCAAGGTGCGCTCGAGCTGGCTTCGAGGGGAAGCCGTAGAAGATGGCCCGGAGCGCCGCGGGCCCTTATTGCCTGCGAGCCAGGTCTGGAGTGCGATGCGTGGTTGGGTGCGGGTGTCCCCGCTCCCGTGTCTCCTCGGCAACTGTCCGAACCGACAAAAGCCTGACGTCCAGCGTTGAGTCATTATTGCTTTCCTCTTCTGCGCTCCTGCCCTCCCTTTTAGATCTCTATCCTTTGTGCGAACCTCTCCAAATCTCAGCACCGCTCCGCCCTCCTTCTTGCTTCCTCGGCCCCAAAGGCTTCTCGATGCCTCCTGCCGGCAAGTCGAAGCATGAAGCCCAGAGCTCGGCTTCCACTTCCATCTCGCCGGCCCTCTCAGAGTCCACCATAGCCAAGGATGGGGACCTCGCCCCGGTGCTTCCGTCGATGGTGGATGACACCAATGAGCGGGGGCGGACCCTGATATGGTGCGGCTCCGTGGAGAGGCATCGCCTGGCCAAGTCAGCCTACCCACAGCGTCTTCTCCGGGCTCGTCCTGCCCTTCTCCGCGTTCTTCACCGCCGTGCTTGAGCACTACGGGATCCAGGCTCTCCATCTACAGCCCAACTCCATCCTTCTTCTGTCCATGTTTTCCTTTTACTGCGAAGCCTTTGTGGGTGTGAAGCCTTCGGTGGCCCTGTTCCGCCATTTCTTTAGCTTGGGGCTTCATGACGGCGCTCAGCGGTCGGCATGCATCTCCTTCGTCGCGGTCCAGAGCAGGAATAAGCTCTTCAAGGCCGGGAAGAAGGTGGAGAACTTTAGGAACCGATGGGTCTTCTTAGATCTCAAGAGCAGCAACCCTCGCCTAGAGCTCCCAAAGGGGCTGCCGGAGAAGATCCCGGCGTGGAGCTCCGCGAAGCTCTCCGACCCCCGGGCCAAGCCCGTCTTGGAGCGGGTCCTTCGATACATCAGCGCCAGGAAGTTGACTGGGGGAATGATAGTGAAGGAGTTCCTGGTGCAACGTTTGGCGCCCCTCCAGTCCCACTCGAGGCCCATGTGGGACTATCTGGGTGGTGGCGATGACATGAGGCTCCGTTCTGCGCTCCTGACCCCCGAGGAGTTGAACAGGGTTATGGCGACCCTGCTCAACGGCGACCTTGGGGACCTTCCTAAGGCCTACGCCCCGCTGTACTGCCGTGACGACAAGGCTGATCTGGTCGCCGTGATGCCCAGCTTCGACGAGCTGGGGCTCTCTCCGGCCGAGAGCCCCGGCGCCCTTGTGGCGGTGTCCTCCGACGACACCGCAGATGAAGAGGACTCAGAGGAGACGGCGGATGACGATCTGGAGGAAGTGTCTCCTCCGTCGCGGAGTGCACTTCTCCACAGCTTCGACGACGACGACGTCGGCGAGCCCCCTATTGCAAGTCCTCCGCGACTTACCAGGGTCCTCAGGGGGCCTGGCCCCACACCTCGGGCCACATGATCCGCCTGCCGGGCGACTCCGAGGAAACGCGAGGCTGGGCCTCCTCCGGAGCCCCCAGCTTGTACCGGCAAGGTGGTCGAAGCGCCCGCGTCGCACCTGCCCGAGCCGCAACCTGTGGGCGAGGCGGCCGCGTCCAGGGCCAGGGCGGTCTTGCCGGCCGTGGCCCCTTCGAGTGGTTCCACTGTTCCCTCACGCGGCGGCAACTCCCCGGAGAAGGACGGAGGCTTCCCCGCCTTTGCCGAGGCGGAGAGAAAGAGGAAGTGGGTTGGCGTTGAGGAGTAAGTGGTCTTGCTTGGTTTTAGGCCACCTTCCGGTGGTTTATGTACTGATGGTCCTCTCTTCGCTTGTCAATCAGAGGCGCCGCCGTGCCGAAGTCGAGGAAGAAGAAAGCCGGCGTCAAGCCGAGGGCACCTTCCGACGCGACGCCCGTTCCTGGTGCCCTGCCGATGCCCGATGAGGTGCCGGACATCGCAGGCAAGGAGGCCCGCGGGGCGACTGTCCTTGTCGTGGCCGCGGAGCCCCCAATGCCCACTGGAGAGGCCGTCCCTGCCCTTGGGGGCGTGTCCGTGCTGTAGCCCGAGGGGCTAGCCTCCAAGGGCCAACTGGGTGTAGGGCCGTCCACTCCTACCTTGCCGGTAGTAGTGGCGCAGCCACCGGTGTCTTCTAGCCTCAATGCTTCCGCCCCTCTGGAGGTGGCTCCTGCCGCCGCACAGGCGCCGCCTCCGGGCCGTGCCCTGGTGCCACCGACTCGTGCCCCTCCAGTCGAGTCAGGCGCCATGGACGGGGCCTATGCCGTCTTGGATCAGGTCCGAGACGCCCTCGGTGGTGCCGACGGTCGCCTCGCAAGGGAGCGCCTGGGTCTTCTTTCTCGGTGGCTGCAATCTGATGCCTCAGCCGTGGCGGTTTGGAGCCAAGCCGAGTCTGCCGCAGCTGAGGGCAGGAAGGAGGCCGCGTTGGCAAAGGCAGCCCACGACGCGGCGCTGGCAGATGCAGCATCTGCTGCAAAGCGCTACGACGAGGCGGAGGCCCGCCTGAAGGCTCTTCAAGATGAGAGGACCACCCTCGTGGAGCGGCTTCGTCAGCGGGAGGAAGACCTCAAGACCCGTGAGGCCAAGCTTGCCGACCGCGACTCCGTGCTGTCCAAGGCAGCGACTGACCAAGCCGTGGAGCGCAAGCAGCTGGATAGGTTGAAGGAGGAGGTGGACGCAGAGAAGGCTCGGCTTGGCTCTAGGAAGAAGACCCTCGCCGCAGCCGAGGAGAAGAAGGTTGCAGAGCTCGATGCCCTCCTCTCCGTCGAGCTCAGGCTTTGCCAACCGCTGCAGTCCATTTGTCGAGGGGAATTCACAGAGCCCCTGGCAGCTCCTGAGAGTTGCTTCGCTGGGCTCTCTTCAAAGCTTGCCGAAGTGCTTGAGGGTGCCGTCGCTAGGGTGGAGAACGTCTTGGAGAGCGAATGACGCGACCTCTTCTCCGCGGCTGCGACGCGCGTCTTCAGCCACCTTTACCTTCGCGAGCCAAGCTTCGACTTTGGCTCCGTGATCTGCCCGGTCGATCCTGGGGTCCGTGCCGCTATGGCGACAGCCGTGGAGGGCGCCGTGGAGGAGCTGATGAAGAAGTTCACCTGTGTCACCGTTCCCCCGCCTCCTCCTGTGGCCGCGGGGGTTGGCGACGATGATGATAGCGGCAGTGATGTCGACGACGATCCCCCCGCAGCCGGGGCGAGCGGCGGTGCTACCTCCTCCTAGTTCCTCTTCCTGGGTCTTTTCCTGTAATCGTTCATCGTGCCTTGCGGAGGCGTTAGACTTATTTGCATTTTCGGAGACATTTTAATGCTTGTAATAACTGCTAAGCTGTGTGATTTTATTTCTTCGCTTCATTTCCTTCTTGCTTGCTGTAGCGCTCTGCGTCGGCAGGGCCCGGTACCGCGCATACCTCGACCGCCGTTGGGGCGTCCGGATCACCAGGACGGTGCCAAGGGGCGAGGGGCTACGTGACCAGTGAGGCTCCTGAGTCGCGATGCTCAGGAGTCCCCCTTGACGTACGAGCAGCCCTCATGAAGGGAACGCGGCGAAAATGGGGTCGACTTGGAGATTGGAGCACCTTGAGCTCTGCGTCGGCAGGGCCCGGTCCCGCACATACCTCAACCGCCGCTAGGGTGTCCGGATCACCAGGACGGTGCCAAGGGGTGAGAGGCTACGAGACCAGTGAGGCTCCTGAGTCGCGATGCTCAGGAGTCCCCCTTGACGTACGAGCAGCTTGAACTCCTTGACTTGGAGATTTGAGCGCCTTGAGCTCTGCGTCGGCAGGGCCCGGTCCCGCGCATACCTCAACCGCCGTTGGGGCGTCCGGATCACCAGGACGGTGCCAAGGGGTGAGGGGCTACGAGACCAGTGAGGCTCCTGAGTAACGATGCTCAGGAGTCCCCCTTGATGTACGAGCGGCTCCCCTACCTTTACTTGCCAGCCTTCGCCTGGGAGGGACGGGTGAAGACCTGGTACCATGGACCTAGGGAGGTGGCGTAGCCCCCTTGCACCCCCCTCACGTGTGCATCCCAAGGGAATGCTGCGAGATGGAGCCGCGAGGGGTCATCCTGAGGTTGAATGCACCCATTAGGGTGCCCTCGGTTGTTTATCCCCAGCGCGGAGCATAGGGCTTCCACGTTGCGTGGGCATAGCCATTGGTGGGTCGTGTCGTCCACCAGCACAGAGCATGGGGCTTCCACTTGGGCGTGGGAATGGGGGGTCCTGGCTCCTGAGCCCCCGGGCGTGTACAACCCATTAAGTTCGTACGTGTGGCCTGCACGGTAGAACTGGGAGGAGTATATGGGCGACGTGAGACAGCTCAGGTCTCACGTGGCCCTACCTCAAAGGCGGGTTGCGCCTGAATCTTCTTGGTGGAGAGCGCCGCTTGAAGTCCTATTCATTTTGAGGAACCTGCGCCGAACGGATTTCCAAGGGCCATCGCATGAGAAGGCTAAACACCAACGACCCTAGGAGGTGAAGTGAATGGGGCCGGCCCTCCAGACAGAGCTCAGCCATTGGATTTATCGACGCAGTAGGGACGGACCCGAGCACAGACGCCGTGCCCACTCTTCTCATGCGACAACTATGAGGATAAAACACCTGGCGCGTGGCTCCCACGGCGGTGAAAGGCCGACTCTGGCTGTAGGAACCATGCCGCGCGCCGTGACTCACCCACCCCCGATTAGCTCACGCGAGAGCGAAGCACCGAGGGCCATGGGAGGTGACGTACACGGGGCTGGCCCGCGAGATAGAGCTCGACCACTCGGATTTGTGAACGCTACAGGGACGGACCCAAGCACAGACGCCGTGCCAGCCCTTAATCATGAGGCG
The DNA here is from genome assembly GCA_039707655.1 of Elymus sibiricus. Taxonomy (NCBI): domain Eukaryota; kingdom Viridiplantae; phylum Streptophyta; class Magnoliopsida; order Poales; family Poaceae; genus Elymus; species Elymus sibiricus. The sequence continues at coordinate 141,718,282 of CM077673.1, read as the reverse complement.
GTCGAGGACAGGATCATTAGGGCGTGGCGACATTCATGGTGGCGAAGCACCGAGCATGAAGGTTAGATTACTTAGGAAAAATATCGAATGCATGAAAGGATCAGATACATGCGAGAATGACATGGCTGGGATGAGTTATATCCGCCTGAGGTTAGTGCAGCCCGATGGACGCCCTCAAACTGAGCAAACCAAAAAGTTACCTGGTACGGGCCAAAAAGGATCACCTGGCGGCAATGCCGCTGAAGCGTGGATGTAGTCGTAGGCACTTGGCCTTGCGCCTCCGCAAGCTTGACCTTCACGAGCCCGTCGCCCCGGGAGGCTCGGGGCTCCCGCTCGGGCCCGGCACCTCCTCCAACTCCTCATGGTGCCCGACCCGGTAAAGCGCGAACATGGCCAAGGCAAGCCACTGGAACATGGCGCCCGCGTTTGCTAGACCGAAGGGCATGCGGGTGTAGTCGCTCGGGTGGGCCCTGCCGCGACCGGCGGTCATGGGACATAAGACGACCCGTGATGCGGCCCTGTTGATGCCGGTTACATCGACGCAGATGCGCGTCATGCCGCCCGAGGCGACGACGGCGACCGCGCTTGGCGGCGCAGGGCCGCGCTCACCTTGCATGGCCTGTGCTTCCCGAAGCTCCTCCATTGCTCTGGTGACGAACTCCCGCGAACTTGGCGTCTCGCGTCATGCTCCCTGCTTGGATGGGTGCGCGCCTACGCATGCCCCCAAGTTGTGCCCAAGCACCTCCCTCGTCTCACTGGTCTGGCCGGTGGCCTTCCGGGTGGAAGCCCCCAAGCCCAACCCAAGGGAGGTGCCGGGCGCGCCTTCCTATGCGAGGGGGGAAGGGGTCTTGGCCCCAGGCACGGAGCCCGAGGCGCCATCCCTTGAAGTCTCAGCCCCCTGGTGTGCCTTGGAAAGGAGCTGCTTCTTCCTCTTGGGGATGTCCTCGCGTGGCAGGACGCCTCCTTCGTCGTCAGGGTGCTCGGCCGCCGCACCACGGTAGGCACGTTCAAGGGAACAAACGGCATCCTTCTCATCGCACGCGACAGTGATGACGCCGCCACTTCCGGGCATCTTGAGGACGTTGTATCCGTGGTGGGTCACCACCATGAACTTGGCAAGGGCTGGTTACCCAAGGATCGCACTGTACGGGAGGTGGATGTGGGTGACGTCAGAGACGATGAGCTCGGTGTGGTAGTTGTTGCGCCCGCCAAAGGTGACGGGTAGGCGCACTTGCCCGATGGGGACCGTGGAGCCGTCAGTGACTCCGGAGAAGGGCTTGGTTGGCATGAGCTGGTCGTATGGCACTTGGAGCGTCTCAAACATCTCAATGGAGAGGACATTGAACCCGGCGCCGCCGTCGATGAGTGTCTTGGTGACGAGGACATTGCTGATGGTGGGCGTCCACAGCATGGGGAGTGCGCCCGCCATGGCTGAGCATCTGAGCTGATCCTTGCAGTCAAAGGTGATGGCGCACTGGGACCACTTCAGCGGGCACACAGCCTCGAGCTTCGGGAGGGCCACGTTAACCTCCCACGAAAACTGCTTGAAGATGCGGTTCGATGTCGGGGCTTGGGCGCCGCCCAGGATGCAAGCTATTGCCCTGACCTCCTGGAAGCCCCTAGCCCCGTCGCTCTGCCTGTCTTCTTCCTTCGTCCTGGGTGGCGGCGGAAGCGGGGGAAGACCGGCCTCACAAGGACGGGCCTCGTGAGGCTGGCCACGCCATGACCCCTCCGGAGGTTCGTCGCGCCAGCGGTCCTCCCGAGCTTGATCGCGCCAGCGGTCCTCCTGAGGCCGGTCTCTCCACTCCTGGCGCGAGTCTCGATTGTCCCAGTGGCCTCCACAGCGGCTTCCACTGCGTCCGTAGCCCCGGTCGCTTCGCCCAGGGCACCAACCGAAGTGTTCGTCGCAGACCACCCTGAGCTCCTGACAGTCGACGGTGTTGTGGCCATTGGTGCCATGGAAGATGCAGAACGGTCGCCCTCCCGCGGGGGGTTCTTCGTCTCGGCTGTGCTTTGCCGCGGGTTCAGCCACCAGCACCGCGGGGGCCTTTCGCTTCGGCTCCTTGGTCTTGGTCTTCTTGTCCTCGGGTTCTGCCTCCGGAAGCTCGCGGAGGGAGAGGCGACCCTCCTCGGCCTTCGTGCACTTCTTCGCCATGTTGAACATCTCCAAGGCCGAGCTTAGGTCGTCATGGATGGCGAGCTCCTCCCTCATCCTGAGGTCCCTGACGCCGTCGGTGAATGCCGAGATGATGACCTCATGTGACGCCCTCGGGATCTTGAGGCAGGTAGTCGTGAAGCGCCGTATGAACTTGTGCAGGGTCTCATCGGGCTGTTGCTTCATGCAACGGAGGTCACCCACTCCAAGCGTGCGGTCGCGGGTGCCTTGGAAGTTGGCGATGAAGCGCTCACGCAGGTCTTCCCAGGAGGTGATTGACCCCTCCGGGAGGTTGAGGAGCCAGGAGAGCGCACCACCCTTGAGCGCCATGGGGAACCAGGTCGCCATGACCTTGTCATCCCCGCCAGCCCCCTGGATGCTCAGCGAGTAGAGCTGTAAGAACTCGGCGGGATCTGGGGTGCCGTCGTAGCGAGGAGGTAGGTCAGGCTTGAACTTGCAGGGCCACACAATCGGATGGAGCTTCGGGGTGATGGTGCGGCAACCCACTGGGCCTACAGGCGCCGTGCGCTCGGGAGGGACCCGGTCTTCATGCTCCTGCGCGAGTGCTTCGAAGGGCGCCTGGTCGTGTCGCTGATGCAGCGGCGCGGGGAGTGCGCGCGCGTCAGCACGCGGCCGCGACACCACCTGGCAGCTTACTTCATCTCTCACCCTCGCCGGGGGCCCGCGTGGCTGGTCGCGCGGGCGTACCTCATGCTTGGGCTCGGGGTCGACGTCGCGCTAGGGAGGAGGAGGAGGCACGTCGTGGGCCTCGTCGCTCGCAAGGGAGGGCTATGGCCGGAACGAGTAGGAGAGCGTCAAGGCGTCGCCGGCGGCGCTGACGAGCTCTGCGACGCGCCCAAGCCAGTCGTCGATGCGGTTGGGGGCAGGGCGGTAGCGCAACAGCTCGCGTGCCATGAAGAGTGCGCTCGACCCACGCGCCGGCCCGGGGCGAGCGTGGGATGACGACCCGATAGCTGGAATGATGGAAGGAGTAGCGGTGCGGCCGTCACGCCGCGCGGTGACCGGCTGCAATGAGTCCTGCTGCTCGTGGGCTTCCGGGCCCGTGGCAGGGTTGGCCACAGGAGAGGCAGACCGGCGCGCGGCGGTGTGGCCCACCGGCGCCATCTGGGCGACACGACCAGCACGGCGCTCGACGCGGCCTCGGCGAGCGTCAGCCATAGGGGCGATGAGGTGGAGGAAGAGCGAGGTTGAGGAAGACTTCGACACGCCCCCTACCTGGCGCAACAAATGTTGGATTTTGGGCTCCGCAAAACACCAAGGGGTTCGAACCCAGGGGCGTGTACGAAGATCTCCAACAGCTTCACCCCCACAACGCCCACGACACGATAACCCCGCTCGACGGCGAGGAAGAAGATGGCACACGAGAGTTTACCCAGGTTCGGGCCGCTGTGAAGTGTAAAACCCTACTCCTGCCTGTGGTGCATTGCCTCACGAGAAGGTTTGTGGATGAACTAGTACAGTGGCGTCTTGCCTCGCGGTGTGTTTGCGGACGGTTGTTCGATCCTCCCTCTATAGAGTAGCCAAGCCTCTATTTATAGCGGCCCGGGTCCTCTTCCCTTGTCGCAATGGCGGGAAGGAATCCCACAACGGCCAAATTTGAAAGGGGACATGAGGTACATCTTATCCTGACGAAAGGTGGTCTTTGCCTGCAAAGTAGGTGGTGGTGACATGGTGGTGGGCTCGCTGGTGACATCCGTCCTGCCGCGCCCGCTGGCCCGGTCTCATTGCACCGGAATGGAAACCTTTTACGGGGCGTCTTGGGAACCCGCTCTCGTCCTTGTCTCCTTTGTACCAAAGGGGGAAACTGTCCCCTCTGGCGCACTGGCGCCCGCCTGGCCCGGCTGGCGCCACCCTTGAACTCCCGAGGCTGAATACTGCATCGAGATCTCCGCCGCTCAGGAGGAGGCCTGGGGGGCCTCCCCCATCCGGGAGCCTTGGTGTTGCCCTCCTCGTGAGGGTGAGGCTCTTGCGAGGGTCTTGTCTTGAGTGAAGCCGCGTAGGGATGTACGGACCGTCGAGTGGGCCATGTCTTGGGACGCAGGCAGGCAAGTCTGTGTACCCTGGTATCCAGAACGCCGACAATTGCACATGGAAGTAAGGTGTTGAGATAGGGAGATCAAACACATGAGGGACACGAAGATTTTTCCCGTGGTTCCGATAGGTGGTGCTATCGTACATCCACGTTTATGGAGTCTTCAACCCACGGAGGGTAACGGTCGCGAGAGTCCACGGAGGGCTCCACCCATAAGGGTCCACGAAGTAGCAACCTTGACTATTCCATAACGGCTTCCATCCACGAAGGACTAGCCTCACTATGGGTAGATCTTCACGAAGTAGGCGATCTCCTTGCCCATACAAACTTCTTGGTTCAACTCCACAACACGAAGTAGGAGGCTCCCAAGCGACACCTAACAAATCTAGGAGGCACCACCCTCCAAAAGGTAATACGCTCGGTAATGTCGATGAACTCCTTGCTCTTGTGCTTCAAGATGATAGACTCCTCAACACACAATCACTCTCTCACAGATTTGGCTATGGTGGAAGAGATTGATTTGGTGGAAAACAACTTGGGGAGGCTAGAGATCAAGATTCATATGGATAGAGTGGACTGGCTTGATCTCAACACATGAGTAGGTGGCTCTATCTCAGAAAATAGGATGGGGCAAGTATGGAATAGTTCTGAGTGCTTCTCTTTCGAGTGGGTGGTGGTGAAGGGGTATATATAGGCATCCCCAAAAATCCAACCGTTACACCTAAAGTGACCAACTCAGTGACACCGAAGTAAAAAACTCGGTGGTACCGAGTTGCTCCAAAGGTAGTAACTTTTGAATCTCGGTGAGACCGATACATAATTCTCGGTGGTACCGATAAGATGACCAACGGTCAGATTGCACAACTCGGTGAGACCGATTCTCAAATTTCGGTGGTACCAATTCTTGACAACGGCTAACCAGAAAGTTGGTAAAAACTCGGTGAGACCAATTCACAAAACTCGGTGGTACCGATTCTTGGGAATGGCTAACCAAAAAGTTGGTCCAAATCTGGGTGAGACCGATTTGCAAAACTCGGTGGTACCGATTCTTGAAAATAGGATACCCGAAAGTTGGCAACTGATTTCGGTGGCACCGAATGGAATGATGGTAGTACCGAGATGGGTTTGGCTTAGGATCTGTCTAGGGTTTGAATCTCGGTGAGACCGAATAGGAATTGTTGGTCTTACCGATTTGAGTGGTAGGGTTCTAGACAGAGTATTTGTGGGAGAGTTTGTGGGTGTTTTTGGTGATCATCACTTGTGCACGTGGAGCATCTTGTTCACCAACAGTACCTTACCCCCTTTTAATAGTATTGGCTTTCCTATGGACTCAAAGTGATTTCTCACAAAGTAAAATGTAGAGTCCTCTTGCTTGAAGCTTTGCCAATCCATTTTATTGCATCTAGGGGTATCTCCTCACAATCCTTTTTGCCAGCCCATCTCTCTCTATGGACTTTCACCTGAAATACACTAGGTAGAAATATTAGTCCAAGAGACAATGTATGTTGTCATGAATTATCTAAACCACCAAGGGAGCATATTGGGCTTTCAAAGGTCAATTTGCACAAAGAGTAGAGGTCATGAGACAGCACGGCGATGGGACGCCGGTGTTTTACCCAGGTTCGGAACGCTGTGAAGCGTAAAACCCTACTCCTGCTTTGGTGGATTGATCGGATGAACACGAAGCACACGCAGCGCTCAAACCTGGCAAGGTTGCCTTCGGGGGAGCTACTACGCAAGTACAAGTGTTTAAGGGTCCGAATCTTGAGCTAGGTTGCCTTGGGCCTCCTTTTATAGGGTAAGGGGCAACCACTATGGCAAAACAGACATAATATAGCGATTAGATAGCTAACAGTGCTATCATACCTAACTCTGGCATTTAGGACAAAATACCATGATTGCTTGTCGAGGTGGCGTGCGGGGGTGCACCGCCGGCAAGCTCCTACCACCACTTAGCTGGCTGTTGCTTAGAGTCTTGACACGCCTCTGGACGGGTGTCGAATGGAGGTAATCTGTCTTCCGGTGCGTCGCCACGTGCTTAGCGGGAGCCACTTAGCCACCTAAGCGGTTGACACCGCATCGATAACTGACTGGTGTTGCGATGCGGTGGAGCGGTGGCCGATCGGCTCATGCCTACCGGGGGATGGCTTGCCGGGTCTTCTGGAAGGCGTGCGCGCCTCGGTCCCCGGCAGGCACCGGGGACGTGGTTGGTGCGGCTTGGGCCTGATTTGGGATGTTGCATTCATCTTGCCGGCGTAGCTAGCCAGGATGGGTTGCTCCTACCGTGGTCTTGTATGTTGGCTTCATTTTCTTGATGTGCTCCTTGATCTCATGAAGAGCGGCTTCTCTAGCTTGGGCTGGTCTTGACTGGGAGGTAGCTTTCCCCAGTAGGCTTAGGCCATCGGGTCATAGGCTTACTGTGTGTGCACAAGTCAGGGGGAAATAAAAACCCCTGTTTGTGTACACCGACAGAAGCCCCCGGGCCTGAGCCATACGTGTTGCTTGGCATGTTAGGTTAGGCCCCAAACAGTGCACGGACACGCGCCGAGGAAATGCTGCCCTCAAGCACTTGGCTGTGATGAACTGTTAAACCCACGTCCACTCCGCGTAATTACCACAGGTTGTGGGGTCGTGGAACAATAGTCGTTGCTAGTAAAAGAAATGGCATTTACCTGAAAAGATAGCGAAGAGCCAGCCCCCGCAAGGTTTCCTAATAAAAAGGGAACGTGCAGCGGCGCAGCTCATTCACGTGCATTTCTCCTTCCTTCATCTTCCTTCTAAAGCCAAAAAACCGCTTCCGCCACCGCCGCTCGCCATCCAAGCGCTGCTAGCCCCTCCGCCGCCCTTGAGAGCCCAAGAGATGGGGAAGAAGACCAGCGCTGTGAAGGGGAAGCAGTCGACCACGTCGACGGTCCCAGTGGCCGATGAGAGGAAGAGGAAAGAAGAAGAGCAGGACAGGCTGCGATGGAGAGATGTGGTTTTCTCCCCGTCGAACTTGGATGGCAATGCCTTGATCGCAAGGTACGCCTACATGTGGGGGAGGGCGACGAGCGGGCACGGAGCACACGTAATCCTGCCGGACAGCCCCAAGGAGAAGACGCCAACAGATTTGTACCGCTTCTTCTACGCGTACTTTTTCTGTGGCCTTTGCCCCCCTTTCTCTAATTTCTTTTGCGCCATGATGGCGGTGTATGGATTCCATCTTCTGGATTTCACGCCCAATGCAATGGTGTGCATGGCGATCTTCGCCCATCTGTGCGAGAACTTCGTCGGATTTGCCCCCTATGTGGATTTGTTCACGCACTTCTGAGTTCCTCGGATTGAGGAAAAATCCCACCGCTCGGGAAACATAAGCTGGATCCCCCGGGGCAAGAAGGAAGACTGGGATTACCTCCCTGGCCAGCAGAGCGGGAAGTGGGAAGAGCGGAGGGGTGACTGGTGCTGGATTAAGGATGAAGAAGCCCCCGAGTTCTGCTTGGTGCGGACTAGATGTGTCACACGCGGTAGTGACTAGAGCAAGTTGGGCCTCACCGACAGCAGGCTCCGCCCGGCGCTGAACGGGATCACCCGTCTGAAAGCTGCCGGGTTGACCATCGAGCATGTGGGGGCCGACTTCCTCCGGCGCCGCATTGCACCGCTACAGAAAAGGGACATGTTTGCATGGGAGTTCAACGGGGCTGCCGACAGGATGTGGCTGTACCCAGGCCCTGCCAACAACTTGACGGTTTACGACCGTGGCTGGATGTGCGAGCAGCTATTCGGCCGCCTTGGACCGTTCCATTTGCCGGCAAGCGTCGTCCCTCTGCACCTCAATTCTGCCCGGAGCCAGATTCCGAAATGGATGCCTGACTGCAATGCCTCTGGGGTCAAATCCAATTGGGAGCTGCCTTCCCTGGATGACGAGATGGACTGGGTCTCTTTCCTGGAAGAAAGAGCCTCCAAGGCGAAGGACAAGTTGATCCGGCCAACCACCAGGGTAGAGGAAGAATTCATCGCCACTCGGATTGACGAAGACAAGAAGGTCAGGGCCGCCAAGAGGATGGGCTCCGGGGAAGAGGAGGAGGAGGTGTTTGAGGGAGATGATTCTTCTGAGGAACAGGAGAGCGAAAATCATGCTTTGGAGGAGGCTCCTGGGTTTGAATCAGCCGGGGTTGGGGCTTCCCAAGTTACGGCGACAGGAACCGAGACGGAGGAGGCAAAGGAGCCGGAGGCGGGGGAGGAAGGGCTTGAAATGGGCCCCCAAGCTCCAGAGCCAGGACACCGCCTCCGCGAGCAAGTCAACCGAGGATCAGCAGCCCCTGCGTCTTCGCGGGGCGCCCCGAAGGTGAAGAAGATGACCACGAAGGGAGGCGGGCACGACGCAGCGCGTCGCCAGTCTATCCGCCTCTCCCAGGCTGAGCCTCCTCTCGCCAAGCGCCGGATAGCTCTGGGGGCGCGCCAAAGATGTCGGGGCACGGATGCACACGATCACCTATGGGACCAATGGCCCCTTTGTGGTTCGGCAGGGGTGAGGTCAATTTGCACAAAGTGCAGAGGTCATGAGACAACATGGCGATGGCACGCTGGTGTTTTAGCTAGGTTCGGGACGTTGTGAAGCGTAAAACCCTACTCCTGCTTTGGTGGATTGATCGGAGGAACACGAAGCACACGCATCGCTCAAACCCGGCAAGGTCGCCTTCGGGGGAGCTACTACGCAAGTAAAAGTGTCCAAGGGTCCGAATCTTGAGCTAGGTTGCCTTGGGCCTCCTTTTATAGGGCAAGGGGCAACCACTGTGGCAAAACAGACATAATCTAGCGATTAGATAGCTAACAGTGCTATCATACCTAACTCTGGCATTTAGGACAAAATACCATGATTGCTAGTCGAGGTGGCGTGCGGGGGTGCATCCCCGGCAAGCTCCTACCACCGCTTAGCTCGATGTTGCTTAGTGTCTTGACACGCCTCTCGACGGGTGTCGAATGGAGGTAATCTGTCTTCCGGTGCGTCGCCACGTGCTTAGCGGGAGCCACTTATCCACCTAAGGGCTCGACACTGCATCGATAATTGACTGGTTTTGCGATGAGGTTGAGCAGTGGCCGATCGGCTCGTGCCTGCCGGGGGATGGCTTGCCGGGTCTTCTTGAAGGCGTGCGCGCCTCGGTCCCCGGCAGGCACCGGGGACGTGGTTGGCGCGGCTCGGGCCTGTCTTGGGTTGTTGCATTGATTTTGCCCGCGTAGCTAACCAGCGTGGGCTGCTCCTGCGGAGGTCTTGGATGTTGGTGATAATCCCCAAGTGCAAGGAATCATCGTAGCAATTTCCAAAGGTGGAAGTGGTAAGTATGGAGTGTAGAACCCACAAGGAGCTAAAGGTAAGATCAATATTCTCTCAAGTCCTATCTGCCACTGATACGACTCTACGTACGCCGAACGTTTGCTTCCAACTAGAAACGAGAAATAAAACTACGTTGCGGGTATGAAGAGAATAGCTTCGCATGATATCGGAGAACTAAAATATAAAAATAGGTGATGTTATCATAAAGTTAGAATATATTACAATATATTACAAATAGCGAGTGTGGAATAATGATGGGTCGGTGTGCGGAATTGTCCTAGGCAATTGTTAACAAGATCGGTAATCATTATTGCAATTTTATATGAGGGAGAGGCATAAGCTAACATACTTTCTCTACTTGGATCATATGCACTTATGATTGGAACTCTAGCAAGCATCCGCAACTACTAAAGATCATTAAGGTAAAACCCAAGCATAGATTTAAAGCATCAAGTCCCCTTTATCCCATACGCAACAACCCCCTTACTCGGGTTTAAGCTTCTGTCACTCTAGCAACCCACTATAAGCGAATCATGAACGCATTGCAACACCCTACAGCGGGAATCCTTCACGTGTGCGTGGCACGGAAGGCACCATAGGACAGCACCAAAATAAACATACAACTCAAACCAATCTAGATCATCAATCAACCCATAAGACAAAAGAAATCTACTCAAAACATCATAGGATGGCAACACATCATTGGATCATAATATGTGGCATAAATCACCATGTTCAAGTAGGGGATTACAGCGGGATGCGGGAGAGTGGACCACTGAAAAGATATGAGGACTGTGATGAAGAAGGTGATGTTGATGAAGACGACCGTGGCGATGGTTCCCCCGATGGCACTCCGGCGCCACCGAGAGAAAGGGGGAGAGGGTCTCCCCCTTGTGCTTCCTCCTCCATGGCCTCCCCCTAGGTGGGGAGAGGTTCTCCCTCTGGTCCTTGGCCTCCATGGTGATGATGGCCCCTCCGTCTTCCTCCTCCATGGTCTCCGATGATGGTGACCCCCTCCGGCAGGGTGCCGGAGAGGGCCAAGATTGATTTTTCGTGGCTACAGAGACTTGCGGCGGCAGAACATCTGATCTAGGTTTCTTTCTGGGGGTTATGGGATTTATAGGAGAACTTGGCGTTGGAATCAAGTCAGGGGGACTCCCGAGGGGCCCACAAGCCAGGGGGCGCGCCCTAGGGGGGGCGGGCCCCCTAGGCTTGTGGCTTCCTCGGGACTCCTCTCCGGTATCTTTTTGCTCCAGTATTTTTTATATTTTCCAAAAATATTCTCCGTAAATTTTCAGCCTATTCCGAGAACTTTTATTTCTGCACAAAAAAATGACACCATGGTAGTTCTGCTGAAAACAGCGTCAGTCCGGGTTAGTTCTAATAAAATCATACCAAACTCATATGGGATTATTGTAAACATGGCATGAATACTTCATAAATTATAGATACGTTGGAGACATATCAGCATCCCCAAGCTTAATTCCTGCTCGTCCTCGAGTAGGTAAATGATAAAAGAAATAATTTATGAAGTGTGAATGCTAGCAAGTGCACAAGTTTGATCAATGATAATTCCAATCACTTTTTCTAGCATCAATATAAACCATAAACAGTAGCTCATCTCATAAAACTTCTCATGATCAAGTAACAAGCTATTCACATGTATAGACCAGAAAGTTTCTTGAAAACTAACAAACCATATTCCTAGTCATCGAACAATTGCAATTCATCTTATTTTCAGGAAGGGTCTATGTAAGAGCTTTTGATTTAGAAAATTCCACATACTCAACTATCATATAGTCTTCCATGATTATTGACACTCAAAGCATATTTTTAGAACAAATAGCATCCATCAAACACAGAGAAAGATAGGGACTTAATGTTTCGCCTCCCAACTTATTTATCATATAGATAAGTGTCAACAATAATAATTCATGATCAAATATATTTGTGTGGATATATATGTCTAGATCATTCCCCAACACATGACGATTGCCAAGAGAAAAAGGTGAAATATAGGAAGTGGTGAAGATCACCATGACTCTTGCATAAAGGTAAGTACTAGAAAGTAAAAGATACGCCCTTCGCAGAGGGAAGCAGAGGTTGTCATGCACTTTTTTTTTTGGATGTGCAAACCCTTAATGCAAAGGAACGTCACGTTGTATTGCCCTTTGTGATAGCAACCTTTATTATGCATTCCTTCGCTTTTATTTCTTTACCATCACAAGTTCGTACAACGCTTATTTTCCCTCACAATAAAAGATCATACATATTTAGGAGCAATTTTTATTGCTTTTTGCACCGATGACAACTTACTTGAAGGATCTTCCTCAATCCATAGGTAGGTATAGTGGACTCTCATGGCAAAACTGGTTTAAGGGTGTTTGGATGCACAAGTAGTATTTCTACTTGGTGCGGAAGTTTTGGCTAGTATGAGGTGGAAGCAAGCACCACATGTTGGAGGATCCATAACAATATAACTTCTATACAAATATACCCAAACATAACTCATTAAGTTGTCTTCCTTGTCCAATTTTAACTAAGTTGTTCGAGTTTGAAAATAATTAATGAGCTCACAATCAAAGAAGATGTCCAAGATAGTATATTTATATGTGGAATCTCTCTTCCTTCAATATTCTTTCGTGAATTGTTCAAGTGACCAAGGCGGTGTCTGCTAACTTTCAAGAAATTTTACCACCTATACTTATTATGTGTGAAGTCATTACTCCCCATGGGATAGGTATATGAAGCATATTTAATTTCAGATTTATGATATTCAATTCATTCAACCATTTACTCATAGGATATAAGTGAAGCCCGAGAGTGAATGACAAACCACTCCAAAAAGATATAAGTGAAGATCAATGAGTAGCCAACAATTAAATAACTATGTGAGGACTCTCTCATCTAAGAATTTCAGATCTTAGGCATTTTATTAAACAGCAAGCAAAAGAAAAATAGCACTCCAAGAATAGCACGCATCATGTGAACGAATAAAAATTTAGGCTCAACATAGGCTAACCGATAATTGTTGATGAAGAGAGGTGGGATGCGTAGCATCCCCAAGCTTAGATGCTTGAGACTTCTTGAAATATTTACTTGGCGTGCCTTGGGAATCCCCAAGCTTGAGCTTTTGTATCTCGTTCAATCCTCTCATATCATGGTTTCACCTATTCTCAAAAACATCATCCACACAAAACTTGAAAAGAACTCGTGAGATAGGTTAGTACACATAATAATAAATCAACACTTTATGTACTGCCAGGACAAGTTGCACAATAATTTTCAAACATTAGGTACTGTATACTATCATTTCCACAATTTATATCTACCAATATAGGCTATGGAAACTATAGGATAAGTAGATAACGAAACTATGACAGCAATCTGTCCAAACAGAACAGTCTGTAGAAATTTATGAAAACAGTGTACTTCTGTAACTCAAAAACTTATGAAAATTTAGGACACAATATAAAATTTATATGACAATACTGTGTAAAAAATTCAGAAACTTTCCACGTTCCAGTAAAATATGAAAATTCAAACACTACAGCAATAGTTTCTGTTTTTACACAGCACACATCAAACATGCAATTCAAGCATCCTAAAAGGCAATTCTTGGAAATTTTTATTGAAAAACAAGATTATTAATAACACCTAACAGAAAATAGCAAAATATAATGACGCTCCAAGCAAAACTCATATTATGTGATGAATAAAAATATAGCTCTAAGTAAGATATACCGATAATGTTGGAGACGAAAGAGGGGATGCCTTCCGGGGCATCCCCAAGCTTAGGCGCTTGAGTATTCCTTCGATATTACCTTGGGGGTGCCTTGGGCATCCCCAATCTTAGATTCTTGTCACTCCTTATTCTCCTCATATCGGTGTCTCACCCAAAACTTGAAAACTTCAATTACACAAAACTTAACGGAACTTCGTGAGAAGGGCTAGTGTAATAAAGATAGATCATTCACTTAGGTACTGTCAATACAAGATTCATAATTGTTCCCACATGATACCTACTGTATTATATCATTTCCATATTTATATCACTCAATATAAGATATGGGAACACTAAAATAAGCAAACTATGCATGCAAAACGGAATCTGTCAAAAACAGAATAGTCTGTGAAGATCTGTAGTATATCCATACTTCCCTGTCTCAAAAAATTCTGAAAAATTAGAATAACCTGAAGAATTTGCCTATCAAGACTGTGTAAAAATTTCAGATCATTATCTCGCTCCAGTAAAAAAGGAAAATTCCTGTACTGGAGTCAAAAGTTTCTGTTTTGGTTCAGCATCAATTCTACTCATCTTGTGAGTCATCCCAAAGGTTTTACTTGGCACTTTATTGAAATAAAACATATAAAACATAGTTACTACAGTATCATAATCATGATAACACACAAAAACAGTAGGGGTAAATATTGGGTTGTCTCCCAACAAGCGCTTTTCTTTAATGCCTTTTTAGCTAGGCATGACATTTTAATGATACTCTTCCAAGCCTAATTCCGATGATAATTTTATTCATACTCTAAAAGATATAAGTGAAGTTCATAGAGCATTCTACAATTAATATAGATTAACCAATATCCAAGCTCAAAATATATAAGTGAAGCACACGAAGCATTCTATAAAGCCATACTCAAAAGATTTAAGTGAAGCACAAAGAGCATTCTAGAAAGCCATACTCAAAAGATTTAAGTGGAGCGCATGAAGCATTCTACAAATCAATGAAGGAAAATCTCATAGTAGAAGGGTGCATAAAGGAAAACAAAAACACTAAATACGCATATCATGTGAACAATACAAAAACCGAGGTATACCGATAATTGTTGAAGAATAAAGATGGGATGCCTTCCGGGGCATCCCCAAGCTTAGATCCTTGAGTCTCCTTGAAATATTTACTTGGGGGGCCTTGGGCATCCCCAAGCTTGAATTCTTGTCTCTCCGTATTCTTCTTATATCGATACCTCCTCGATCTTCGAACACTTCATTCACACAAAACTTAACAAAACCCTCGTGAGATCCATTAGTATAATAAAGCAAAATACTACTTTAATTACTGTTGTGAACTCATTCCAAATTCATATTAGCATTATATCTACTGTAGTCCAACTTCACCATGGTTCATACGCCCCGATACTACCCATAGATTCATCAAAATAAGAGAACAATGCATAGAAAACAGAATCTGTCAAAAACAGGACAGTCTGTAGCAATCTGGAAACTTCGTATACTTTTGTAACTGAAAAAATTCTGAACAATTAGGATAAATTAAAAAATTTGTATAGAAGTACTGTGTAAAAATTTCATAAACTTTTGACGTTCCAGTAAGAAATGTAAATTCATGCACTACAGTCAAAGTTTCTGTTTTTGCACCGCACAAAGCAAACAAGCAATCTAATCATCCTAAAAGCAAATCTTGGCACATTATTTTTATAAAACAACGGATATATACCAGGGGATAATTATTTTTGAGAAGGTTCCATGAAAAATTCTACATTGTTTCCATGAGCATGAACACAAGTGTTCAAGGTCGACCCTCACTTCTCCAACGCACAACCTTCCAATCACTTCTCTTTTTGAAAAACTTCTTAGGCATTAGAGGCAAGTAATTCTTTTTTTGTATTTTTAATTATTTAATTTTTTTGTTTGTTTCACCCATAACTAAATAAAGAAAAAAGGGAAAACAAAATCTACTTAGTGAAGAAAGCAAACAAGCACACACGAGAATATCAACCCCCACGCTATTGCTCCCCGGCAACGGCGCCAAAAAAGAGCTTGATAATCCCCAAGTGCAAGGAATCATCGTAGCAATTTCCAAAGGTGGAAGTGATAAGTATGGAGTGTAGAACCCACAAGGAGCT
The DNA here is from genome assembly GCA_039707655.1 of Elymus sibiricus. Lineage (NCBI taxonomy): Eukaryota > Viridiplantae > Streptophyta > Magnoliopsida > Poales > Poaceae > Elymus > Elymus sibiricus. The sequence continues at coordinate 141,702,889 of CM077673.1, read as the reverse complement.
AAAGGTAAGATCAATATTCTCTCAAGTCCTATCTGCCACTGATACGACTCTACGTACGCCGAACATTTGCTTCCAACTAGAAACGAGAAATAAAACTACGTTGCGGGTATGAAGAGAATAGCTTCGCATGATATCAGAGAACTAAAATATAAAAAAGGTGATGTTATCTTAAATTTAGAATATATTAAAATATATTACAAATAGGGAGTGTGGAATAATGATGGGTCTTTGTGTGGAATTGTCCCAGGCAATTGTTAACAAGATCGGTAATCATTATTGCAATTTTATATGAGGGAGAGGCATAAGCTAACATACTTTCTCTACTTGGATCATATGCACTTATGATTGGAACTCTAGCAAGCATCTGCAACTACTAAAGATCATTAAGGTAAAACCCAACCATAGCATTAAAGCATCAAGTCCCCTTTATCCCATACGCAACAACCCCTTACTCGGGTTTAAGCTTCTGTCACTCTAGCAACCCACTATAAGCGAATCATGAACGCATTGCAACTCCCTATAGCGGGAATCCTTCACGTGTGCGCGGCATGGAAGGCACCATAGGACAGCACCAAAATAAACATACAACTCAAACCAATCTAGATCATCAATCAACCCATAAGACAAAAGAAATCTACTCAAAACATCATAGGATGGCAACACATCATTGGATCACAATATGTGGCATAAAGCACCATGTTCAAGTAGGGGATTACAGCAGGATGCGGGAGTGTGGACCGCTGAAAAGATATGAGGACGGTGATGAAGAAGGTGATGTTGATGAAGATGAGCACCGCGGCGATGGTTCCCCCGATGGCACTCCGGCGCCACCGAGAGAGAGGGGGAGAGGGTCTCCCCCTTGTGCTTCCTCCTCCATGGCCTCCCCCCTAGGTGGGGAGAGGTTCTCCCTCTGGTCCTTGGCCTCCATGGTGATGATGGCCCCTCCGTCTTCCTCCTCCATGGTCTCCGATGATGGTGACCCCCTCCGGCAGGGTGCCGGAGAGGGCCAAGATTGATTTTTCGTGGCTACAGAGACTTGCGGCGGCAGAACTTCTGATCTAGGTTTCTTTCTGGGGGTTACGGGATTTATAGGAGAACTTGGCGTTGGAATCAAGGCAGGGGGACTCCCGAGGGGCCCACAAGCCAGGGGGCGCACCCTAGCGGGGGGGCGCCCCCTAGGCTTGTGGCGGCCTCGGGACTCCTCTCCGGTATCTTTTTGATCCAGTATTTTTTATATTTTCCAAAAATATTCTCCGTAAATTTTTAGCCCATTCCGAGAACTTTTATTTCTGCACAAAAAAATGACACCATGGTAGTTCTGCTGAAAACAGCGTCAGTCTGGGTTAGTTCTAATTAAATCATACCAAAATCATATAGAATTATTGTAAACATGGCATGAATACTTCATAAATTATAGATACGTTGGAGACGTATCAGTTGGCTTCATCTTCTTGATGCGCTCCTTGATCTCATGAAGAGCGGCTTCTCTGGCTTGGGCTGGTCTTGACGGGGAGGTAGCTTTCCCCGGTAGGCTTAGACCATCGGGTCGGAGGCTTACTGTCTGTGCACAAGTCAGGGGGGAATAAACACCCCTGTTTGTGTACCCCGACACCGGCGCGCGGAGCTGCTGCACGAGGTTGAAGGCCTCAGGAAGAAGCTTACCCGAGTAGAAGTTCAGCGGGAGGCCACACTTCAATCCCAGGCCACTGCCGCGGCCGAGCTGGGATCGCTCTAGGAACAGGTGGAAGGTGTTGTGTCTCTCGTGGAGCGGGCGACGGAGGAAGCGAACCAAGCCCGAGGTCGATAGCATATGCTGCGCTCAAAGATGTTTCAGGGCTCGCCAAGCCGTGGGGTCCATCTGCAGGGGGACGTCTCCAGCCCCCTTGTGCCTGACGACGCCGACTATCTTGCTTTTTTCGCCAAGGTCGTGGAGTGGCTTGAGGCGGGCAATGGGAAGGTGGGCGAGCTGATTGAAGGAGAGAGCCGCGACCTTCTATCCCAGGCGCTAACGCGCGTCTTCAGTCATCTCCTTCGCGCCAATCCCAGCTTTGATTTCGAGGCCGTGATGGCCCTTCTTCCTGACGCGATCCACAACACCCTAGGGGAGGCAATGGAAGATTATGCGAGCGCACTGAGCGTGCAGTTCACCCTTGGTGACCACGAGGACCGGGAAGGGTCTGAGGGGCGCGAAGGTAGCGATGACGGCACAAGCGACGCGTCTCCTTAGGCCCCCCTTTAATACTTCTGCTGCTGGTACCAGTTTGTAGTTCCACCGGGGCGTGAAGCCAGCATTTTGTTTTGACCGCTATGCTCCTGTATTTAGTACTTGTGCTTTGTATGGCTTCCTCTGGTGTTACTGTCATGCCTCGGGATACGGAGATGCGACTCTTGCGCGAGGCCGTTGTCAGTAACCTAGGTCGCGCTGCCCGGGCGAGGCCTGCCGGCCTTAGGGGTATGGCGCACCCTCATCGTCTTACTCATGTGCGTCGCGCGAGAAAATTAGGCACCGAAGGTCCTGGCGAGGTTGGGCGCGTGGGGGCGGGCCAGTGTCCCGAATCCCACACGTTGGGGTTCCGGTGTCATGGGGGCCGACCCGGGCGTAGGCACCATGCCTCAGCCCCTGTTCGCGCGACGCCCAAGAGGGAGATGTTGAGCGCGCGTGGTTTTGAAAAGGGAAATCCAACAAAACTCCATAGAAATCCGAAAAACCAAAGTCTTTATTAAAACGGTGGATAAACTCGTTTACAAGCAAAAAGAGATGCGGCTGCCGTGTCCTGCACGGGTCAGCCTGGGGTTAGTGTAGCCCGCCGGGCATTCTTGGTCTTCCCCTGCAGCGCGATGCATGGGGCTTCCACTTGGACGTGGGGATGGTTGTTCTGCCAGCGCGATGCATGGGGCTACCACCGGGGAATGAGGCTTCCACTAGGGCATGGGCATAGCCGCGGTTCGGCAGATACTCTGGTAGCACGGAACATGGGGCTTCGACTTGGGCATGGGCGGGAGTCCCCCGAGGCCGTAGCTCGGCCGGTCGGGAGACTCTGAGGCGTATACAGTCCCATTTGTTCTTACGTGAGAGTGTCACGGGTATAACTTGCAAAGGTGTTGGATGTTCCAAGTGTATGGCACTGGAATCCCACCCTCCGTCTCCAGGCGGGCGGTGCCTGGCCTAGAGAAATAGGCGATCTTGAAGGGGCCGTCCCACATGGGAGAGAGCTTGTGGAGGCCCTCCCTGGAGAGGACCCGCCACATGATGAGGTCCCCGACCTCGAGGGTGTGGGGGCGGATGTTGCAGCTATGGTAGCACCGCAAGGCCTGCTGGTACCTTGCGGCGCGGAGGGCGGCCTGGCGGCGGGCCTCCTCAAGGAGTAAAAGGTTGAATCCCCACGAGTCATCTAGACGCGCCTCGTCGAACGCCAAGACCCGCGGGGACCCATGCTTAAGCTCCGAGGGGAGGACCGCCTCCGCCCCGTAGACGAGGAAGAAGGGGGTTTCGCCGTTGGGATAGTCGTCGTGGTGCGGATAGACCACAGCATGGACTGCAGCTCATCCAGCCACCCCTCCCGCAGGTCTCAAGCTTCTTCCTAAAGCTCCTTGTCTTGAGGCCCTTGAGGACCTCGGCATTGGCGTGCTCCACCTGTCCATTGCTGCGCGGGTGTGCCACGGAAGCGTAGCATATTTGCATACCAAGGTTAGCGCAATATGACTTGAAAAGGCCACTTGTGAACTGAGAGTCATTGTCCGTGATGATGCAATTGGGGACGCCGAACCGGCATACGAGACCTTTGATGAACCTGACGGCCGAGTAAGCCGGGATGGTGCGGACGGGCTCAACCTCCGCCCACTTAGTGAACTTGTCGATGGCTACGTAGAGGTAGCGGTACCCGCCAGTCGCGCAGGGGAAAGGGCTAAGAATATCCAGCCCCCATACCGCGAAGGGCCAGGAGAGTGGGATCGTCTGCAATCCCTGCGCGGGCTAGTGGATCTGCTTGGCATGGAACTGGCAAGCCTCGCTGGACCGGACCAGCTCGGCGCCATCGCGAAGTGTTGTAGGCCAATAGAAGCCGCTGCGGAACACCTTACCGGTGAGGGTGCGCAACGAAGAGTGATGCCCGCAATCTCCCCCATGGATGTCGGCGAGCAGCTCGCGCCCTTGCTGTTCTGAGATGCAGCGCAGCGAGACGTCGTTGGGCCACCTTCGGTACAGCTCGCCATCCCGCAGACAGTACGCGGTGGCTTGGCGGGCGACATGCTAAGCTTCTGCATCGTCTGTGGGGAAGTCGCTGCGGAGCAGGTAGGCCTTGAGCTCGACGGTCCAATCGCCCTCTTGAGGTTCCAACGCTAGCAGTAGGCGGTCTCCCGAAGGCGGGCCGCAGTCCGACGCACCTGCCGGCGACGCGGGTGGCAGCTCCTTCAGCAACACAGTGCCAAGGACGAGCGGCGCAGCCGATGGCTTGACGATCCTTTCCTCGAAAATGCCGGGGCATTGGGGCTTGCGGTGAGACGCTCATTTGGCGATGTAGTCGGCCTCCTGATTAGCACCATGCGGGATATGCTGCAACTCCAAACCGAGCAAGCATTTCTCAAGCTTGTGTACCTCTTCCAAGTACGCCGCCATGTGCTCGTCCTTCGGCTTGTACTTTTTGTTGGAGAAGTTGACGAGGAGCTGAGAGTCGGCCTTGACGACAAGGTACTTGATTCTGTGGGCGGAGGCGGCCTTGAGGCCGGTGATGAGGCCCTCATACTCTGTGATGTTGTTGGAGACCTTCTCGTCATGCCCAAAGCACAGCTGGATGGCGTAGCGCAGCTTGTCGCCCTTTGGCGAAGCGAGCATGATGCCAGCCCCAGCGCCCTGCATGGAAAAAACGCCGTCGAAGCACAGGACCCAGTCGCTGGGTGCCTAATCCCCAGGCAAGAGGGATTCGCCCTCGCGAGGCTCCTCCTCGCCCGAGGCTGTCCACTCTGCCACGAAGTCTGCCAGGGCTGCACCTTTGATTACCTTGGTGGTACAGAATTCTAGCTCGAATGCCTGCTGTTCGATTTTCCATTCGGCGACCCTGCCTGCAGCGTTGGGGCTACGGAGAATCTGCTCTAAGGGGTATGCGAAGATGACCCTGATAGGGTGCCCTTGGAAATAGCGACGCGGTTTCCTGGAGGCCATGAGGAGTTTCTGCTGCATGGGGTAGCGCTCGCGTACATCCCTCAGCACCGTGCTGACGTAATACACAGGGCGCTCGACGTGGCGTGTTACCATGGTGTCCATGTCGTCATCGCCGGAGGGCTCGAGGTGTAGGACCGTGGGGGCTCCCAGAGGCGTGGCGTCGGGGGCCGCAAGGGCCGCAGGGAGCTTCACGCCTTGTGCCTCCAGAGGAAGTGCGACCTCCTGAGGAGGAGCGGCATCCCCCTGAAGTGTGCCCTCAGCCGACACCGTCAGGGCCTGAGAAACCTCAAGCGATGCTTTCTGCGCGGTCTTCTTCTTGGCGCGGGCTTGCTCTTCTCGCTCCACCACAAGGGCCACGCTGGCCGTTTGCGGGGTGGCCGCCAAGTACAGCAGCAGGCGCTCGCGTGGGCTCGGCGCGACCATTACAGGAGAGCTTGTGAGATACTGCTTGAGGTTCGCAAAGGCCGCGTCCGCTTCAGGGGTCCACACGAACGCCCCGACTTCTTCATGAGCTTGAAGAACGGTAACGCCCGCTCGCCAAACTTGGAGTGAAGCGCTCGAGGGAGGCTAGGAACCCTGCTAGCTTCTGCATTTCCTTGAGGGTCCGAGGGGTTGCATCAGCTCGATGGCCTTAACCTTTTCGGGATTCGCTTCGATTCCCCGATGGGACACGAGGAAGCCGAGCAGCTTGCCGGAGGGGACCCCAAAAATGCATTTGTCGGGGTTGAGCTTCAGGTTGACCTTCCGTAGGTTGGAGAAAGTTTCTTCTAGGTCTTCGATGAGCATCTTGGCGTCACGCGTCTTAACCACAATGTCGTCGACTTAGGCCTCCGCGTTCCTCCCCAGCTGGGGCCCCAGCGCGATGTGCATCAGCCGCTGGAAAGTGGCACCAGCACTCCTTAGGCCGAAAGGCATGCTCACATAGCAGAACACCCCACTAGGGGAGATAAAGGCCATCTTCTCGTCATCCTCTACCGCCATCTTGATCTGGTGGTAGCCCGAGAAGGCATCCAAGAAGCACAGTAGATCGCAGCAAGTGGTGGAATCCACAATCTGATCGATGCGCAGAAGCGGGATGGGATCCCGGGGGCAGGCCTTGTTGAGACTGGTGAAATCGATGCACATCCGCTCCTTGCCGCCCTTATTGGGGACGACGACAGGGTTGGCGAGCCACTGCGGGTAGCGCACCTCGCGGACGACCCCTGCATCTTGTAGTTTTTGCACTTCTTGAACAATGAAGTGCTGCTTTTCCGGTGCCTGGTGTCGTGCTTTCTGCTAGATGGGGCGCGCATTGGAGCACACCGCCAGGTGGTGCTCGATCACTTCCCTCGGGAGCCCGGTCAGATCCGTCGCCTTCCATGCAAACACATTCACGTTTGCCCTGAGGAAGGTGATGAGTGCCCTCTCGTGCTCGGGGGCGAGGCCGGCGCCGATGGTGAAGGTGTAGCCCGAGTCGCCGCCGTCGAACGGCACCTTCTTGGTCTTAGTTCGGCTCTGAGAGAACAAATACTTCCTTCCTACTGGCGCTATCTCGGGGGGCGACGCCTCGCCCCCGTCAACCGGTCGTGCGGCCGCGGCCGCGGCGGCGGCTTTGTAAGCACGCCCAAGGCAGCTGACCGCGTCCTTCTCATCGCACTTGATGGTCATGACACCGGCGCACCTGGGTATCTTGATGACATTGTAACCCGGGTGGGTCGCCGCCATGAACTTGAGGAGCGTCGGGTAACCCAGGGTGGCATTGTACGGAAGACCAACACGCGCCACATCGAAGTCAATGAGCTCGGTGCGGTAATTGTCGCGCGTGCCGTAGGTGACGGGGAGGCGTATCTGCTCGTGGGGGGCCGCGGTCCCGCCGACCACCCTGGAGAAGGGCCTGGTTAGCTTCAGCTTGTCGTAGAGCACCTGGAGTAGCTCGAAGGTCGCGACGGATATGATGTTGATTCCTACGCCCCCGTCTACGAGAGTCTTGGTAACCGTGACGTTGCTGATGGTGGGAGCGCCCGCAGCAGCAGCGGACTTTGGGTGATCTTCTGCGTCGAAGGTGATGCCGCGCAGGGTCCAGCTAGGCGACTGCGCGGGCCCGTGCTCCCCACGGGTAGCGCTCACTCTGTGGAAGGAAGGCTTGAAGTGGCGGTCGGCGACCGGGGCCTGGGCCCCGCCAAGGATGCATGCCACCGAACGCCTCTCTCGGCACGCCCCGACACCCCCGCTGAGCATGAGCGCGTCGCCTCGGGGCTCGGCCGAGCAGACGCATCGGGAGAGGCGCACCGCGGCTTCCGTGCGCGACATTGGAAGGCGGGGCGAATGGGAGGGCGCTCGGGTTCCCCCTGTCACGGCGACCGGGTCGGTGGCCGCCGTAATCTTGGCGCTAGCAGAGTAGTGTCAACTACCTCGGCCGATCGGGGCAACCTGAGCAGTCCGGGCCACCCTGCGCTCAGCGCGCACAGGGCCAGCGTCGGCCATGGGGCTGGTGAAGCCGGAGTCGCAACGGAGCTGGAGAACGTCAACACACATCTACATGTTGCGCCAAATGTCAGAATCGGGGCTCTGGGGACCCAAAGAGGTTCGAACACTAGGGTACACTCGCTCTGCTGCCCTACTCTACTTCGCAAACTCACGGCCACTCTCCGGCGGCTCGAGCTAAGGAAGATGAACAAGGGACACACGGTTTACCTAGGTTTGGGCCACCTCGCAGTGTAAAACCTTACTCCTGCTTGGTGGATTGCTTGAGGATGAGGATGAGTACAAAGGTGTGTTCTTACTTGCCCGGGGCTCTCTTTCTACGGTGGTTGGTCCCTACTCTTATATTGGCCTTGGTCGTCTTCCCCCGAAAATACAAGGCGGGAAGGGTTTCCACAACGGCCAGTTTGAAGGGCCACAAGACTGCAGCCTATCCTGACAGAAGGTGCTCTTCGCCTACCAAAGCTCCTGGTCGTGACACGCTTGTGGGCTCAAGACTGACCTCCGTCCTGCCAAGCCTCCGGTCTTGGTCCTCTTGCACAAAAAGTGAAACCTTTGGGGATTGCATAGGGAGACCGTGAGCTGGCGCTGCTTCCCTATAACCAAAGAGGAAAGCCTCTATGTCCGTGCCCGCTGGCACCGCTCCTGGCACCGCTCGGCACGGCACGCATCACCCATGTGCGGGCGCAGGGTTGCGGAATCCTGCCAGGCCTGCTCCAGACAGACCCGCCTCCTGAGGGCGTCATGGACAGCCTCGCGGAGAAGCCTTGTGAAGTACTTAACAGGGACGCCGCCTCGCACCACGCGAGGCATTGGCCCTCACGAGAACCAGCTCCGTGAAGCCCGAGGGTCAGGCCACTCAGTACTTAAGGCAAGCCTCTCGTCTTGGGCTGTAGGCAGACGGGCCTAGGCACCCCCAGTCCCAAAGGCCCGACAAATACCAAGCAGATCGATTTAACGCCAGGCGATTCGTCCAAGCAGTTCACTATTGGGACCGGCTTGGATCCCAAATAGGAAACCGCGCTCATCGAGTTCATCCGTGAGAATCGGGACATATTTGCATGGAAACCTTGTGACATGCCCGGAGTCCCGAGAGAACTCGCTGAGCACCACCTTAATGTGGATCCAAAGATGAAACCAGTATGTCAATACCTTCGTCGTTTCAACGAGGAGAGACGCAAGGCCATCGGAGAAGAAGTAGCCCGGCTCCTAGCTGCCGGTTTTATTGTTGAAGTTTTCCATCCTGAATGGTTGGCTAACTCGGTGCTTGTTCTGAAAAAGAACAATACTTGGCGCATGTGCGTTGACTAGACAGATCTCAACAAAGCTTGTCTGAAGGATCCTTTTGCTCTCCCATGTATCGATCGGATCGTTGACTCCACGGCGGGTTGTGAGCGTCTGTGTTTCCTAGATGCATACTCCGGCTATCACCAGATCAAGATGGCTGTTGAGGATCAGGAGAAGATGTCTTTCATCACTCCTTTTGGTGCCTTCTTCTATGTCTCTATGCCTTTTGGGCTTAAGAGTGCAGGGGCGACTTACCAACGTTGCGTCCAGAATTGCCTTCAACCACAGATTGGGTGTAATGTTCACGCTTATGTCGATGACATGATGGTGAAATCTAAGAAGAAGGAGACGCTCTTGGAGGACATCAAGGAGACATTTGATAATCTTCAAGTGTACCAGATGAAACTTAATCCGGCAAAGTGTGTTTTTGGTGTTCCTGCTGGCAAGCTGTTTCGATTCCTAGTTTCTGAGTGAGGCATCAAAGCTAACTCGGACAAGATCAAGGCAGTAACTTCACTAGCTAAGCCAGCAAATATAAACCAGGTTCAACGCTTGGCGGGTCGCAGAGTGGCTTTAAGCCATTTCATAAGCCCCCTGGGAGAAAAAGCTATTCCTTTTTATCAACCGCTGAAGAAGATAGGCGATGTTAAATGGACTGATGCCGCTAATGAAGCCTTTGAAGCGCTCAAGCGGCAGCTTGTTAACCCGCCCATCTTAGCCGCCCCTGCTGACAAAGAGCCAATGCTCATGTACAATGCTACCAATTCCAAAGTTGTGAGCGTGGCGGTTGTTGTTGAGCGGAAAGAGGAAGGGATGGAATATCCGGTTCAACGCCCAGTTTACTTCGTCAGCAAAGTTTTAACTTTGTCCAAGCAGCGGTACCCGCATTGGCAAAAGCTGGTCTTCAGAGTCTTTATGGCAAGCCGGAAAGTTGAAGCACTATGTCCAGAAGCACCCAATCATTGTGGTCAGTTTGGCACCCCTTGGCGAAATCATTCAAAAAAAACCAGGAGGCCACTGGTCGGATTGCTAAGTGGGCTATTGAACTTGGTGATCACCATCTAAAGTATGTTCCTCGAACCGCCATCAAGTCCCAAGCACTGGTGGATTTCATCAATGATTGGACAGAGATGCAGATTCCATAAGATAGGCCAGATAACACGTACTGGACAATACACTTCGCTGGATCCAGACAGTTGGAGGGCTCGGGGGACTGGAGTTATATTGTCTTCTCCATGAGGTGATAAATTTTGTTATGTTCTACGGCTCATGTTCCCTTGTACTAACAATGTAGCTGAATACGAGGCCCTCCTACACGGACTCAGAATTGCTAAAGAGATGAATCTGAGCCGGGTCATGTGTTTGGGCGACTCTGATTTGGTGGCTCGGCAAGTTTCAGGGACATGGGATTCTAAGGACCCACTGATGGCGGCTTACCGGCGAGCGGTCTCTGATGTGGCGGGTCATTTTCAAGGCTATCAAGTCGATCATATAGATCGCCGGCTTAACGAGGCGGCCGATGCCCTGTCACGACTCGGCTCACAAAGGAAGCCGGTTCCCCCCAATGTCTTTTTAGAAGTCCTTCATAATCCTTCGGTCAAGTTGCCATCTGAGGAGGACATAGCTATTCCTGACGGGAGGCACACTTAGTGGCGGCTCTCCATGCTAGCCCTGACTAGACTATGCTATATCTGGCTTATATGACTCGAGGCGAGCTCCCACCTGAGGAAATTATCGCTCGACAGATAATTCGGCGGTCCAAATCAATGACTATGATCAATGGTGAGTTACATCGGCGAAGCAGCACTGGCGTGTTTCAGCATTGTGTTTCCCCTGAGGAAGGCTAGGAGATTCTTAATGAAATCCATGCTGGCGACTGTGGACATCATGCCGGCTCATGATCACTGGTGGCAAAAGATTTTCGACATGGGTTTTATTGGCTGATGGCTCACGCAGTAGCAGAAGAAATTGTGTGCAAATGCGATGGGTGTCAAAAGTTTGGTCGATAGGCTCAGGAGTTGCGTATGATCCCAATTACTTGGCCGTTCGCAGTTTGGGGGCCTGACATGGTTGGCCCGTTCAAACCGTCTTCTGACAAGAAGACCCACCTCTTGGTGGCGGTTGATAAATTCACCAATTGGGTAGAAGCAGAGCCAGTTAGTAGTTACAATGCAGAAACTGCGGTCAAGTTTTTGAAAAGTTGATTTTCCGTTTTGGCTACCCTCACAACATTATCACTGATAACGGTACCAATTTGTCCAAGGGAGCCATGGAACAGTTTTGTTAATGAGAGCACATCCGGCTTGACCTGGCAGCAGTTGCACATCCACGGTCCAATGGACAGGCCGAACGAGCTAATTAGGAGATCCTCAGAGGGATCAAACCCCAGCTTATGGTGCCACTTGAGCATACTCTGGGTTGTTGGGTTGAAGAACTCCTCGCAGTACTTTGGAGTATTTGTACAACTCCAAATAGATCCACTGTATACACACCTTTCTTCCTGGTTATGGAGCCGAGGTGGTTCTACCAAGTGATATTCGCCATGACTCGCATCGTGTTACTGCCTATGTTGAGGTAGACAGTGAGCTAGCACATCAAGATTCCCTGGATGCCTTGGAAGAAGAACATGACTTAGCGGCAACCAGATCTGCCATATATCATCCAGACCTACGTCACTATCATAGCCTTAGAGTCCGAAGCCATACTTTTCAAGAAGGCGACTTAGTGCTACGTCTAATTCAAGATCAGACAAGGATGCACAAACTTTCCGCACCTTGGGAGGGTCCTTTCGTCATCAGCAGAAACCTCAATAACGGTTCATATTATCTGGTGGACTTACGAAAAGGATCATACACTTCTAAGGAGGAGACAACCCGGCCCTGGAACATTGCTCACCTGCGGCCTTATTATGCGTAAAGAGCCACCGGCTCCCTTTTGTAATTTTCCCCTCCCTTGCAAATTCCGTATATACTTCTTTATGTTCAAATATAATAAAGTTGGCACCCCCGAAAATCGGGGTATCTGTCGTTTCAGACTAGAAATTGAGCATGAGTCTTTATTGTTTGCAACATAGGTCACTTGGGGGCTTCCAACTCATTGAGTTTAGCTTTCTCACCCTCTTGACCTAGCAAAACATCCATAATATATGGTTAAACCTGCTTGTATGCTTGATGCGACTCCGATCAGGTGACCCCATGTACTCTTGCAAGTCAATCCTTTCTAGGACCCTGAACTTCCCAAGGTTAAAACACCGGCTTGAGTCACGTGAGAGCCGGCATACACAAAGCTAGAATAAACCATGGGTTATCATACTCGCTTCATTGAAGCAAGACTTGAGCCTCGAAAGCCAGTCTCTTTTTGTCGAGTCTCATTGAGCCGGCCTATTAACAGTACTTCATATAAATAAATTTTTTATTATCACATTATGCATTTTCAAGAACAACATTGTCCCTATTACCGGCTCATATATGAGCATCCGGGTTAACAAACCGCGGTGCTATTATGACCAGGTTTAAATCGCCTATTCACAATATCATTGTGGAAAGGTTCAACAGACTTGGGCCTCGAAAGTCAAGTTCTTTTGCCGACTTGTTTTTGACTTATTATTTCTGTTTCAATCAAGCAACTCATTGAGCGCAACAAAAGTGATATTCGAAGATAAGCAAAAGCGCAGTATAAATCCTTACTGAGCAAACAGCTGAAAAGATTGGAGTTCTACACCAACAAAGGTGCACACATGCACGATGGCACGACCAAGAATTTCAAAGAATTTTTAAGACTACCCTTATTACAGGCCCATTAAGATGCCGCATAGTACTCAAGTTTTCCCAAATTAGTTGGGGGCTAGCTCAGTTTGGCGACTCATTCATCTTCGGAGATGCCTTCATGCCTTCTCCTCATCAGCCGCCTCTGGATATGAATCCACCAGCTCATCATCCTCGTCAACCTGCTGGCCCTTCTGTTCCATTGAATTGAGTTCAACGATTCAAAATTGGACGTTCCCTCAACAAGAGATGATGCATCAACATCAGGAGCAAAAGGTCTCTTACGCCAGGGAGGCACCAACTCAGACGGCTCATCTTTTGGCGCATTGATACACTCGTTATCATTGGAGTATGCAGGATGGTACTTCGAGAGGTCAATCTCTTCAGCTATAAGAGTCGCCAGTGGCCGAGTCTCTGTGACACACTTAGTGTAGTCTGAATGACTAAACATGGAGCCATCGAGTTTGAACTCATGAAAGCCGCCTTTTAAGAGCTCCAAATCTAGTTCAGGTAAATATGCCTTCGCTCGAGCAAGAGCCATATTTTCTCCTCCTCGAGCCGCCGCTCTCTGGGTCTCGATGACCCATTGTGGCACGGTGGAAAGCTATTTCAACATGTCCTTAATACTTCTTGGCGGGTGTTTTAGATTCTTCACCGCCATAATGGAGTAAGCAGCTCCTGTGAACAGTTCCTCTACATATGTGAAAATGGCCTTCAACTTCACAATAGGCAGCTCTACAAGATTATGGTCTTCCCGCCCTGCAAATAGAGCAAAAGAGAGACAATGAGCCATCGAACAATCGTAAGTCGGTAAATTACAAAAGAGAGACAGAAGACATACCGAAGATTGCCGTCAACATCTAGTTTATCTGTTTCATAAGAGTGGCATATTTCTCCTTCAATGGGTCGAGCTTCTTTTCAGCCTTTTCAGCACGTTTTAAAAGGGGGCCTTTTCTGCCTCAAACAGCTTTATGGCTTGTTCAAGGCATTCATTAGCCTATCATCTAGATTCCTCAAAACGAGCTGCCATGAGCTCAGCATCAGCTTTCAGCTTTCTCTCTTCTTTGAGCCATTTCTGCAGTTTCACAACAACCGACTCAACATCCTCAACATACTCCTGACAGATATACAAGAAGTATCAAGAAATATTTCTACAACAGCTTCAAGCCACCTTATGATGGATTACTTCTTTTTTATATATTATCAAAGTCCCATGCAGATTGCAAGCAATATCCCTGACACTTGGCGGCTAATGCATGCCAGTTTTTTCTTAAAAATCTTAGCATGGAAAGAGCCGACTCATCTCAAGAAGGTGATTCGGCCCTTGGGGGCTACAGTTCGAATTCTTTAAAGTATTAACAAGACCCGACTCATCTCTAGAAGATGAGCCGGCCCTTGGGGGCTACAGGTCGAATTCTTTAAAGTATTAACAAGACCCGACTCATCTCAAGAAGATGAGCTGGCCCTTGGGGGCTACAGGTCGAATTCTTTAAAGTATTAACAAGACCCGACTCATCTCAAGAAGATGAGCCGGCCCTTAGGGGCTACAGGTCGCATTCTTTAAAGTATTAACAAGATCCGACTCATCTCAAGAATATGAGCTGGCCCTTGGGGGCTACATGTCGAATTCTTTAAAGTATTAACAAGACCCGACTCATCTCAAGAAGATGAGCCGGCCCTTGGGGGCTACAGGTCGAATTCTTCAGAGTTTTAACAAGACCCGACTCATCTCAAGAAGATGAGCCGGTCCTTGGGGGCTACAGCTATAGGTCATATTTATTTTATGGAACCAGTTTACCATAATAAGCTGGTCCTTGGAGGCTAATGACAGTATAAAGATAGTGGTAAAACAAGAAGCTTACCTCATACTTCTCCTTCATAGCATTTATCATGCTGATTTCAATTTCCCGTCTCTCAGACAACCAGGTCAAGAATTGCTGGTATAAATCTTCAGTACCAAGTGCAGACAACTCTGGACTCTCCAGTTTGGCTTTCCCTTTATTCAAGACAACCGGCTCATCCTTAGCCACAATTTTAGCCAAGGAGGTGGAAACAATTCGAACTTGGAAACTCTCCTTAAAAATAATAACATCTGGAAGACTTGTTTCTGCCGTCGCCATAGGATCATCCAAGTGAATGGCCTGGAAGGACGAATCGGACTAGGCAGATGGGCAGACCGGTTCATCCGTCCTGGGCGTCTCAACATCGTGGGCCTCAGGTGGTATATCCATACAGACCGGCTCATCCGTCCTGGACGTCTCAACGTCGATTGCCACCTTAGCCATAACGTCTTTTTCCTTCTCTACAAAGGGGTCAGTTCCTGTGGTTGTTTTCACCGGCGGGGGGTCTAAAATGTTTTGGTTTGCAGCACCAGAAAATGACCGCCAGGCCGCTTCGACGAAGTAGCCTTGGCCCTATGATTGCAAAAATCAAATATTATGCTAAGGAAAATATAGCTCAAGGCTTAAAACGACATAAGTCAACAATGCAAATTCAGAAGCTTACTCGTGGTTGCTGTTGAAAGTGGGAAGCTGCGTTGCAGTTGAGTCGTCCGAAGATGGAGGGGAGGCTTGATAAAGTGAATTCAAAGGACTAAGAGGTTGCTTAAACAAACCAGCTCTCAGACGAGAATTGGTTGGACTATGAGGCACCTCGAGGCGTGGTTTGTGAGCCGGCGGTGCATGAGACAAACCAGGGTCTAAGTCGCCCGAACCACTCCGGGTCTTGCATTTTGATGAGCTAGCAAATTGTACTTTCTTCAAAAGAAAATCAAGAGCCAAGTGAGCATCTGGGTGTGTCAACTTAACCTTTTGGATGGTTTGTCTTGGCTTTCTAGGAATAAATGTTTCTGAAGAACTGGAGGAGATTGGAGTTACCTCAATTTCGCCGGCTTGGCTAGATTCCGAGTCACCCTGATAAGAAGGCACGTCAGCAAGCTCAACAAACAGACGGCCAGGAGAATCAAGTTCTACCTCGGATTCCTCCCCCGAAGACGAAACAGGGGTCGGGTCATATTTTTTACCCGACGAGGGAACGGGGGCTTGAGGTGTGACCTTCCAGAAAATAGAGTTCTCCTACTGCATATAAAACATGCGGTAAGGAACGATGCGTCAAAGTAAATTGATAAAAGACAGCAAAAATAATCAATACCGGAGGTGGCGGGTTGAGCAGATAAAAGGGACCCAAGCCGGTAACACTGCACTGGTTCCTTCAGTCAGAAAAGAACCTCTTTGTTTCTTTGTTGAGGGCGTCATCAGTCAGACCCTCACGAGAGAAGCGCTGAGGATTAGATGAGGCCCCTGAGTAATCACACATCAAGCCGTCCCTTACACTGACAGATTGGATTCGCCAATTTAGCCAACAATGAATCGGATCAATGCCGGTTAAGCCATGTGCGGTTAGAGCTCTCAATTTTGTATGAAGAGGTGCTAATGGAGCGCTCTCTTCATCTGTTGGCCAAACAGGAAATTCCACGTAGCTGCTGAGCCTTTCCAGTCTGAAACCCGGCAGGGGATTCTCTCCCTCGGGTGCAGTATTTTCGCAATAGAACCAGGTCTTGTTCCATCCTTTCGAATGACTCACTAGATTTGATTCAGGAAAGGCGCTTTTCTTCCTCTTTTGAATGGAAACTCCACCAAGTTAACAGGCAACACCATTCTTCACCTCAGTCTGACGGTTGAGATAAAAGAATTCCCTAAAAAGGGTCACAGACGGCTCAACTTGGAGATATACCTCTCATAACACTTGGAATTGACAAATATTTGTCATGGAATCCGGACCAATGTCTTGAGACCTGAGTTTGAAGAAGTGCAAAAGGTCTCTCAAGAATTTTGAGCCGGGAGGACGGAAACCTCTACGCAGATGATTAGTAAAAACAACAACTTCTCCTTGCCGCGGCTGTGGGTACGACTCTTCTTTGGAAGCCCGCCACTCTATGACTTGTCGAGCCGGCAAGAAACCTTGGTCCACAAGGTTATCTAAGGTAAGCTTGGATTCTTTGGTCTTGGCCCAGTTACAGACTTTGGAGTTCTTAGGAGCCATGGCGGGTTATAGAGCAACTACAAGAGCGACAAGAAAAATCAGTCGGTGTGAATTAGAAGTCGCCTATAATAATTTGCTATTTTAAGCCTACAAAATCAAGGGAGGTCAAAGGCATATCTCCAACCAACTTAGCGAGAGGATTGGCTCACAAATAGATTTCTACGAAGACTTTCTTTCGGATGGATCTAACTAAATGAGGAAAAACAATGAAATATGCGTTCTAGCTGGCGGAAAGAACGAAACTACAGTGTTCAAAGGATACCCTCGGTTGCTCATTTTAGATCAACTTATGAGGAAAAAAAGGCGGAGACCATAATAAAGCTATGCAATACTAAGGAATATCGAGTGCGTGGATCTACAAACTACATATCGGACGAACGCGACGAACATGGTATGAACACTGGATGAGTCAAACCCTAATGAGAGGGGTTCATACCAGATCTTGTTGCAACAAAAATGGAGATGGCTGTACTCGCTCCGGCGATTGCGAGAAGACTTGGGAATGTTGATGACGGAGATGAAGATCCCGATGATGCCTCCGAAGCTCCGGTGGTGTTCGGTCGAAGAAGGAACAAGAGGAAGAAGATGACGGGAAAGTTATCACAGGGGCTCAGTGGACTTATTTATAAGGAGGGAAAACGGAATGACGCTGTGAAAGGCGAAACGGCTGCGGTAAATTTGTGGCTAGAAGTGCGCCTCGATTTTTGCATCGGCCTGGATTTGGCGCAGTTTTCAAAAGATTCGTTATGATGACTTTGAAGGGCAACGGTAAGCAAGGATGACATCACTGATGTACAGGCGCTGCAAAAATAACAAGTCTGGAAGTATTGCGAGCCGACACTTTGGGATCCATGAAGAACACATATGCAAGCAGATGATAAGCCGCCAAAAGAAGGTAAAGGAAATTGACATGAATAAATTCAAATCAATCTGGGGCCTAATGTCAGGGATATAACCCCGCGGTATAACCCGTCCTATTTGGCCAGGTCAATGTAATGGCGGTTCTGGCATTATATTCAAGATGGGTCGTGTCGTCAAGATATATAAGGCGAACAAGGCGGTTACTAAGTAAGCCACTGGGCGGCCCAAGCGCGTGGAGACGGCAACTCACGGACCACAGG
Organism: Elymus sibiricus; assembly: GCA_039707655.1. Classification (NCBI taxonomy): domain Eukaryota; kingdom Viridiplantae; phylum Streptophyta; class Magnoliopsida; order Poales; family Poaceae; genus Elymus; species Elymus sibiricus. The sequence continues at coordinate 141,685,058 of CM077673.1, read as the reverse complement.
GCAGAAGACGCTTGAAGATTCCTTGCTCGAGAGGCAAGGCGTGTTAGATACATGGTAGGTTACAAGTTGTAATATGACTCGGATTCTATTGTAAACCCTAGGGTCTCGACCTGTATATAAAGGCGAGCCCTTAGGGCCGAAAGTCTCAAGTTACATACCCTCGAAAGCTAGGTTAGTGATTCCACACCATTGTAATCGAGATCATCATCAATATAGACACAAAGCAGGACATAGGCTATTACCTCCATCGGAGGGGCCGAACCTGGGTAAACTCGCCTCCCGTTCCCGTTTAACCCCTTTGAGTCGCCACTTAGCGGCGATGGCCTCACTCCTAAGTCCTTGCACGAGGACATCTGCCATGAAAAAACCACGACACTTTCTATTGCTCTTGAGGAAGAGCGAGGTCTTCGTTTGGGTCTTGAGGAGCCACACAACGATGATCTTGCTAAATTACGAAAAGATCATGATCATGCTATTGTTCGTACTCATGTGCTCAAATCTGAAAAGCTTGCACTTGTGGTTGACCATGATAGACTCAAAGAGGAGTTTGGCACACTCGACAAAGCTCCCAAGGCTTTGAAGAATGCTCATGCCTCTCTTAAGGAGTCTCATGATCAACTTCAAGTAAAACTTACTAAGGAAATAGCCACATGTCCTCCTTTTGTGTTAATTGATAATACCAATGCTACTAACCCTTGTTCACCTTGTGGAGGAAAATTCTATGTTGAAAGAGCAACTTGAGAAAGGCCTTGTGACATATATGCAAGGTTAGAAGAATCTCAATGACCTTTTGAGCAATCAATGGGAAGTTGTAGCAAAAGAAGGAATTGGGTATGCAGCCAATTCTAAGAAGAAGAAGAACTTGAAGACAAAGCAACCTCACCCACTCAAGGAAACCTTTGTCAAAGTGGGGAATGTTTCTCATGAGAAGAAGAAGGACAAGGTTGTGGGTGGTGATGTCAAGAAGGGCAAGACCACCCCTTCCAACAAAGCTGACAATTTTAACCACTCTTATGTTTTATGTCGTGCTAGTGATGGGCATGTTTATGCCAAATATGTTCGTTCTTCTAATGAGTACATTGAATGGTCTATTGGGGTTCCTAAGACCCTTGTTACTAATATGGAAGGACCCATTAAAGAATATGTCGTGGTTTTGTCACGACAGATGTCCTCATGCAAGGACTTAGGTGTGAGGCCATCGCCGCTAGGTGGCGACTCAAAGGGGTTAAATGGGAACGAGAGGCGAGTTTACCCAGGTTCGGCCCCTCTCGATGGAGGTAATAGCCTACGTCCTGCTTTGTGTCTATATTGATGGTGATCTCGATTACAAGGGTGCGGAATCGCTAACCTATCTTTCGAGGGTGTCTAACTTAAGTCTTTCGGCCCTAGGGGCTTGCCTTTATATACAAGTCAAGACCCTAGGGTTTACAACAGAGTCTGAGTCATATTGTGACTCGTAACCTATCATGTCTCTAACATGCCTTGCCTCTCAAGCAAAGAACCTTCCGGTTTCTTCTACCCTGTGGGCCTTGAGTCGCCGTCTCCACGCGCTTGGGCCGCCCGGTGGTTTACTTAGTAACCGTCGTACTTGTTTTACCTTTACAACACGGCCCATCTTGAGCATCCTTCTAGAGCCGCCACTACACTGACCAGACCCAGTAGGGCGGGTCATACCGTGGGGTTATATCCCCGACATTAGGCCCGAGATTGGTTTGAACTCACTCATGTCAATTTCTCTTATCTTCTCTTGGCGGCTCACCATCTGGTCGCGTTTGTCCTTCATGATCTCCGAAGCGCCGGCTCATAGTACTCCAAGACTTGTCATTTTTCCCGCACCATCCATTTAATGACGTCACTCGCTAGAAATCCAGGATAAAAATTATGAAAATGATGACATCACGGCGAATCTAAACGCATCCATATATCCCGAGAATCGAGGCATCTTTGCTTCTTCAAAATTTACTGTGTCACCTTGATTTTCGCGCCTGTCGGTTGCCCCTTCGGGTCTTTCTTTGTTAAATACTCACTGGGGGGTCCCTTTCTTCACTTTTACCTCGTCCCCCTCGCTTCTCCTTCCTCGTGCCCGAAAGCCTCGTCGCACCAGTGCCGCTACTCAGCTCGTCGCCGGTGGCCATTTCCGGGACTGCAATGACCACTACGTCTTCATCGGATTCAGTTGATCACCTCCGCTGTCCTTAGCTCCCCTCAGGTAAAGCACTTTCACCCAGATCTATAATAGTTCCTCAGAGTTCTTGAGTAGTTCGGTAGTTTCAATTTCGTTTATCGCCATTACTCGTTCATGTGTAGATCCCATGTGTTTTATCGCAAAAACAGAGAGGCTTTGATCGACAGATTCATTTCTTGTATAGCACCTGTAAACTTTCTTCAAGAATCTGTGCATTACACTGCCGCTGCTTCCGTACCTTGCTACTTAGGGTTAGAAAAAAATATTTTCCTTTTCCAAACCATTTGTAGATCTGGAATCAAAACCAATTTGGTAGAAACCTGTTTGTCCACACTTAGCAAAATTCAGAGGTCTTTAACCTAGTCTGAGCCGCCCTTATTTTTGTCGGCTCTATCAATTGTAAGTCGCCATGTGTCAGGTGGCTGTACCAAGACACAGGCTCTTCATAAAATAGCCTTAGCTATTGTAAATGTTTAGATCATATCGCTTTGAACATATGCTTAAGCCGCCCCACCCCCTTTTGCTTTATTCAGGCGACTCATCATGTCGGAATCCAAAGCCTATAACTGGGTGTGTTCCCAAGTTTCCGACACTATACTTCAGGATTATAAAAATCAAGGTATTTTGCCATCCAAGGAAGTAGTTGTCTGGCGGGTTGCTCTTGGAGAAGAAATCCCAAAACCTGGTGAGGGAGAAGTGGTAATATTCCTTGACCATCTTCTCAGAGGCTTCTCCCCTCCCGGGTCAAAATTGTTTCGAGACGTTTTACACTTTTTCAATCTTCACCCTCAAGACCTTGGCCCCAATTCTATATCCAATCTCTGTCAATTCCAAGTGCTTTGTGAGGCATATCTGCAGATAGAGCCCTCTGTCTCCTTCTTTAGAGAATTCTTCTATTTCAATCGCCAAACTGAATGCGCCGACGGCCCCAGCTTGGAACTTGGCGGGGTTTTAATCCAGAGGCGGAGAGATGTTGCTTTTCCTGCTGCCATGCTGCCGAGTCATCCTAAGGGGTGGAATAAGACTTGGTTCTACTGCCAAAACACGGCCCCGGCTGATGAGAACCCCCTGCCGGGTTATAGACCAGAGTATCTCCCTATGGACCTCGTACTTCCTGGCTGGGCTCCTCCAGAGGAACGTGCTCAACATGCCCCTATTTACCCCAAACTGAGGGCTTTAATAGCCAACGGGCTAACTGGGGTTGATCTGACCCGGTGTTGGGTGTCTTGGAGCATTCTGCCACTAAGCCGCTGTAACAGCCTGATGTGCACTTATTCCATCGACTTAGAGGACCCTCAAAGGTTCAACAATATAACTTTGGACGCCGATGAGGTGAATCGGATTGTGAAGAAGCTATTGGGTGAAAGTCTAGCCGCTTGCAGCAAAGACGGACTGAAGCCCTTTTATGCTCTTAACCCGGCTCCTCTAGTAAGAATCTTTGGTGACTCTAAGCCTGACCTTTGTAAATGATTCCTTCCCCCTTTTTTAAATTCCGAATCCTTACATGTTATTTTATCCTCAACTTCGTAGGTCAAGTCTTCATTTTGGGGTAGGAAAAGAACAAAAAACGCCGCCAAGAAAACCAAAGTCCTTCCAAGTTCGAAGAAAGATATGGCAATAGTTGGTGAGCCATCACTCATGGGCGAGTCAGAAATGGCTGATGTTCAGTCGGAGGTAGAAATCAATTTTCTTTAACCGTATTTATTGAACCCTGCTGATATTTCCTTTTCTTAGGGTGATGTCGATACAAACCCAACTGAAGATATTGAGTTAATTTCCATTTCCTCTGGCTCAGAATCCTTGCTTCCAACAAGAACAAGGCAGGTCATTCAGAAATTAAGCTTGTCTCATCCGGATGCTTATTTGGATCCCAATTTTGTTTTGAAGAAAACTCAGCATAAGTCAAAGTGCAAGACTCGGAGTGGTGACGGTGATCTTCTAGATAGCTTACCCAATAAGCCGGCTGCTCGTAAGCGTCCAACTCAGGTATCTTTTAATCCAACTCTTCTCTTTTCCGAAGCTGATTATCAATCTTTTAATTATTCTGATTTTTTTACTAGGCATCGCCACCTTCATCAGGCGACTCTATTGCCTCAAAACTGCCACCCTTTGTCATCAATCCTGGTTAAACTTCTTTTGTTATATGATGTCTTATGTAATTCTTCAAACTTGCATGCTCTTCATTCTGTTCTCTTGTTTTTATAGGGCTAAGGCCAAGAATATGAAAGTTGGCGAGCCGGACACTGATATCGAAGCCTCTCAGACAAGAAATCCAAGTCTGACGGATCCTGAAATCCAAACTGATCGACCTGAAGATCACCAAGAAATCCAAACTGATTTACCCCTTCAACCTAAGCCATCAAACTTTGAAGCTGTGGATGTTGATGTTGACCTGGCGGCCAATCTTGACCCGCCCAGTCCTCCAGAATCAAGAGACGCTCCTTGTGTTGAGAATGAGGAGGTCCTTGTTACAAGGTTGGGTTACACCGCTCTTGGAGTCTCCACAGTACTCACAAAACTTGTTGCTAAAAATGAAACAGTGCTGCCTGAGAAGGGGAAAGCCAAGCTAGAGCTTCCAAGTTATGAAAACAAGAGAGCTGCGGAATTGCATGCTGGTTACTTGGACCGCCTTGCTACAAGATAGGAGATGGAAGTCGGCTTAGTCAGCATGATGAAAAGCAGATACGAGGTATGTTCCTTTATGCTGCGTACTCCATGTATCCCATGTAGCCCCCAAGGGTCGGCTCGTCTTCTTGAGATGAGTTGGGTCTTTTTAATAATAATAAGAATTCGACCTGAAGCCCCCAAGGGCCGGCTCATCTTCTTGAGATGAGTCGGGTCTTTTAAATATCTTTGTTTTGAAAGAAACGACATGCATTAGCCCCCAAGTGTCAAGTATATTGCTTGCAATCTACTTGAGACTTGTAATAATTTGTCTGCCATATTATATTGCATGTTGCTGCCGGTTTATGACTGTGGGAAATGATGACTCTTATTGTGCAAGAATCTTTGAAAGTCGTTGAGTCAAAAGTGACTGGGCTGGAGAAAAATCTTGAAGTGGGAAAAAACGCCCAAGCAGCCATTGAGGAGAAACTTCGCCTTGCCATGTAGGAGTTGGAGAAAGCCAAGGTACATTTTGAAAAACAAAATAAATCCTTTGAGGCTGAAAAAACCGCCTTATTGGAGCGCGCAGAACAAGCCGAGGGCCGATTGAAACCCATCGCAGAAGAGCTATCCGGGTTAAAAGGTCATATTGCCCAAATGACCCAAGCTATCTTTGGTAAGTATCTTGTAAGAATTTTTGTCATCTTTGCAAAAATATCGCTGTTCATAAGTAAGTCGCCGGTGACTTACACCCTTGAATTGTATTTGCAGGCCCGAGGGTAACCAGTCTCCAAGATAACAGCGGGCTTATGCTGAAAGCTATTTATACGCTGACTGGACAACTGTAGGCTGGAAGCTATATATTTTGCTATCAAGGAAGTCATGGGATACAAAGATGTCGGGGTACCCAAACAGGGTTGTTTATTTCCCCCTGACTTGTCCATAGATAGTAAGCCTCCGACCCGATGGCCTAAGCCTACCGGGGAAAGCTACCTCCCCGTCAAGACCAGCCCAAGCTAGAGAAGCCGCTCTTCATGAGATCAAGGAGCGCATCAAGAAGACGAAGCCAAAATCCAAGCCCCCGGGAGGAGTAGCCTACGCTGGCTAGATACGCCGGCAAGATCAATGCAACATCCCAAGACAGGCCCGAGCCGCGCCAACCACGTCCCCGGTGCCTGCCGGGGACCGAGGCACGCACGCCTTCCAGAAGACCCGGCAAGCCATCCCCCGGCAGGCACGAGCCGATCGGCCACCGCTCCACCGCATCGCAGCACCAGTCAGATATCGATGCGGTGTCAAGCCCTCAGGTGGCTAAGTAGCTCTCGCTAAGCACGTGGCGATGCACCAGAACACAAATTACCTCCATTCGACACCCGTCCAGAGGCGTGTCAAGACACTAAGCAACAGCCAGCTAAGCGGTGGTAGGAGCTTGCTGGGGATGCACCCCCGCACGTCACCTCGACTAGCAATCATGGTATTTTGTCCTAAATGCCAGAGTTAGGTATGGCAGCACTGTTAGCTATCTAATCACTAGATTATGTTTGTTTTGCCACTGTGGTTGCCCCTTGCCCAATAAAAGGAGGCCCAAGGCAACCTAGCTCAAGATTCGGACCCTTGGACACTTGTACTTGCGTAGTAGCTCCCCCAAAGGTGACCTTGCCGGGTTTGAGCACTGCTTGTGCTTCGTGTTCCTCCGATCAATCCACCAAAGCAGGAGTAGGGTTTTACGCTTCTCAGCGGCCCGAACCTAGGTAAAACACCAGCGCCCCATCGCCGTGTTGTCTCATGACCTCTGTTCTTTGGGCAAATCGACCTCACCCCTGCCGAACCACAAAGGGGACATTGGTCCCATAGGTGATCGTGTGCATCTGTGCCCCGACAAAAGAGCTAGTGAAACTGATCACGGATGTGCTGAAGTATCTCACAACGATCCCGAAGCAGGTTGAAGAACTGAAGAGATTAGCCGCCCGAGCCGGTGCAACATCTTCTCTGAGTCGGGCCTTTGCCTATTCTGAAGAGTTGGACCCAGCAGAAATGGTCAAAGGGTTACCTGAGCTCAAAGATGAACCCTCAGCTTTTGGTGATGCTGACTATCGTAGGTGTGTCAAGACATCACGAGTGTTGGCTACACAACTTGTTGCTGGGATGGAGCCGAAAATTTATCACGCGGCTTACGATGCTAAGAACGCATGAGTTCGGCGGCCATCCTTTGTATCGGTGAACCTGACTCCTCGTGGTCGCAAGCACTTGTTTGCCCCCGATGTCGACCCGTCCTCCATTCTAATTCAAACCCAATCACCGAAGTGATATGCAAAAACAATTCAAGCCGTCTGGTGGTTCTAGCCCCCAAGTGTCGGGCAGAAACTGAATATTTTTTTCGCTCGCTGAATGAGTCTGTAATCGGAGTAGCTCAAAACTTTCTTGGTAAATTATGTCATGCCTTCATGCATGTTTGCTTCCGTGAAGGTACCTTTTAAGAAAACTAGATCCAATTGATCTCGTTTCTAATTGCCAAATAGTACTATTCCTGTGCCTGTTTTTGATCATCCCTCCTATGCTCGGTGAGTCTTTTAATTGAAATAGAGAGGACAAGTCAAATAAGTGAGCCGTCAAAAGAATTTTTGGCTTTCATAGCTCAAGTCTCATTTAACCCTTTGCAGAATAATATTGAAAAATATAATGACCGAACCATTCACAGTATGATGATAGTTGAGAAGCCGGATGCTCATATATGAGTCGGACAGCATTGATAATGTGATACCTGAAACTTATAAGGTAGTGCGCAGATATACAAAATACTATGAATAAACCGGCTCAAATAAGGCTTCGGTTGAAAAAGACTGGCTTTCGAAGCTCAGTAATATAGACCGACTTTTCCGGAGGAAGTATTTCTTCTGAGCCGGTATGGTATGAACCTAGTCTTCGAAAAACTGTTATTGAAAAAACATAATCAGGATCTGATCATGCTTAATTATAAACAAGATGCATTCACTGATTGTGAAAATTATGACGCAGTACAAAAACGATGCATTATAATGCATACGGAGTATACGATGCCGGCTTTCGAGGCTCGACATGCAGACTGGCTTTCGAGGCTCGAGTCTTGCTTCCATGAAGCGGGTATGATAACCCATGGTTTATCCTGGCTCTCTGCATGCCGGCTCTCTCGTGACTCAAGCCGATGTTTTAACCTTAAGAAGTTCAGGGTCCAAAAGAGGATTGACTTCTTTAAGAGTACATGGGGTCACCTGATCGGAGTCGCGTCAAGCATACAGGCAGGTTTAACCATATGTGGCGTTTTTCTTTTTGCTGGGTCAAGAGGGTGAGAAAGCTGAACTCGATGTGTTAGAAGCCCCCAAATGCCCAATATCTTGTGGCGTTTTTGCCAGGTCACAAGTGTGAGAAAGCTAAACACAATGAGTTGGAAGCTCCCCAAGTGCCCAATGTCTCAGGAAATAAAGACACATGCTCAGTTTGTGGGCTAAAACGACAAAAACTCCGAATTTTGGGTGTGCCGGCTTTATTATATATGAAACATAAAGAAGTATGTACAGAATTCTCAAGAGGGGGGAGGAATTACAATAAGCAAAGGAGCCGGTGGCTCTAAGTATAATATGACCATAGATAAGCGGTGCTCCAAGACCGGGTTATTTTCTCGGAGTTTTTATGATCCTTCTTGTAGATTTCTCCGCAGAATATGAGTTATTTTAAGTGCTAGTGGTACTGACCGCTATTCAGCTGCTTGGGATTACTCTGGAAGCCGCCTTGGTTGTTATGTTGATTTCCTGGGCCAAGATGTTGTCCGTTGCCATTATTCACCTGGTGTTGAAAACCAGCTCCTAAGCCGCCTTGTGACCCGCCAGGACCATGTTGACCTGGGTGTCCACCACCATTACCCCCTTGATGATTTTGGAAGGCTTGGTTGCGGAATTCCTGTATGATGTAACAGTTTTCCCATGAGTGGGTAGCTGGCTTGTCCTGGGTACTGTGTTTGGGACACGGTCCCTTGAGCGTTTCCTCATAGTTACGAGGCTTATTCCCATTATAAGTCCCTCTAGGGCAATCATTACGACATTGGTGTTGGCCACAAAGTCTGACCCGCCGTCTGGGTGCTTCCGCTTGCCATTATTATTCTCGGTTCCCTGGTTACCACCATGATTATGTTGCCCTTTACCACCTTCACCTTTATTTCCCTTGCCGGTCTTGTCTTAATCTGAGCCGGGATCCTTTGTACCGTCTGACTCGGCGTACCTGGTGAGGACATCCATGAAGCCGCCCATGTCCTGTACCTTACGCTTGAGCCGTCCGAGCTTCTGGACCAGCGGCTGGAAGTGGCAATTCTTCTCTAAAATCAGGACGGCTTGAGCCGCCATAATGTTGTCTGACGAGTGTATGATTTCCGCGACCTCGCGAGTCCAATGATGGGCGGACTCATCTACCTGTTGGACACAATGTTGAAGGTCCACTATCGTCATTGGCTTCTTGCATGTTCCTTGGAAATTCTTGATGAAACGCTCTTTAAGCTCTGACCAAGTGTTGATGGAGTTGGGCGGCAAGTTCTTCAACCGTGTTCGAGCTGGTCCTTCCAGCATCATGGTTAAGTATTTGGCGCACACAGGGTCACTGACATCCAACATATCCATTGCCAACTCATAGCTTTCGATCCAGGCCGCCGGCTCAAGATCCGATGTGTAGTTTGGCACTTTGCATGGCCCCTTGAAGTCCTTGGGCATACGCTCGGCATGGAGAGCTGGGGATAGGCAAGGTATCTCAATCATCCTACTGTTGGTCCTAGTTTCTGGTTGAGGAGGAGGCTGTTGAATCGCTCGCGCTGCTGCTTCCGCCTTCGCCTATCGCGCGCCCCTAGCCGCATCAACAATCGCCTGAGCTCCTAACGGAAAAGGCCGGGTTGGGGAAACATGGGGTTGTTGCATGCGCCCACTGCTAGAGACAGACAGAGACTCCAGATGGCGACTCTTACTGCGACTGGCATATGGAGTGGAGTGCTTCCGATCGCCAGCACATTGTCAACAGGGTTGGAAAAGTGGCCCCGTGGCGTCTGGAAACGCCGTGGCGGCGAGTGAGTTGGTGGTGGCTGAGGCGGCTCGTTTTGATGGTTTCCGAGCGGCTGCCCAACCCCCGGAGTTTGCTGGGGGTATTAAAGAGCTGCTACGGTTCAAGGTTCGGTGGCAGCCAGCTCCGATGTCTCCTCTGGTAAACCGCCTCAGATGCACCCCTCTAAAGTCCTAATTGCCAAGCCTCGGCCTTAAGGCATTATGACTCGTTATGTATGCGAGCCTGTAGTTCCTCCATCCTGGCGTTTTTAGCATCGATTTCCCTCTGTACCTCGGTCATCTGATCACGTAGCTTGGTTAACTCAGTATTGCGTTCTTCTGGATTTTCCAGAGTGACGGACTCTGCACGAGCTTTACCATCTCTGCCATCAAATCTATCATGGCTTGAGCCGGCATCTTGCCAGAACGGCGAGATGCACCTGCCGCTCCAGCCACGGATGGGCTCTGAGACGCCGATGTTCCCGCCATGTAGACCGCAACCTGACGAGGCGACTCATGGAATTCCTCAGGGGCTTCAATCTCCAATGATCCCCCGAGTCGCCATCATAGAGAGGACAGAGTGATCCAATTTCTCCTATGGAAGAATCTCCATTTGAGTCAGCGAGGATGTCGCCGCTGCTCGCCGGCTCACCCGAGAGGCAAACTCCCCAAGTAAAACTGACATACACATGATGCCGGCCGGTTCGATCCTGACCGGGTCGTGTATGCTGAGCCGGTTCTTCGATGTCGATGTAGATGCCCAGCTCAGCAATGGTAGTTCCGATCCTACCAGAGGGGACCCAGTGTTCATGCTCAGCTGAGCCGACCTTGGTACCCCAGATTGGATCGTCAATGCAGAACTTGGTACCCCAGAGAGGGGCCCAGGTTCGGCTCCTCTCGATGGAGGGAATATCCTACGTCCTACTTTGTGTCTATATTTATGGTGATCTCGATTACAAGGGTGCGGAATCGCTAACCTAGCTTTTGAGGGTGTCTAACTTAAGTCTTTCGGCCCTAGGGGCTTGCCTTTATATACAGGTCAAGAACCTAGGGTTTACAACAGAGTCCGAGTCATATTGTGACTCCTAACCTATCATGTCTCTAACACGCCTTGCCTCTCAAGCAAGGAACCTTCCGGTGTCTTCTGCCCTGTGGGCCTTGAGTCGCCATCTCCACGCGCTTCGGCCGCTCGGCGGTTTACTTAGTAACCGCCGTACTTGTTTTACCTTTACAACACGGCCCATCTTGAGCATCCTTCCAGAGCCGCCACTACACTGACCCGACCCAATAGGGCGGGTCATACCGTGGGGTTATATCCCCGACAGAATGGGTACCTAAATCCAAGCATTGATCTATTGTAGGAGTTTGCTTCCGGAGGAGTGTCATGGTTGCTTGATAGTGGAGCAACAAATCATATGACCGGAAGCAAGGACTTGGTGGTGGACATTCTGCAACAGTCCGAGACCGACGCTCCAGAAGATACCCCTTTTATTTTGAGTTTCATCATATGTTCCATTTGATTGTCGCATTGATCATCACATCATTCGCATCATCTGCATAGCATCGGCGCTGCACTTCCTTCATTTTTCAAAACTCACATACATTCGTAGTTGTCGGTTCTCTCCGTTTTGTCGTGGACCGTTTCGAGACCAACCACACACGCACGCACCCGCGGCATCTCTAAAACATTGTTTTCAAAAGTGCGTATGAAACTTTCTCGGAATGCGTTGAAAGTTGGTGTGCGATCTTACTGTACTGTAGATAGACCGCCTGCCAAATTTCGTCGCATTCAGAGGTCGTTTGATACCCGAACCGTTAAACGTATGGACGCAATATCGCCGGTTTATTCACCGACGGTTCGGTTTTAAAACTCCGTCACGGGCCACAAGTCTCCCTCTCTTCCCCACCTAGCCTCTCTAACATAGCCCACCAGCCCACCAAACCCACCTCTCCACTCGGACCGTCCGATCGAGATCGGAGGGTCGAAAAATGCCCCCAAGCCCCTAACCCTAGCCCCTGCCATATATAAACAGCCTCCCCATGCCATTTTGGGTATTCCCCTCTCCCACCTCGGGCTCCACGCCACACCAGCCCCTCCAACGTCGCCACTTGGCACCGCCCCGACGGGCCGGCCGCCACCTGCGTCGCCACCAGCCGCCGCCGCGGCCAACCAGAGGCCACCACGTGGCGCGCCCCTCCCTCCAGAAGCTCCCCCACTACAGGGCCCACGGGGCCCAAGCCAGGCCCGCGCCGGGCCTGAACCGGGCCGCCGCCGCCCACCATCGCCCGAGGTGCCTTGCCCCCATGCCCTATGGCCCCGCCACCAAGCCGTGCCGCTCCGCCACCAAGCCCCGCCGCCTCTCCTCCACTGCAGCTCCCAGCCGCTGCACCATGGCCGACCGCCCGGAGCTCCGCCCTCCTCCATCCAGATCTGGACCGGCGAGCCCCGGATCCGTCGTCGCCGCGCCCCGCTGGCCTCGTGTCCTCGCCGGCGCCTCCCTACGGCGAAGGCCGCCGCGCCAAGGCCGTCCCGCCTCTTCCAGCCCCACCGGGACGGCCCTATCCCAGAGCCCAGCAACCAAACGCCCAACCCCGTGGTACCGAACCATCCCGTCCCACTTCCCTGATGTTTTTCTAAGTCTGAAAATGCACGATTTTATCAGCATGTATGCATTTTGTGATGCCCATAACTATGTGCACATGTGAACATTTGTAATATTTAATATATGAAAATACATCTACACTTTGTGACCTACAGCTTGGCATCATTTGCACTCATTTTAGGATTCGTTTGCTTGCTCAAATCACTGTTGCAAAAGTTCATCTCATCGTACTCATCAAAACTGTGTGCTGTTAACGATGAATTCCATTTTGCGAGGATCATATTAAGCAATCCATGGAGCCTATGAATTGTGCCAATGGAGTAATTGGTAGTGTGACATGTCTAGTTGCTGTTAGTGTCCTTGCCATGCACCTAGAGGGTGGTTATGCTATTGTTATTGCTATGTAAACATGTCTAGTCAAACTGCTATTTTGGGAGATAGTCAATTTTCACTAAGTCTGGAATCTGGTTATTTTATTGCTATGTTCCCAAGATGATTGCCATGAATCGATAGGTCCTTCGTGGTTGGCCCAATGGAATGAATTATTGAGCATGTTATCCTATGTTAGAATGTGCCCATTGCTTACAAGTACAGGAGTTACATCCTAGTTAGTTTTGATGTCACACATGTCAATTTGATAAAAACTGCTCTGCTTTGCCCCTTGATAATTTTTCGAAGTCTGGAGAACTGCTTAGTTCAATATGCCATGTTGGGGGGATGCTAGCCAGGAATCTATACATATTTTGATGTTGCTGTAATGGAGTTATTTGAAGTGCATATTGTCCTCTATCATGCTGTTAAATCTCATGCCATGTAGGTCTCTGTAGGATGTAGATTTATTGATGTCAATATGCCAACCTGATAACTCAGCTTGTGAGAACTGATATTTTCACTAATGAAACTGTGTTCAAATAGCCATCTTGTGAGCTCATTTGCTATTGATACATGCTTCTATTCAACTTGTTGCTATGAAATGAATTGTTGTGCATCATGTAAGATACAGCCCCATGTCTTGTTTCTGTATTTTAGATTCTTTTTAGCCTGTTGATTTGAAGTGTGCAAAATGTCATGCTGCTGTTTTGGGCAGATTTGAACTATAACTTGTGTGGGTTGTTATTGTTGAACCGTTGCTCCGTCTTGACCATGCCATATATGAAACTTGCTTAGAATTTCATGTAGTTTAATAATATCATGTTGCATCCATGTTTTGAAATATTTGTGGTTGTCATTTGCATGCATTTTGCATTCATGACATATTCATCTCGTGTTGGTCATATCTTTTAGGCTGTAGCTCCGTTTTAAATGAGATACATATGTAAATCGCTTAGAATGATGTGTAGAATCACATGGTGCATTTTGTTTCCCTATTTAACCTATATAAAATATGGTTAGTTCAGATCTGGACCAATTTCGAAATCAACATATGCGGTCGTTTTGGAAATGCTATATGTTGTTTCCGGCCTCATTTAAGATGCATAGATAGTGTAGTTTATTTATGCTTCACCTCTTGCCATGATAAACAACATTTAAACTTTCCATGTAAGTAAAGAGAATTAACTAAATGATTCGAACGTGGAGTCTCGTCAATATGCAACTCATTGCACATTGAACTTCACTTAATGTGTAGTAGTTGATTGTTGTGCTTGCCATGCCTTGCATAATTGTATGAACATGCATCATATTTGATTGCGCATCATGTCATGCATATGTTGTGGTGTTTTTCATGTGTTGATTGTTGTTTCCGGATTTATTCTCCTGATAGAGTTCCAAAAGCGTTCGGGGTGTGAGGATTGGTTCGACTACGTTCGATCGTCTTCTTCACGGATTCGTTCTTCTTCCAAGCGGGATCTCAGGCAAGATGAACATTTCCCTAGATACCACTACTATCATAGCCATGCTAGTTTTCTCATTTCTATCGCTATGTCTCGTTACCTACCACTTGTTTGTCAAGCCTCCCAAAATGCCATGATAAGCCTCTAACCCTCCACATCCCAGCATACCATTGTTTGGCTACGTTACCGCTCGCTCAACCCTTCTTATGGCGTTGCTAGTTGCAGGTGCAGGTTGCGCAATGTGCCAACATGGATATTTTGAGATATCACAATTTTGTTGCTATTCAATTTAATGCACATATATACTTGGTAAAAGGTGGAAGGCTTGGCCTTTTGCTCGGTGTTTTGTTCCACTTTTGCCACCCTAGTTACTTGTGTACCGGTGTTATGTTCCATATTGAGCGCTCCTAACATGTTTGGGGTTGTTATGGGGACCCCCTTGATTTTCGTTTTGGGATAAAAATCTTCTGGCAAGGCCCAACATTGGAACTCCATTTGCCTAATAACTAATAAAATTGCATAGGGACCCGCCGGCACCCGCAGATAATTAACCAACAACCCGGACCAGTGCTCCTCATGAGTGTTGTTCCAACCCAGAGCAGCTTATTAACGCCGCCCAGGGCAACTCGGTGATTGGCGTGGTAACCATCGCTCATCCTCCGTGTCCTGAGAACGAGATACGCGGCTCCTATCGGGTTCGTCGACACGTCGGGCGGTCTTGCTAGATTTGTTTTACCTTTCTCGAACGTCTTGTGCACGGGATTCCACCAGAATTTTGAGGATACTGTGGGCTATCCCGTGGTTGAGGTTTTCCACGCAGTGTGTGGCTAGTTTGTGATGGATGAGTTGGAGCACCCCTGCAGGGTTAAATCTTTTCGAGAAGCCATGCTCGCGTTTATATGGCAACTTGGAAATTTGTTTAACAACCCGTCATAGAAAACTTAAACTAAACTCAAATAAAATACAACAACCGTGTGCGTAACCGTGATTGTCTCTACTCGTGAGTTCTGACCCGACAGAGAACACAGTGGGGTTATGTTTGACTCGTAAGTAGGTGTTCAAGATAAATTAATGATCATTACTAGTTCACGTCCGTTTATGCGTAGATCACCCCTCTTATTCTTGTACTCGTAAGTTAGCCACTCAAATAAATGCTTAATGCTTGCTATAGCCACACCACTTAACCATATCTCGCACATTAAGCTTTGCTAGTCTTGATACCCCTGGAATGAGATTTTTGAGTCCCTCTGGCTCACAGATTACTACAACAACAGTTGCAGGTACAGGTAATGTGATGCTTGATGTGCGAGCGATGCTTGTTTGATTTGGAGTTCTTCTTCTTCATCGATCATAGGATGGGTTCCAGGCCAGCAGCCTGGGATAGCAAGGATGGATGTCGCTTTTATCGTTTGATTTCATCCATAGTTGGACCCTGCTCTTCTGTATGGTGATTGAATGTATTGTTGTATTTGAGATGATCATGATTTAGCTTTTGGCGAGTGTAAGCCAATTCCATATACTCACCTCCTCTTTACATGTACTTGTAACGATATCCATTCTTGCGAAATGACGAGATGCACTTCTGTCCCTATCAAGGCCCTCGAGCCAAAATAAGGATAGGACCGCATCTAGGGCGTTACAAGTTGGTATCCGAGCAGTACCGACCTAGGAGCCCCCTTGATTGATCGAACTTGGCCGAGTCAAGTCTAGTGAAAAACTATTTTGAGTCTAGTTATATATCGGAGAGTAGGATTCTTTTTACTCCTCTTCTATGCTCTGGTGAGGAATCCTGACATAGGAATTTCAATTCTACCGCTCTTCTCACTCAAAAATTTTTAGGATCACGCGGGTATTTTGGAACCTCTATGATGTCGATCTGACTGAATTCTGTACTTGGTGCCTCCTGTTTCCGAGGAGTGGATCTCCAAGTGGTTCCTGACACATCATTATCATTCAGTTTCCTTAGTATCTCAGGACACGGATGTTCGAAATTGCTTCAATGCTATTTGGGGCGAGAGGAGTTTGGCATCACCCAGTACTGGGGAGAGCGTCCATATGTACTGCCATGTTTAGTGTTGGGGATATAACCCCACGGAATGACCCGCCCTACTGGGTCGGGTCAGTATAATGGCGGCTCTGGAACTATGTTCGAGATGGGCCGTGTTGTGAAAATAAAACAAGTAAGGCGGTTACTAAGTAAACCGCCGGGCGGCCCAAACGCGTGGAGACGGCGACTCAGAGGCCCACAGGGTAGAAGACGCCGGAGGATTCCTTGCTCAACTGGCAAGGAGTGTTAGATATGGGAAAAGTTACGAGTTGTAACATGACTCGGACTCTGTTGTAAACCCTAGGATCTTGACCTGTATATAAAGGCAAGCCCCTAGGGCTGAAAGACTTAAGTTAGACACCCTCGAAAGCTAGGTTAGCGATTCCGCACCCTTGTAATCGAGATCATCATCAATATGGACACAAAGCAGGACGTAGGCTATTACCTCCATCGGAGGGGCCAAACCTGGGCAAACTCGCCTCCTGTTCCTGTTTAACCCCTTTGAGTCGCCACCTAGCGGCGATGGCCTCACACCTAAGTCCTTGCACGAGGACATTTGTCGTGACAAAACGATGATAGTTGGCGCCCACCATGGGGCTGTCGCTCGGTGGAGTTGAGTTCCCGAAGGGAACCTGTCCAGGGTTCGGGAAATTCACGGTTGATCAGATAATCAGGAATCATCGTGACAAGATCTACATTGACGATCCAATCTGGGGCACCAAGGCCGGCTCAACCGAGCACGAACACCAGGACCCCTTTGGCAGGATTGGAACTACCATTGTCGAGTCGGACACCTGCATCAACATCGACAAACCGGCTCGGCATGCACAACCCGGCCAGGATCAAACCGGCCGGCGTCATGTGTTCGTTGGTTTTACTCAGGGAGTTTGCCTCCCGGATGAGCCGGCAGGCAGCGGCGACATCCTCGCCGACTCAGATGGCGATTCTTCCATGGGAGAAACTGAATCAATCTGTCCTCTCTATGATGGTAGACTCGGGGGATCATTGGAGATTGAAGCCCTTGAGGAATTCCATGAGTCACCTCGACAGGTCATTGACTACATGGCAGGAACCACGGCAGCTCAGAACCCGCCCGCGGCCGGAGCGGCGGATGGATCTGGTGGGTCTGGCAAGACGCCGGCTCAAGCCATGATAGATTTGATGGCTGAGATGGCGCAGCTCGTGGAGAGTCCCGTCACTGCGGAAAATCAAGAAGAGCGCAACAAAGAGTTAATCGAACTACGTGACCAAATGACCGAGGTGCAGAGGGAAATTGATGCAGAGAAAGCCAGGATGGCGGAGCTACAGGCTCGCATACATAATGAGTCAGAGCACCTTAAGGCCGAGGCTTGGCAGTTAGGACTTCAGAGAGATGCATCTGAGGCGGTTTACTAGAAGAGACATCGGAGCCGGCTGCCACTGAACCTTGAGCCGCGGCAGCTTTTTAATACCCCCCAACAGACTCCGGGGGCTGGGCAGCCGCTCGGAAATCAACAAAATGAGCCGCCTCAGCCAGCACCAACTCACTCACCGCCACAGCGTTTCCAGACGCCACGGGGTCACTTTTCTAACCCTGTTTACAATGTGCTGGCCGCGACCCGGCACATGGAAGCGCTACCTATTCTTGGAAATACCCCTGATTATGTGGAGGCCAGGAACGCCATAGAGATGTTCAAAATAGCAGTGGTGCAGCAAGCACAGTACTCTTATAGCCGCGATCGGATGCACTCCGCTCCATATGCCAGCTGCAGCAAGAGTCGCCAATTGGAGTCTCAGGCTGTTTCTAGCCGTGGTCGTAGGCAACAGCCTCATGTTTCCCCGACCTGGACTATTCCATCAGGAGCTCGGGCGATTGTTGATGCGGTCAGGCATGCGTGATAGGCAGAGGCGGACGCAGCAGCACGGGCGATTCAACAGCTTCATCCTCAACCGGAGGGTGGGACCAACAATAAGACGATTAGGATACCTTGCCTATCCCCGGCCCTACGCGCCGAGCGTATGCCCAAAGAGTTCAAGGGGCCTCACAAAGTGCCAAACTACACAGCGGATCTTGAGCCGGTGGCTTGGATCGAAAGCAACGAGTTAGCAATGGATATGTTGGATGTCAGTGACGCCGTGTGTGCCAAATACTTGACCATGATGCTGGAAGGACCGGCTCAAACATGTTGAAGAATTTGCCGCCCAACTCCATCAACACTTGGTCAGAGCTTAAGGGGCGTTTCATCAAGAACTTTCAGGGAACGTGCAAGAAGCCAATGACGATAGTGGACCTTCAACATTGCATCCAGCGCGTTGATGATTCAGCTCATCATTGGACTCGCCGGGTCGCGGAAATCATACACTTATCAGAGAGCATTACGGCGGCTTAAGCCGTCCTGATCCTAGAAAAGAATTGCCACTTCCAGCCGCTGGTCCAGAAGCTCGGGCGGCTCAATCGTAAGGTACAAGACATGGGCGACTTAATGGATGTCCTCATCAGGTACGCCGAGTCAGATAGCATGAAGGATCCCGGCTCAGATGAGGACAAGACCGGCAAAGGAAAGAAAGGTGAAGGTGGTAAAGGCCAGCATAATCACGGCGGTAACCAGGTAACCCAGAATAACAATGGCAAGCGGAAGCAGCAAGACAGCAGGTCAGACTTCGTGGCCAATACCAATGTTGGCTTCAAAAACCAACGTCGTAATGGTCGCCTTGGAGGGTCTTATAATGAGAATAAGCCTCTTAATTACGAGGAGGCGCTCAAGGGACCGTGTCCTAAACATAGTACCCAGGACAAGCAAGCTACTAACTCATGGGAAAATTGTTACATCATGCAGGAATTCCGCAACCAAGCCTTCCAAAATCATCAAGGGGGCAACGGTGGTGGACACCCGGGCCAACATGGTCCTGGCGGTTCACAGGGCGGCTCAGGAGCTTGTTTTCAACATCAAGTGAATAATGTCAATGGACAGCATCCTGGCCAGGGAAATCAACATAACAACCAAGGTGGTTTTCAGAGTAATCCCAAGCAGTTGAATAGCGATCAGTACCACTAGCACTTAAAGTAATCCATATTATACGGAGAAATTTATCGAGGAGGATCATATAACTCCGAGGAGAAAATAACCCGGTCTTGGAGCACTGCTCACCTACGGTCATATTATTCTTAGAGCCGCCAGATCCTTTGCTCTTTGTAATTCCCCCCCCCCTTGAAAATTTTGTACATACTTCTTTATGTTTCATATTTAATAAAGCCGGCACATCCGAAATTCGGAGTTTTTGTCGTTTCAGCCCACAAACTGAGCATGTGTCTTTATTTTCTAAGACATTGGGCACTTGGGGGCTTCCAACTCATTGAGTTTAGATTTCTCACCCTTGTGACCCGGCAAAATACCACAAGACATTGGGCATTTGGGGGATTCCAACTCATTGAGTTTAGCTTTCTCACCCGTGTGACCTGGCAAAACGCCACATGACATTGGGCATTTGGGGGCTTCCAACTCATCGAGTTCAGCTTTCTCACCCTCTTGACCCGGCAAAAAATGCCACATATGGTTAAACCTGCCTATATGCTTGATGCGACTCCGATCAGGTGACCCCGTGTACTCTTGAAAAGTCAATCCTTTGTTTGACCCTGTACTTCTTAAGGTTAAAACATCGGCTTGAGTCACGTGAGAGCTGGCATGCAGAGAGCTAGGATAAACAATGGGTTATCATACTTGCTTCATTGAAGCAAGACTCGACCCTCGGCCGGTCTCTATGTCGAGCTTCGAAAGCCGACATTTTATACTCTGCATACATTATCATGCATTGTTTCATACTGCATCATACATACATATTTGCATTTCATGTTCCATCATAATTTTCACATCAGTGAATACATCCTTTTAAGGTCAAACATGACCAGATCCTGATTATGGTTTATCATAACCAGTTTTTAGAAGATCGGGTTTTTACCACAGCGGCTCAGAAGAGATACTTTCTCTCGAAAATTTGGTCTATATTACTAAGCTTCAAAAGCCAGTCTCTTTTCACAGAGCATCATTTAAGTCGGTTTATTCATAGCACTCTATATATCTGTGCACTACCTCATAAGTTTCAGGTACCACATTATCCTTGTTTCCGGCTCATATATGAGCTTCCGGCTTATCAACCGCCGTCATACTACGACTGGTTCAGTCATTATATTCTTCAATATCATTTTCAAAAAATTTAAATAAGATTTGAGCTCTGAAAGCCAAAATTTCTTTGTTGGCTCATTTCTTTGACATGTCCTCTCTGTTTCAACTAAAAGACTCACCGAGCATAGAAGAGACGATCAAAGACAAGCACAGGAACGGTACTATCGGCAATTATCGAAACAAGATCAAATGGATCAAAGTTTCTTAAAACTACCTTCACGAAAGCAAATAGGCACGAAGGCATGGCAGTCCTTATCAAGAAGTTTTCGAGCTACTCCTATTACAAACTCATTCAGCGAGCCAAAAAATATTCATGTTCTTCCCAACACTTGGGGGCTAGAACCACCGGACGGCTTAAATTGTTTTGCATATCACTTCGATGATCGGGTTTCCGCGATGGATGGGTTAACATCAGGCTGACCACTCACCTGAGCTGCCTCCGGGTCACCCTCCACTAAATCTTCTGGGTCTTCAATTTGAAGGTTTTCCATATCCCAGTTGCAATGGGTCAAGGCATGAAAGACATCTTCGTCATTTAGAATGGAGGACGGGTCAACGTCGGGGGCAAAGAAATGTCTGCGACGACGGGGAGTCAGGTTCACCGACACAAAGGATGGCTGCCAAATTCGTGTGTTGTTAGCGTCATAAGCCGCCTGATAACTTTTCAGCTCCATCTCAGTGACAAGTTGTGTGGCCAACACTTGTGATGTCTTGACACACTTAAAATAGTCAGCATCACCAAAAGCTGAGCCGTCATATTTGAGCTTAGGAAACCCGTTGACCATTTATACTGGGTCAAGCTCCTCCAAATAGGCATAGGCTCGGCTCAGAGAGGATGTTGCACCGGCTTTGGCGGTTGATCTCTTTAGTTCTTCAACTTGCTTCGGGATCGTTGAGAGAAACTTCAGCACATCTGTGATAAGCTTCACTGGATCTTTTTTCCCCATGACTGCCTTGATGGCAAGATAGCTTCCGGTATACAGTTGATCAGACAGTGTATAAACAGCCTTCAGCATAAGCACGCTGTTATCTTGGACGCTGCTTAACCTTGGGCCTAAAAATACAATTCAAGAGTGTAAGTTGCCGGGCGACTTATTTATGAACGGAGATATTTTTGCGGGATGACAAGAATTCTTACAAGATACATACCAAAGATAGCTTGGGCCATTTGGGAAATATATCGTTTTAGCCCGGATAGCTCCTCTGTGATGGGTTTCAATCGGCCCTTGGCTTGTTCTGCGTGCTCTAATAAGGCAGTTTTCTTAGCCTCAAAGGATTTATTATGTTTTTCAAAATGTGCCTTTGCTTTCTCCAAATCCTCCAAGGCAAGACCAAGCTTCTCCTCAACGGCTGCTTGGACGTTTTTTCCTACTTCAAGATTTTTCTCCAGGACGGTCACTTTTGACTTGACGGCTTTCAGAGATTCCTACACAATAGGAGTCATCACTTCCCATAGTCATTAACCGGCAACAACGTGCAATATAATATGACAGACAAATTATCACAAGTCTCCAGCAGATTGTAAGCAATATACTTGACACTTGGGGGCTAATGCATTTCGTTTCTTTCAAAAGCAAAGACATGAACAAGACCCGACTCATCTCAGGAAGATGAGCCGGCCCATGGGGGCTATAGGTCAAATTCTTATTATTATCAAGACCCGACTCATCTCAGGAAGATGTGCCGGCCCTTGGGGGCTACATGTCGAATTCTTATTATTATCAAGACCCGACTCATCTCAGGAAGATGAGTCGGCCCTTGGGGGCTACAGGTCGAATTCTTATTATTTTCAAGACACGACTCATCTCAGGAAGATGAGCCGGCCCTTGGGGGCTATAGGTCGAATTCTTATTATTAACAAGACCCGACTCATCTCAAGCAGATGAGCCGGCCCTTGGGGCCTACAAAGGGATATATGGAGTATGCAGCATAAAAGGAACGTACCTCGTATCTTCTTTTCATCATGCTGACTAAGCTGACTTCCATCTCCCGGCTTGTAGCAAGGCGGTCCAAGTAACCAGCATGCAATTCCTTAGTGCTCATATTCTCATAACTTGCACTAGTAGAGACATGGTTAGCCACAACTGTTGTTGGTGGCGCGCCGTTTTCGGCCGACGCCAGCACTACATTTTTCAAATATCGCTGGCGTCGGCCATTTTGGTACGACATCACTAGTGACTTGGTGCTGGCGCTGGATGTACGTGGAACACCACTTGTATGTGGCCTCCAAGGTTGTGTGCAGGCGTAACTTACTGTTGGCGTACTAGGTTGGTAGTACGCTGGTAGTATTTCACATATCTATGGCGTTGAATTAGTCCGGACGCGAGCAGTTTATTTTGTGGGTCCATTTTTTTCGTCAACATTGGGTCCCACGTAACACCGGCGTATCATACGACGGTACGCCAGGAATATACATGTTAGTGTTGGCGTGCTGTTTTCTTGAAACGCCAGTGATAAAGTCGCATCACTACTACCACGTGATAACCCTTGTGTATACACTAGATTCCCCTTCTTCTTCCTCTTGCTCTTCCTCTTCCTCCTCTCTCTTCGCTCTCCTCATCTTGAGAAACTCAATTAATTTATCATGATTCTTAATTAGGTAGTTAGATCTAGCTAGGTGATGCGTTAGTTACATTTGCTAGCCTCCTCCACACACCCACTCTCTAAGCTAGCTATATCTAGATCTCTCTTCCACCCACTTGCATTAAATTTTCCTTCAACCTCCATTAATGGCGCCCCCCAACCTACGTACGGTCGACCGGCTTCTCGCGGGATCGATCGAGGACTAGCTCGACTCGTGTCTCTTCTGCTTGAGGTAATTAACATAAACCACTTCCTCGTCATTTCATTATGCATGTTACGTACGTGTGTGATTGCTAAATGGCAAAACGTGCATGGATGGCGAATTTGTAGAGAGAGTTGCCAATGTTTTGGCGAAACCTTGATTCATTTCCGTTTCATCAAATTTCTGGTACTCAATATGTACCACTTTTAGCAAAGGTCATGCCAAAATTTTGTATGCCCCCGATTGATATATATGTAATTCTTTTTGTATTTCCCTTTACAGGCTACTTTGATCTATCGAAAGATTCAATATGGATCGTAGTGTGAAGGCCTTCCTCAATTTCGCGGTGATGAATATGATAGAAAAGTGTGAACGCAGATATTATGTCCATGTAAGGACTGCAAAAATGGAACTTACCATAACCCATTCGATGGTAGCGTCCTCGCGCACTTGCTTCGTCGTGGTTTCGTTGAAGGTTATACACGATGAACAAAGCATGGTGAGGAGAATGATGATGTATGTGATGACGACGACAGAGCGGCGGATATGGAAGCGGAGAACCCTTTCAATGATGAATTAGCAGGGCCATCAGAAGGAGGAAACAATAATGAACATGCGCCTGGAGGAGGAAATGATGAAACGCCACCCGAACATGAAGAGGACCATGTCACCCAGGATATGTCGTTGGCTGAAATGCTGCAGGATCCCCATGTTAAAGAACTGCTTCAGAAGAAGACGACAAATGAGAGAGGTGCTATTAAGGAGGGTCTCAACTTGGCGCAATTGGAGTTAGACGCGAATGCTCCACTGTATGAAGGTTGTGATCCTGAGCACACCCGGTTGCACGTCACGCTCAAGAGCACAGACGCAAGTCTAGACGCTACATTGGAATATTTACATACTGTTTTGCCCAAGGGGAATTTGTTGCCTAAGAGTGTTGAACAGGCGAAAAAGATCGTGTGCCCACTTGATTTGCCGCATGTAAGATATCATGCATGCATAAAAGATTGCATCTTATATCGTAACGAGCATGAGCACAAAACAGAGTGTCCAACTTGCAAGGAACCCCGATACAAGCCTAAAAAGAAGGATCCTTGAAAGGTTGTATGGTACCTTCCGTTGATTCCACGCCTACAACGTTATTTCATTGACGCGAAGGAAGCAAAGAACATGACTTGGCACAAAAGCAGGAAATCCAAAAATGATGGCATTCTGAGACATATTGCGGATAGTTCTCAGTGGAAAGCACTTGACTGCATTGAACCAGAATTCGCAGCAGAACCAAGAAACCCCAGGTTGGGTGTCAGTAGAGATGGACTAAATCCATTTGGCAAGCAGAGTAGAACACATAGTACATGGCCAGTGTTTGTTTGGATGTACAACCTCCCGCCTTGGCTCTGCATGAAACAAAAGTACATACACATGGTAATGCTCATTCAAGGACCGCTCCAACCAGGCAACGATATCAACACATATCTTGAGCTATTGAAGGAGGAGTTAGACATATTATGGAAGGATGGAGGGGTCAAAACGTGGGACGCCAGCACTGGAAACTATTTTCCAATGAGAGCAGCATTGCTCACGACCGTTTATGACTATCTAGGTTACGGATATATTTTCGGACAAGCGTGTCATGGACATTGCGGATGTGTTAAATGTATGGATGAAAGATCTTTTCTCTAGCTATAAAAAAAGGGCAGTTGCAAAAGAGTGTTCATGGGCCATCGAAGGTGGCTTGACAAAGATGATGAGTGGAGAAGTCATGGCGACCTGTTCGACAACACTGATGAAGCCCGAGGGCCACCACGTAAGAGGAGTGGAGAAGAAATCAATGATATGTTAAAGAATTGGACAGATTGCCCAAAGCCAGGAAAGAAGAAAAAGAAGGCTGAGAAAATGCTGCTAAAAGTATGGAAAAGAAAGTCTATTTTCTGGGGCTTGAAGTATTGGGAACTACTCAGTTCGCCGCATTCTCTTGATATGATGCATATCAAAAAAAATATCTATGAGAGTTTGCTTGGCACACTATTTGACATGCCAGAAAAAAGTAAAGACGGTACGAGGGCAAGCAAGACTTCAAAGATATAGGTATTAGGGAAGAGCTCCAACCCGCACCCCTTAAAAGAACCAAGGAGATGGCCAAGGGCAAAAACATCGCCATAGCCGACGAGACAACGAAGGGCAAAACTGTGACAAAAGACAAAGAAGATTATTGCCCCCCAGCCTGCTTCACGCTCGACGAGGATGAGCTTCATCAACTTTTCAATTGCCTTGACGGCATCAAAATTCCTTCTGGTTACTCGGGGCTCATACGCAGATATCTCGACACAAAAAAGCAAAGGTTTAGCAACATGAAGTCCCATGATTGTCATGTGATGATGATGCAATTACTTCTGGTAGCCCTCAGAGGGATAATGGATGATCACGTTCGCAACACACTTCTTGACTTCTGCAACATTTTCGACGTTCTCTCTCAAAAGTCGATCAGTGTGCTACATCTCACTCGACTACAAGAGGAGATCATCACAATACTATGTGAGCTTGACATCTATTTCCCCCCGTCATTCTTTGATGTGATGGTGCATCTCCTAGTTCATGTTGTTTGTAAGGTTAAAGACCTTGGACCGACATTCTTGCATACCATGTTCCCGTTTGAAAGGATGAATGGAACTGTGAAGGGTTACATTCCTAACAGGGCCCGTCCGGATGGAAGCATCGTCCAGGCCTATCTGTCCGAAGAGTGCATATCATTCTGCAATAATTATATAGATGATGATCAATCTCTTGGTTTGCCCACGAGGATGCATGCCAATATGCTTGATGGAGTAGGTCACCCACAGTTGAAGCGTGATTTAAATGTGGATATACAGAACCGCCGAGACGACTTTGACAGAGCACACACAGTGGTGTTACAACAAGTAGATATAATCACTCCTTGGCAGTAGACTCAGAAGGACACCTTAAAGAGAGAGCATGCAATGACAGGGAGACAGTGGACCGAAGCCCAGATCATTAGAGAGCACAACTCCAAATTTGCAGCCTGGTTAAAAGAGAAAATTCGGGAGAAACCACTGCCAACGGGTATTGCCAATGCAAATCTCATCTATGCATTAGCAGTAGGCCCCGCATGCACCGTCGCCACCTACCAATCATATGATATCAATGGATACACATTCTATACTGAGGCAAAAGACAAACTCTGATTACCAGAACTCAGGTGTCATGTTAATTGCCTCCACGGAGAATGAAACTAACAGATACTACGGAAGGATCGAAGAGATATGGGAACTTGAGTACGCCAAAGATCACATAGTGCCACTGTTCCGAGTCAGATGGGTGAAGAATGTCGAGAAGGAAGAACGTGGTGCCGTTACCATGTGCGTGCCCGAAGCACAAGCTGCTGGTGCAAAGGGTGTCAAAGGAATTACCGCCAAATATGAGCCATGGGTATTCGCAAAGGACGTGTCACAATGCTTCTATATAACTGACCCAGCAAAACCAAGTCGTGTTGTCGTTAGGAGATCCAAGAGATCCATCATCGGGATGGACGGAGTGGCCAACGAGGATGACTATGATCAGTTTGGCGTCGACCCAAAAGAAGAGGAGAACTATTTTGAAGATGAAAATTACACCACCAGAAGGAGCAGAACTACCTTGCCTGAGACAGGACGTCCCTTCTTACGAAAGAGTCATAACATGGGACGGAAGTACTCAAGCAAGATTAAAAAGACCAAAACCGTCGTTGAGAGGATTGTCAAACGACGTCGTACTAGTTGATTAATTTGTGTGCTTCATTATTCGTGTACTACACCTTTCTGTACTTCTCATTGCGTAATACTTCGCATGATATTGTACTTCATTTGTGTGTACCTCCTAATTTGCATTATTATATACTTTGATCCACATTCATGTATGCATTCTCACACGGCATTTGTCAAGTATTATTAGAACATCCCAAGCTAACACAACACCAATTACTGCTGGCGTCGGCCACGTCATTGGCGCCACCACTAATGACTAACCAACACTTTTATCTACAATACTGTTGTGAGAACAACTCAGATTCCCCTACATCCCCCCGCCGCTGGATACTATTCTCCGCCGTACCCCCGCCCAGCAGTGCCCGCACCCTACACCAGACGTGCCGCCGCCCTGCCCCGCCCTTCCCCAAGCCCACCCACTCATCCAAGAGCCTCTTCCTCCGTCGTCCTATCCGGCCACTCTCTCCCTCCGCGGTGGTCCTGTCCGGGCACTCTCTCCCTTCGTCTTCCTGTCCGGCCACTCTCTCCCTCCGTCGTCCTGTCGGGCCGCCCCGTCCGCCACGCACCACCACCCCATCGCGCACTCTTCACGGGCGCCCCCACTGTGCCCTCCTGACAGCCGACCCCCACTCGATCTGGACGGTAAATTTCTATCTCTAACCATTTGATGAAATGCGAATTGATGAAATATGTTATATGTTGCATCATCGTGTGTTCCTGCGAATTGTCTCGCGCTAGCTATGTTTCTTTTTGCAGGGAAAGGTCGAGAGAGTGTCCAATGTTTTGGTGAAACGTGGATTCATTTCCGTTTTATCAAAATTTCTTGCACTCAATAAGTCCATTTTTACCTACGTTCATGTCCAAATTTTGTTGCTAACAGTGTGGTTTATATGACAATTATATGCATCAAGATGAAAGATGATTACTACATTGCTTACTATGTTACTATTTGGTTCAAAGACAGAAGCTCCCAAGATGTGTTGTGCCTCCGGTGATGGGTGACCACCAGATATGGACATTTCGAGTTAAAAGAATGGAGGCAACAACCCGAGTGATCGCAACTTGGAAGATTGGAGGTCGGTGAATCTCTATGCTCCACCATGCATATAGATGCAGGGGTTTCCCTCTTCTTCAAGAAACATGATGAGTACCGTACTAGTAGTTATGACGATGGTTAATGTATGCATATATATAAATGATGTGTACCATAATATAAATTATGTTGTACGTGCGTTTTCATTTCTTATCGGAATCAATGTGGGACACAAACATCATTATGTATATACTGATACAAAATTGCGCTGCCGCCGCAGCATTTTTTTGTTGCGTTTGGTCATTTAGTACTGGCGTGCGAAACATCCGATACGCCCGTAATGACCTCTCCAGTGTATGGCGTTGGAAAAGTTAACACGCCGTAGATATATATGATATTGCCGTCGTGGTGATAACGCCAATGCCATAGGTATATGAAATACTGTTGGCGTAGGCTCCAACGCCACCACTATTTTTAACTGTGGCACCATATTGCTGGCGTTGGGTGTCTACGCCAGGAAGGCCCTTTTTGCCACGCCATAGCTAGGCTTTTTTGCACTAGTGTTGGAAGCTCCATCTTGGATTTCCCCTTTTCAGGCGGCACTATTTCGTTTTTAGCAACAAGTTTTGTGAGCACCGTGGAGACTCCAGGAGCGGTGTAACCCAACCCAGTAACAATGATCTCCTCATTCTCAACGCAAGGAACGTCTCTTGTTGTATTTGGAGGACTGGGCAAGTCAAGATTGGCCGCCGGGTCAGCATCAACATCCATAACATCAAAGTTTGATGGCTCAGGTTGAAGGGGTAAATCAGTTTGGATTTCTTAATGATCTTCAGGACGATCAGTGTGGACTTCAGGATCCGTCAGACTTGAGTTTCCTGGCTCAAAGGCTTCGACATCAGTGGCTGGCTCACCAACTTTTCTCTTCTTGGCCTTAGCCCTATAAAAACAAGAAGACAGAATGAAGAGCATGCAAGTTTGAAGAATTACATAGGAAACCATATAACGAAAGAAATTTACCCAGGATTCATGAAAAAGGATGGCAGTTTGGAGGCAGTTGAGTCGCCTGATGAACGTGGTGACTCCTAGTAAACAAAATCAGAATGATTAAAAGATTTATAATTTAAATCAGCTTCGAAAAGGAAAAGAGTTGGATTAAAAGGTACCTCAGTTGGGCGCTTACGGGCAGCCGGCTTATTGGGTAAGCCATCTGCAAGATCACCATTACCGCTCCGAGTTTTGCGCTTCGATTTATGCTGAGTTTTTTTCAAAACAAAATTGGGATCCAAATAAGCATCTGGATGAGAGAAGCTTACTTTCCGAATGACCCACCTTGTTCTTGTTGGAAGCAAGGATTTTGAGCCGGAGGAAATGGAAATTACCTCAACATCTTCAGCACGGTTTGTCTCGACATTACCCTAAGAAAAGGAGACATCAGTTGGATTAAATGAAATACGTTTAAAGGTAATTGATTTCTACCTCTGATTGAACATCGACCGTGTCTGACTCGTCCATGAGTGATGGCTCTCCTACGACTACCTTATCTTTCTTTGAACTTGGAAGGACCTTAGGCTTCTTGGCTGCGGTTTTTGCTCGCTTCCTATCCCAAAATGAAGACTTGGCCTACAAAGTTGAGGATAAAACTAACATGTAAGGATTTGGAGTTTAAAAGAAGAGATAATTTATAAAAGTCAGGCATAGAGTCATCAAAGATTTTTACTGGAGGAGTCGGGTTAAGAGTATAAAAGGGCTTCAGTCCGTCTTTGCTGCAAGCGGCTAGACTTTCACCCAATAGCTTCTTCACAATCCGATTCACTTC
Source organism: Elymus sibiricus (assembly GCA_039707655.1). NCBI lineage: Eukaryota > Viridiplantae > Streptophyta > Magnoliopsida > Poales > Poaceae > Elymus > Elymus sibiricus. The sequence continues at coordinate 141,655,175 of CM077673.1, read as the reverse complement.
ATCAGCGTCCAAAGTTATATTGTTAAATCTTTGGGTGTCGTCTAAGTCGCCGGAATAAGCACACATCAGGCTGTCACGGCAGCTTAGCGGCAAAATACTCCAAGATATCCAACACCGGGTCAAATCAACCCCAGTTAGCCCATTGGCTGTTAAAGCCCTTAGTTTTGGATATATATAGAGGGGCATGTTGAACACGTTCTTCTGGAGGAGCCCAGCCGGGAAGTTCGAGGTCCATGGGGAGGCAATCTGGTCTATAACCCAGCAAGGGGTTCTCATCAGCCGGGGCCGTGTTTCGGTAGTAGAACCAAATTTTATTCCATCCTTTAGGATGGCTTGGCAGAATGGCAGCAGGAAAGGCAACGTCTCTCCGCCTCTGGATTGAAACTCCGCCAAGTTCCAGGCTGGGGCCGTCGGCGCATTCAGTTTGGCGATTGAAATAAAAGAACTCTCTAAAGAGGGAAACAGAGGGTTCTATCTGCAGATACGCTTCACAAAGCACTTGGAATTGACAAAGATTGGATATGGAGTTGGGGCCAAGGTCTTGGGAATGAAGATGGAAAAAGTGTAAAACGTGTCGAAAGAACTTTGACACGGGGGGAGAGAAGCCTCTGAGAAGATGATCCAAGAACACTACTACTTCTCCCTCGCTAGGTTTTGGAATTCCTTCTCCGAGAGTAACCCACAAACTGATTACTTCTTTAGGAGGAAGAATACCTTGGTCTTGATAATCTTTAAGTATTTCTTCGGAAACTTGAGTAGGCACCCAATTGCAGACGTTGGATTTCTCCATAACGCGTCGCCTGGATAAAGTAAAAGGGGGAAGGGCGGCTTAAGCATATGGTTCAAAGCCAGACAATCTAGTCATTTACAATAACTAAGTTGCTTTATGAAGAGCTGGTGCCTTAGTACAGCTGGTTAACACACGGCGGTTTACAATTATTGAAGCCGACAAAAATAAGGGCGACTCATGCTAGATCAAAGACCTCTGGTTTTTGCTAAGTGTGGGACAAACGGGTTTCTACCAAACTAGCTGCGATTATAGATCTACAAATGGTTCGGAAAGGGGAAATGTTTTGCTAACCCTAAAACTGCAAGGTATGGAAGCAGAGGCAGTGTAATGCACAGATTCTGAAAGAAGATTTGCATGTGCTATGCAAGAAATGAATCTGCTGATCAAAGCCGCTCTATTTTTGTGATAAAACTCATGGAATCCAAACGTGAACAAGTAATGGCGATGAACGAAAATGGAACTACCGGAGTACTCAAGAACTCTGACGAACTATTATAGATCTGGGAGAGAACGATTTACCTGAGGGGAGCTGAGGACAGTAGAGGTGATCAACGGGATTTGATGAAGACACACTACTGCAGGATGATGCTAACGCGACACATCAATCAGAGACCCTTCGACAAAACTGTGTGCGATGACCAAATCGCAAATGGTATAGTTATAGCTCCGTCGCTAATGACGTAAACTGTGTGCGATGACGGGTCCATCAAATACGATCTAAAAAATAGTTGCGTGTGCGATGTTTGGCAAACAGTTGGCCAGGTAAACTATTTGAGATTGGATAACATAACACAAACGCTTATAAAAATACAAGTGTGTGCGATGCACGGCATACAGTTCTCCCCGATAAACAGTTTGCGCTGATCAAGCAAAACACAAACAATTGTCCAGATGATCACGTGTTCAATAGACGGCATACAGGTCACTCGGATGAACTTTTTGTGATGAGGTAAAATGTAACACCCCAAAAATTTAATATTGTTTTATTAATTAAATTTTTTTCAGAAAGATTTATTTTCTATTTTCTGGCTTTTCTATTAATTTCAGAGCTACTCCTTTTCTCTGGATTTCAAAAAATTTCCCTCTTATCTGAAACTTTTGAATAATATTGTGGGACTTAGATAATTTATTCAAGCATATTACTTCATTTAGTAAAATTAGTGAAATTATTTTTATAATAAAACTTGCCTATCTTTAATTCTTTTAAAAGCATTTTCATTCTTTTAAAGGCATGAGTTACACTACAACCACTTCATAAACCCTTTTAAAAATTCCATAAAAAATTTGTAGATCACATGTGTTGTCCCTGGATCACTTTTATACTAAAACCTAACCTTGTGTTTTGGAAGTTTTGAGCAAACCATCCTTTTTGTCATTCTAGTCCAGTTTGGTATTTTGCACTGCAACCCTATTTTAAATTCCTCTAGTGACCTTGGGATTTTTCCTACTTGTAGTCAACCCTACCAAACCCTTAAGTCCAAGAGATCAGCCCCATAGGCATATTTTAAGTTGACTAGATTGCCCATTTCATTTTCTGTCCAGAATTGAGTTTCACTAAAACTTGCATTGCAAAGTTCTTTGTTTTCCCAAACCAACTCCACCACCATCCATTTCAACTAAGGAGACACCAATCTGGAAAGTTTGGTTGCCATCAGAGTCTTTTAGAGGTCACTGGCATTTCATCAAACACCTGTAGCTCATGGCCAGATTTGGCATGGTTGTAAGTTTGTATTGTGAACTTCCCCCTCTGTCCAAACCAGATTGTCTAGTAGCCTTCTAACTGCCTCTAACCTAGCCCTGTTAATTTGTGTTTGCATCCAAGCCTCCTAACTCACCAGGGCTTTTCGTCGAACGGTCACCGTGCGTGCACCGGGCGCAGCTAGAGCGCTCGTTTTGCACGTGCTGCGCCCGAGCCGCCGCGTCCCTGGACAGCGCCTCGCCAAGCTCGCTCTGGACCATTCGCTGCTCCCCGCGTAGCGCCAAGGCCTGACCTGCATCGTTCACGAGCACCACAGCATCAGCCACGTCTCCGGCGAGCCAGGCGCTAGCCGCCATCGCCGCCTGCGGTGGTCGGTGCCGTACGGGCCACCTGGCGCACCCCGAGACCTCCCCAGCTCACCGTGCTCATCCGCAACCTCGTCACCTTCCTCTGCAAGCTCAGGCAGTCAGCCCCCACCTTCCCTATTCTGCAATAGTGCCGCCGCCGTCGTGCTTATCCACGGGCAGCCGACGAACCGACCTCTGGCGCCTATAAAAGGAACCCCCCCCCTCGCTCCATCAGCCTCAGGCAGCACCTTCTCTTCCCCTTAGACCAATCCCGAGCATCCAATTGACCCGCAGCGGCCATCTTCCTCTCCTCCGGCAATGGTGGCCGCCACGGCAGCGCTGTCAAATTCGCCGCAGCGCCCCGCCTATCCTTCAAGCCTCTGAGACAGACGACCCCCTTGACCTCGAAGAGCCCTCCTGCCGTTAAATTTTGCTGGAGACGGCCCGTAGAGCGGCGCCCCATTTCTGCCCCGCCGGAACCCTTCGGGAGAGCTCGACGCCGGCGATTCCGTCCACCTCGGCGTCCTCAGATGGTACCCACGGGTTCGCCTCGGGCTCCCGATCATGCTCATGTGATCACCCCTCTGGGCGGCGCCGCCGTTCGCCGGTGCCGATCGCCGGAGCCCCTCCTCCGCTCGGTCGACAGGAGAGGAAGGCGGGTGGACTAGTCAAACCTGACTAGTGGGCCCATGGGACCCACCGTCAGCGACTGCCCGCCCCTGCCCACCGTTGTTAGTAGAGGCGTAAAACCCCGCGGTACGTTTTCTTCTCTGGAAAACGTAATCTCACCGAAGCGTTTTCTTTGATTATTTTCTTTTAAAAATCAGATTTCACCCTGACTTTGACTGGTCATATCTTTTAAACCACAACTGCAAATAAATTGATTCTTTTTCTGTTGTCACTCAAATTTCACCTAGTTTATTTCCATATTTATTTAAAATTTTCCCAAGACAATTTTTGTGCGGTTTTTGAATTGTGTGTTAATTAGAATAATTTCTAAAATAGGAAATGAAGGAAGAATTAAGCTTTCAAATTTTTGGATGTGCACCCCCACCTTTCTGCAAGCTCAAGGCAAGCATTCTGAACCCCTGGTATAATATTCGTTGTGTGATGTTTGGTGTGACGAATAAAACTGCAGCACCAAGTTGACATGAAATGCGCGTTATTTCATGTGAAGGTGTGATCATGCTTGCAATACATGATGATGATTCTTGCTAATAAACTTGAGATGCTTGTGGCAGTAGTCACCACCTTGTGCCACCCCTGCCTACCGGAAGGAATCTCGGTGCTTGGTGCTGACATCTCGTTGGAGCGAGAATGGTCAGTGAGGCATGATGGGATGTGATAAGTGGTGATCCTGCCTGAGAGTGTGGAAAAGTATTTATTGTGCTAACCATGCAGGGAACACATAAGCCTCCTGAGTCGACCATAGATCGAGTGTTGTTCCAGTAACACCCATGCTTGTTTCGTACTACCACTTGTCTCTGCCGCGGGCACAGTACGGTTTAGTAAGTTGTCAACCCCTTTCTTGGCACACACCGTACAGAGAGGCCATGGTGGAATATACTGGGTGCATCCGGTAGGCATGCCACCTGGTCCGGGGGCATGGGTGTTTCCGGTTGGGACCGAGAGGGGGGCACCCCTTAGTAGCGTGCGGTATAAATTTGATCCCATGCTAATCGAGGTTGTAGCCTCCCCACTTAGAGTTTTGCTTAACGAGTGTCGTGGGTGATTCCAGGCATCGGTAAGTTAAGCTGGTGTGTGCAGGTCAGGTGTGTTTTCAATTCAAAGATCGTAAGCGGAATTAGTCCCGGTGGACTAAAGGAATCCGTTACTCGTGGGTAAAGAGTACACCCTCTGCAGAGTTTACATCTATTCGAATAGCCGTGTCCGCGGTTAAGGACTACGGTTTGGGATGGGTCAAGTGTCGGTCTTAGTGTTGGTCTTCGGAGGAAAACTTCTAAACCGGAATATTGAGCATGACGTGTGACAAATGATGATTATGATTATTATTATTGTGGACTAACCATGTTATTTATTTGTTTTGCTGAGTATCACTTGGGATGGTTCTACCTCCTGGATACTCATTATGATTATTATTATATAAGCCCTTTATGTGGCGTCGCTCAGACGCCCGACTGTGGCCTGCTTGTTATTTATTTTTCTTATAAGCCCTTTCTGTGGCGTCGCTCAGACGCCCGACTGTGGCATGCTTGTTATTTATTTTCCTTATAAGCCCTTTATGTGGCGTCGCTCAGACGCCCGACTGTGGCACGCATGTTATTTATTTTTCTTATAAGCCCTTTATGTGGCGTCGCTCAGACGCCCGACTGTGGCACGCATGTTATTTACTTTTCTTCTAAGCCCTTTATGTGGCGTCGCTCAGACGCCCGACTGTGGCACGCATGTTATTTATTTTTCTTCTAAGCCCTTTATGTGGCGTCGCTCAGACGCTCGACTGTGGCACGCATGTTATTTATTTTTCTTCTAAGCCCTTTATGTGGCGTCGCTCAGACGGCCGACTGTGGCACACATGTTATTTATTTTTCTTCTAAGCCCTTTATGTGGCGTCGCTCAGACGCCCGACTGTGGCATGCATGTTATTTATTTTCCTTCTAAGCCCTTTATGTGGCATCGCTCAGACGCCCGACTGAGGCATGCTTTATATTATTATCCTTTTGAGGCGTCGCTTCAGACACCCGATCGGTTCATTTTATTTTTATTCTCTGATTGCTTATTCCTGTCTAATATGAATGACCTGCTTGCGTGCATCATGAATTTTATTGTGTGACTGACTAAGTGGTCATGGATTGTTTCAGTGCATGTTTATCACCTGCTATATTATACTTGTTTTCATGATGTTTGCGAGTACATTCAAAGTACTCACTGGCTTGTCCCTGGCTATTGTCTTGGCCAGATTTCTTGCTTGGAGGGGAGTGCAATGACGGCAGCCCCGGAACCTAGGCAATGAAGATAGCAGCCGCGCGAAGATAGGAGTTATCCAGGTCAGTTGTTCCTGTGGGAAATGGAGTCCCATAGACGCTGATGATCCGCAAACCGCTTCCGCCATCAACCACTAGAAACTTTTGTTGTACTCATAGACCACAATGGTCTTGTACTTCAGATTTTGTATTTTGCTTGGAATTACTGTATCAAGATTGTGTCTCATCAGCTAACAGTAATCCTGGGGCTGGTGAGCACAAGGACCATTTACTGGGAAATTAATATCCTAGAAATCCGGTCCTGACATAAAATAACATAAACGGTTACATAGATCAAGTTGTGTGTGATAGATGGCATACAGGTCACTGGGATGAATTGTGTGCGATAAGCAAAAATAACACAAACGGTTTCTCAGATCAAGAAGTGTGTGATATACGCAGGCCACTCGGATGTGTTGTGGGCAAACGGTTCCGGATAAAGAACTGTCAGGGACTGATGAAATCATCACCGACGGTTTTGGTTGTTTATTCTGTATGCGATGTGATTGGCTCAGTCTGCCAACAAACATCTATGCTCTGTTTAGAAGAACATGATTGCATAACCAAATTAAGCATCCAATACACACATAACATTGGCGCACACCTTAATAAACTATTACATGCAAAATAAACTTATCCCTCTAAAACTATGAATATTTCTGCATAGAGGGAGTATGACAATTGAGAAACGATCATCAAATCATCTACCTCTTGTGACGCTTGCCGCCAGCGCTCTGCTTGTGGCTCGATCCCTCGTTGTCTTCAGGTAGGAGGCACTTCCTCATGTCAACGATCCGCCTGAACATCTCGTAGCATGTGTACGCTTGCTTGGCCGTGGTCTGGAGGTGATATTCATCCAGTTTCTTCACCCAGACCCTGTGCCAGACAGGCTTGTTCTTGTTGCACTTAGCCTTCATGTCAGCGTAGTAGGGGTCGATGATGGCCTTGGCCAGGTCAACATGGGAGTCCATGTCCTTCTTGTGGCCCCAGACCCTGTAGTGGCCGCGGATGTCGACAAGCTTCTGGCAGGCCAAGCCCGAAGTCTTGAGCACATTTGGATCGTTGGCGCTGTCCACCGTAGCGAACCTGTAGTCGGGGCTGTTGACAAACCTGGTGAAACGATCGCAAGGCACTGTGGCCAGGCAGTAGTGGTAGAGGAGTACGTGAGGGCCCACGCACAACTGGGCGACGGCAACCTTCTGATCATGCCCGGCACGACCGCTAGTGTAAGCGAGGTCGAAGCCGACCACTTTGTACTTGTCATCCGCATCAAGCAGCCGCTCCATGGTGTCAATGATGTCCTCCACCATGCCCGAGTCGTTGGTGTACACCACCGTGAGGTCCGTCTTCCTCATGTGGGTCTCCACATGATGCACGTCGAACTCCATTGGAGCGCCGCTGGACATCCTCTCTGTATGCGTCGTCCAGGGTGCGCTTATTGTGTTGTGGGGCGCGATCGAAAGTGTGAAGAGACTATGGTTAATGGCCGTGGGTATAAATGGGGGCCGGACGTCCTGGAAAATTGGCACGTCCGGATGGCAGTTTTTGCAGCACGTGATTCAGTCGTGGAGCACGTAACTGCATGGGGTGATGCGCGTGGCGCAACCGCATGCATATGGAGCCCCGAACGTGATTGTGGGCTGGCCCCAACCGCTGGCAGAGCGCGCGCAGAGGGGCGCGAGAGGAGAGCATGCGCAGGGGCGAGAGAGCAGAGCACGCGCAGGGACGCGAGAGCAGAGCACGCGGTGGGACGCGAGGTCGAACCAGACCACTATGTACTTGTCCTCGTCAAGTAACAAGTCCATGACGTTGGAGTTCTCCATCTAGATCAGATGTTTGGTGTACACCACGAACCGACAGGGCGTGTCCACTACGGCATGCATGGTGAACTGGCGCTCATCATCGGCAGCCACTGGGAGCGCCATTGGAGCCACGCAGGATACCCTCGGTCGTGGTTCTGCTTCTTAAGGTCCAGATATTAATCGACAATTGCATATTGATGTCCAGATATTAATCGGCCATTGCATACTAAGGAAAAGATAGTACTACCAGAATAAGAGTCTCCCTCATAAGATGTCATTTGCATGGTTGTATGTGATACCCGGCAAACAGGTTGTTTCGACGAACTGTTTGTGTTGATCAAAAGTAACACAAACGATTCTGCATAATGAGATGTGTGTGATACCCGACAAACAGGTCAGTACTCGGAATTGGGTGGGAAGACCGATAAAAAGACAGACAATTCCTGATAATAAGATGTGTGTGATGTGCCTATGGGCAAACACTTGCTCAAACCCAATTGTCTGTGATTGTTGAAATCATCACCGACGTGTTCGTTTCTATAATCGTAAGTGATGTGATCTGCTATGTCTGCATATAGCATCTATGCTCTGTCTACGAACAACATCATGATTGCATAACCTAAATAAACATCCAATTACATTACTGACTACAGATAACATTTGCACACATCAATTTACAAGTACATGCATACTAAACTAGTAGTGATGATCATAAAATCATTCATCTATAGTTCTTGTGACGAGGGGTGCTGATCGGCGCAGGATGGAGGCACTTCCTCATGTCAACGATCCGCCTGCACATTTCGTAGCTTACGTACGCGTCCGTGGCTGCGTACTTGACGTGATCTTCATCTAGTCTTCAGACCCAGGCACGGTACCAGGCAACCTTCTTCTTGCAGACATCCTTCATGCCTCTGTAGTAGGGGTCGATGATGGCCATGGCGAGGTCAACCAGGGAGTCCTTATGCTTCTCCTCGCCACCCAAGATCTTGTACAGGCATTGGATGTCCACAAGATTCCGGCAGGCCAAGCCAGTCGTCTTGAGCACCTTTTCATCGTTGGTGGTGTCCACCGTACCGAATATGTAGTCGGGGCTGTTGACTAACCTGGCAAATCGATCGCAAGGCCTTGTGGCCATGCAGTAGTGATAGACGAGGACGTAATGGCCCACGCATAGCTGGGTGATGGCAACCTTCTGATCATGCCTGGCATGACCGCCGGTGTACTCGAGGTCGAAGCCGACCAATTTGTACTTGTCATAGACAAGTAACTGCTCCATGGTGTGGATGGAGTTCTCCACCCAGATCGGGTCGTTGGTGTACACCACCATGAGGTTCTTGAACTTTACGTGGGTGTCCACGTAGGCACGAATGGTGAACTGCCGCTCGTCGTCGGCAGCCGCTGGGAGCTCCGCCATTGGAGCCGAGCAGGATATCCTCTCTGTATTTGGAGTGTGGGTGTGCTTCTTGCGTTGTGGGGAAAGGTTGAGGAGAGACAATAGGTTAAATGAGCGGTGGAGTAAATGGGGATTGGACGGGCTATAATTGGCACGTCTTGTCACCGCGTTCCCGGCGGAGGATTGCTGTGCAAGCTTGACCAACGCACGAACAAGCGTTCCCGGCGGTTCATTTGGTCACGTGGCGGCTCGAAGTGCCGCCAACATATCGTTGGTGAGCCCGTTCCCACGCGCAAACGCACACAGCCTCCCACCCAGCTCGGTTGGCCACGCGTCGGCTAGAAGAAGCTCCCATTATTGGGGGCGTTAAATGGCAAACGGTTAGTAGAAACGATGCGTGTGCAATGACATAAAGCAGCATACAAGTTCAGCACTAAGCATCGGTGTGGAATATGCAGTGCGGGTGCAACTGGGAAGGACGGTGCGGGTTTTGTTAAGCGGGGACGATGGTGAGGGTTTTCTCGGCCAGAATAATAATGTGCTTCGGAGGCGACGGTTCAGTAGACACAGCCGCTTGCGATAAGTGTAACTACGGTGTAAATGGACTGTCGTAGTCCGTGTAAATCCTACTTCCGCAGACGTTCGATGCGCAGGAATGCGTTCTGGACAATCAAGACACACGCGTGTCGCGGCACAATGTTAGTCCTCGCACCCGGTTACAATCCGGGAAAATAACCAAGTTTTTGGGTTCTAGATTTCATCTTTTCGTGTGACACCTGGATTTTTTACCGCATTCAACAAGTTTGCAAGCAAGTCAAACATTTTTTACCGTAATATGCATAGTGTAAAAAAACTACCAACACTAAAACGTAGTTGTGCATGTTGTGGGAAAACAGTTGCTAGTAGTAAATTGTGTGGGGACTCTAAGATAGGCATAAATATTCCATCAACCAAATTGATTGCAGCTCAAGACTGCAATTACATTGCTCTACGTATTAGTTCATAAAACAGAGTCTCGCCGACATCTAGATCAACACATAATAAACATACTCAAGCAGAGATATAAGACGCACAAACTATAGATAGTTAGGGTAGTGCTGGCATCAGGACATGTATATATAACTCAATCCTAATCGTACCCACCAACAATGTAAACTTTCTCCAGGTACTCCGCGTACGCGGCGTGCACCACCCTCCAAGAATACTTCTGCTTGAAATAGCCAATGGCTTGTCCTCTAGCAGCACCAGAACACTTGCAAACACGGGGTTAAGCCTTTGGGCGCAGAACGGGCATCCGAAGCCCCCATTCCGGGTCCTGATACAACGATTATGTGTTCCCGCATAGAGCTCCTTGAGCTTTTGCTTCTTGTACCTTCTCTGGTCGTACTTATCGCTGCCAACGTCAACAAATACCACCTATACATTTAATAAAAATCATGACATTGATGAATAAAATGCATAAAATGATATCACAAACAACTTAGTGCACCAAAATTATTAACTAATGACTTTAAATGCATGAACCGATTATTTTCAAACAAACAAGGAACTTTGAAGTAAGTACTACTCCACATTATCACTAAAGCAGTGATCTACATGCTCTTATACAGTGTTTATTTACAAATGGGTACATGTACAATCATCTATGTAGACAGATTATTAGCAAAATGATCATTTGTAGAGGTCAACCATTAAATCACTGTAAAACCTTAGACATAATACTAGCATAATCGTATGTACGGTTGTCACTTATCCAAGTCACTTATCATTTACTTACCAAACAATCAATACGTACACACTAACACGGATCTATCGAATCTTACTCTGATTACATGGATTGAAATAACATGAACCCCGGACGAATTACAAAAAAGGCGGAAAACATAACTAATCAGAGATACCCTATGATATAGTTACCAAAATAGGGGGGGTCTAACATGTTCTCCGCCGTCGTCGGAGTTGTCGCCGTCGGAGTCGTCGTCGGTGGAGTGGTCATCACAGAGGTCGTAGTAGTCTCTATGCAGCACCACCTCCTGCTGGGGAGGGACGACGGGGCTTACAACGTCATTGACGTGCTTCTGTCCGCGCGAGACCTCATCGGCTGGGAGGGCAACCTCGTCGCCCAGCATCAAGAGATGCTTAGTTGCTTCGCCGGCCCCGGTTTCGACCCCCGCGTCACCACTCCCTCCGATGATGCGCTTGGTCGCCATCTGATACACTTCCGAGAGCGTTTACGACTGGGAACGGTGGCGAGGATGCAGGCGCGGTGTGTGGAGAGAGTGGAGTGCGGCCGCTTCCTATAACCAGCGGCACATGCGCGATTAATATAAAGTGGTTGGGAGCTAGGCGGGAGGCGGGTAAACGGCTCGCCTCCCGGTGAGCCTGTGCAGCCTGCTCGCACGCGTCCGGTCAATTTACACACCTGCTCGCATGCCTCACGGTCAGACTGAGCCACGGACTGCTCGCATCATGCGTCCTGTCGACTCACGTCCGCTCGGACGGCACACGGGGCTCGTGGTGGTACGTAATATTTTGTTGGGACCAACGCACATGGTTCAGTACTGTAATCGTTCGTGATGGTAACGTGACAAGTGTGTGTACCAAGCACCAACCTTTAATAAGCTCCCGTTTGTAAGAAAAGTGTATCAAAAATTTGTCTCTAATTAGGACAGAAATTAGCTCACACTATATATATATGTATATATATATGATATATATATCATGAAACGGAATCCCAAGTTCCATGATTTTCAGTTGATTTTTGGATTCACTTCAATTTAAAATGATTTTTCGACGTTTGAGGTTCCTTACCATTTATTGCATGGCGACTAAACACATGAACCCAAGGGGACATATGATTTCCCCCAATGAATTCCTGGAAACTCAATTATTGCATATTTTTTGAATGATATATGGACATTTTATAATTATAACACAGACTGATGTGTCACATGTTTTCTGCATAAAAATAGTTTGACGCGCCTCGAAGTGGTGTTTCCGGTGGTGGCCGCGCGCGGGGGGTGGGGGGCTCTTTCCGTTTCACTTGTTTGCACTAGCCTGTGTGTGTGGGATTGTCCGTTTTGTGAGGCAGTGCCACCCCAAATTATCAAAATTGTGCATTGAAATGTTTAAAACAAGGCACGTCATGCTTGTGTTTAGGACACATGCACACAATGGTGGTGGTCCCTCGGACAATAATCCTTCGTGCGTTACTAGTGATCCCCACATTCGTGGATCCATGCATGTGGTCTATCACTTTTGAGCCGCATCGGTAGGGGTGTGACCAAGGTGGGTTAAGTTAATCTGCTCTGTTTTGCGGTAGATCATGGTGAGATTCCACACCAAAGATTGACGTGACGTACTCATGAGTACCTCCTACCGCTCAAAGTTGAGGGGTTGCGTGGGAGGAGACATACATATTGCATGCAATTTTCTTTAGCGTGGGGACTTCCCAATTTGTGAAGCACGCACTGTATCAAAGTCGTGCAGTTGGCATTTTGAATCAAAAAAAACATACCCATGCATATGCTTGTGTCACATATAATCTATGGTGGTCCTAAGTGTGGCTCCCTCACATGGTAATCGGTGACGCTTCAATCTATGGGGCCCATGTGTGGCACCTATATTATATATTGTTTTGACCAATGTGGATCCTTATCGTTATGCGTGCGTGTGGCCCTGTTTTGGATACTCTTAGGGGTGGGCACTGTCACACCGAAAACCAAAAAACCGAACCAAACCAAACCGATTTAACCGATTTGTCTGTTTATTCAGTGTATGGTTATTCGGTTCGGTGGCAACTTCGTTTGCTATTCGGTGTTTGGTGTACGTTCGGTTTCCTGTAGTCACAAACCGTAATCACCAAACAAACCGATATTAAGTACGATGGCCATAGGTGACTCTGACTGTGAGAGGCTGAGGGCAGCCTTTACAAGCTGACGTATGTACGTGAGCACGTACCGGCTAGATGTGCGCCGGCTGGAAAATCAATCAACCTGCCTGTTGCTGTGTGTTAGCTTCCTTACTCCTTAGGCTAGCTTGCACTTACGTGTATAGCTCCTGGGATGAGCCAGGGTTTCTAGCTCTTGTGATTATTTTGTACATTTTGTGCAATGCAATCGGTGATTATTTTTTGCATTTTGTGCAATGCAATCGACTGATGGTGTATGTACTTCGGTTTTCCAGTTAACCGAATAAACCGAACCGATATATTTTGGTTAATATGGTTTGGTGGCAAATGTCTGTGTGATTATTTCGGTGGGCATTTCTCCAAAACCGAAATTACAAGAAACCGAATAAACCGAACCGTATTAACCATATTAACCGAACGCCCAGCCCTAGATACTCTAACTTAGCTAGAGGTTGGAGTTAGTTTCTAGCTCATGACTAACCCTAAACTAACTCTAGCCGAAGAGGTGTTTGGATGACAGGGTTAGATTGACAATAGATGCACTTGATGGAGATAGAAAGGTGATTTTTCAGTGAGCCCCGCGAGAACTAGCTCCAATTAGCACCTCTTGGCTGGTAGGATAGAAAGGGCCCCATGAGAACTAGCTCCAATTAGCACCTCTTGGGTGGGATAGTTTTTTTGTGTGGGTTAGATGCAACTAGCTACAATCTAACCCTCATGTTTGAATACTTTAGGGCTATTTGAGCCCCAACTAGATCAAACTAACTCTAACCCATGGATCCAAACAGGGCCTATGTGCGTTGTGATCGATCTTCCTCGTAAGTCGACTTACAGTTTCTAAGGAAAGTGACATTAAAGTTCCATTGGTTACTAACTAAACAAACACTTAATTACATATATACATATATGTTGTGGGCCTCATGGAGTGGGCGTTTGTTTTGTCAAACACTCTCTCATGTGGTCATCGGCATCGTCACACCGACACAACCATGTCCATGTGGGTCGTCACTTTGATAGGTGTCTGTAGAGATTTTTCTTTGACCAAGGTGGATTCTTCTTGTTGGTATATGTGTATATATTATACGTAGTTGATATATGTATCGACATTTCAATTCTAACAAAAAATCGAACGCATCGTACACATTGAATCCCTCCTATCGGATCGAACTGTGGGCGCGCTTGGGGCTATATATGCATGGGTCGTTAACCTCAGTACATGGCCATTCTGGTTTGAGAGACACACATGTGGCGACGAAAGTTGTGCGTTTGGTATTTGAAAACATTGCACAACGCTTTCATACATATGTGCCTGGGGCCATGCATGTGCGTTGGTGTTGTCTACACACACTCCCTCGCGTGGTCATGGACGACATGCCAAATTTGTGGACCCATCTGGTCTATCACTTAAACCTGCCCATATATACTACAGGTTCATTTGACCAATGTAGATATAGTCCTCTCATTATTTGTTACGATATAGTTCATGGTCAGATACGAGACAGAAGTTTGAGTGGATACATATATAGGTCGTGGTGTTTGTTCGAAGCATGTGTGTACGTGGGGCGGGGCGGGGGCGGGGGAGGGGCATCGCAATAGTACTACGTATACACAAAACCTATTTATGAGGTCAGGTACTACATACCGTTTAATTTTGGAGCCACATCAAAAAGTTTTGCACACACGAAATATCACACCACCTTAAGTAATTAGTTGAGCCACACACATGTGGTTGCGGTCTCACCCATCTTGTGAAGTTTCCGAGACGCGTCCATCAGTGGGCCCGCGTAGTCTACCCTCAGAACTAAAACATGGGGGAGGGGGTGATCATGATGGATTTCTATTGGTTTTGTGTTACGGTAGGGCGAATTGTAGTTGTAGTATAAGTTTGTAAGTTCATATATATATTGAGCTACCATCCCCCCGCTGACTCGAAGGCGCGCGTGTGTGGCGGTGGGGGGGCAGGGGCATAAGCCAACATTGTCGTGTGCTTTGCAGGACATTGTGTGTCACGTGAAAGTTGTGCATTCCGTAATTGAACACCACAACAACCTTTACATACATACATTTGGTCCACAAGTAGGTCTGTTTGTGCGATGACCCTAGATTTATCGTGTTTAATTTCCAATGTTGTTATATAAATGGCAGGGTGGTCTTTTTTTAAAACTTAAATAGCAGATGAGTCGAAGGAGACAACTGTGTGTGATTCTGTACGCAGTAGACTAGTAGACACGGTTCCCGCATGCTAACTGTGTGCCACGCCCGGCCCGTGGTTGTCACATAACTACAGACCACCTTGCTCCAACCCGCATAGAGAAATCTTAAAAATAGTTACCCGCCTTGATGAATTTAAAAATTGATGGTTCTGCGGGTTTATCTCTTTGAATTGCACAGAGGTATTATGTTCGGGCCGTGTGCGATGTTTGTTCCTCCGGTGCCACTTCAAACCCTTCATAAAAAATTTAGTTTGTCCCGGCTTTTCATTCCCTCCAAGTAAAATTTAAAGTAGCCGCGGCATTTCCTCAAACACCACCTAGGCCCCTCCCACCCCCAACCCCACAGAACTCCCTCGCTCGAACCCTAGCTACCTCGCCGTCGCCGCCGCCGCGCCTGATCCCGCTCCGCGTTCCACAGTCAACCTCTCCTGCTCTCCCCGTCCAGGTTACGAACCCATCTTCGTACCCTCGCCGCCCTGAATTTCTTAGATGGCGCCTACTAAACACCCCCTTCCTCATAGATCCGCACTGATCCCCACCGCAGACCGTCGCAGCCTAATCCCATCTACACTTGCAGGGGTGATCGAGGAGCGAATGGCCAAAAGGAGGTATATCGCGGCCTTTCCGATGAACGATGCCGAGGTTGCTGCCGGGGAAGCTGTCTACGATGACGAGGTGCCCGCCGGGATCGTCAGGAAAGCTGACTACGATGACGAGGTGTCCGCCGAGGCTGCTGAGGCCGCCGGGGTAGCTGACTACGATGACGAGGTGGCCGCCCAGGCCGCCGAGGCCGCCGGGGAAGCAGTCCACGATGACGAGGTGGCCGCCGAGGCCGCCGGGGTGTTGGAGATATGCCCTAGAAGCAATCATGTGATGATTTCATTTCCTATGTATTCATGAGTATTTTGTATTGTCCTTGAACATCGTCAGTGATATGTATCAAAAAGTATGTGACTTATTTGTGAGACTATATATAGTATGATGATTGTTCTAATAGTCCCTAGTTCTTAAAGTTATGCGGACACATATCCTTTACTAGTATACGATTCAGTTGATGACTACGTTTCAAAAGTCATGCGCATAGAGATGCTAAACTAATAGTATGGACTCGGGGATTGAGATCACCGAGTCGGACAGACCCACTTTCAGACACAGCGAGATAATGTCATCTGTTAGTCTCAAGCACGATGTATATGCCATGTCCTAGACCTGAGGTTATCGCATGTTCTCGGGATGAGGATCGACTTACTTAGGGTCTATCGAATGCAACTCCGTAACTGGGTAGTTATAAAGGTAGCTTTCGGGTGAGTCGTGAGACATGCCGCGAGACATGGTTAACCAAGATGGGATTTGCCCCTCCGTAAGGAGAGATATTCTCTGGGCCCTCTCGTGTGATCAGATTCAGAAAGCATGGCCATGCGACATGGGTTAAGTGTTAACCCAGTTCGGGAATCTGCATCACGGTTTCGAGAAGAGATGTCGAGCTACCACAAGGGTGACAAGTACTCGCCTTGAGCTCTACAACCTATATCATGAGGCAAAAGGAATGTTGTATATGACACATTGTCGAGGTTCGTCTAACGACTTTGCGCACACATGGGATTTGGCACGTTCTGCTAGGAGCCGCTACCGACTATCGACTCGGGTCGTGTCCATGTGTACGTGAAACTATAGGGTCGCACACTTAAGGGATTGCAGCCCATTCGGATTGGATCCGAATGGAAAATGGGACTAGATTCGTCGTGGGCCTCAAGTGTTGAGCCCACTTCGGAGGTCTATATAAAGGGGAGTGGGCGCACCTTTCAGGGTTGATCTTTTCCTCCCGTCGACAGCCACCGCCACTCCCCACGCCACCATGCCGTGCGATCGGACCTAGCAGTCCGCCGCCCGACGCTGCCCCCGTACGTGTGGATACCTTGGAGGTATCGCATCTGCGGTGCTTGGACGAACCGTTCGACCGATCCGTGAGGAACTGTTCGAGGGATCCGCGAGGAGCTGTTCGTGGGAGATCGCTGTTCGTGGGAGATCGGCTACACGAGGAGGAGACGAATTGGCTGATCGACTACACGCATCACCAACTCTACTTTTGCTGCGGTGACTGCGCGTCTAGTGGTAAACCCGATCCCGTGATCTATTTCCAGCAGCATGTTCTTGGGTGCGCGGTAGAAAATTTTATTTGGCGCTAGCATAGCGTACCGCGTGTACCAACAGTGGTATCAGAGACTCCACTGTGTGGTGATCGATTCGGTGATTTGCATATGAGATATGTAGATCGGTTCAGGTGCGGGTCGATGAGATCGGCTGTGCACGTCAGTGTTGATGGTTGGTTTCGTGATCTTGATTCCGTGATCGTGATGCAGAGGTCGTGACACGAATTACCCCTACCGGTCGGTTTCCGCCATTGGGGTAGATAGTGGAACGTAAATCCAGATGCAGCACGCGAAGATCAATGAGATTGATCGAACCAGAGCAAAGATCGACACCGTGGAAATGTGATTTCCGCGGTGCTGAAATCTGTTGGAGGGGTCACAGTAAAACGGGCATAACTTTTGCATACGAACTCAGTTTTCGCTCCACGACGTGTCAAACTGAAGGGCACGAAAAGATGCATTTGACCTTCAACAGCTTTGCCGTTTTCGGCGATATTTTCGAGGTCAAAATCCTCTTGGAAAATAGAGTTTCAGACAGTTTTATTTTCGGTGGTAGAACGTCTGACTTGTTTTTGCAGGGAATTCTTGTGATTTGGTATGGCCCATGAATGTTGCTTGTAAATTATTAAATCATGACCTGCGTGTCATGAGTGCGGCAACCGGCTCGAGCCATATGGTTGTCCCATTATTGTATTAATGACCTGCGTGTCAACATGAGATGCCTTGTAATGTAATTTACTCACATAGCTATTAGTTTGTAATAGCATAGTATCTTATGTAACACTTGGCGGTTGACACCATGTGTGGAGATGGAGATCACCACAAGGGCAACCATGCATGGAGATGGAGATCGCCATGGGCATGCAGCGCACGTGGAGATGGAGATCACCATGCGTTGATGAAAGGGGCTATACCATATCACACATATATAAACTGCATGTGAAAGTTTATCCCTTTTATGCGCCCTTCTTTTGCATTATAGATGTTATTAAGTAGGGTGATCCCTCAAAGACTGTCAAGTAAAATTGCCTCCCCAATTGCTGCAACATCACATGTTAAGTATTTTTAGTGGTGGGCCTATAAAATTAGGGTGCTGCTAATTCTCCTTAACGTGGTGTGTTTGTGTCGGACACTTACGAGCGAAGCATTGGTTAACTTGTCGTGGCTATCAAAATAGTTTTGGGCCTCGAGGCATAAGAGTTGGCGTGGCATGAGATGTCCCCAACAAGCAAGAGTCGTATAGAGATACGATTAGCAAGCGTTGCTTACCGAGTGATCTAGTCTTCTAGCGGTGATGCAAAAGCTCACTAGTTGACATGTAGATCTTGGATCTTGGATCTTGAATCACTAAGAATCAACGGAGGGATGTTGATTTTAGTGGGAGTAATGTTCTTATTAAAATGTTTAATTTGAATTACTCTTTATGAATACATGTCTTAGTGTTTTGCATATTTCTGTTGTAGATCAATGGCACCACCTGCTCAACCCAGTTTTTCGTTGAAATCAATCCTAGAAAAGGATAAACTGAATGGAACAAACTTTACCACCTGGTATAGAAATCTGAGAATTGTTCTCAGGCATGATAAAAAGGAACATGTTCTAGAGGAAACCCTTCCAGAGGAACCTGTCGAGAATGCTAATGCCATGGCTAGGAATACCCACCAGAAACTCGTTGATGAGTCAAACGAGATCAGCTGTCTCATGCTGGCTTCTATGGAGCCCGATCTGCAGCAGCATTTTGAAAACATTGAGGCTTTTGATATGATCGAGAACCTCAAGAGCATGTTTCAGATGCTGGCAAGGACCGAAAGGTTCAACGTCTGGCGATCCTTGATGGATTGTAAGCTGAAAGAGGGTGATCCACTGAGCCCGCATGTGATCAAAATGATCGGATACATGCAAGATTTGGATCGGCTAGGCTTCCCACTTGGGGACGAATTGTCCACGGATACAATTCTGGCTTCTCTTCCGACTAGCTATGGGGCGTTCATCTCGAACTTCCATATGCACGGCATGGAAAAGAAGCTCACTAAATTGCATGGGATGCTAAAAGTGGCAGAGCAGGATATCAAGAAAGGCACGCATCAAGTGTTGATGGTGCAGAACACGGTAAAGTTCAAGAAGAGCTGGTCCAAGAAAAAGACTAAGGCAAAGGGCAAGGAGGCAACTCCTACTGTCGCCGCCTCGCCCAAGTTCGGACCAAACACGGGGACCATTTGCTTTCACTGCAAGGAAACCGGTCACTGGAAGAGGAACTGCAGCAAGTGGCTTGCCCAGATAGGCAAGAAGACTAGAAGTGTGACTTCTTCTTCAGGTACACTTGTTGTATATGTTATAGACATTTTTCTTGCTGATATTTCTAGTAGCTCTTGGGTATATGATACCGGATCGGTTGTTCACATATGCAACTCGATGCAGGGGCTAAGAAGGACTAGGAATGTTGCAAGAGGAGAAGTTGACATACGCGTCGGGAATAAAGCAAGAGTTACTGCATTAGCCGTCGGCACCATGCAACTTAATTTACCTTCAAGATTTGTAATGGAACTTGATAATTGTTATTATGTTCCTGCATTGAGTCGAAACATTATTTCGGCCTCATGTTTGATCAGGCAAGGTTATGAATTCAGTATTAAGGACAATGGTTGTTCTATTTACTTGAATGAAATGTTTTATGGCTTTGCACCTATTAAGAATGGGTTATTTATATTAGATCTTGAAGGTGAATCGGTCTATAACATAAATGTCAAGAGGCATAAGCCTAACAAGATAAATCCGACTTACATCTGGCATTGTTGACTAGGACACATTAGTCAAAAGTGCATGAAGAAGCTCCATGATGATGGAATTCTGACTTCATTTGATTTTGAATCATTTGAGACATGTGAGTCCTGCCTACTCGGCAAGATGACTAAGGCTCCTTTTGCAAAGAGTTGTGAGAGGGCGTCTGAGCTATTGGAACTTATACATAGTGATGTATGTGGACCAATGAGCACGACAGCTAGAGGTGGTTTCCAATACTTCGTGACTTTTACCGACGACTTTAGTAGATATGGATATGTCTACTTGATGAGGCACAAGTCAGAAACTTTTTAAAAGTTCAAGGAGTTTCAAAACGAAGTGGAAAATCAACTCGGCAAGACAATCAAGCTTCTACGATCTGATCGTGGCGGTGAGTATATGAGCCAGGAGTTTGATGATCATCTGAAGAACCGTGGAATAGTTCCACAACTCACTCCTCCAGGTATGCCACAGAGAAATGGTGTGTCGGAACGGAGGAATCGGATTTTTCTAGACATGGTCCGATCGATGATGAGTCAGTCGGATTTACCCTTGTCATTCTGGGGATACGCTCTAGAAACCGCAGCTTTCACACTAAACAGGGTACCATCAAAGTCCGTAGATAAGACACAATATGAGATATGGACTGCAAAGAGTCATAGCTTGTCTTTTCTAAAGATTTGGAGTTGTGAAGCATATGTCAAGCGACTCCAGTTGAACAAGCTCACACCCAAGTCGGACAAGTGCATATTCGTGGGATATCCTAGGGAAACCTTGGGATATTACTTCTACAACCGTGAAGAGGGCAAAGTGTTTGTCGCTCGACATGGAGTTTTCCTTGAGAAAGAGTTTCTCAATCGAAAGGCCAGTGGGAGGTCGGTCCGACTCGAAGAAATTTGAGAGCCACACGGGGACGTTCCAACAGGTGATTCAATCACGCCGGAGTTAGTCAGGGAACCCGTAGTGGAATCGGCGCCGGTTCCACGTAGGTCGGAAAGGTTGCGCAATATGCATGACTGCAATGTGTTGTTCCTGGAGAACAACGAACCGACCACATATGCGGAAGCGATGGTGAGCCCTGATTCTGAGTTATGGCTTGAGGCCATGAGATCCGAATTAAAGTCCATGGATGACAATCAAGTTTGGAACTTGGTTGATCCGCCAGATGGCGTTCGAGCCATTGAGTGCAAATGGATCTTTAAGAAGAAAACTAATGTGGATGGAAATGTTACAGTCCATAAGGCTCGACTTGTAGCTAAAGGTTATCGACAAGTTCAAGGAGTTGACTACGGTGAGACTTATTCACCGGTAGTGATGCCTAAATCAATTCGGATCATTCTTGCTATAGCTGCATATTTCGACTATGAGATATGGCAGATGGATGTCAAAACGGCTTTCCTTAATGGAAATTTAACTGAGGACGTGTATATGACACAGCCCGAGGGTTTTGTCGATCCAAAGAATGTTGGCATGGTATGCAAGCTTCAGAGATCCATTTATGGATTGTGGCAAGCATCTCGGAATTGGAACATTCGTTTTAATGAAGCGGTCCAAGAGTTTGGCTTCATCAAGAACGACTATGATCATTGTGCACTACTAGAAAAAACCCTGTTAGTGGCGCACCTATTTTGGCTATTAATGGCGCACTATAGGTGTGCCACTATTATCACGCCACTAGTAACAAATACTAATGGCGCACCACTGGTGCGCCATTAGTATCCCAGATAATAGTGGCGCACCACATAGTGCGCCATTACTATGTCCAACAGTGCGCCATTACTATTCCCCCTAGGGGGGCAAATTTACCTTCACCTATACCCCCGAGTGCACCATTACTATGCCCCATAATGCGCCACTGGTATTTAGCTTGGTGCGCCACTAATGCTCAATATGGTGCGCCACTACTATGAATATTAGCAAAAAAAAAAATTGATTTTCTGGTATTTGCACAGGTTACAAAATACAATATACAGCACAGAAAAATATGCACAGAATATACAGTATAATACAGCACCACAATTAGTCAAGTATAAACATGACATAATATATACAATTCATCATATTAGTCTCCAAATTCGAAATAGTGAACAAAGTTCAAACATTAGCCAAGTTTAGGTCTCGAGACCGCGAGTAGCGAGTTTGTCGTCACATTACAAAGTCGATATCGATCATCTAAACTACCATCACATAGAAGAGAGTTGCGGTCACGATGAGCATCATCGCGATGAAACTGGTCTTCATCCGGTTCCTCCTCCGCTCCCTCCTCTCTCCCGCTAGATAGCGCGCGTATCTAGCTTCCGCCTCCGCCCTAGTGGTGTACCCTTTGTAACTGTTACCGCTGAAATGGTGAACCTGTCTCCGACACTCCTCCCAGTCGTCGTAGACTCCGGGAACCTCACCCTTGTACACGACATACGATGGCATCTGCTCTATGCACTAGACAAACAAAACGTTAGTAGCAATTCACAGATAATATATAAGCATGAATAATCTGCCAGCAACTATACCAGGGCAGAACATCACCCAGCACTTAGTATCAAGGTTAATTCCTCTATTTGCAATTAGTATCTACCAGGAATCACTTAAGTATCACTTAAGTATCTACCAGGAATTAGCATTGAAGATGGAGAACAATATTCATCACAGGATATACAAGAACCAGAGAGCAATATTCATCACAGGATATACAAGAACCAGAGAACAATATTCATCACAGGATATACAAGAACCAGAGAGCAATATTGTTGAACTGACAGAAACGGAAGTATCAGACAATATGCTCTATAGGATATACAAAACAGCAATTGCATGATTCTCATCATAAATGTAGCAAAAAACAAGACTCAAAACATGTACTGTTTTTTTGTCAACTGATAACAAATTTTTTTATTACAGTTTTACAACAGCATAGAGAGGAAACAGGGAAGGAAATTGTTAAAGCAGCATAGCCAAAAGGTACTCAGGCAATTACTTAGCAGGTAGAAATGAACACTTAAGAACACTTAAGAGCCCTAGGGCCAATGATGTTGATCACAGTTTTTGGGAATAATACTGAGGCAATTACTTAGCAGGTAGAAATGAACATGTATCTTACTTAGAAATGAACATGTATCTTACTTAAATAACATGTATGTGCACAAGAAATATTTACAAATCACAAAGCTTGCAAGATGGAGCATGACCCGATTGATGTTAATTTATTAGTACTCTTCAGTACTAACGCAATATTTTAAAATCAAATCAGTTTAGAACAAAATTGCTATTTCTTCTTGCAAATCAAATCAGCTTGCAACAAAAAGGATGCTATTTCACACTGACAGAGAAGCCAATTGGTTACTTTTATGCTGATCCAGGAATGCTCTATTGTCAACAATTAAAAAAATAATTCATTTGTAATTTTTCTGCTAATGAAATCAACCAGATTCTCACTCAGTGGCATCTATAGCTATTTCTATCTGAATCAAACAGTAGCTACGTACGCATTCAGTTGGGGATTTCACAATGAATGCAATTTCAGAGTTGGAACTTGGAAGGGGTTTCACCTTAGGCTTAGAGATTGAGGTTGTTGGACCCAATTGTTGCACTAGTACCCTCCCCTCCTCAGCACATTCATACTATGTACCTTATACACATCAGCGTATCCACAACTTCTAATTTTGCATTCGAATGCAAAATTATTTGTAGCAGCCGACAATTGAGAGAACTGGAAACCTGAAAACCCTGCAGGGAATGCACCAGAGCATCTAGTTTTACCAAATGATGTTGGATCTATTAGATCTACACCATTCAGCTGCACTATTGACTAAAGAGGGGTAAACCCACCTCAGCAGACAGTGAAAATGAAGGAAAAGGCTATCCTATTTTTACTAGATCATTGAAGCAAGCCTACAGTATGAGCCATAGCAGTACAAGATTCAGTTATCACAGACAGCACAAGTTTTAGTTAACTGACAGAAGTAAAATTCAGTAAAACACCTACACATGTTCTACTGCAACTAGGACATCCTAAGCACTACATAGATTCCTATATACCTAAGCAACTACTGAATCGATCTAAACATCTAAAAATTCAGAGCTTGAACCCTAGGCTAGTGACAGTTCAGTACAGAATGCAGAAGCAGAGCAGAGAGAGAAGAAGGAGGATTACCTAGAGATCTCGAAGCAGAAGGAGCGTCGATGCAGGGAAGAGGCGAGGCAGTGAAGGCGTAGCACCATAGTACCATCCATGGCGGAACCCTCTGCTGCACCAGCAGACGACACCAGCCACGGTGGGCACCACAGCGCCGAACGGCGGCACCAGAGACGCCAGCACCAGCAGTAGACACACCGGAGCCAGCCCGGAGACGAGCCAGCAGCGGCGGAGCCATGCGCGGCGACCAACACCGAAACCCTAGCTCGGGGATTAGGGTTGGGAACGGTCGATTTGGGGAAGGAAACCCATATCGAGCTGGATAGGAAGAAAGAGCAGAGAGACGGGAGTAGTTTGTGACCAACGGCAGCGGCCGAGATGGCCGGAGCACGCCGGAGGAGGACGACGAGCGCGCCGGCGATTTCTATCGCGAGTGCGGTGGGGAATCGGGGTCGAGCACGAGAGAGAGAGGGGAGAGAGTGAGACTGATGGGTGGGGTCGGGTCTTTGACCCGGGTCCAAGTCACTTAAGTGATGGCGCACCACGCAGAGTGCGCCATTGCTATTTGACCCAGGTTAGTAATGGCGCACCACGCAGAGTGCGCCATTGCTATTTGACCCAGGTTAGTAATGGCGCACCACGTAGAGTGCGCCATTGCTATTTTTCCCCGGCCTGGACATGCATGTGAATAGGTGCATATCAATGGCGCACTTCGCGTCGGTGCGCCACTGTTACCTAAAATAGCAGTGGCGCACCTGGCAATAGTGCGCCACTGGTAAGCCTGGGGAGGGGGGTGGATCCAGGAAAAAAATAGCAATGGCGCACTCCTTCTTTGGTGTGCCATTAGTAAAAAAATAGCAATGGCGCACCTATAACTGGTGCGCCATTGCTATATAGCAGTGGCGCACCATATCTATAGTGCGCCACTAATGTTGATATTAGGGATAGCCCTTTTTCTAGTAGTGGTGTATTCAGGAAGGTCAGTGGGAGCTCAGTTGCATTTCTGATCCTGTATGTGGATGACATATTGTTGATTGGAAATGATGTTCAAATGCTTGAATCTATCAAGGATTCATTGAAAAATAGTTTTTCGATGAAAGACTTGGGAGAAGCAGCTTATATTTTGGGAATCAAGATTTATAGAGATAGATCGAGAAGGCTTATTGGATTAAGCCAAAGTACGTATATAGACAAGGTGTTGAAGCGGTTGAACATGCAAGATGCCAAGAAAGGGTTCTTGCCCATGTCACATGGCATTAGTCTTAGCAAGACTCAGAGTCCTTCGACTCCTGATGAGCGAAGACGCATGGATGGGATTCCGTATGCTTCGGCTGTCGGGTCCATCATGTATGCTATGGTATGTACTCGTCCCGATGTTAGCTTTGCTCTAAGCGTAGGCAGATACCAGGATGATCCAGGTGAGAGTCACTGGACAGCGGTAAAGAATATCCTTAAATACTTGAGAAGAACAAAGGATATGTTCCTAGTTTATGGAGGTGAGGATGAACTCATTGTGAAGAGTTACACTGATGCTAGTTTCCAAACCGATAGGGATGATAGTCGATCGCAATCTGGGTTTGTGTTCATTCTGAACGGAGGAGTAGTGAGCTGGAGGAGTGCCAAGCAAGATACGGTAGCTGATTCTACAACGGAGGCTCAGTACATTGTGGCTTCTGAAGCTGCAAAAGAAGGTGTTTGGGTGAAGAATGTTATTTCTGATCTTGGAGTGGTTCAGGACTCGTCCAATCCATTGGACCTCTATTGTGATAATAGTGGTGCTATTGCACAAGTCAAGGAACCACGGAACCATCATAAAACCCAACACATACTCAGGCGTTTTAACCTCATTCACGACATTGTCGAGAGAGGCGATGTAAACATATGCAAGATACACACAGATGCAAATGTTGCTGATCCATTAAAGAAGCCTCTCCCGCAGTCGAAGCATGAGATGCACATGAGGTCCATGGGCATACGATGCCTAGATGATTGACTCTAGTGCAAGTGGGAGACTGTTGGTGATATGCCCTAGAGGCAATCATGTGATGATTTCGTTTCCTATGTATTCATGAGTATTTTGTATTGTCCTTGAACATCATCAGTGATATGTATCAATAAGTATGTGACATATTTGTGAGAATATATATAGTATGATGATTGTTCTAATAGTCCCTACTTGATAAGGTTATGCAGACACATATCCTTTACTAGTATACGATTCAGTTGATGACTACGTTTCACAAGTCATGTGCATAGAGATGCTAAACTGATAGTATGGACTCGGGGATTGAGATCACCGAGTCGGACAGATCCACTTTGAGACACAGCGAGATAATGTCATCTGTTAGTCTCAAGCACGATGTATATGCCATGTCCTAGACCTGAGGTCATCGCATGTTCTCGAGATGAGGATCGACTTACTTAGGGTCTATCAAACGCTACTCCGTAACTGGGTAGTTATAAAGGTAGCTTTCGGGTGAGGCGTGAGACATGCCGCGAGACATGGTTAACCAGATGGGATTTGCCCCTCCGTGAGGAGACATATTCTCTGGGCCCTCTCGTGTGATCAGATTCAGAAAGCATGGCCATGCGACATGGGTTAAGTGTTAACCCAGTTCGGGAATCTGCATCACGGTTTCGAGAAGAGATGTCGAGCTACCACAAGGGTGACAAGTACTCGCCTTGATCTCTAGAACCTATATCATGAGGCAAAAGGAATGTTGTATATGACACATTGTTGAGGTTCGTCTAACGACTTTGCGCACACATGGGATTTGGCACGTTCTGCTAGGAGCCCTACCAACTATCGACTCGGGTCGTGTCCATGTGTACGTGAACCTATAGGGTCGCACACTTAAGGGATTGGATCCGAATGGAAAATGGGACTAGACTCGTCGTGGGCCTCAAGTGTTGAGCTCACTTCGGAGGTCTATATAAAGGGGAGTGGGTGCACCTTTCAGGGTTGATCTTTTCCTCCCGTCGACAACCACCGCCACTCCCCACGCCACCATGCCGTGCGATCGGACCTAGCAGTCCGCCGCCCGACGCTGCCCCCGTACGTGTGAATACTTTGGAGGCATCGCATCTGCGGTGCTTGGATGAACCGTTTGAGGAATCCGTGAGGAACTGTTCGAGGGATCCGCGAGGAGCTGTTCGTGGGAGATCGCTGTTCGTGGGAGATCGGCTACACGAGGAGGAGACGAATTGGCTGATCGACTACACGCATCACCAACTCTACTTCCGCTGCGGTGACTGCGCGTCTAGTGGTAAACCTGATCCCGTGATCTATTTCCAGCAGCATGTTCTTGGGTGCGCGGTAGAAAATTTTATTTGGCGCTAGCGTAGCATACCGCGTGTACCAACAACTTAACCCGGCAAAGTGTGTCTTTGGTGTTCCTGCAGGCAAGCTATTGGGATTCCTGGTTTCTGAGCGAGGCATCGAAGCTAACCCAGACAAGATCAAGGCGGTAACTTCGCTTGGTAAGCCGGCAAATATAAATCAGGTCCAGCGCATGGCTGGCCATATCGCGGCATTGAGCCGGTTTATAAGCCGCCTTGGAGAGAAGGCAATCCCTCTTTATCAATTGTTGAAGAAAACGAACAACTTCGTCTGGACTGATGCAGCTAACGAAGCTTTTGAAGTCCTCAAGAACCAACTAGCTGAGCCGCCTGTTTTAGCCACCCCAACTGACAAAGATCCCATGCTCCTGTACATTGCTGTCAATTCCAAGGCGGTGAGTGTTGTAGTTGTCGTTGAGCGAAAGGAGGCAGGGAAGGAGTATCCGGTTCACCGGCCAGTTTATTTCGTCAATGAAGTCTTGACCTTATCCAAACAGCGGTATCCTCATTGGCAAAAGCTGGTCTTTGGAGTTTTTGTGGCAAGCCGGAAGCTGAAGCACTATTTCCAGGAGCATCCGGTCACCGTGGTCAGCTCAGCACCCCTTGGAGATATCATACAAAATCGAGAGGCCACTGCCCGAATCGCCAAGTGGGCAATTGAGCTTGGCCCTCACCATGTGAAATATGTGCCCCGAACCGCCATCAAGTCCCAAGAACTGGTGGATTTCATCAATGATTGGACAGAGATGCAAATTCCAGAGGATAGCCCAGATAACACGTACTAGACTATACACTTTGATGGATCAAGACTTTTGGAAGGCTCAGGGGCTGGAGTTATATTGTCTTCTCCACGAGGTGACAAATTTTGTTATGTTTTATGGCTCATGTTCCCTTGCACTAACAATGCAGCTGAGTACGAGGCCCTCGTACATGGACTCAGAATGGCTAAGGAGATGAATCCGCACCCTTGTAAGATTTAAGTGACACACCCTCGAAAGCTAGGTTAGCGATTCCGCACCCTTGTAATCGAGATCATCATCAATATAGACACAAAGCAGGACGTAGGCTATTACCTCCATCGGAGGGGCCGAACCAGGGTAAATTCGTCTCTCGTTCCCGATCAACCCCTTTGAGTCGCCACCTAGCGGCGATGGCCTCACACTCAAGTTCTCCTAAGAGAACATCTGTCGTGTAAAAACCATGACAGGACTCGCGTGTGATCCCAGGGATCTCACTTTGTACACGCCCAATCCAATACTTTTGGAGCTGGCACTTCGATAAGCATGGAACTTTCTCAGTGAAGTCTGCGTATAATTTGCTATTTTCCATAATATAGTGGAAAGAGGCTTTGTTGGAAGGGACCTCGGGTACCTCAAATCCAGCTGCCAAATTAGGTGCATGGAATAAGCTATGGAAGACACAAGTACCAGGTAAAGTAAGAATGTTCTTATGGAGGCTCTCTAAACATTCGTTGTTGACAGAAGATGTGATATCACATAGACACATGTCTGACACGTCATACTGTGGACTGTGCGGCTCGCCTGACTCGTGAAAACATTGTTTGATCAGCTGCACCACTTCGAGATGCATATGGGCTCTTGTCGACAAAGAATTGGCACAAGCTTTGGTTTCTACAACCGAACCAAATGCCAAACAGTGGCTCTTTACCTTGATGGAATCCTTGTCTCATGAAAATTTTGTGCTTCTCTCGGTCAATCTTTGGGCGATTTGGACTGCTCGTCGCAAGGCCATACACGAGGGTATTTTCCAATCTCCTCAAGCAATATTCTCTTTCACCAAGAGCTTCATAGGGGAGTTGGAAGCCCTCAAGGCAACAACTTCATCTGGCATTCAGGATGCACCGCAGACAAACAATCAACAGCAACCCAAGGCACCACCGATAGGTTTCGCAAAAATACATGTTGATGCAGGCGTATGTCATGAGAGAGGAGGATCGGTTGCAGCAGTGTGTCGTGACAGCAACGGGCATCATATGGGCAGTACGTCACTAGTTATCGATGGTATAGTTGACCCTTCGGCCCTGGAAGCCATAACATGCAGAGAAGGAACTGCCCTCGCTGAAGATCTCAACATCCAAAACTTCGTTCTCGCATGTGACTCTAAGCAAGTTGTGTCAGAGATTATCAAGGGTAGTAGAGGTAGTTATGGTGCTATAGTTAGTGAGATTAATCCCATGGTAGCTCAATTTCATTGCAATTTTACTTTTGAGAGTCGTGTTGTCAATCAAGAAGCACACAATATAGTCAAATTTTCCCTTTCGCTAGGTCCGGAGCGCCACATCTGGTTTGGCCAACCCCATGATCTCAGTTGTATCCCACTATGTGGTTTTTGGTGAATAAATTGGCTATTATCCCTAACAAAAAACTAACCCTCGCCGAAGACCTCAACCTTCAAGTATTCATGTTGCGTCAGATTGTAAGGTTGTTGTGGGTGACATCAAACAAAAGAGCTTGGCTAGCTATGGAACTATCTTACATGAAATCATAGACTATAGTAGTTCTTTCATTAAATGTAATTTTGTTCATGAGTTTAGGAGCTCGAATTTCGAGTCTCACAAGTTAACGAAGCATGTTTTAAATTTAGGATGGACCGCCACATTTGGTTAGGACACCCCGATGATCTCTCTTTCGTACCTATAAACATTGGGTCGAGTTAAATAAAGCTTCAAGATATTGTCTCAGAAAAAAGCAGAGATACTCCCTGCCCCTAAAAGAAAAAAAAAGCAGAGATGTTTCCCTATGCTCAGAAAAAAAGTCGCCCTAAAAAAGGAAAAATAATCAGAGATGCTTCCCTGTGCCCAGAAAAAAAAAAACCAAAGAAGCTCCCCTTTCTCTCTCAAAAAGAATAAGAAAAGGCAGAGGTGCCATCTACACGGAGCCTATTGCCAATCGTTCATGGTTTCTAACTTTCTACCATCCCCTGGTTGTGTACTGCTGAGATTTGTCCATCGTTTTGTTTTTTTGCGAATTCCATCAGAATGTTATTGCTGTAGCACGAGAGCATTATATTTGCACTATCTACAACCATTCGTGGGCAATTCCATTTTACACCCGTTTCGTACGCAGATCATCATGTGTAAAAGATAAAATGATTCTACCGGAGTTTCTGCGCTCCTGCACATTATTAAACAGGTAGACACTCCTTGCACTTTGTACGTACATTATTATCCCAATCCACAACATCAGATGCAAAGTTTTCACAGTACTCTTTCTTTAGCTGTAGACAGCCTAGACTATAAGCTCCTGTCACTAACTGAGAAGAGAGGTCATTACATGGAGTCATCACTTGACCTTCGCCCAGTCACAGCTCGAGCTTGCTCGCTAGATACCACGAGTGCATGGCCAGGCTGCCGAATGCCATGATGTTTGCCAGGGACGACAGCCCGTGGATCATCCCGAACTTCTTGTTCATCGCTGCGAGCGCAGGGCTTGTCTTTGCCAACTCAGCATTCCTTGACCGTCCCACCTCACCACCGATGCCGAGATCCTTCTCGATCTTGTGCCTCTTCATCATCATCTGCACAAGATGAGCAAAGTCACTACTGTAATCAACAGCTGCATAAAGCATAGGTTCTTCTGAGCTCATGGCAAGGATCCGTGTAGCCCCGCATAGTCCCGCATAAGCAGAGGATTAGTTCAAATTGAACTCAATCTTAGAGGGGGCAGTTATAACTAACGCAAATCTATTTCCGCTGTGGAGCGGGGCGGATTGGGCGCCGCTCTGCACCCCTAGATCAAGAACTCCTGAATGGTTACAACTTCAAACCACACACTATAGCTGTTTGCAGCAACCAGTATGATTTGCAAGCCATATAACATATAATACACAACCAAGTCCGTGTCACCATGTATTATGATTCTGATGAGTATGAGAATAGCATCACCTACGAGGCTGCGAAGGCCAAGTACCATGTTACTTTTGTTCACTACTGATAATATTATAAACACTAAAAGAATTCCAGATGTGCCTGTGATTTCTGCATGGAACTGTTAATATATACCAATATTTTATGACATTAAACAACAGATGACACTATAAAATGAAAATTCACTATTTGTCATCTAGCACACATACAATACAAATTTTCATTGTAAGTAGAAGTATGAGAAGGCAAAACTGGTAATGTGACCATGAAAACAAGACTAATGAGTACAAATAAAGGACTGACCTCAATAGTCATAGGGGTGAAGACCAGAAGGTTGGACAGGTCAAAACCAAGGGCAGCAAGAAGGAAGCCAAGCTGGTAACGCTCAATAGTTGATGCTGTTTTCCATGGGTGGAGGTATGCAAATGCTGCTACCGATATGGCTGAACACACCGATATCAACATGAAGTATGCTGGGAACATCTTCCCCTGCAGACTCCCGAACTGGTGCCTTGGCAAATACCTTCATTATCCAGGAGATTAGACCAAAACAATGTCAATTGCTTATGACTGCAGGTCTCACAACAATGAAGGCACAGAGTTTAACAATCGAGCAAACGATGTAGCATTCTAAAGTGCATCTGATGTATTCCTCTGAAAATGCATCTTACGGATAAAGTAAACAACCCAACTTTCTTGTACAAGCTGAATAGCATTGACACTTTCAGAATTCAGATGTTCTAGTAGTAAAGAGTAACCACAGTCGTCACAGGCTTGTGGCTAATGTTTCATAGGAGGTTTATATCTAAAAGCTCTCTAGATACTGAAAAATCAAGTGTCTTCAGTTTATACGATGTGTATGTTTCTTCCCTTGGATTAAATATCTTTGGATGTTCTGCTAGCACGTTTTTGTGCTAGCAAGCATGCATAAACGGATGATACGGTAAAAACATAAGTCGTAGAAGGTGAGATGAATTGCTGAGAAGGTATGGGATCGTATCTCAAAATCTGCATTGCCTGCCCGCAAAGAAATTGCATTTGAGCATAGTGGAAACCTACAAAATGCAAGGGGAGGCACCCAAAACTGCCTAAATTCCGAAGCTATATACAAATGGGGGAACATGTAGGATGTAAGTACCAACTAAGCGCAATATAATGAAGGCAACGAAAACCTAGTGAATTCCCACACACCCGAGGCTAAGCAATTTAACTGAGAGGGGGCAAACTATTTTACTTGAACATGACGATGCCGCCGATGAAGGTGACCCAGAGCGCGGCTCCCCATGCGGTGGCGAAGCAGAGTACATGGGCCAGCCTCGCCACCGCGACGCCCGCGGCGGGGCGGCCGGGGGCGCCGCCGAAGAGTGCGTCCGGCACGAAGAGGACGCCCGCGGCGAGGAATGATACCGCAGTCAGGAACCGCGACGCCCACCCCATAGAGTCCCGCCGCTTTCTTCCGGCTGGCTCGGGCGGGCTAGGGTTTGGGGGCGCCGGAGGGGGGTTGAAGGAAGAGGAGGCAGAGAACTGTTTGTAGGAACTGGGAAAGAAGGTTAGACCGCGAGAGGGAGAAGACAGTTCAGCTGACGTCTGTGCCTCCATGGACCTTGTAAAAGAATCAATAACACACTTGTTTTCCTTTCCATATTCTTTTTGAATCACTCAGTATTTTTTCGGGAAAATAGGAAGTTTAATTCCTCGGGTAATAGGGTTACAATCCACTCGTAAAAGCTCCTCAATACAAGGTGAGCCTCTTTAAAGCCAAACAACGGTACACGACTCGGTATTGTTGCAATTAATGAGACAATCTCCTACCTTATTCTGAAATCTAGTGATCTTTTGAGGAATAAACTTTCGTCGAGTGGTCGTAGCATGGCTACAGCATTCTCATGGCAAGGCGCGGTGTCGGGAGGCTTGCAGCTCCTGACCTTGTCGGTTGCAGCTCCACACGGTTGAGGTTGCAGCTTCTAGCGTTAGTGGTCCCAACATCCCCCACGGCGAGGGTGCGCGGCTTCGAGGGGCTTGCAGCTCCCAGTTTCGGCTCCCCGTGACCGAGGTTGCAGCTTCTAGCGTTAGTGGTCACAACATCCCCCATGGCGAGTGACACATGTCAGCATGCTTGCAGCTCCCGGACTCGCTTGTTGCATCTTTCCTCGACCTGCAGCATCTTGCATCAGTGGCCGCTAGCAGCACAGACGCAACCTGCGGCAACGGCTCCCGCAAAAAATACAGTGTTGCCTCACTTGGCCATGAACAAACAGACGGTCACGTGCAGGGGAAAATTGACGAAGAATGCTAGTGACCATCAGCACTGTGGTCGGTTCCGCGGGAGCTTGGGGATTTTAGGCTAGCACGGTGGCGGTGGAAGAGTGAATCAGCGGCAAGCGGTGGTGGTAGAGATACGCAGAAGGAAGATGATGGGAGGAGGAGGCGAAAGAAAAGTAAATAGAGGAATATGGATGGTGGAGGTTGCGGCGAATGAGATAAGGTTGACTCTCAAGCCCAAAGTGGCGTGTGCACCCACGCCATATGTCATGGGTGTGTGCGACCAGCACAAGCGTCCGGCTGGCCACGTGATTCAAATCGTTTACCTTATAGATACAATGTTTTGTACCCAAAATCCAAAAAATCACAAAGTAACTCCTAGCTAAGAATTACAATGAAACATTTTAGTGACATTTTGTCTATGGTATCAATCCTTGTAAGACAAAATACCGCCATGACTTCGGTAAAGAGAATGCAATTCGACCAAAGTAGTGATACTACTCTCGTTTACTCGCATGAATTTAATTTTTTCCAATAAAAACTTTTGATAGCCCCTTGAACCGCCCCCAAAAAAGATGGAAAACCATGAGCGATGAACGTAAGTGGGTCGGGGATGATCCCCTAGGAATGCATGCCATCGAACCATGAGATCTTCACCATAATGTCGAGGAACGATTGCAAGTCGATAAAGAATCAAACCGATAAAAGCAACATGACACACTAACATAGACTCGTCATATTTGAATAAATCGAATTTGCAAGCTCATAAGCCTCTCTACATCCATGGCAAAAAAAACCGAATTATTTTATATGTAAAAGCGTCACGACCACCACTAACAGGGACGAAAACCACAAAATTCTTGACGTTCTGAGGTCCCCTCACCTCTTAGCGTCAAGATGGCAGCCAAAGGCGAG
This sequence comes from Elymus sibiricus, assembly GCA_039707655.1. Classification (NCBI taxonomy): domain Eukaryota; kingdom Viridiplantae; phylum Streptophyta; class Magnoliopsida; order Poales; family Poaceae; genus Elymus; species Elymus sibiricus. The sequence goes on along the minus strand of CM077673.1, from coordinate 141,620,578 downwards.
GGGACCGAAGGTATCTCTGGGGTTGCACACTCCTTGTCAGACCCTATGATATCGGTACAAGGTGTACTAATGACCCACAAGTATATGGGATCAATCATAGTCCTTTCGATAAGTAAGAGTGTCGAACCCAACGAGGAGCAGAAGGGATTAATAAGCAGTTTTCAGTAAGGTATTCTCTACATGTGTTGTAAGATAATTTTGATAGATAGTTTGATAGCAAGATAATTGATAGCAAGTAACAAGTAACCAAAGTAACAAGGTACATCAAGGTGGTCCAATCCTTATTAGTGCTAAGGACAAGCCCGAGTAACTTCTTATAGTGACTAACACGCTCTTGAGGACACTTGGGAATTGCATCGGGCTACTTTCACCATGATTCATACTTGCGTTCATTGCTTTTGATAAGTTATTATGTGGGTGTACCAGTGCTAAGGTGATGTTCTTACTTAAATAAACACCCTACTTATGATTAACCTCTCCATGCAAGTACCCGCAACTACAAGAGAAAAATTAAGATAAATCTAACCATATCATTAAACATATGGATCCAAAACAGCCCCTTACGGAAGAGCTCATAAACTAGGGTTTAGATTTCTGTCACTCCTGCAACCCATCATCTACAAACTAATTCCACAAAACCTTCGCCTAGGGCCAAATATGGTGAAGTGTCATGTAGTCGACGTTCCCATGACACCACTAGAGGAAGATCAACACAACACTTCATCAAAACATTGAACGGAAACCAACATCACATGATTCCTTGTAACAAGACTTCTCGCATGTCCTCAAGAAAAAATAGAACTACTCAGATCAGACGAGATAAATAAGTGATTAACAATCTAACCATACAATCGTTCACCAAGTAAACCAACTAGCATCAACTACAAGATGCAATCAACACTATTAGCACCAAAGGTACCAATCTGAGGTTTGATACAAAGATTGAAAGCAAGGGAAGAACTAGGGTTTGTAGATGAGATGGTGCTGGTGAAGATTTTGATGGAGAAGAGTCCTCCCACGATGAGCGGAATGTTAATGAAGATGATGGCTTCGATTTCCCCCTCCTAGAGGGAATTTTCCCATGCGGAATCGCTCACTGGAGAGCAAAAGTCCTCCTCCTTTGGTTCTACCTCGAGACGGCATCGCTTGCTCCCGAAGTATTCTCTTTATTTTTTTCTATGGCAAGTGTGTCATATAGGAGAAGATGGGCAGTAGTGGGCCCTCGTGAAGCCCACAAGTCACGAGGGCGACCCCTGGGGGTGGGCGTGCCCCCGTGACTTGTGGCCCAACCGAGGCTCCCCTCTGGTACTTCTCTCTTCCAATATTTTTTGTATATTCCAAAATATACCTCCGTAAATTTTCAGCTCATTTGGAGCTCCGGAGAATAGCTATCTCTATTGTAGCTTTTTAGGCCCAGAATTCCAACTGTTGTCAATCTCCCTCTTGTTGTGTATCTTGCAATTTAAGAGAGAAAAGGTATTATAATTGCATTATAAAGTGGAATATAACTCTAAAACTTTATAAATAATAGTAGGTAAACATGATGCAAAATGGACGTATCAACTCCCCCAAGCTTAGACTCCGCTTGCCCCCAAGCGAATACCGAATCAATAAACATGACCGCAAGTTTAGAGAGAGAGAGAGGTGTTGATAAAAAGAAAATATGGACATGGCAACATCATATTTACAAGCATCATTATAACAACAATTATTCACTCATAAAACTTCTCATCATCAAGTAACAATCTATCCACAAGCCAAAGTATAAACGATAAACTCATTTGAAAACTAACAAATTGTGTTCTCGGTCATTCAAACAATTACAATTCACCGCATTTTTTCTGGAAGAGTCTATGTAATAGCTTTTGATGGGAAAACTTCGCATACTCAACTATCATATAGTCTTCTAATGATTGTTGATACCGAAAGCATATTTTTTAGACCAAACCATTTCCATTGAACACAAAGGAAGATAGGGGCTTAGTGTTTAGCCACACAACTTACTTACCATAGGGATAATTGTCAACAGTAATAACTCATGATCATATATATTCAACTGGGTATATGTGCATGGATCTTTCCATACCACATGTTGCTTGCCAAGTGAAGAATAATTGAGGTTAAAATAAGGAATACGTGACTCTTTCATAAAAGTAAAACTTTAAGAATAAAAATAGGCCCTTTGCAGAGGGAAGCAAATGTTGTCATGCACTTTTTGATTTTTGGATGTGGCAGCTCTTAATGTAAAGGAGCGTCACTTTATATTGCCCCATACGATGGTGACCTTTATTGAGCAGTCTGTCACTTTTATTTTGTCACCAACATAAGATCATACAAAGCTTATTTTTCCTTCCAATAAAAGATCATACATATTTAGGAGTAATTTTTTTATTGTGGGCGCCGATGACAACTTACTTGAAGGATCTTGTTCAATCCATAGGTGAAAGGATCGATATGGTTGACTAGAGGGGGGTGAATATGCAACTACCGATTTTTTGCTTTTCTTAACAAATTAGGTTTAGCAACAAATAGGTTTTCTAGATATGCAACTATGTGAGCAACCTATATGATGCTAACAACTAAAACAACAATAGCAAGCAAAGGGTACAACACAAGTAAAGCTTGCACAAAGTAAAGGTAATAAGTAACCACAAGTGGAACCGGTAGAGATGGGGATGTGTTACCGAAGTTCCTTCCCTTTGAGGGGAAGTACGACTCCGTTGGAGCGGTGTGGAGGCACAATGCTCCCCAAGATGCCACTAAGGCCACCGTATTCTCCTCACGCGCTCACACAATGCGAGATGCCATGATTCCACTAGTGGTGCTCTCGAAGGCGGCAATCAGACCTTTACAAACAAGGTTGGGGCAATCTCCACAACTTAATTGGAGGCTCCCAACAACACCACGAAGCTTCACCACAATGGAATATGGCTTCGAGGTGACCTCTTTCGTCTAGGGTGCTCAAACACCCAAGAGTAACAAAATCAACACAAGAAAGTATGGGGGAATCAAGTTTCCTTTTGTGGAAGTGTTGATCTAGATCTCCTCCTTCAATCCCTAGCAAATCAACAAGTTTGAGTGGCTAGAGAGAGAGATCGGGCAAGAAATCCTGAAGGGCATTAACGGAGGAGAGAGAGAGGTAAGAAATGAAATGGTAGGTGGAAGAACCACCCCTTATATAGTGCCCCTCAATATCCAACTGTTACATCAGTTATTACACTGCAGCGGTACAACCGCCAAGTGCACCGGTACAATCGGTACACACGGGTACCCTGCAGGAACCCCAGCGAGCGGTTCAACCGGGCAGAAGGGAGGTAGTACCGATCGAGCAAAACAACCGGTACAATCGCTCCACCACCGCTCAACTACCACTTGACATCATAGAGGTGTCACCCTCGAGCGCTAGAAGAGACGGTGGTTGCACCGGTGCAACCGCTAGGACCAGGCATGGCTGGTGGCTAATTCTAGAGCGGTACAACCACTGCAGACACCGGTAGTACCGGTAAACATCAGTCGACCGAAACAACCGGGCCACCACCACCCAAGTACTGCGTGATACGTCTCCAACGTATCGATAATTTATGAAGTATTCATGCCATATTCACCTATGTTTACAATACTTCTATATGGTTTTGATGCACTTTATATGATTTATTTATAACTAACCCGGACTGACGTTGTTTTCAACAGAATTACCGTGGTGTTGTTTTTGTGCACAAAATGAACGTTCTCGGAATCGCCCGAAACTTTTTGGTGATTTTTTCTAGAGGAAATAATCCATATTGGAGCGAAGAACCACCGGAGGGAAGCCACCTGTGGGCCACAAGCCATCAGGGCGCGCCCCCTAGGCTGCACCCTGATATGTGGTGAGTCCCACGAGGCTCCGTTGCGCGTGATTCCAACGCTGAAAAATCCTATAAATCCAAGAAACCCAAGAAATAAAGAGAGACTCTGCGTTCCGCCGATGCAACTCTCTGTATCGATGAAAAACCAATCTGGAGACGTTCCAGTACCCTGCCGGAGAGGGAAACCATCATCCGGTGGCCATCTTCATCATCCCGGCGGAGGCCATGATGAGGAGGGAGTAGTTCACCCTCGGGGTTGAGGGTATGTATCAGTAGCTATATGTTCAATCTCTCTCTCTCTCTCTCTCTCTCTCTCTCTCTCTCTCGTGTTCTTGAGATGTCACGATCTTGATGTATCACATGCTTTGTTAATATAGTCGGATCATATGATGTTATTCCCTTGCTACCTTGTTGTAATGAATTGAATCTTTACCTATGAGATCTCGTTATGTTGGATTGAATATTTTGGTTGAGAACACTTGATGTACGTCTTGCGTGGGATACCCGTAGTGACATTGGGGTATTCTATTGATTCACATGATATAAGTTGAGGCATCAACTTGCGGATTCTGGTGACCTTGGGGATCTATGCATAGGGGTTGATTGCACGTTTTCATACCACATTCTCCAATAGAAATCTTGGGGTGCTCCTTGAAGTTCTTTCTGTTGGATTGAATATGATAGACCTGAAATTGTTTGATGCATGTTGCATAATTTACCCACGGATACTTGAGGTGACATTGGAGTATCTAGGTGACATTAGGGTTGATTGATATGTATCATTGGTGTTGTTCTAGTATGAACTCTAGGGTTGTTTGTGACACTTATAGGAATAGCCAAAAGATTGATCGGAAATAATAACTTTGAGGTGGTTCTACTACCTACACCAATTTCATCTTATGTTCTCCGCTAGATAGGAACTTTGGAGTGATTCTTTGTTGCACGTTGAGGGATGATCATATGATTCAACTATGTTAGCCTTGTTGGGAGATTGCACTAGTGAAAGTATGAACCCTAGGCCGTATTTCCAAGCATTTATACAACGTTTTGCTCGTTGTTTACCACTTGTTACCTTGCTGTTTTTATTTATTCAGATTACAAAAACCTTTATCTACCATCCATATTGCACTTGTATCACCATCTCTTCGCCGAACTAGTGCACCTATACAATTTGCCATTGTATTGGGTGTGTTGGGGACACAAGAGATTTCTTGTATTTGATTGCAGGATTGTTTGAGAGAGACCATCTTCATCCTACACCTCCCACGAATTGATAAACCTTAGGTCATCCACTTGAGGGAAAATTGCTACTGTCCTACAAAACTCTGCGCTTGGAGGCCCAACAAAGTCTACAAGAATAAAGTTGCATAGTAGACATCAAGCCATTTTCTGGCGCCGTTGTCGGGGAGGTGAGTGCTTAAAGGTATATCTTTAGATCTTGCAATTAAATCTTTTAGTTTGTTTTTTTCACTAGTTTGGTTTAGAAAACAAAACTACAAAAAAGTGGAGTTTAGGTTGCCTCATTTGTTTCGTCTTTATAATGTCTTTCGTGAAAATAAGGATTCAGAAAATTGTGCTCAATCAGTAGAGGAATAAATTATAAAAATACCTAATGAGAAGTCCTTGAATGATGAGCATGATTGCAATATTTTTAGTATGCATTCTTTGAATATCCATGATGCTAATGATGATTGCACTCGTCATGATAAAAGGATTTCCTATAAGCATGTCAATTTTTGTGGAGTGAATAAAATTTGTGAAGACATGCCATATAGGGATGATAGAGTTTGTAAGAAGCATAAACGTGATCAAACTAATTGGTGGATTAAAGATATAGATAAATTTTCCACGTGATTATGATCTCTCCATCCCATTACTTGTGAACTTTGCAATAGGCTTGGTCATCTTAACTTTTGATGCATGCATTTTCATGATAGAACCATTTCCAAATATTGTGATAATTTGATCTCCCGTGAACTCTATAATGAACTTTGATTTTTTTTTGGGGTGTGAAGAATTGTCACATAAAAATAATTGGTTTGATATATGCCTTATCACTAATAATAATGAAACTAATCTACAAGAAATCTATATGTTTTGCGTAGTGAATTGCAATGAGATGCTTATATTGCCAACTATAGAAAGAATGAGAAACCAATAGAGTATAAAAGGAATACTAATGAAAGGGTAAAGGTCACCCAATACCCTCCTATTGTTTCTCATGATGAATCAAGTTGCAATGAAGAGCTTCCCATCGAACCAATCTCTTCAATAAGAAGCTCAAAAAGATTACTCAAACCCACACACAAGGTGGTGAAGAAGAAGAAAAGAAGAAAAGGTAAACGTAAAAAGGTATCCCTCTCAAATAATCTTTCTCCTATCATTGTTGAGAATAAATACGAAAGTAGTGTGGATGATGATACACTTGATGATTATTTTGTTATGCCTCCTACTCGTTGTCATGAGGATGATTGGGAAGATAATGATACTCCTTATAATATTGAAAGTCTTTTTGGCACTAGCTTGGAAAATTATGATGATAATAATTGTTATACTATTGGTGCTATTCATGCTATTGATGATTATCCTAATGATATGCAAACCCATAAGCTTGGGGATGCTATGATTGATGAGAATGACATATTTGATAATATATTTTCTGCAATTGATGTGTGTTCCAAGCTTGGTTATGCTATGCATAATGAAGATGATCTTTTTAGTTCCCCTACTTCAAAGTTCAAATTTGTTATGATGATTACATGCCTCCTATTTATGACGATTATTGTGATGAGACTTATGTTATGAAAAGTAGTGATGATTATTATTATACAACTTGTCACAATTATGAATACCCTTTCTCTGAACATTACTCTTTTAATGTGGAAACAATTTATAATATTCAAGTCTCCTATGATACTTCCACTACAATGAATGAGAAGAAAATTGCTTATGTGGACAGTAATAAATTTCTATGCTTGTAGATCATGAAAAGAATGCTTTATGTGATAGTTATATTGTGAAATTACTTCATGATGCTACTAAAATTATTATGAGGGAGGAACATATGCTTGTAGGAATTGCAATAATATCAAGTTTCCTCTCTATGTGTTCAAAGTTTTGAAGTTATGCTTGTTTTGCCTTCCTATGCTAGTTGATTCTTGTTCCCATAAATTGTTTGCTCACAAAATCTCTATGCATAGGAAGTGGGTTAGACTTAAATGTGCTTTTCATGAGATTCATGATGCTCTCTTGCATGTTTCAATTACTACTTTTTATGTGAGCATCATTGAAATCATCATGCCTAGCTAAAAGGCGTTAAGGAAAAGCGCTTGTTGGGAGACAACCCAACACTTTTACTTTCTAGTAATCATGTTTTGTGTCTTTTATTTTAATAAAGTGCCAAGTAAAGCCTTTGGGATAGTGTGGATACTTGTTGATTTGATTCTGTGCAAAAACAGAAACTTTTGCCTCCGGTAAAGAATTTCTCTGATTTTACTGGAGTGTCAAAAAATTCTGAAATTTTTACAAAGTATTTATATGGATTTTTTTAGTTTTCCTAACTTTTCAGAATTTTTAGAGACAGGGAAGTATGGTTATACTACAGATCTTCACAGACTGTTCTGTTTTTGACAGATTCTGTTTTGCATGCATAGTTTGCTTGTTTTAGTGTTCCCATAGCTTATATTCAGTGATATAAATTATGTGAATGATATAATATAGTATTTATTATGTGAGAACAATTACGAATCTTGTCTTGACAGTACCTAAGTGAATGATCTTCACTTATTATACTAACCCATCTCACGAAGTTCCGTTAAGTTTTGTGTGATTGAAGTTTTCAAGTTTTGGGTGAGACACCGATATGAGGAGAATAAGGAGTGACAAGAACCTAAGCCTGGGGATGCCCAAGGCACCCCCAAGGTAATATCCAAGGAAGACTCAAGCGCCTAAGCTTGGGAATGCCCCGGAAGGCATCCCCTCTTTCGTCTTCAACACTATCGATATATCTTACTTAGAGCTATATTTTTATTCGTCACATAATATGTGTTTTCCTTGGAGCGTCATTTTATTTTTTTGTTCTCTGTTATATGTTATTTATAATCTTGTTTTTCAATAAAAAGTTTCAAGAATTGCCTTTTAGGATGCTTGAAATGCACGTTTGATTTGTGCTGTGTAAAAATAGAAACTTTTGCTCTAGTGTTTGAATTTTCATATTTTACTTGAACATGGAAAGTTTCTGAAATGTTTACACAGTATTGGCATATAAATTATTAATCATGTCCTAAATTTTCATAGTTTTTAGAGATACAGAAGTGCAGTTTGTAAATTAATTGCTACAGACTGTCCTGTTTAGACATATTGCTGTCATAGTTTTGTTATCTACTTCTCCGATGGTTTTCATGACTTATATTGGTAGATATAAATTGTGGAAATGATAGTATACAGTAGATAATGTTTGAAAATTCTTTTGCAACTTGTCTTGGCAGTACATAAAGTGTTGATTTATTCTTATGTGTACTAACCTATCTCACGAGTTCTTTCCATGTTTTTTGTGGATGAAGTTTTTGAGACCTAGGTGAAACCAGTATATGAGAGGATTGAACGAGATACAAAAGCTCAAGCTTGGGGATGCCCAAGGCACCCCAAGTAAATATTTCAAGAAGTCTCAAGCAACTAAGCTTGGGGATGTTGGGGAACGTAGTAATAATTCAAAATTTTCCTACGTGTCACCAAGATCAATCTAGGAGATGCTAGCAATGAGAGAGAGGGAGTGCATCTTCATACCCTTGAAGATCGCTAAGCGGAAGCATTGTAAAGAACGTGGTTGATGGAGTCGTACTCGCGGCGATTCAAATCGCGGAAGATCCGATCCAAGCGACGAACGGAAGGCGCCTCCGCGTTCAACACACGTACAACCCGGGGACGTCTCCTCCTTGATCCAGCAAGGGGGGAGGATAAGTTGAGGGAGAGCTCCGGCAGCACGACGGCGTGGTGGCGGTGGAGCTCGTGGTTCTCCGGCAGAGCTTCGCTAAGCACTACGGAGGAGGAGGAGGTGTAGGAGAGGGGGAGGGCTACGCCAAGGGCAAGGGTGCAGCTCCCATGCGCCTCCCCACTATATATAGGGGTGGAGGGGGCTGGTTTCTTGCCCTCCAAGTCCATTGGGGCGTTGGCAAAGGTGGGAGGAAAGAAATCCCATCCTTTCCCTTCCCCACCGATTGTTATCCCCCCTTTTTAGGGATCTTGATCTTATCCCTTCGGGATATGATCTTATTCCTTCTAAGGGGGGATCTTGGTGCGCCTTGACCAGGGGTGTGGGGCCTTGCCCCCACTACCCACGTTCATGTGGGTCCACCCATGCAGGTGGGCCCCACTCCGGAACCTTCTAGAACCTTCCCGGTACAATACCGAAAAATCCCAAACATTTTCCGGTGGCCAAAATAGGACTTCCCATATATAAATCTTTACCTCCGGACCATTCCAGAACTCCTCGTGACGTCCGGGATCCCATCCGAGACTCCGAACAAGTTTCGGTAACCACATACAATTCCCATTACAACTCTAGTGTCACCGAACCTTAAGTGTGTAGACCCTACGGGTTCGGGAACCATGCAGACATGACCGAGACACCTCTCCGGCCAATAACCAATAGCGGGATCTGGATACCCATATTGCCCCCCACATGTTCCATGATGATCTCATCGGATGAACCACGATGTCGGGGATTCAATTAATCCCGTATACAATTCCCTTTGTCCATCGGTATGTTACTTGCCCGAGATTCGATCGTCGGTATCCCTATACCTTGTTCAATCTCGTTACCGGCAAGTCTCTTTACTCGTTCCGTAACACATGATCCCGTGACTAACTCCTTTGTAACATTGAGCTCATTATGATGATGTATTACCGAGTGGGCCCAGAGATATCTCTCCGTCACACGGAGTGACAAATTCCAGTCTCGATTCGTGCCAACCCAACAGACACTTTCGGAGATACCTGTAGTGCACCTTTATAGTCACCCAGTTACATTGTGACGTTTGATACACCCAAAGCATTCCTACGGTATCTGGGAGTTGCACAATCTCATGGTCTAAGGAAATGATACTTGACATTAGAAAAGCTCTAGCAGACGAACTACACGATCTTGTGCTATGCTTAGGATTGGGTCTTGTCCATCACATCATTCTCCTAATGATGTGATCCTGTTATCAACGACATCCAATGTCCATGGTCCGGAAACCATGACCATCTATTGATCAACGAGCTAGTCAACTAGAGGCTCACTAGGGACATGGTGTAGTCTATGTATTCACACATGTATTACGGTTTCCGGTTAATACAATTATAGCATGAACAATAGACAATTATCATGAACAAGGAAATATAATAATAACCATTTTATTATTGCCTCTAGGGCATATTTCCAATAGTCTCCCACTTGCACTAGAGTCAATAATCTAGATACATTGTGATGAATCGAACACCCATAGAGTTTTGGTGCTGATCATGTTTCGCTCGTGAAAGAGGTTTAGTCAACGGATCTACGACATTCAGATCCGTATGTACTTTACAAATATCTATATCTCCATCCTGAATGTAACCACGAAAGGAGTTGAAGCAGCGCTTGATGTGCTTGGTCTTCTTGTGAAACCTGGGCTCCTTGGCAATGGCAATAGCTCCAGTGTTGTCACAGAAGAGAGTCATCGGGCCCGACGCATGGGGAATCACTCCTAGGTCGGTGATGAACTCCTTCATCCAGACTCCTTCCTGCGCTGCTTCCGAAGCAGCTATGTACTCCGCTTCACATGTAGATGCCGCCACGACGCTTTGCTTGCAACTGCACCAGCTGACTGCCCCACCATTCAAAATATACACGTATCCGGTTTGTGACTTGGAGTCATCCGGCTCTGTGTCGAAACTAGCATCGACGTAACCCTTTACGACGAGCTCTTCGGCACCTCCATAAACGAGAAACATATCCTTAGTCCTTTTCAGGTACTTAAGGGTATTCTTGACCGCTGTCTAGTGTTCCATTCCGGGATCACTTTGGTACCTCCCTACCAAACTTATGGCAAGGTTCACATCAGGTCTGGTACACAGCATGGCATACATAATAGAGCCTACGGCTGAGGCATAGGGGATGACACTCATCTTTTCTCTATCTTCTGCCGAGGTCGGGCATTGAGCTGTGCTCAATCTCACACCTTGCAATACAGGCAAGAACCCCTTCTTGGACTGATCCATATTGAACTTCTTCAATATCTTGTCAAGTTATGTGCTTTGTGAAAGACCAATGAGGCGTCTCGATCTATCTCTATAGATCTTGATGCCTAATATGTAAGAAGCTTCTCCAAGGTCCTTCATTGAAAAACACTTATTCAAGTAGGCCTTTATGCTTTCCAAAAGTTCTATATCATTTCCCATCAACAATATGTCATCCACATATAAAATGAGAAATGCTACAGAGCTCCCACTCACTTTCTTGTAAATACAGGCTTCTCCATAAGTCTGTATAAACCCAAACGCTTTGATCACCTCATCAAAGCGAATGTTCCAACTCCGAGATGCTTGCACCAGCCCATAGATGGAGCGCTGGAGCTTGCATACCTTGTCAGCATTCTTAGGATCGACAAAACCTTCCGGCTGCATCATATACAATTCTTCCTTAAGGAAACCATTAAGGAATGCCGTTTTGATGTCCATTTGCCAGATCTCATAATCATAAAATGCGGCAACTGCTAACATGATTCAGACGGACTTCATCATCGCTACAGGTGAGAAAGTCTCATCGTAGTCAACTCCTTGAACTTGTCGATAACCCTTAGCGACAAGCCGAGCCTTATAGATGGTCACATTACCATCCGCGTCAGCCTTCTTCTTAAAGATCCATTTATTTTCTATGGCTTGCCGATCATCGGGCAAGTCCACCAAAGTCCATACTTTGTTCTCATACATGGATCCTATCTCGGATTTCATGGCTTCAAGCCATTTGTTGGAATCCGGGCCCGCCATAGCTTCTTCATAGTTCGAAGGTTCACCATTGTCTAACAACATGATTTCCAGGACAGGGTTTCCATACCACTCTGGTGCGGAACGTGTCCTCGTGGACCTACGAAGTTCAGTAGTAACTTGATCCGAAGTTTCATGATCATCATCATTAACTTCCTCTCTAGTCGGTGCAGGCACCACAGAAACATTTTCTTGCGCTGCGCTACTCTCCGGTTCGAGAGGGGGTACAATTACCTCATCAAGTTCTACTTTCCTCCCACTTACTTCTTTCGAGAGAAACTCTTTCTCTAGAAAGGATCCATTCTTGGCAACAAAGATCTTGCCTTCGGATCTGAGGTAGAAGGTATACCCAATAGTTTCCTTAGGGTATCCTATGAAGACGCACTTTTCCGATTTGGGTTTGAGCTTTTCAGGTTGAAGTTTCTTGACATAAGCATCGCATCCCCAAACTTTCAGAAACGACGGCTTAGGTTTCTTCCCAAACCATAATTCATACGGTGTCGTCTCAACGGATTTAGACGGTGCCCTATTTAAAGTGAATGCGACAGTCTCTAATGCATACCCCCAAAATGATAGCGGTAAATCAGTAAGAGACATCATAGATAGCACCATATCCAATAGAGTGCGATTACGACATTCGGACACACCATTACGCTGAGGTGTGCCAGGCGGCGTGAGTTGTGAAACAATTCCACATTTCCTTAAGTGCGTGCCAAACTCGTGACTCAAATATTCTCCTCCACGATCAGATCGTAAGAACTTTATTTTCTTGTCACGTTGATTCTCTACCTCAATCTGAAATTCCTTGAACTTTTCAAAGGTCCCAGACTTGTGTTTCATTAAGTAGACATACCCATATCTGCTTAAGTCATCAGTGAGGGTGAGAACATAACGATAGCCACCGCGAGCCTCAACGCTCATTGGACCGCATACATTGGTATGTATTATTTCCAACAAGTTGGTTTCTCGCTCCATTGTTCCGGAGAACGGAGTCTTAGTCATCTTGCCCATGAGGCATGGTTCGCACGTGTCAAATGATTCATAATCAAGAGACTCCAAAAGTCCATCTGCATGGAGTTTCTTCATGCGTTTGACACCAATATGACCAAGGCGGCAGTGCCACAAGTATGTGGGACTATCATTATCAACCTTACATCGTTTGGTATTCACACTATGAATATGTGTAACATGACGTTCGAGATTCAATGAAAATAAACCATTGACCAGCGGGGCATGACCATAAAACATATCTCTCATATAAATAGAACAACCATTATTCTCGGATTTAAATGAGTAGCCATCTCGCATCAAACGAGATCCAGATACAATGTTCATTCTCAAAGCTGGTACTAAATAACAATTATTGAGGTTTAAAACTAATCCCGAAGGTAGATGTAGAGGTAGCGTGCCGACGGCGATCACATCGACCTTGGAACCATTCCCGATGCGCATCGTCACCTCATCCTTCGCCAGTCTCCGCTTATTCCGCAGCTCCTGTTTTGAGTTACAAATGTGAGCAACCGCACCGGTATCAAATACCCAGGAGCTACTACGAGCGCTGGTAAGGTACACATCAATAACATGTATATCATATATACCTTTGACGTTGCCGGCCTTCTTATCCGCTAAGTACTTGGGGTAGTTCCGCTTCCAGTGACCGGTTCCCTTGCAATAAAAGCACTCAGTCTCAGGCTTGGGTCCATTCTTGGGCTTCTTCCCGGCAACTGATTTACCGGGCGTGGCAACTGCTTTGCCGTCCTTCTTGAAGTTCTTCTTACCCTTGCCTTTCTTGAAACTGGTGGTCTTATTCACCATCAACACTTGATGTTCCTTTTTGATCTCCACCTTCGCTGATTTCAGCATCGAATATAACTCAGGAATGGACTTCTCCATCCCTTGCATATTGAAGTTCATCACAAAGCTCTTGTAGCTAGGTGGAAGCGACTGGAGGATTCTGTCAATAACCGAGTCATCCGAAAGATTAACTCCCAGCTGAGACAAGCGGTTGTGCAACCCAGACATTTTGAGTATGTGCTCGCTGACAGAACTATTTTCCTCCATCTTTCAACTGAAGAACTTGTCGGAGACTTCATATCTGTCGACCCGGGCATGAGCTTGGAAAACCATTCTCAGCTCTTGGAACATCTCATATGCTCCGTGTTGCTCAAAACGCTTTTGGAGCCCCGGTTCTAAGCTATAAAGCATGCCGCACTGAACCAGGGAGTAATCATCACTACGCGACTGCCAGACGTTCATAACGTCTTGAGTTGATGGGAAAATGGGTGCGTCACCTAGCGGTGCATCAAGGACATATGCTTTCTTGGAAGCTATGAGGATGATCCTCAAGTTACGGACCCAGTCCGTATAGTTGCTTCCATCGTCTTTCAGTTAGGTTTTCTCTAGGAACGCGTTGAAGTTGAGGGCAACATTAGCGTGGGCCATTGGATCTACAAGATAGATTGTAAAGACAATTTTAGACTAAGTTCATGATAATTAAGTTCATCTAATCAAATTATTTAATGAACTCCCACTCAGATAGACATCCCTCTAGTCATCTAAGTGATACATGATCCATATCGACTAGGCCGTGTCCGATCATCACGTTAGACGGACTAGTCATCAATGGTGAACATCTCCATGTTGATCGCATCTACTATACGACTCATGTTCGACCTTTCGGTCTCTCGTGTTCCGAGGCCATGTCTGTACATGCTAGGCTCGTCAAGTCAACCTAAGTGTTTCGCGTGTGTAAATCTGGCTTACACCCGTTGTATGCGAACGTTAGAATCTATCACACCCGATCATCACGTGGTGCTTCGAAACAACGATCCTTCGCAACGGTGCACACTTAGGGGGAACACATTTCTTGAAATTTTAGTGAGGGATCATCTTATTTATGCTACCATCGTTCTAAGCAAATAAGATGTAAAAACATGATAAACATCACATGCAAATCATAAAGTGACATGATATGGCCAATATCATCTTGCGCCTTTGATCTACATCTTCGGGGCGCGGCATGATCACCATCGTCACCGGCACGACACCATCATCTCCATCATCATGATCTCCATCATCGTGTCTTCATGAAGTTGTCTCGCCAACTATTACTTCTACTACTATGGCTAATGGTTAGCAATAAAGTAAAGTAATTACATGGCATTTTTGATTGACACACAGGTCATACAATAAATTAAGACAACTCCTATGGCTCCTGCCGGTTGTCATACTTATCGACATGCAAGTCGTGATTCCTATTAATAGAACATGATCAATCTCATACATCACATATATTTCATCACATCCTTTTGGCCATATCACATCACATAGCATACCCTGCAAAAACAAGTTAGACGTCCTCTAATTGTTGTTGCAAGTTTTACGTGGCTGCTATGGGTTTCTAGCAAGAACATTTCTTACCTACGCAAAAGCCACAACGGTGATATGCCAATTTCTATTTACCCTTCATAAGGACCCTCTTCATCGAATCCGATCCGACTAAAGTGGGAGGGACAGACACCCGCTAGCCACCTTATGCAACAAGTGCATGTCAGGCGGTGGAACCAGTCTCACGTAAGCATACGTGTAAAGTCGGTCCGGGCCACTTCATCCCACAATACCGCCGAATCAAGATAGGACTAGTAACGGCAAGCAAATTGACCAAAACATCGCCCACAACTACTTGTGTTCTACTCGTGCATAGAATCTACGCATAGACCTAGCTCTGATGCCACTGTTGGGGAACGTAGTAATAATTCAAAATTTTCCTACATGTCACCAAGATCAATCTAGGAGATGCTAGCAACGAGAGAGAGGGAGTGCATCTTCATACCCTTGAAGATCGCTAAGCGGAAGCGTTGCAAAGAACGCGGTTGATGGAGTCGTACTTGCGGCGATTCAAATCGCGGAAGATCCGATCCAAGCGCCGAACGGACGGCGCCTCCGCGTTCAACACATGTACAGCCCGGGGACGTCTCCTCCTTATTGATCCACCAAGGGGGGAGGAGAAGTTGAGGGAGAGCTCCGGCAGCACGACGGCGTGGTGGCGGTGGAGCTCGTGGTTCTCCGGCAGAGCTTCGCTAAGCACTACGGAGGAGGAGGAGGTGTAGGAGAGGGGGAGGGCTACGCCAAGGGCAAGGGTGCAGCTCCCATGCGCCTCTCCACTATATATAGGGGTGGAGGGGGCTGGTTTCTTGCCCTCTAAGTCCATTGGGGCGTTGGCAAAGGTGGGAGGAAAGAAATCCCATCCTTTCCCTTCCCCACCGATTGTTATCACCCCTTTTTAGGGATCTTGATCTTATCCCTTCGGGATATGATCTTATTCCTTCTAAGGGGGGATCTTGGTGCGCCTTGACCAGGGGTGTGGGGCCTTTCCCCCACTACCCACGTTCATGTGGGTTCACCCATGCAGGTGGGCCCCACTCCGGAACCTTCTAGAACCTTCCCGGTACAATACCGAAAAATCCCGAACATTTTTCGGTGGCCAAAATAGGACTTCCCATATATAAATCTTTACCTCCGGACCATTCCGGAACTCCTCGTGACGTCTGGGATCCCATCCGAGACTCCGAACAACTTTCGGTAACCACATACAATTCCCATTACAACTTTAGCGTCACCGAACCTTAAGTGTGTAGACCCTACGGGTTCGGGAACCATGCAGACATGTCCGAGACACCTCTCCGGCCAATAACCAATAGCGGGATCTGGATACCCATATTGGCTCCCACATGTTCCACGATGATCTCATCGGATGAACCACGATGTCGGGGATTCAATTAATCTCGTATACAATTCCCTTTGTCCATCGGTATGTTACTTGCCCGAGATTCGATCGTCGGTATCCCTATACCTTGTTCAATCTTGTTACCGGCAAGTCTCTTTACTCGTTCCGTAACACATGATCCCGTGACTAACTCCTTAGTCACATTGAGCTCATTATGATGATGTATTACCGAGTGGGCCCAGAGATACCTCTCCGTCACACGGAGTGACAAATCCCAGTCTCAATTCGTGCCAACCCAACTGACACTTTCGGAGATACCTGTAGTGCACATTTATAGTCACCCAGTTATGTTGTGACGTTTGATACACCCAAAGCATTCCTACGGTATCCGGGAGTTGCACAATCTCATGGTCTAAGGAAATGATACTTGACATTAGAAAAGCTCTAGCAGACGAACTACACGATCTTGTGCTATGCTTAGGATTGGGTCTTGTCCATCACATCATTCTCCTAATGATGTGATCCCGTTATCAACGACATCCAATGTCATGGTCAGGAAACCATGACCATCTATTGATCAACGAGCTAGTCAACTAGAGGCTCACTAGGGACATGGTGTGGTCTATGTATTCACACATGTATTACGGTTTCCGGTTAATACAATTATATCATGAACAATAGACAATTATCATGAACAAGGAAATATAATAATAACCATTTTATTATTGCCTCTAGGGCATATTTCTAGCAGGGGATGCTTCCGATCCCACCTATCTTCGTCAACTATCGGTTAGCCTATGTTGAGCCTAAATTTTTATTCGTTCACATGATGCGTGCTATTCTTGGAGTATATTTTTGTTTTGTTTGCTGCTTGAATAAAATACTCAGATATGAAAATATTTATTGAGAGAGAGAGAGAGTCATCACCTAGCTACTTTATTGTTTGACTACTCATTGATCTTCACTTATATCTTTTGGGAGTAGTTCGAAATTTACTCTTGTGCTTCACTTATATCCTGAGAGTAAGCATTGAATGAATTGAATGTCATAAATGTGAAATTATACATGCTTCATATTCTTGTCCCATGGGGAGTAGTGACTTCACATACTAGGAGTATAAGCGATAAAATTTACTAGAAGTTAGCAAACATAGCATTGGTCATTTAAACAATTCATGAAAGAATATTGAAGGAAGAGAGGTTTCACATATAAATACACTATCTTGGACATCTTCTATGATTGTGAACCCCCGTTAATTATTTTCAAACTTTATCAAGTAGTTGACGTTGGACAAGGAAGACAACGTAATAGTTATGTTTGTTTATATTCACGTAGCAATTATATTGTCATGGATCCTCTAACATGTGATGCTTGTTTAGAACCTTTTGCTAGCCAAAACTTCGTACTAAGTAGAAATACTACTTGTGCATCCAAATCCTTGAGCCAAGTTTCTTCCATGAGAGTCCACCATACCTACCTATATATGGTATTTCACTGCCATTCCAAGTAAATTTGCATGTGCCACCTCTAAACATTCAAATAAACATCCGTTTTGTGCGCTCGTACCGCTCATGGAGCGACTAGGCGGTCATTATCTTCCATGCTAAGCGGGTTATTCTCAAGATAAGTGTTTATTCACTTTTCATTGCACGAGATAGGCCGGTAAAAAGGATGCCCAGTCCTGCATAATACAAAAATAAATAAACACAAACTCCCCCTAGAAAGTTGATTGTTTGGATGGTACCCGTGGATTCGGCTAGCCGTGGAATGTGTTTGAATGGTGGAGGGGGAGTAAAAATTTAAATTCCGTTTGGGAACCGCCAATATTGTGATTAGCATGGAAGATATTGAAAACTCTGTTGTGACGTTGACAGGAAAAGTATGCCACTCCAAATTACATATTCATCTCTCCTTTAAAACAATGAGCTGTGGAACCTCTGCAAATCCCTGCTTCCCTCTGCGAAGGGCCTGTCTTTTACTTTTCTTGTTGAGTCAACTTCTTATTCCAATCTATTAATTCTTTAGTTGGCAAGCATTATGTGGTGGGGAAAGATCCAGACACATATATCCAGTTGAATATTGGTCATCATGATTCATTATTTGTTGACATTATCCTCGAGATAAATAAGTTGGGAGGCGAAACATTAAGCCCATATCTTCTTATGTGTTTGTCCGGAACTAGTTGTTCTAAATATATGCTTTGAGTGTCAGCAATCATGGAAGACTAAATGATAGTTGAGTATGTGGGATTTGCTAAACCAAAGCTCTTACATAAACCCTTCCTGAAAATATGATGAATTGTAATTGTTTGATGACTGAAAACATAGTTTGCTAGTTTTCAAGAAAGTTTATGGTCTATACTTTAACATGTGAATAACTTGCTACTTGATTATGAGAAGCTTTATGAGAAATACTTGCTGGTTATGACGTTAGAAAAGTGGACGAAATTATCCTTGATCAATATTATACATTATGCTAGCATTCACACTTCATAAATTATTTCTTTTATCATTTACCTACTCGAGGACGAATAGGAATAAAGCTTGGGGATGCTGATACGTCTCCAACGTATCAATAATTTATGATGTATTCATGCCATATTCACCTATGTTTACAATTCTTTTATATGGTTTTGATGCACTTTATATGATTTATTTAGAACTAACCCAGACTGACGCTGTTTTCAGCAGAATTACCATGGTGTTGTTTTTGTGCAGAAAATGAAAGTTCTCGGAATCGCCCGAAACTTTTTGGTGATTTTTTCTGATGGAAATAACCCATATTGGAGCGAAGAACCACCGGAGGGGAGCCACCTATGGGCCACAAGCCATCAGGGCGCGCCCCCCTAGGCCGCGCCCTGATATGTGGTGGGGCCCACGAGGCTCTGTTGCGCGTGATTCCAACGCTACAAAAATCCTATAAATCCCAGAAACCCCAGAAATAAAGAGAGACTCTCCGTTCCGCTGCCGCAACTCTATGTATCGATGAAAAACCAATCTGGAGACGTTCCAGTACCCTGCTGGAGAGGGAAATCATCATCCGGTGGCCATCTTCATCAACCCGACGGAGGCCATGACGAGGAGGGAGTAGTTCACTGTCACACCCTGTGTTGTATCACTTTGCTATGCTATGGTTTAAAAAAAATTGGACCCATTTAAAACTTTTGCTTGCATGTGATGTTTGACTTGATTGCCATTTGCTTGATTGCTTGCTTGTGTTGTGGCTCACAAAAACTCTCCTACTCTCTAGGGCTCATCTACTTGATCCAAACTTGTTGCCCAATGATCATGCCATGTGTATAGTGCCTAAAACTATTTTTATAAAATATTAGTTTGGCCAAGAAGCATTTATTCAAATTAGGCTTTATAAAACCCCTGAATGGAGGTTTGTACTACAAGTTCTCAAATTTGGTGGAATGTTTCGCACCAAAGACTTTATTTGGAACCTTAAATATATAAGACTTCCCAAAACCACCAAATATTAATTTGTAAGATTATTTTCCTATTTTATTTGAAGGCTTTTTCTTATGTCCAGAAATGGTCTTTCATAGGGATGAATTATCTAAATGCTTTCAAAATATTTGAGAAAATTTAGGGAAACTCAGTGGACATATATTTTCCATATATATGAGTTTCAACACATGGTCATGTTCAAAATACTGGACAAAACCCTCCAAAACCCTTTCTGCCTATTTCAAGCTTTTGAAATATTTTATAAGAAATATTCTCAAATAATTCCAATAAAATTCTAGCATGTCACACATGAAATATGTGATGATCATGCAAAGTTTCATCTCAATCCTCAATGTTTTGATTCACCAAAATATTCCAAAAACCTCTCTGTCCATAACCAAATTTGAGCTACTTTGCATTGCCAAGTGTTCCCAATTGACCCCAAACTTTGTGGACAGGTTCTAATCCCTAAATAATGCTACTACACCAAGTGGTGCATTTAGGATAATAAAATTGCATGGCTAGATCTACAGAAACCTGATTCTGTTGAATTCTAGGGTTTACCAAGTTTACATTGGCAAACTCTTTCAATGGAGCTCAAACTTGGTGATCCACCATATTTTTACTTCCCATTTGATCCTGTTAAATCTCAATGCAAGTGGGACAATTTATCTTGCCCAATCATACATCAAACACCTCCTGGCAGATTGGTAGAAACCATGTTTTCACCTCTTACCCTATTCTCCTTCACCCCAAATTTTTACCACAGCAACATGCAATCCCTCCTCACCTCCAGTAAAGTTCCTGGTGTCAAAGAGCATGATTGCAAGGGTGAAAACCCCATTTCCCCCCTCTGGACAACCCGTTGGTCCACCTCTCTTACTTCTCTCTCTCACTCAAAGACTTTCTAGAGCATCCAAAGCCCCTTTGCAGTACTTTATACCCTCCTGAGGTGCATGAACATAAGGGGACATGCCAGAGCATGTCAAAAGTTCTGGCATGCCGGCCAAAGACGCGCTCTGGAGCGCGCTATAGGAAGGGCAGAGGGTTGACCTCCCTCTCCTACCCATGCCCGTCCACCTCGAGCCTCCCTTGCACGCCAGTCGAGGCTCCTCGGCGTCCGCGACACGCCACCGTGTCGGGGGCCTCCTCTCCCTCTCTCTTTCACCCTCCCCAACGTGAGCCCGACGCCGCCCCGTTCGGCCAATGCATGGCTTTGCACGCTCTCTCTTTTCCGCGTCGTGGACGACTCCCACGAGCACCCTAGGCTCACTCTCTCCTCCTCCAACGGTCGCCCGCGCCGATGCCGCGGAGCCTGAGCCCTTGTCCATGGTGCGCCAGCGCCCTCGCCTATATATAGCGTCCCTGAACCCCTCTCTCCCCCTTCTGGCTCTCTCTCCTCCCCAATCGACTCACCGCACCTTCTACTCCACCCCTCAGAGCCCAGTGCTCGGAATCGAGCTCGACGAGGGCGTCGCCCCGACCCTCTTTCTTCTTCCTCTGGGCCTACCTTGCTCCTCTGATGCGATTCCCCCTCTCTCCTGTTTGTTTTGCAGTCGGATTCATCAACTTCGAGCTCGGCCCGAAGCCCTCCGTCGCAGCCTCCTCGTCGCCGGCGACCCCGACCACCCCTGCAGCTCCGACCACCTCCACCCGAACAACGGAAGCAAGAGGAACCCATTCCCACACTCACCTTCCCTCGCATGGACGGAGCTGACGCCGGTGAGCTCCGCCTCCCTCGGTCCAGAGGTGGACGACGGTCCCGACAGGGGGACCCCACCTGTCGGCCTCTTCCTCGCCCTCTCTCCTCCTCTCAGTCACTGGCGGCTGGGCCCCGCACGTCTGGCTCCCCCGGGCTCGCTGGCCTCTGGGCCGGCCCAGCTGCTGGCGGACTCTGGCCCAGGCACTATGGCCCCTTTTTCCTTTTCTAATTTCTTCCTGCTTTGCAAAAATTCCACACAAATGAATATTCCTCCAAATCCAATAATTCTTCCACCACAATTCTTGCAATATTCTGTACTATTTAATGATGCCACTTGTAATTTTTTTTGAAAACATTTTTTGTAGTGGTTTTGTTTGAAACCCAGTTTTGAATATTTTAAACCACTCTCAAAACAGTTTTCAAAACCTTTTTCACTTCAAAACCCGAGACAAATATTTTTAGTTGTCAATGTAGTATTTTACAGAGTAGTGTGACATTTTAGATGTGGATTATTTTCTATGTTTTTGTTGTGTTCTTATTGTTTTGCCCGTTAATATTGCGACGATAGATTGCGTTGTTGATGAGGGAGTTGGACCAGAAGACTTTGAAGACCCCGAAAACTTTGTTGAGCCAGGCAAGCAGCCCTTTGACCATGTTTAAGAAACCATTTTATTGCATGGCATATAGCACTTCATTTCATTATGTTGAATCATGATGAAACGGTGACCACCGTGGTGGGTTACCTCTATTACTTTTTCGATGATACTTGCATCGTGCATGACCCTACCTTCCTATGAGGGTTGTGCGGGTGAGAAGTAGATAGAATGCTTAAGTAGTTGCTATGCAAGATGGGATGGGAATATGCATGGTGTTGGAAACAAATGCTTTCAAAGACTTTTCAAAAACCCCGTCGGGTGCCACTAATGCCCGAGGGAGAAAGTGAGCTAGGTAACCACTTGAGAAAGAAGTGGTGTATCGGAGCAAGAGGTGTGTGTGTTTTCGAAAATGGATTAGATTTAAGATCTGCTGATCGTCCCAACCTTACATGTACAACCACAATACCCCTTATGGGACGGGGCTTTGTTGATCACCTTGGTCGGCACTAGCAGAGAGCCCGCATTACTAGTGGCGGGAGTGATGTGGTCACTCTCGATACGGGGTCTTGCCGGAAGGGACGATCATGGGCTGTTTTTACAGACACCGGGTGTCGAGTCACGATGCACACGATCACCTATGGGGCCACGGGCCCCTTTGTGGTTCGGCAGGGGTGAGGTCACATTGCACAAACAACAGAGGTGGTGAGGCAGCACGACGACGAGACGCTGGTGTTTTACCCAGGTTCGGGCCACTGAGAAGCATAAAACCCTACTCCTGGTTTGGTGGATTGATCGGGGGAACACGAAGCACACGCAATGCTCAAACCCGACAAAGTTGCCTTCGGGGGAGCTGCTACGCGAGTACAAGTGTCCAAAGGTCCTAATCTTTAGCTAGGTTGCCTTGGGCCTCCTTTTATAGTTCAAGGGGAACCACAGTGGCAAAACAGACATTATCTAGTGATTAGATAGCCAACAGTGCTATCATACCTAACGCTCGCACTAGGACAAAATGCCATAAATGCTAGCCTAGGTGGCGTGCGGGGACACATCCCCGGCAGGCTTTAACACCGCTTTAGCTAACTATTGCTCGATATCTTGACATGCCTCTGGACGTGTGTCAAACGGGCATAATTTGTCTCCCAGCGAGAGCCACTTAGCCACCTGAGGGCTCGACACCGCATCGATAAATGACTGGCGTTGCGATGCGGTGGAGCAGTGGCCGATCGGCTCGCGCCTGCCGAGGGATGGCTTGCCGGGTCTTCCTGAAGATGTGTGCGCCTCGGTCCCCAGCAGGCACCGGGGACGTGATTGGCGCGGTTCGGGCCCGTTCTGGGCCATTGCATCGACCTTGCCGGCGTTGCTTAGCCAGTGTAGGTTGCTTCTGTTGGAGTCTTGGTCCTGAATGCTGGTTTCGCCTTTCTTGATGCGCTCCTTGATCTCACGTAGAGCGGCTTCTCTGGTTTTTGACTGGTTTTGATTGTACTTACATTGATGGGTTTTGCTACTACTGCCTGTGCATAAGTCAGGGGCACTTGGTACCCAGTCCTAGTGCAACGACAGGAGCCCCCGGGTCTGGCCCAAATGCGTTCGCCCAGTGCCGTTGGGTCAGGCCCAAAATTTATGCACAGGCGCGCAATATGAGGGAGTAACTGCCGACTTTCAAGCCAGCACTTACCTACTACCTCGGGCCGTTTCCGCCACGCGCGCCGCATGCATTGCGGGGAGTTTGCGGTGGATCCGCATGGCTCAAAGGCGTGGGAGTGGCAGAAGCTGTAGCACCAGGGATTGGAGCAATGGGGCGGTTACCTATTCGCCCGTGATCATGGGTAGTGGGATTGGTGGAGATGGGCGGCTGCCTTGGAGCGGAGGAGAGCCAGCCCCCGTGCCCTTCTCTATAAATTGGGGGGTCACAACGGGCGATGCTCATCCATTCCCTTCTCCTCCACGATCTCAGGTTCACATAGCTTGCCCTTCTTCTCCCGTCATCAGACCGTCCCTCCCCTCCTGATGGTCAGGGGGAAGGGTCGGGCGAGCGCGCCTGCCGCTGCCGGGTCTTCTTTTTGTGACTGTGACCAGCCCCCAGCTTGGGTCGATGGTTTTGGACTTAGAGCTGGCGGGAGGAGCCTTGGACAGGGGAGAGGGCGGCGCGGCGGCTGCGCCAGGGGCATCTGCGGTGGCGCACCCGCCGCTGCGTCGCCCGCTGCTTCAGTCTTGGCAGAACGCCGCACGGACGACACCGTGCTGGAGTCCATAGAGGAAACGCAGTGCTGTGATCGACTGCGGTCTCTGCGCTCCTTCTTCAAGGTGACGGAGAAAGATCATCCGTACGGCCGTCGGCTGCGCGCGAGTGGTCGCAGCAGCAGTCCATCATGGGTCATGGCAGAGTTCCCCACCCATGGCACTATGTATCCCGCACATGGGTGGGAGCCTTTTGCCTGCGTGTACTCCTTAAGGGCAGGGAGTCTTCCCTGCCTCGGTTCGACGGGGATGACCATCATCTCTGTGAGGCTCTTTGGGAGGCTTGGCGTTTGCCTCGGCTGCCACGTCGAGGGCTCGTACTGCGGTGGCGATGAGGAAGATAACGGTGGCGGCAACCCACGACGCTCCAAGAGCGAGGACGATAGCTCCGACGCGTCGTGATTGCCGGAAGCACCATCATCACCAGTTGTGCTTCGATAGCGCCACCATCTGCACCTGCCCTCCGTCTTCTTCCTCCCTGCCAGCTTCGTCCGCCCTGCCTGGCGGGGAGGCGCCGAATCCCAGCCAGGCACTCCTTTTGCCCTGTTTTTCTTCTCCACCCAATCCCTTGGAGGAGAGGGACAAGAATGGCATTACGGGGCACTTATCTTTTTATAAATCAAAATATGTAGGCACTTGCCAAGTTTAAGCCAATCATAATGTAATCTTTAAATTTTTTGTAACGAAAATGAATGAAAGGATGCTATTTCTCTTCCTTAAGCACTATCCTTTTCTCCCCTTGTTTCTACTTTGTCAGCATGTTTGTCCTTGCCGCACGGAAGTATTTGCCGGGTCAATACTAACCGCGAGCGCCAAAGGGGGGGTGAGCCCCCGGTAGCAGGCTGGTATCATTTCCCGGCAAGGCTCCTTGTCGGTATCGGCGTAGCCCCCCAGGGCTGATAAGCAACAGGAGCTGGGGGACGGCTTGTCCCGACAAGGGTTTCCATTGCGTGAAGGACTCCATTGTACACAGTAAAAAGGATAGCAAGGGTTTCCTTAAGGGAGCAAATGGCTCCGAGCTTGGAATATGTGATTAGACTTATCTTTTTAGGCAGTATCCCTTTCTGGAGTACGACGGGCCACCGTCCTTGTTTATTTTCCCTTCTATCTTGTTTTCCTGACGGTCAAACCTGTAGGGCAAGAGGCCTCTGTCCTCTGGGGAGAGAGAATGCGGTAACAAGGATCACAGGCTCATCAAGTACTCTAGCAAATTTCTAAAACTTAAAAGGGATAACATTGCAACATAAAAATGCATTGTAAACATGCAGTTCGATGGTATGATGCAATGCCTAGCTTTATTATTGCATGCATAGGGTCTGCGTCTGACTTTGTACAAAGGTTTACATGCACTGCGACAAGGCTTGTACAAAAGGTGGTTGCCGGGGACTGAGCCCGACAACCGCGCCTTACGGGTAGAACTTATGAAGATGCTCAATTTTCCATGAGTTAAGCATTTTGATGCCATCTTCGGTCTCCAGATGGACTGCGCCAGGTCTGGTGACTCGTCCTACCCGGTAAGGGCCTTCCCACTTCGACGTCAACTTGTTGGTACCCTTGGCGGACTGAACGCGCCTAAGGACAAGGTCGCCTTCCTCAAGGCTCTTGGCATGGACCCTGTGGCTATGATAGCGATGCTAGGCTTGCTGGTAGTGTGCAGCACGCACAGCGGCCCGGAGACGATCTTCCTCGAGGAGCATGGCATCGTCATGCCGTAGCTGCTCTTGCTCTTCTTCATCGTAGGCAAGTACTCGAGGTGACCCGTATATGAGTTCCATGGGGAGAACTACTTCCGCCCCATATACTAGGGAGAAGGGTGTTTGGCCGGTAGCTTGATTCGGTGTCATTCTGAGGGACCAAAGAACTACCGACAGCTCATCTATCCAGCGCTTGCTGCCTCTTCGCAGTCTATCGAAAGTTCTTGTCTTGAGCCCACGCAACACTTCAGCATTCATCCTCTCGACTTGCCCGTGGCTTCTCGGGTGGGCAGCAGAGGTGAAGGAGACCTTTCTTCCAAGGCTTTGGATGTATTGCATAAAGGTGCGGCTCGTGAACTGGGTGCCGTTATCGGTGATCACCCTGTTGGGCACTCCAAAACGGCACACTAGTCCTTTCAGGAACTTGACAGCTAACTGTGCGGTCACCTTTCTCACTGGTTCCACCTCAGGCCGCTTTGTAAACTTGTCGATTGCTACAAACAAGAATTCAAAGCCCCCGATGGCACGGGGAAAGGGACCCAAAATATCGAGCCCCCAGACCGAGAATGGCCAGGATAAAGGGATCGTCTGGAGAGCTTACGCTGGCAGATGAATGTTCTTAGAATGGAACTGGCAGGCTTCACACTTGGTGACTAGCTCAGTTGCATCCTGGAGGGCTGTGGGCCAATAGAAACCCTGCCGAAAGGCTTTTCGGGCAAGGGCCCTTGATCCAATGTGAGACCCACACATGCCTCCGAGAATCTCTGCCAACAACTTCAGTCCATCTTCCCGACGAATGCACCTCAATTTCACACCGTTTGATCTTTTTCTGTATAGAGTGTCATCGATAAACTGGTACATACTTGACTGACGGGCTACTTTTTTGGCTTCTTCCTGCTCTCCGGGAAGTTCTCCTGTTTGAAGGAAGTGGACTATATGATGTGCCCAAGCTGGAGCCCGTGGCTCGACAATGCGGACTAAAGGCATCACCTCGTTCGTGGGAGCGCTTACCTCAACCGCAAGAACCCGGGGTTCTGTAGGAGGGAGCTGCTCACCAACTGAAACGAGACTGTCCCCGGCAACCTCTCTACCAGCGGCTTCAGGAAGCTCTGCCGGGAAATGCTTGCCGGAGTTCAGCTTTCTACTTTTCCTGGTCATCGTTGACGGGGATACTGATGGCTGAGTGAAGTGGAGGACAAAAGTTCCTGGTTCCACAGGAAGCTTTTGCGCGGCACACTTTGATAGATGATCAGCGATGCTGTTTTCTGCATGTGGTACATGCTCTGCTTGCAATCCATCAAAGTGGTCCTCTAGCGTCCTCACTCTTCCACATATGTTTCCATCAACGGACTCTGATAATCTTTGTTGACTTGTTTTACCATGAGTTGAGAATCTCCTCGAATGATCAGTTTCTTGATTCCCAACTCCACCGTGATTCTGAGTCCGGCAAGGAGCCCCTCATACTCAGCGGTGTTGTTGGTGGCCTCCTCCCGGGGAAAGTGCATTTGAACCACATATTTGAGATGCTCTCCGGTGGGGGCGATGAGGAGCACGCCTGCTCCAGCGCCCTGAAGCGAGAAAGCACCGTCAAAATACATGATCCATTCCTTAGGCGCTTCTTTGCCAGGGAGAATTGTCTCTGGAACCTCTTCGTCTGGCGTGGGCATCCATTCTGCAATGAATTCCACCAACGCCCTGCTCTGAATTGTGGAAGTGCTCTCATACTTCAAACCAAAACTTGACAGCTCTAGCGCCCACTCAACTATCCTGCCAGTGGCTTCGAGGTTCCTCAATATACGCTGCAGCGGAAAGCGGGTGACAACTGTGATCTCGTGGCCTTGGAAGTAGTGGGGCAGTTTCCTTGAGGCCATGATAAGGCCGAAGATCAGCTTTTGCACTCCAGAGTACCTTGACCTAGCCCCTTGTAACAAGGAGCTGACAAAGTATACTGGTCACTGCACCACTTTCTTCTTTGCCACTTCCTTGAAACCGCCTTCGTTTGCTTGCTTAGGTTTCCCTCGGTTTGTATCAGGTCCTGCCGTGAATGCTTAGGTTTCACCCCTGGTGAAATCAGTCGCGGCAGCTGCATCTTCACCCACTTCTTGTTGTACCACCAGTGCCGCACTAACCACTTGATTCGTTGCCGCCAAGTATAGTAGCAACGATTCTTGCGGTTTAGGCACGACCAAGGTGGGAGCGGAGGAAAGGTAAGCTTTCAGATCTTGCAGCGCTGCTTCTGCTTTCGGGGTCCACTTCATCGGGTCGGCCTTTTTCAGAATCTTAAAAAACGGCAGGGCACGTTCAAGGGATTTGGACATGAACCTACTCAGCTCGGCAATGCATCCGGCCAATCGTCTTACGTTCTTGACGGACTTGGGCGCTTGTATCTGCTCGATTGCTTTGATCTTGTCGGGATTGGCTTCTATTCCTCGCTTAGATACAAAGAACCCAAGCAGCTTGCCGGATGGGACACCAAACACACACTTCTCAGGGTTGAGCTTCAAATTGATCTTGTGCAAGTTCATAAAAGTTTCTTCCAAATCTTTTATGAGGGTTGCTTCATCTCTGGTTTTGACTACTATGTCATCCATGTAAGCTTCCACGTTCCTATGCAACTGAGGTTCAAATCCAATCTGCACGGCCCTTGCAAAGGTAGAACAAGCGCTCTTTAACCCGAAGGGCATACATACAAAGTAGTACGTGCCACACGGAGTTATGAACGCGGTCTTTTCCTCATCTTCCTTGGACATGAATATCTGGTGGTATCCGGAGTATGCGTCCAAGACGGAAAGCAAGTCACACCCGGAAGTGGAATCAACAATCCGATTGATGCGCGACAAGGGAAAAGGGTCCTTCGGGCATGCTTTATTCAACTCAGTGAAATCAATGCAAATCCTCCATTTCCCATTCGCCTTGCGCACCACTACCGGGTTGGCTAACCAAGTTGGATGCAACACTCCTCTGACCAAACCAGCTGCTTCGAGCTTCTTGATCTCCTTGGCGATGAACTGCTGCCGCTCCAAGGCCTGCTTTCTAACTTTTTGCTTGACGGGTCTGGCATGAGTGCAGACATCAAGGTGGTGCTCAATTACCTCCTTGGGAACACCGGGGATGTCAGATGGTTGCCAAGCAAACACATCGACATTCGCCCACAGGAAGGCAACGAGCGCGCTTTCATATTTGTCATTAAGGGTGGCACTGATGATAAACGTACCATCAGCGCCATCCTGCCCAGCCGGGACCTTCTTTGTCACAGGATTGGTGACCTTGGGTGTTTTGCTAGTGGAACTCTCCGGCAGGTCATCGACGGGTGCAGCGCACTCCGAAGAGGCGCGCTTCCCGGAGTCCTTGCCGGCGTCTCTCCTAGATTTGTTCCCTTTCTTCGATTCCTTGGCGAGAGCTGGGGTTTCCGCGACCTCAGCCGCTATCGCGTCTCGATACATCTTGTCCACACATATAACTGCATCCTTCTTATCAGATGGAATGGAGATGATTCCCATGGGCCCTGGCATCTTCAAAGTGTTGTAAGCATAGTGGAATGCTGCCATGAATTTTTCCAGAGCTGGGTGACCAAGGATTCCATTGTAAGGCAGAGGGAGTTTGACCAAATCAAACACCACCTTCTCAGTCCGGTAGTTCAACTCCCCGCCAAACGTCACAGGCAAAGTGATCTTTCCCTTGGGTCGGCTCCTGCCGGGGTTGATTCCTTGGAACGTACCCGTAGCTTTGAGCTCTTCGTCAGGGATCTGCAGCCTTTCAACCACTTAAGGGGAGATTAAGTTCAACCCCGCCCCGCCGTCAACTAACATCTTGGTTACTTTGAGGTTGCGGATTGTTGGGGAGACCAACAATGGCAAACATCCAACCGCAGTGGTGCGGTCAGGATGATCCTCTTCGTCAAAGATGATAGGCGTGCGGGACCATTTGAGTGGCCTTTTGGACTCTGCAGCTGGCTCAATGCCGTTGATCTCACGTGCCCACTGCTTGAGCTGGCGATGAGAGGAATGCAAGGACGCACCCCCGTCAACACACATGGCTTCAGTTGCCTTCTGGAATTCTCACTCACTGGACTCTTCACCATCATCCTCATCATCACTCATATCATCTCTTTCTTTCTTCTCACGACCTTTAGCAGGTTTTTCCTTCTGCTGCGAGGCCTTGCCGCGGCGGCCTCCTCTACCACCACGGCCCTTCCCGACAGCACCATCTTGGCCTCTCTCCTTGTCACGCTTCTCGTACTCAGCCTTCTGCTTCTCAGCAAGCTGGTCAACTTGGCGGCATTCTTGGAGATCATGACCTTTGGTGTGGTGGATTTTGTAGTATGGCCCATCGGACTTTCCGGTTTTCTCTGTCGCCACGGCCTGCCGGCAATCAGCGCAAGCGACAGCTCCCTTGCCCGGGGCCTCGGCCTTGGCCTTCTTGCCGGTACTGAGATCACCAGAGCTCTCAACAGCCAACACTGCCTTTCCCTTATGACTCTTGTTGTGCCTTCGGCTTTTCCCCTTTGGGCCAGGGGCATCATCGTCGTCATCTGAGTCAACTTCGACGCCAGCCTCCTCTCCGGGGAGTCGCCTTCCTTCCTCGGCACGAGCACACTTGTCCGCCAATGTTTACAACTCATTGACGGTCTTGGGGAGCCTAACATTCATCTTGGCCGCATCCTCCTGTTGCGCACGTTCGAATGGAAAGCGGCAATCACGGCTGCGGGGTGTATTTCTGGAATATTGCAGTGTACTCGACTGAATCTCTGGATGTACTTCCGCAAGGTTTCTCCCTCTTTCTGTGGAAGGACTTGCAGGTCGCTGGGCTGTCCTGGCTCCTGGTGGCCACCTGTGAAGGCGCCGACAAACTCGTTGCACAAGTCAGCCCATGATGAAACAGAGTTCTCCGGCAGGTGCATCAGCCACGATCTCACATTTGGCTTGAGCGCCAAAGGGAAATAGTTGCCGAGCAACTTCTCATCTCTTCCCCCGCCGGCTTGAACGGCTATCGTATAGATGCCCAGAAATTCCGCCGGGTTTAGCTTCTTGTCGTATTTCTCCGTCAGTTCAGGCTTGAAAGCTCAGGCCGATGGCTAGCGGACCTGTCGCAGCTCGCGAGTGAAGGCAGGGCACCCAACCTCATAAGGCAGGTACCCGCCAGCACTGGGCGCGGGGTCGCCAGCATCTGGGCCGTTGCGCCTGTCGGATTTTCGGTGTGCTTCCCGACGTCGCTCTATGGTGACGCGTGCGTCTTCCCTCCGCCAGTCTTCCAGGACACGCAGCTGGTCCCGGAGATCATGCGGGCCGGACGAGGTCATAGATGCTTCGTCAGGCTCGTCGGCATGTGGAGCTCGTTGTGGCTGCCTCTGGGTCTGTCGTCGCGGAGGGGATTGCACCGTTGGCACGGCCCCCTCAACACGACCGTCAAACTGGGTTGCCGTCGCCGTCCATGGGCGTCGCGTTGGCTTAGCATGCTGCGATTTGCTGGCTTCAACGAAGCCGATCAAACTCTGGATGGTGGCTCTCCACTCATCCATCTTGTCAGCCGCTGGCGGGAAATTTAACAGCAGCTAGGCCCGTGCCATCGCTTCCGCTGCCGTGGCTGGCATGGCTAGAGAGCCGGATCGCGACGTCTCTCGACTCCTGGTGGAACCAAGAGGGGCATCGCCGCATTCTTGTCGCCGTGCACCGATCGCAGGGGCAGTCTGACGTGGAGGAGGTCAAACTTGTGGGTCCACGGTCCCGTTCGACGCCCCGTCTTGCTCTGGGCGAGGCGCGCGCCCAGCAGCCACGCCTGTGACAGGTGCAGCTGGAAGATCACGGCTTGCCCCAGATTGGGCGCCGCTATTGCGGCCACGGCCACCAGTGCGGCGGGGAGGTGGAGACTGAACGTTTCCTCCTCCCGCGGCACTAGGGCCGAGCTCGCCAAAATGTTGCTGCTATTGCTCCTCTTCGGCGTTCCCCGCTCCAGCTTCGGCCGCGGGGGACACGACAGTGGCGCCGCCTGCGCCAGTCGCGTCGCCCACGATGTGTAACATCCCAAAATTTGGAATGTTATATTAATCAATAGAATGATTGTTTGTTTGATTGAGTGATTGAATTTGAGTGAAATTTGAAACTTTTTGAAACTTTTGAATGAGAGGGAATAACATGACTTTTCCCTTTGCTTTTGAATTCAAATTCAAACAATTCAAATCAGTGAGAGAAGATGAAATGACTTCTTCAAATAAAGAATTTGAAAATTTGATTTGTAAAATTCTGAAATATTCTATTTGGAATTATTTCCATTTTATTCTATTTCTATTTTAAAGTTTGAATGAATTCAAATCCACTTGCCCGAATTCAAATCCACTTGCCCAAATTCAAAATAATGAGTGGAGCAACATGACCCTCCAAACCAGAGGCAATTTGAATTTCATTTGAATTTATAAACTCATTTAAACACTTGTAACATATTTGGTTTTAGGATCAAAGTCATTTTTGAATTTTGGAAAATATTTGTTTCAAAAAAAAGTATTTCAAAAATTCTTGAAAATATGTTCATGTTGTACATTTGATTTTTCTGAAAATTTTAATATATTATACTCCTATATTCAGCGTTATTTTTATTTTCTTTGTTTGTAGTTGCTGTTTTTATAAAAAAAAAGAGGGTAAGGAATTTCCTTCAGAAGGAAACAGACCCGAGGCCCACCTCCCTCTCTACCCAGCCCACAGCGCTAATGAAGCCCAACCGCGGCCTCTCCCCGAAACAGCATCAAATCGGTCACCGCCCCCTTTCCTTACGCGCACGCCCGCTGAAAGGTGGGACCCACCCGACCGAAGCCTCTCCCGAAACGGTCATCGTCTCCATGAGATCATCTCCTTCCTTCCGCTTGTTGAACCCGATCGGTTGCCGATTTTTGCCTCGATCCCAATCTTCCCTTGCCTTATTTCGCAAACCCGAGGGCCCTATAAATAGAGGAGCCCGGCCGCATCTCGTTTTTGCTCTGAACTCGACGAAGCCTCGAGCGAAACACCACCCCGCCCACCTCGCCGGAGTAACAGCGCCACCGAAGCTCCTCGAGCTTGCCCTGCTCGCTCCAGCCAGCCCAAGCCCTCCCCGTGGCCATCTACCTCATCGCCGCGCCACGCAGCACCACCTGGACCCCCTACCCGACGCCGACGAACACCGCAGAAGTCTCCACCGGAGTTCCGAGCCGCCACCGTCGCCATTACCGACGTCCCTGCGTTTCGCCGACGCCACCAGGCGCCCCGCCGTGCTCGTCTGCGTCGAGAGGTGCCCGCGCCGTCGCCGGAGACCCACCAGAGCTTCCTCCCCGACGACCCCGAGCTCCTTGTCGCCATCGCCGCCTCGCCAGAATCCCCTCGCCGGTGACCTTGCCCCTGTAAGCCACCCCTCCGTCCGATCCTAGCTCAACGGAGTAGATTAGATCTACTTACCCCTTCGGTTTAGACCTGTTTTAGTTTAAGAGGACCGCCCGGTTTTTCATTTCTGTTTTAGACCGAACCGTTTTATGTTAAATGATGGCCGTTCGCTCGTTTAGCACTCGTGCACACACCCCTCGGCCAATAAGAAACTGCCACGTAGCGCCCCTGTTCGTTAGATTAGGTTTTATTTTCTGTTTTTGTTTTATTTAACAGAATAGAATCTGTTTTTGTTTTAGCTATATCTTTTAGGTTTATAAATGTTTTAATTTGATTCTTTTTGCATTGTGTCACAAATTTTATGTAGTTTCTGTAGATATAAAGTTTGACCATATTTGAATATTTTCAGTTCAGATTCAAGCAGATTTGAATTCAAACTTGTTTTGCTTATAACTTGAGTTTAAAAACATATTTTTGAGTGATTCTTTTTGCTACTCTTTGTATTAGTTAGTTTTATCACCCTGTTCAATTTGAGAATTTTATTATATTTTAAAATAGGGTTTTTAGCAAAACAGATTCTGTTTAGTTCTTTTAGGGTTAATTTGTTTTATTTTATTTTAGTTTTGTTTTCTTTCTGTTTTCTTTTAACTTTCTGATATAATTCTTTTAGTTTCTGTTATTTAGCATTAGGTGATTTATTTTCTTGTAATAAAAATATTTTTTCTATATGTTTTGTTTCTTTATAGGAAAAACCTTGTTCTCATTATATGTAGTGTTGTATGATAGGTTTCACAGTAGTTCTTTTCGCACAAAGTTTTAGTGAAAAATACTTTCTATTATTTATTTGTTTTATATTTTTGTTTTCTGTTATTTTAGTATTTTGTTGTTTTTCTTGTTGTTAAGTCTATTAGACAAACACTTATGTTGTTAGTTTGTTGTTTTCATAGTTCTTAGTTGTTCTTCAAAAGTAATTCTTTTTGCTAGTAAAATATTTATTAAAATACTTTTGTTAGATTTTACCTTGTTGTTGTCTTGTTGCTTTTGAAAATAGGATTATTTGTAGGGAAAACTACTTTGGTTGTTTTGATGAAGTTTTGTTGTTTTAACATTTGTCTTAAGTATTTCCTTCATCACAATCCTATTGTGTTTAGTATTGTGTTTTTTTATTGATAGTATTGATTGCTAGAATTGGTTGCTTATATGAATACAATGTTTGATTATATAGATTTCATCGGAGAGTGACGAATAGTTCTATGAAGTTATTTCTGAGAGCGATTCTATCTTCATCAACCTTGCCAGGCAAGTTCACTTTGATCATCTTACATTAACTATGTTTTATTTTGCATTAGAATAAATCTCTCCATCATACATCCAGTAGGATATTGAGCTTGAACTTGTTGAAGTATCATGAGATAGGAGAAACCCAACACCCTGTTACCATTGCCTGGGAAGGGACGTTACTTCACAATTGCTACGCTTTAGTAGACGGGGTTGGTTGTGAGATTCAGGAGTGTTGTGAGGTTAATTAATTATTTCAAGATCTACATGATGATCAAGACTTCAAGACTTCAAGGACTCAATATACCTCTGGGTGGATTGGACATGCATTTTGGCAGCCTGATATCTATCATGGTTATGCCGGGAATCCTGGTATCTACCTGTGATCATCCCAACGGAATGCCACCCAAGTCCAAACAGATGGATGGATACTTCAAGGCCGGAAAGCTTATGTGTGCAACCGCAAGTCATTATGGGCTCTGACTTGGTTGACCTTAGTGGTGACTCTGGTAGGTCAGATTGCTACGAGATGTAGAAGAACGGCAGGATTGGATGGGCACTGACTTTCTACCGGAGGATCACTTTGGAAGACCATGTTTCGATCGTCTCGTTCTCAAACACCAGGCAGTGCGAGGACACAACGGGAGGGATCGAATCTTGCGGGTAAAGTGTACAAACCTCTGCAGAGTGTTAAACTAATCGTTTAGCCGTGTCCCCGGTTACGGATAACATGAGCACCAGAGATGATACTATCAGCCAGTCTCAACACAATTAATAAATTATGATGAGTGGGTCTATTAATAATTTTGGGACATGAGAATTGGTTGGTGGAACCATCTCATTAACAACCAACTTTTGTAGTGATATTTCTGTTTGACTCCTTTGTTGTAGGGAAAATAAAACCAGCTTTTATGCAAAAACTCAGACACAGAGCCACAAAGCCTTTGCATATAGATTAGCCTTTATCATTATCCTATGGTGATCTTGCCGATACATTCAATGTACTGACCTACACGGCTGCAACATCTTATGTTGCAGATACTTTCTACGACGAGTAAGAGTACGATTCAGGGTTACGGTCTACACTCAACCTGCCGTTGGTGTTTATTGGGACTCCACTCCCGTTGACTATTTCCGTTGAGATTTAAGAGGTATATATCAGTTTTACGTTATTTACCTGTGATTGCACTTTGATATATACATTGATGTACTGTATGTGCCAGCATACTGATCCAGGGATGGCACTGACACACATAGGCTTGACTCATTTTGAGTCGGGACGCTACAGAAATGGTATCAGAGCACATGTTGACTGTAGGACGTGACCCTAGATACTGGAAAGCCCATAGGACAGGATATCTCTCAAAATTATTCTCAAAAAAAAAATGTTTACTTCTTATCCCTTCCGAGTTTCATCAAATAGTTACATAATACCCTTTTACCTTTGACCACTATGGAAGGAGCTACAAAAAAATTGAAGATTATAAGGACATGAAGAAACTGAAGACCATGAAGAATTTCCAAGATTTTATGCCCCCTAGAAGACCAAACCCCTGTTGCATACTCAAGTTAGATACGATGATTTGTGAGCTGTCATTTGTGAGCATTTTTTCGACAGCCACAAATAAAACACATTTCAAAACTATTGTTTGTATTGTGTGTATCTCCCTCTATTTCGCCAGTATCTCATCCCAAAACCTTGGACCCAATAGATGGTGAATGAAGCTGGACTTGTATTCACTGGACCAATGACCCAGCTGGAGGCAGAAGTATGTATTCAAAACATGGAGAATAGCTTCGGGAGCAACTCGATTGCAAGGAAGTATGAGGTTCAATACGCTCTTCAGTACTTTACCCAAAGTGCTGCAACTTGGTGGAAAATGCATCAAGCCATACAACGATGTAATGGAGCAAAAACCTGGGAGGAATTCAAGAAGACTCTGTTAAGATCCCGTCTCATCCGGAAGCACTGTGATAGCCCTATAAAGAAGCTTTGTGCTTGCAAGATCTGTGGAGAATAGGACACACCCAGGAAGAACACAAGGATGGATGCCCTCATTGTGAAGCAAATCATCCAGCCGAGGAATGCCCCACTAGTCAGGTGACTTGTTTCTTGTGTGAAGGAACCACCCACTACCCAGCTCAGTGCCACATTTACCCCAAGGTGCGACAAGTTATCAAGAATCAAAAAGAAGCAATGAGGGAAACGTTTAAGGGGATATTTGAAGAACGTATGATGAAGGAAGATTTGGAAGACCCTGATGGACAAGGCTTAACCAGATTCTTATCCAATGCCTGCTACTCATGTGGAGAAAAAGGGCATTTTTTCCAGGATTGCACGAAGGAAAGCCAAGAGTATCAGGGAGACTTCCCGACAGAAAAAGTGGAGCTTGATCCACATGAAATAGAGGGATTGATTGGAACAAGCAAGTCCAGGAAGAGAAACCGAAGACATCCCGAGAACGACCCTATTCCTGCAAAGAAGGACCATAGTCACATAATGTGTTTCAGGTGCAAGGAATTAGGTCACTACGCTGACCAATGCCCAGAAAAGAAGCAGAGACCCCAAGGAGCAAACATCATCATCAAGAAGCCCCGAGACTTATCGGAAGTCATTTGCTTTCACTGCAGGGAAGCAGGACATTATGCTAACAAATGTCCTGGCAAGAAGAAAGCTGGAACTGAGTAGTTGATATTTTGATGATCATAATAAGTGTAGTAGGAAGAAATTTTATAAGTACGATGGGTTGACTTATGTAATGGAAGACTCGGAGGTTGTAATAGTTCATGAAAGTTGATATGACATATGCTGAAAGGCTCAATGATGTTTTGTGTTGTTAACAATTATTTTGAACTACTTATGTGCGTAAACAGGGATGAAAATGAGTTGTTGAGGCATAAACTGGGATTTTACCAAAGTACAAGGATACAATAGAATATGGTAAATGGATAACCCATCACATTTTGTTTTAAGGATGACAATACCGTGTAAGATGTTGGGAAGTAAAATTGAAGCTCGGTTTGGATGATATGGATGTTTATCCAAGAAGAATACATATATTAGTCTGAGTACCCTTTTCTGACTCGTGCAGATGACAACCCTTTATGAGTCTTTCCTCAAGGGCCCGGAGACGATCATGACCCTGACTAGTGATCATGATTACCCAAGGATCTTAAAGGATATGATGAAGCACATCCATCTTGAAGGAGATGCAGTCTACAAAGCCTACCCATTCATGGAAAATGGAGTGGAACTCTGGTATGTGGGGGTACACCTCCACCATGTGAAAGGAGTTTGCCCGAAGACTATGGGGCAATACTTTTTCATCTCTCGTGCACCACGAGCATCTTTCTTCGATGCTGTTCGTGAAGCTGCCATGGAAGCCATATGTCAGATTGGAGAAATACTTGAAGCAAGACTCCATCATACTCAGGAATACCTACAGGATGTGCATACAGAGATGATGGAGATGAAGCTCATGTCCACCCTGATAAAGCAAAACATGGATGATTTCAAGGAGCACATCGCAAAGTTCCAGTGGTACTAAAATATATCCAAGGGGACCAAATGAATAAACTGCATTGGTAAAACAGACCAATGGAAAGGAAAATGAGTTCCACAAAGTGGAGTCTGTATCAAGAATAAGTTTGTGATTTATTTTTGATTACCCAAGGGTATGATGGAATGAAGTAATGTTGGAATATGAAACGCTAGTAATCCCAAGGGTGGGTTAAAGCCGTACAAGTATTGAAGTGAGCCATGACCTCAAGATTGATAAGGAGCAAGGCCTACCTTTATGAAGGAAGGAACTTGGAAGAAGCTATGACAGATCAGCATACGTTTTCTTAGGAGAACACGTAAACCTGAGAGTTGTGAAGAAACGATAGATGTTTTGCTCAGCTTGCAGAATCAATGGAATTAACCGAACTTCGTTCGTGGAAAAGAGAAATTCTGCAACGCTTGTGAGGAAGCCCAAGTGTTAGACTACGAGATTCGCTAAACCTTATACAGAGTAATGATTTGGGTGCGAAATGGATTGATCACCATGACGACTTACTCTTATCATTTGCTCTTGCTATTCGGAATGGTAAATCTGAGTGACTTACCCATAGTAAAGAGACGACGTTCTTTGAAGCTTTTGTTTAAGCCTTAGAATGGTATGATGAAGACCCCTTGTACATGGTAGTTGTTGCCAAACGTAGGAATTTTACGGTGAGAAGGAAGCCAAGACCCATTTCACTGCAGGATAACCACTAATGGTAGGCCACCATGAGATCATCGATAAGTTATTTAGAATGATCACGAGACTTGTCAGTTAAGAAGACCCAGTAACAGAAGAACTTTGTATTGACCAAGGAAACACTGGATTTTGAAAGAAACATTATGAATATAACGGAAGAGCATCAACAAAAGAGTTACTGTGGAGAATGTGAGGAGACAAATATTGCCAAGGACCACAGAGGATTGTCATGATATTGAGGGACCAGTAGCTCTCATTTTAAGTGTGGTAGCCCCACACTTTCGGGTCAATGGATTTGCTAGAAGACCCCAAACCCTAACCTTCTCTTTCTAGCCCTTTCGAATCTCGAGGACGAGATTCATTTTAAGTGTGGTAGGTTTGTAACATCCCAAAATTTGGAATGTTATATTAATCACTAGAATGATTGTTTGTTTGATTGAGTGATTGAATTTGAGTGAAATTTGAAACTTTTTGAAACTTTTGAATGAGAGGGAATAACATGACTTTTCCCTTTGCTTTTGAATTCAAATTCAAACAATTCAAATCAGTGAGAGAAGATGAAATGACTTCTTCAAATAAAGAATTTGAAAATATGATTTGTAAAATTCTGAAATATTCTATTTGGAATTATTTCCATTTGATTCTATTTCTATTTTAAAGTTTGAATGAATTCAAATCCACTTGCCCAAATTCAAAATAATGAGTGGAGCAACATGACCCTCCAAACCAGAGGCAATTTGAATTTCATTTGAATTTATAAACTCATTTAAATACTTGTAACATATTTGGTTTTAGGATCAAAGTCATTTTTGAATTTTGGAAAATATTTGTTTTTTTAAAAAAAGTATTTCAAAAATTCTTGAAAATATCTTCATGTTGTAGATTTGATTTTTCTGAAATTTTTAATATATTATACTCCTATATTCGGAGTTATTTTTATTTTCTTTGTTTGTAGTTGGTGTTTTTATAAAAAAAAGAGGGTAAGGAATTTCCTTCAGAAGGAAACAAACCCCGAGGCCCACCTCCCTCTCTACCCAGCCCACGACGCTAATGAAGCCCAACCGCGACCTCTCCCTGAAACAACATCAAATCGGCCACCGCCCCCTTTCCTTACGCGCACGCCCGCTGACAGGTGCGACCCACCCGACCGAAGCCTCTCCCGAAACGGTCATCATCTCCACGAGATCATCTCCTTCCTTGTGCTCGCTGAACCCGAACGGTTGCCGATTTTTGCCTCGATCCCGATCTTCCCTTGCCTTATTTCGCAAACCCGAGGGCCCTATAAATAGAGGAGCCCGGCCGCATCTCGTTTTTGCTCTAAACTCGACGAAGCCTCGAGCGAAACACCAGCCCGCCCACCTCGCCGGAGTAACCGCGCCACCGAAGCTCCTCGAGCTTGCCCTCCTCGCTCCAGCCACCCCAAGCCCTCCCCGTGGCCATCTACCTCATCGCCGCACCATGCAGCACCACCTGGACCCCCTCCCCGACGCCGACGAACACCGCAGAAGTCTCCACCGGAGTTCCGAGCCACCACCGTCGCCATTACCGACGTTCTGCTCCACCCCGATGTCCCCGCGTTTCGCCGACGCCACCAGGCGCCCCGCCGTGCTCGTCTGCGTCGAGAGGTGCCTGCGCCGTCGCCGGAGACCCACCGGAGCTTCCTCCCCGACGACCCCGAGCTCCCAGTCGCCATCGCCGCCTTGCCAGAATCCCCTCGCTGGAGACCTTGCCCCTGTAAGCCACCCCCTCCGTCCGATCCTGGCTCAACAGAGTAGATTAGATCTACTTACCCCTTCGGTTTAGATCCGGTTTAGTTTAAGTGGACCGCCCAGTTTTTCTTTTCTGTTTTAGACCGAACCGTTTTATGTTAAATGATGGCCATTCGCTCAGTTAGCACTCGCGCACACACCCCTCGGCCAATAAGAAACTGCCACGTAGCGCCCCTGTTCGTTAGATTAGGTTTTATTTTCTGTTTTTGTTTTATTTAACAGAATAGAATCTGTTCTTGTTTTAGCTATATCTTTTAGGTTTATAAATGTTTTAATTTGATTCTTTTTGCATTGTGTCAGAAATTTTATCTAGTTTCTGTAGTTATAAAGTTTGACCATATTTCAATATTTTAAATTCAGATTCAAGCAGATTTGAATTCAAACTTGTTTTGCTTATAACTTGAGTTTAAAAACATATTTTTGAGTGATTCTTTTTGCTACTGTTTTGTATTAGTTAGTTTTATCACCTTGTTCAATTTGAGAATTTTAGTATATTTTAAAATAGGGTTGTTAGCAAAAACAGATTCTGTTTAGTTCTTTTAGGGTTAATTTTTTTTTATTTTGTTTTAGTTTTGTTTTCTTTCTGTTTTCTTTTAACTTTCTGATATAATTCTTTTAGTTTCTGTTATTTAGCATTAGGTGATTTGTTCTCTAGTAATAAAAATATTTTTCATATATGTTTCATTTCTTTATAGGAAAATCCTTGTTCTCATTATATGAGGTGTTGTATGATAGGTTTCACAGTAGTTCTTTTTGCACAAAGTTTTAGTGAAAAATAATTTGTGTTATTTATTTGTTTTATATTTTTGGTTTCTGTTATTTTAGTATTTTGTTGTTTTTCTTGTAGTTAAGTCTATTAGACACACACTTATGTTGTTAGTGTGTTGTTTTCATTGTTCTTAGTTGTTCTTCAAAAGTAATTCTTTTTGCTAGTAAAATATTTATTAAAATACTTTGTTAGATTTTACCTTGTTGTTGTCTTGTTGCTTTTGAAAATAGGATTATTTGTCGGGAAAACTACTTTGGTTGTTTTGATGAAGTTTTGTTGTTTTAACTTTTGTCTTAAGTATTTCCTTCATCACAACCCTATTGAGTTTAGTATTGTGTTTTTTTGATTGATAGTATTGATTGCTAGAATTGGTTGCTTATATGAATGCAATGTTTGATTATATAGATTTCATCGGAGAGTGACGAATAGTTCTATCAAGTTATTTCTGAGAGCGATTCTATCTTCATGAACCTTACCAGGCAAGTTCACTTTGATCATATTACATTACCTATGTTTTAGTTTGCATTAGAATAAATCTCTCCATCATACATCCAGTAGGATATTGAGCTTGAACTTGTTGAAGTATCATGAGATAGGAGAAACCCAACACCCTGTTACCATTGCCCGGGACGGGACCTTACTTCACAATTGCTACGCTTTAGTAGACGGGGTTGGTTGTGAGATTCAAGAGTGTTGTGAGGTTAATTAATTATTTAAAATCTACATGATGATCAAGACTTCAAGGATTCAATATACCTCTGGGTGGATTGGACATGCATTTTGGCAGCCTGATATCTATCATGGTTATGCCGGGAATCCTGGTATCTACCTGTGATCATCCCAACGGAATGCCACCCAGGTCCAAAGAGATGGATGGATACTTCAAGGCCGGAAAGCTTACGTGTGCAACCGCAAGTCATTATGGGCTCTGGCTTGGTTGACCTTAGTGGTGACTCTGGTAGGTCAGATTGCTACGAGATGTAGAAGAACGGTAGGATTGGATGGGCACTGACTTTCTATCGGAGGATCACTTTGGAAGACCATGTTTCGATCGTATCGTTCTCAAACACCAGGCAGTGCGAGGACACAATGGGAGGGATCGAATCTTGTGGGTAAAGTGTACAAACCTCTGCAGAGTGTTAAACTAATCGATTAGCCGTGTCCCCGGTTACGGACAACATGAGCACCGGAGATGATACTATCAGCCAGTCTCAACACAATTAAAAATTATGATGAGTGGGTCTATTAATAATTTTGGGACATGAGAATTGGTTTGTGGAACCATCTCATTAACAACCAACTTTTCTAGTGATATTTCCGTTTGACTCCTTTGTTGTAGGGAAAATAAAACCAGCTTTTTTGCAAAAACTCAGACACAAAGCCACAAAGCCTTTGCATATAGATTAGCCTTTATCATTATTCTATGGTGATCTTGCCGGTACATTCAATGTGCTGACCTACACGGCCGCAACGTCTTATGTTGAAGATACTTTTCTACGACGAGTAAGAGTACGATTCAGGGTTACGGTCTACACTCAACCTGCCGTTGGTGTTTATTGGGACTCCACTCCCGTTGACTTTTTCCGCTGAGATTTAAGAGGTATATATCAGTTTTACGTTATTTACATGTGATTGCACTTTGATATATACATTGATGTACTGTGTGTGCCAGCATACTGATCTAGGGATGGCACTGACACACAGAGGCTTGACTCATTTTGAGTCGGGACGCTACACGATGCCCACTTCACTAGTCGCCGCCGCGGTGCCAACGGCGTCCGAAGCTGCATGTGAGGGGGCATAAGTGGAGGGATGCACGGTTGCGCCGGGATTCTTCTTGGGAGCCATAGAGGAAGAAGACGACGATGAAGATCGACATGCTGCTCACGATCTCAGGTTCGCGCAAATGACGCTCCCCCTACCTGGTGCGCCAAAGATGTCGGGTCACGATGCACATGATCACCTATGAGGCCACGGGCCCCTTTGTGGTTCGGCAGGGGTGAGGTCACGTTGCACAAAGAGCAGAGGCGGTGAGGCATCACGACGATGAGACGCTGGTGTTTTACCCAGGTTCAGGCCGCTGAGAAG
This sequence comes from Elymus sibiricus, assembly GCA_039707655.1. Lineage (NCBI taxonomy): Eukaryota > Viridiplantae > Streptophyta > Magnoliopsida > Poales > Poaceae > Elymus > Elymus sibiricus. The sequence continues at coordinate 141,576,827 of CM077673.1, read as the reverse complement.
CGTAAAACCCTACTCCTGCTTTGGTGGATTGATCGGGGGAACACGAAGCACACGCAGTGCTCAAACCCGGCAAGGTTGCCTTCGAGGGAGCTGCTACGCGAGTACAAGTGTCCAAAGGTCTGAATCTTTACCTAGGTTGCCTTGGGCCTCCTTTTATAGCTCAAGGGGCAACCACAATGGAAAAACAGACATTATCTAGTGCTTAGATAGCCAACAGTGCTATCATACCTAACTCTGGTACTTAGGACAAAATGCCATAAATGCTAGCCTAGGTGGGGTGCGGGGACGCATCCCCGGCAGGCTTTTACCACCGCTTTAGCTAACTATTGCTCGATATCTTGACATGCCTCTGGACGGGTGTCAAACGGGCATAATCTGTCTCCCAGCGAGTCGCCACGTGCTTAGCGAGAGCCACTTAGCCACCTAAGGGCTCGACACCGTATCGACAAATGACTGGCGTTGCGATGCGGTGGAGCGGTGGCCGATCGGCTCGCGCCTGCCGGTGGATGGCTTGTCGGGTCTTCCTGAGATGTGTGCGCCTCGGTCCCCGGCAGACACCGGGGACGTGACTGGCGCGGTTCGGGCCTGTTCTGGGCCGTTGCATCAACCTTGCTGGCGTTGCTTAGCCAGCGTAGGTTGCTTCTATTGGGGTCTTGGTATTTAATGCTGGTTTTGCCTTCTTGATGCGCTCCTTGATCTCACGTAGAGCGGTCTTCTAAGGTTTTGGACTGGTTTTGACTGTACTTACGTTGATGGGTTTTGCTACTTCTGCTTGTGGATAAGTTAGGGGCACTGGGTACCCCAGTCGTAGTGCACCGACACCGGGCACACCGTTGTGTCCCCTCATGGATGTTACGATCTTGAGCGAGGCTCGTGGGATGTGCTTCATCAGGGCTGGGTACCAACAAGTGGACTCTTTGTTTAGTGTCGTAAAGGGAAAGGCAATGTTCGGGGTGCTTACCTTGGGTAAGTGATATACCGCGAGTCATGGCTTGACACGGAAGTTCCCCGAGTCTTGTGGGTAAAGTGTGCAACCTCTGCAAAGTGTAAAACTATTCGAATAGTCGTGTCCACGGTCAAGGACAGGTGTGTGGTCCTGCTTAAACTATGTCCAGGATGTTTTCACCAACTTGGCGTGTGTGTGAGAAAGATGGAATACTCGAGACAAGTAGGATGACTTGACATGATGATTGAACATGAGATGTTCAGACCTTGATTATATGGATATATGTAACCTGTCCGTATGGATACTTGTGTCCTCATGATCCATGCTACTTCAAGTTATTTTGATCATGTCATTGCACTCAAAATTAGCTTTCCGCAGCTTACCTACTTAGGGTTATATCATTCTTTGTTATACCTTGTTCCAAAACATGGGTTGCTTGCGAGTACATTCAAAGTATTCATTGGCTTGCCACTGGTTATTTAATTGGCCAGACATGGAAGATCAGGAATATGGAGAAGATTTCATTGGTGATGAACATGCGAACTAGGACGCTTCCCAGTCAGAATGCCTGTAGGGTTAAGGCAGATGGCATGGGTTCACGCTTTTGTTCAAGATTTTCGCTGCTAGCTATGTTTGGTGTTTGGCCTTCATGGCCCCATCTATGTAAGACATGACCTCGATGGTCTTTAATTGTGTAAGATGGTATGAATGGATGTAAGACTCTTGTTATTCAGCATCTGTGTGTTCAGTGAGCATAGATCGCTGGGATCACTGTACATGTGCATTCGGTGATCACGACTTATGAGTCGGGGTACCCACATTCACCCTCGGGGCTGAGGGTATGTACCAGTAGCTATGTGTTTAATCTCTCTCTCGTGTTCTTGAGATGTCATGATCTTGATGTATCACGGGATTTGTTAATATAGTCGGATCATATGATGTTATTCCCTTGCTACCTTGTTGTGATGAATTGAATCTTTACCTATGAGATCTCGTTATGTTGGATTGAATATTTTGGTTGAGAACACTTGATGTACGTCTTGCGTGAGATACCCGTACTGACATTGGGGTTTTCTATTGATTCAGTTGACATATATTGAGGCACCAACTTGCGGATTCTGGTGACCTTGGGTATCTATGCATAGGGGTTGATTGCACGTTTTCATACCACGTTCTCCGATAGAAATCTTGGGGTGCTTCTTGTAGTTCTTTGTGTTGGATTGAATACGATAGACCTGAAATTGTTTCATGCATGTCACATAATTTACCCACGGATACTTGAGGTGACATTGGAGTATCTAGGTGACATTAGGGTTGATGGATATGTATCATTGGTGTTGTTCTAGTACAAACTCTAGGGCTGTTTGTGAAACTTATAGGAATAGCCCAAAAGATTGATCGGAAAGAATAACTTTGAGGTGGTTCTACTACGTACACCAATTTCATCTTATGTTCTCCACTAGATAGGAACTTTGGAGTGATTCTTTGTTGCACGTTGAGGGATGATCATATGATTCAACTATGTTAGCATTGTTGGGAGATTGCACTAGTGAAAGTATGAACCCTAGGCCTTATTTTCAAGAATTTATACAACGTTTTGCTCACTGTTTACCACTTGTTACCTTGCTGTTTTTATTTATTCAGATTACAAAAACCTTTATCTACCGTCCATATTGCACTTGTATCACCATCTCTTCGCCGAACTAGTGCACCTATACAATTTGCCATTGTATTGGGTGTGTTGGGGACACAAGAGATTTCTTGTATTTGATTGCAGGGTATTTGATTGCTAATTTTTAAAATATTACTTTTATATTAAATTTGTCACATATTACGCTGCTTCAAAAATTTGCAAATATATAACCCTATCGGCCTAGCAAAAGCCGTCTGGATCCAGTCGGCTACGCCAAAGCCGATTAGTTCCTTTTGGCTTTTACTAGGCCGATAGGGCAGTTGGCTACGCTCAAGTGGCTCCAGTCCTCTTAAAATTCATTATTTATTACTAATCGGCTTAACCGTGACCAATTAGTTCTAATTGGTCTTGGCAAAGCCGATAGGTGCATGTATTCATATTTTGCTGCGTAACTAAGATTTTCTGATGACCAGAATGACAAAATAGCCCCTCTCGACCAGGCGGCAAGACTTTTTTCCGCAATAATTTCCCGCTTATGACTTCTTGCCATAATTTCCCGCTTATGACTTCCCACCATAATTTCCCGCTTCTCACTTCCCACCATCATTTCCTGCTTCTTAGTTCCCGCCATCGTTTCCCGCTTCTTAGTTGCAGCCAATATCTCCCGCCATAGTTTCCCTCTTCTGATTTTCCACCTATTCTTCTCTTCCGAACCTATAAAACCCCCTCCACACTAAGGTGGGTAAGTATTCCAGTATAGTATCATAGATTCGTCAAGATGCCCCATTATCCTTTTGATTGTAGTTTTCACTCTTGTATGTCCCATTGTCTTCTCCGTTTAGCCGCCAATTTCAAGATCGATGATATAGTAGTTCCATGGGACGAACTCATCAATAGTGACACCATAATGAATGAGTTGGCTCACACATTAGCTAGGAGTGGGTGGCCTCCAAGGACCTTTGAGGAGATACGGAAAGAACTTCTCTGGTTGCATGGAAGATGGCAGAAGCAACTACATAAGAGTGAATCATACCTCAAGTTTGTAGCAGAAAATACAGATTTATGGACAGAAGACAACGAGGACGAAGACGACATCTTCATGCCGACTACCGCATCGTCGAAGGGAAAGAGCTCTACATCGACAAAGGGCAAGAGCTCTGCATCGACAAAGGGCAAAAGCTCTGCGTCGACAAAGGGCAAGAACTCTGCATCGACGGAGGAGGACGATGATGCCTTCATGTATTTTTTTAGCTATATTTTGTAATTTCAGTCGTACTGTATAATTCAGATGTATTTTATATTATTTGTGTGTATTGTCTTGTTTTGGGGGCATATTGTTTAAGTAAGCACGACGTATATGTGTTATCCCCGCTAAACTAACTAAGGACTGAAATAGAAAATGAATATGTCTCATACATAAGTAGATAGTCATTTGTCCCATACATAGAATAGACATATGTCTCATACATAATTAGATAGTCATGTCTCTATTGATAGATGGAAGCGTCAATGACGATGCCTGCCTCGGCGCTCAGGCGGTGTGCTAGGCGTACTCCAGCCCAATCTGTGGGGTGGCCTAATGTCACGAAGAGGAACCTCGGACCCGTCCTGGTCATCCTTTGTATCATGGGTGGGTCCTGGTGGAGGAGTCGAAAACATGTCCATCCAGCTGTTGCTCTGCGATAGTGGCTCACCCTCACTCCCCCACCCGGATCCGGACGCCTCGTGATATGAGAAGGATCTTTAGGAGGGAACATAAGTAATGAAGAAATATGTAGTCACAATTAATATTGGAAAGACTAAATTTGAAGAGACATACCAGGATGTGGCTGCAACATGAAACCCGATGTGGGACTTTGCTGTTATGGTGGAGGCCTAAACGAGAAGCTGGACGAGGGACCATGCTGCTGTGGGTGCTGCCACGCCGAACTGCTAGCCTGGTCAGGAGGTGGTGGAGGGGGCGTCGGATGCTGTGCTAGGCATGGACGTGGTTGTTGTCATTGCATGGAGGGATGCGGCTGGTGGTGGTGGTGGGGAACAACGTCCGAAGTGCGGGTGCACGTGATCGCCGCGTAGACAGCTCGTAGCTTCTGCTCCAGGCACGGGAACCATGGTCGGAGCTGAGACCTAGGTACCATAAGAGGTCCAGACGATAGTGAACGTGTATAGTCCCTGACCTCACTATGCAGATCGAATGCCAGCTCAGCCTGAAATTGTCACGATGATTATTAAGTATGGACGACAAAATATGTAAAAACAAGATTCATTAGATAAAGACAATAGATGTTACCGCGTACTGCTTAGAGCCCGAAGTATCATAGCTCGGGTAAGTATCCGACGTAACAGGGTCCGGTTTCTCCTCTGGATGACGGTGTTGAACGATGGGTAACCTTGTCCCGCTCATGTACCGATTCAAATAGGCATTGAATTCACCGAGAGCAAACCCTTCATGCTCGTCCTAGAGATGTGTCATCGCAGTATCCCAGTCTGTAATGTACTGCTGAAGCCTTTGGAGCCACTGAGCCTTTGTCCTGCTTATCCCCTTCCTTGTGTTCCTGCAATTAAGTAAATATACCCATATCTACTTAAATCATCAATGAAGGTGAGAAAATTATGATATCCACTGCGTGCCTCAACACTCATCAGACCACACACATCAGTATGCATGATTTCCAACAAGTCACTTGCCCGCTCCATCGAACCGGAGAACGGGGTTTTGGTCATCTTGCCCAAGAGGCATGGCTCGCATGTATCAAGCGATTCAAAATCGAATGATTCCAAAAGTCCATCAGCATGCGTTTTATACCAATATGACCTAAGCAGCAGTGCCACAAGAAAGTGGTACTATCATTATTAACTTTACATATTTTGGCATCAATGTTATAAATGTGTATATCACTACTATCAAGATTCAACAAGAATAAACCATTCATATTGGGTGCATGACCATAAAAGATGTTACTCATAAATAGAACAACCATTATTCTCTGATTAAATGAATAACCATCTCGCAATAAACAAGATTCAGATATAATGTTCATGCTCAACGCAGGCACCAAATAACAATTATTTAGGTTTACTACTAATCCCGATGGTAATTGAAGAGCGAGCGTGCCGACGGTGATCACATCAACCTTGGAACCATTTCCGACGCGCATCGTCACTTCATCCTTCACCAGCCTTCGTTTATTCTGTAGTTCCTGGTTCTAGTTACAAATATGAGCAACCGAACCGGTATCAAATACCCAGGCACTACTACAAGAGCTAGTGAGGTACACATCAATAACATGTATATCCAATATACCTTTGTTGACGTTGCCAGCCTTCTTATCAGCCAGGTACTTGGGGCAACTCTGCTTCCAGTGACCAGTCCCCTTGCAATAGAAGCACTCAGTCTCAGGCTTGTATCCAGACTTGGGTTTCTTCACAGGCGTGACAACTTGCTTGCCACCCTTCTTGGAGTTTCCCTTCTTTCCCTTGCCTTTCTTGAAACTAGTGGTTTTATTCAACATCAACACTTGATGCTCCTTTTTGATTTGTACTTCCGTGACTTTCGGCATCGCGAATAGCTCGGAGACAGACTTATCCATTCCTTGCATATTATAGTTCATCACAAAGCCTTTGTAGCTAGGTGGCAGTGACTGGAGAATTCTGTCAGTGACCATTTCTGGCGGAAGCTCAACTCCCAAATCATTTAAACGGTTGTAATACCCAGACATTCTGAGTAGGTGTTCACTGAAAGAACTATTCTCTTCCATTTTGCAGCGAAGAACTTATCGGAGGTCTCATACATCTCGATCCGGGCATTTGCTTGAAATATTAACTTCCACTCCTGGAACATCTCATATGCTCCATGGCGTTCAAAACACTTGTGAAGTGCCGATTCTAAGCCATACAGCATGGCGCACTGAACTATTGAGTAGTCATCAGATCGAGTTTGCCAGACGTTCATAGCGTCCGGATTCTCAGCGTATGGTGCATGACCAAGCGGTGCATCAAAGACATAAGCCTTTTGAGCAGCAGTGAGGATAATCATGAGATTACGGACCTAGTACGCATAGTTACTTCCATCATCTTTCAACTTAGATTTCTCTAGGAACACATTAAAATCCAGGGGAGCTACTGCGTGAGCCATTGATCTACAACATAATTTTGCAAAGACAATTTAAACTATGTTCATGATAATGAGTTCAATTAATCATATTACTAAAGAACTCCCACACAAATCAAAATCCCTTAGGTTGTCTAAGTGTAACCTGATCAAAATCCACCAACATAAGTCCGATCATCACGTGAAATGAGGTGGTTTCAATGGTGAACATCTCCATGTTGATGATATCTACTATATGACTCATGTTTGACCTTTCAGTCTCCTGTGTTCCGAGGCCATGTCTGTACATGCTAGGCTCGTCAAGGTTAACCCAAGTATTCCGCGTGTGTAAATCTGGCTTACACCCATTGTATGCGAACGTAGAGTCTATCACACTCGATCATCACGAGGTGCTTCAAAACGACGAACCTTCGCAATGGTGCATACTTGGGGAGAACACAATTTTATCTTGAAATTTTAGTGAGAGATCATCTTATAATGCTACCGCCGTTCTAAGCAAAATAAGATGCATAAATAGGATAAACATCACTTGCAAATCATATAAGTGACATGATATGGCCATCATCATCTTGTGCTTGTGATCTCCATCTCCAAAGCACCGGCATGATCTCCATCGTCACCGGCATCACACCATGATCTCCATCATCATGATCTCCATCATCGTGTCGACATGTGGTTGTCGCGCCAAATATTGCTAACACATAGCGTTAAAGTAAAGCAAAAGAAGGCGAAAATAATTAAAGAAAACCCTATGGCTCCTGCCGGTTGCCGTACTCATCGACATGCAAGTCGTGATAATCTATACAACACATGATCATCTCATACATCACATAAATCACATCATGTCATTGGCCATATCACATCACAACATGCCCTGCAAAAACAAGTTAGACGTCCTCTACTTTGTTGTTGCAAGTTTTACGTGGCTGCTATGGGCAACTAGTAAGAACCGTTCTTACCTATGCAAAGCCACAACGGTGATATTCAAGTTGCTATTTAACCTTCTACAAGGACCGCCTCTTTCGAATCCGAATCAACTAAAGTGGGAGAGACAGACACCTGCCAGCCATCTTTATGCAACAAGTTTCATGTTAGTTGATGGAAGCGGTCTCTCGTACGTGGACGAGTAAGGTTGGTCAGAGCCGCTTCATCCCACAATACCGTCGAATCAAGATAAGACTAAGGAAGTAAGCAATATGAACATCAACGCCAACAAACTCTTTTGTGTTCTACTCGTGCATGTAATCTACGCGTAGACCTAGCTCATGATGCCACTATTGGGGAACGTTGCATGGGAAACAATTTTTTTTCCTACAAACACCCAAGATCTATCTATGGAGATCAACAACTATCAGAGGGGGAGTGTATCTACATACCCTTGTAGAACGCTAAGAGGGAAGCATTAAGAAACGCGGTTGATGTAGTCGAACGTCTTCGCGATCCAATCACGATCTAGTGCCGAACGGACGGCACCTCCGCGTTCAGCACACGTACAGCTCGATGACGTCTCCACCACCTTGATCCAGCAAGCGAGGGTGGATAGGTCGATGAGTTCTTCGGCAGCACGACGGCGTGGTGGCGGTTGTGGTGGAGCTGTCTCGGCAGGGCTTTGCCAAGCGCTACCGCGACGAACTAGAGCAGAAACCAATCTAGAGGGAGAGGGAGGGCTGCGCCATGGCTTGTGGTGCGGCTGCCCTCCCTCTCCTCTAGTATATATAGGGGGAAGGGAGGAGGAGTGGCGCCCTAGGGTCCCCCCCTAGGGGGGGCGGCGGCCTAGATGGGGTGGGGCGGCGCCCAAGATGTGGCTTGCCACCCAAGCAAGGGTGGCGCCACCCCTAGGGTTGGCCCTCCACCAGCCCTAGCTGCTGGGCCTAGGTGGGGAGGGGCGCGCAGGCCACCAGGGGCTGGTGCGCACCCCTCTCAGCCCATGTGGCCCCTTCGGGGCTGGTGGACCCCTTCTGGTGGATCCCCGGAACCCTTCGGCACTCCCGATACCCTACCGATGACGCGCGAATTCCTTCCGGTGACCAAAACGGAACTTCCTATATATCATTCTTATCTCCGGACCATTCCAGAACTCCTCGTGACGTCCGGGATCTCATCCGAGACTCCGAACAACCTTCGGTCACCAAAATATATAACTCAACAATACTGAATCGTCACCGAGCGTTAAGTGTGCAGACCCATGCGGGTTCGAGAACTATGCAGACATGACCGAGACACCTCTGTGACCAATAACCTATAGCAGAACCTGGATGCCCACATTGGTTCCTACATATTCTACGAAGATCTTCATCGGTTGAACCACTATGTCAAGGATTCAATCAATCCCGTATGTCAGTTCCCTTTGTCCATCGGTATGTTACTTGCCCGAGATTCGATCGTCGGTATCTCCATACCTAGCTCAATCTCGTTACTGGCAAGTCTCTTTACTCATTCCATAATACAAGATCCCGTGACTAACTCCTTAGTCATATTGCTTGCAAGCTTCTTGTGATGCTGTATTACCGAGTGGGCCCAGAGATACCTCTCCGTCATACGGAGTGACAAATCCCATTCTCGATCCACACCAACTCAAACAGACATCCTCGGATATACCTGTAGAGAACCTTTATAGTCACCTAGTTACGTTGTGACGTTTGATACAAACAAGGCATTCCTCCGGTGTCCGGGAGTTGCATGATCCCATGGTCGTAGGAACTTGTACTTGACATGGATAAAGAAGTAGCAACAAACTGACACGATCAACTCCTATGCTTGCGATTAGGTCTTGTCCATCACATCATTCTCCTAATGATGTGATCCCGTTATCAAATGACAACTCATGTCTATGGTCAGGAAACCGTGACCATCTTTCATAAACGAGCTAGTCTAGTAGAGGCTCACTAGGGACACAGTGTTCTATGTATCCAGACATGTATCTGAGTTTTCGATCAATACAATTGTAGCATGGATAATAAACGATTATCATAAACAAGGAAATATGATAATAATCACTTTATTATTGCCTCTATTGCATATTTCCAATAGGGAATGCCTAATCGTCTTGTGTCATACACAGAGTACCTGGAGAACTTGGCACACGATTAGATCACATAGTGAGTTGTCATCATCACCAAAACACTAAGGTAGGAAAATGCCCTAACAATCTTCCCCTTTTTGGTGGATGATGACAACTACATGATTTGCATTGAGGGACTAGAAAATAAAAGCGAAGCTCCCCCTCAATGTGTGCACCATTGATTTGCGCACATAAATGACAGAGCTCCCCCTTGATTTTATAGGCTGACCAAAGGGTACAAATAAAGAAAAATAGCAACATGCATTTGAACAGGATAAGAAGTAGAGCATAATATCAAGGGCAGCAATGAAACTCAGGCTCTACTTAATAAACAAGATAAGATAGATAACTCAAAATAGAAAGGGATCACATGTCTTACATCATGCATTAAGTCTCCACACCTAATAAGTTCAGAAACAACTAAAAGCAAATGAGAGTTCAACTAGAAAGAAGCAAAGTAGGATAACCACACCCATGCAAATCCCGACCTAATAGAACTCTCTCCCCCTTTGGCATCAAGACACCAAAAAGGAAAAGAGCGATGTTAACGCCCTAGAGCTCAATAGTTCTCCTCAGACTCGTCAGTCGCCTCTGGATCATCACGAGCAGACTCATCAACATCATCATCCTCCATAATATCGTCATCATCAGCAGCAACAGAGGTGGAGGCAGCAGGATGGCCTGAGGCCTCATCATCAGTCCAAGTGCTATGCTCGTAGATCCACTTCTCCTCAGGAGTGATGATCTGCTCAGAACCACTATCAACCATAAGATTGATAGTCCGCATAATCTTAATCTGTCTGCGCCTGGCGAGCTTCTCGTTGACATGGGATTCACAAAGATTCTTATGGACGTGGGATTGGAAGAAGAAGCTCTTCTTTACCTTATCAGTGAGCTTGGTGACCCAAGAGGGCTTGGCCCCGGCCTCAAGCTCAAATTCGCTGTCGCTGGAAGTGGAAACACATCCTCAGGGTGGTTAGGGGGAATGCGAGGCTCAGCATGCTTCTTCTTCCTGAGTTGCTTGACCTCATGCACGGTGAGGTTGTCCAAAGAAGTAAGAGCCTTTCTCGGCCTGCAAACTGCCTAGACAGATTTCAGAATGCACATGATAAACAAAGTATATATGGGAACCTTCCTATAAATGACCATGTTGTACATCTCCTCTCACAACCACTTGGAGACATCAAAAGAAGCACCAGAGCCAACTTCAGTCTTCATAGCCACAAGAAAATCCACCAGATAACCATAGATCTCATCTTGATTCCCAACCTTTTGCAGAAGCACATTGCAGAAGACATGATTAATGATATCATAAAGCTGCTGCAAATCCTTGGACTCTCCAGGAATACCACGCCCTGGAATGTACAAGGGGCAACCTCCTCCTTCTCCATGGAGGTGGCATGGTCGTGAGGACGGATTCCACCATTCCCGTAGAGACCGATATCATCATAACCAAGAGCATTGCAGAATGCTCTCCAAGGAATCCGAAAGAACTCATCACGGCACATGAAAGCTAGATGACGAGCCTCATCAGCGCTGAAATGAACTGTGGCATAGAACTGGTGAACAAGCTGCACACTGAAATCACAGTTGATAGTCATGAGCTTGATCAAGTCAAACTACTCACACAACGCCAAAGCCTCACCAAAGTAATCCAAGTTGTTTCTCGAGTGCTAAAGATCAATAGTCCATTGCTTGGTGTACCTGATATTGTGATGCTCAAAAAGCTCGTGCACGATCCTCACTTGCATCTCATTCCTGAACCGAGCGGTGGACCACCATGGAGCAATGAGGACCTCATAGTCATTCTGGATGTGAAAGTTTTCCCAATCTGGTTGCTTCCATTTGTTCAACGGCATATCAGACTTTTTCTTGGCAGCGAAAGACTTCTCACGACGAGTTGGCTTGGTCGGAATAACCACTTCCTCTTCTTCACCGTCATCCATGCGCTTGAGCCTTCGGGCTCGCTTCTTGGTCTTCTGACGCTGAGCAGAGCAAGAACTTGAGCCACCTGCACACACACGCAAGAAGCACACAAGAGAACGTGGACAAGATGAGAGGATTGTACGCAAAAACAAAGGAATATATTGATTGTGAATCAGAGAAACTAAAACAGTGCTACGGAATTCAGAGAAGGCGGTTGAACCGGTCACCCAGCCGGTTGTACCGCTGAGGCGGTTGTACTGCCGTTGCAGGCGGTTGCACCGCTGTGAACAGACACAACCATGGGGAAACCGATACCGCCTAGATTCGAACTACGTAGCAATGTTTGATTTTCTAAGCATGCACAAGGAATAGGAGGTATACTAAAGATCTCTTCCACCCAAAAGTTTAGTCATAAACGCGGGAAATGAAGTAATGCCCTAACAATGGTGGATCCATGGAGAGGAACCAAGGGAGAGGAGGAACATGGCATTACCGGTGTCCATGGGAAGAGATCGGAGAGTAGGGGGCCTCCACGGAGCAAATCCGGGAGAGTCCCGCAGATCCGGGGCGCCAGAGGGCACTCCGGGACGATGGTGACGGCGACCGACGGCTTTGGCCCGGCCCCTTTATGTACCTATCCATACCATGGGCGGTTGTACCGCCCCCGATACTGCTGGGAGTCCACAGTAGAACCGCCAACAAGCACCCGGTAGTACCGGCTGATACTTGTGATCTGCATTGGATTTTCCGTGAAGAGGAACGAGTAATTGCAGCACAAAGTGGGTAAGTATTTCCCTAAGTTATGAAACCAAGGTTTCTCGAACCAATAGGAATATCAATCCTCAACCGTCTTGAGCGACTGCACACAAATGAACAAACAACTTGCACCCAACGCGGGCAAGAGGGTTGTTAATCCCCTTGATCTCATTATTTGCAAGCAAATGAGTTGTGTAGATAATTGTTGGTAAATATAAATTCCAAAATAAAATAAAAGGTAAATAAAGGAAGCAAGGTAATTTTAGCGTTTGCAAATATATAAGTGAATAGACCCGGGGGCCATAGTTTTCCCTAGCGGCATCTCTCATGTAGGCAGCATACTGTGGGTAACAAATTACTGTTGGGCAATTGATAGAAAAGCGGATAGTTATGCGATTTTCACGACAATGATCATGTGTATATAGGCATCACGTCCATAAACAAATAGGCCGACTCCTGCTTGCACCTATTACTATTACTCCACTCATCGACCGCTATCCAACATGCATCTAAACTATTAAGTAAAACAGAGTAATGCATGGAGAACGATGACATGATGTAGACAAAGTAAACTCAAGCAATATGAATGAACCCCATCGTGTTATCCTTAGTAGCAACAACACAAAGACACATCTTGTCCCCTACTTTGTCACTGGGATATAGAAACTCGTCAGGTTGAACCTACCACAACGCACCACTCCCACCGATGAAATATCAATCTACTTGGCCAAAGCACATCAATAAATCGGAGAGCATTACGAAGCTATAATGATCATGCAATTAAGATACAATATATATCAGAGGCATCTAACATAATTTTCATGAATAATCTGAACATACACCCACAATTCATCGGATCCCAACAAACACACCGCACAATAGGATTACATCAGATAGATCAAAGCGAAGATGCAATGACCATTGTATTGAATATCAAGAGATAGAGAGATTGCCATCTAGGTACTTGCTATGGTCCCGTAGGTCTGTGGTGAACTACTCACACATCATCATGGGCGCAGCAAGGTTGATGTAGAGGCCCTCCGTGATCGACCGCCCCTCCGGCAGGTTGCCAGAACGGAGCTCCAGATGGCCTCGCGACGGAACAGAGACTTGCGGCGGCGGAAAAAACGGTTTCCAGACTGCCTTTAGGGTTTTTGCAATATTAGAGAATTTATAGGCCAAAGAGGGACGTCGGGAGAGCCACGATGGGGACACCACATATCAGGGCACGACCCCCCCCCTAGGGCGTGCCCTGATGTGTGATGGGACCCTCGTGCGCCTCCTAACCTCCGTCCGAAGCTTCTAGGTCTTCTTTTGGTCCAAAAAAATCATCAAAAAGTTTCGTGGCAATTGGACTTCGTTTGGTACTGTAAACCTGAAAAGCTAAAAAGATGTAGAAAACAACAACTAGCACTGGGCACTGGGTCAATAGGTTAGTGCTCAAAATTATTATAAATTGGTAAATAAAGACCCAAAAAGTATCCTAGAATGATAATATATCAGCATGGAACAATCAAAAATTATAGGTACGTTGGAGACGTAGCAAGCATCCCCAAGCTTAATTCCTGCTCGTCCTCGAGTAGGTAAATGACAAAAACAGAATTTTTGATGTGACATGCTATCCATTATGTAATCTTATGCATGTATGCTCATTGAGAAAAGATGCATCAACAAATATTAACATAGCAATATTTTAAGTGTAAGAAACAGAATCATCAATCCTTAAAAGTATACGATCCTTAAGGAATGTTTACCCCCCCATTCATCTTATTATATTAGCAAGGCATGGCTCCATCTTCACCACATTAATACAAATGTCAAGCACCATGGTGTCCAAGTCAGGCAATTGGTTCGTACTTTTTCAATATGCATCAACTTTTTATTCTTCACGCAATACATGAGCGTGAGCCATTGGACTTGCATTTAAGTGGAATAGAGTATGGTGGTAGATATCGAAGGGGTAAAAAGTGGAGAAGATAATCTCACATCAACTAGGCATACCAACACGCTATGGAGATGCCCATTGATAGATGTCAATGCAAGGAGTAGGGATCGCCATGCAAATGATGCACTAGAACTATAAGTGTATGAAAGCTCAAATGAAGCTAAGTGGGGTGTGGATCCAACTTGCTTGCTCATGAAGACCTCGGGCATTTCAGGAAGCCCGTCATAGGAATATACAAGCCAAGTTTGTAATAATGAATAGGTAATTCCCACTAGCATATGAAAATGACATATCATGAGACTCTCTACATGAAGAGCATGGTGCCACTTTGAGGCACAAGTGTGGTAAAAGATAGTAGCAAAGTCACTTCTCTCATTTTCTCTCATTTTTTTGAATGGATGGTGGGCTCATTTGGCCTCCACCATCTCTATTTTTCGTCTGGAGTCTCATCTCGACTTGTGGGAGAATCATCGTCTCCATCATTCTTTCCTCACTGGGACAATGCTCTAATAATGATGATCATCACACTTTTATTTACTTACAACTCGATATGGAGAACTGATATGAAGATATGACTCTGTATGAATGCCTCTGGTAGTGTACCAGGATGTGCAATGATCTAGCGTGACATGTATCAAAAATATGATGAACGGTGGCATTGCCACAAATACTATGTTAGCTCTATATGATCATGCAAAGCAATATGATGATGAACGAACTAGTCATGTGAAGTGATGATTGAATTTGCATGGCAATATATCTCGGAATGGCTATGGAAATGCCATGATAGGTAGGTATGGTGGATGTTTTGAGGAAGATCTAATAAGGCTTATGTGCAACAGAGCGTGTCATGTCGCGGGTTGGGATGCACCGGCGAAAGTTGCACCGATCCTCGAGGTGAGAATGGGCTATGCACGGTACCAAAGAGGATAGCAAATATGAGAAGGTGAGATTGCGTATGTCCATGGTTTCACATTAGTCATAAAGAACTCATATACTTATTGCAAAGTTTTATTAGTTTATCATAAATCAAAGTACTACTCGCATGCCCCGAGAGAAAAGGTTGGGAGGAGTTAACCATCGCGCGCTTTCGACCCGAAACAACACTAGTATTTGAACGAGGAATGGAAATGGTCACACATCATCACCATGCCTCTTTAATTTTTAGATGAACAAAAAGGTCAACCTTTCTTAATATCGACACTTCTACGGTTTAAAAATTATGAACTCACACCTTTTTCATAGTACCACATCAATATCATTGACCCACAATTTCTCTACATGTGCTACTTGATGGTTTTGATTATCACTCATTGAATACCTAATATTTTTGGACTAGTCTCATGACCCATGCAAATTACAGTCACTATTTATTAACTCTCAAACAAATATAAGTGAAGAACAAGAGTGACATCATTTCTATAAAATCTAGACGCCATCGTGCTCAAAAAGATATAAGTGAAGTACTAGAGCAACTGCTAAGCTCAAAAGATATAAGTGAAGCACATAGAGTATTCTAACAAATTATGATGAAGGTGTGTCTCTCTTAGATAGGTGTGTCCAGCAAACAATGATTGTGGCAAACTGAAAGTAAAAGAAAACAAAAGCAAATGACGCTCCATGCAAAACTCATATCATGTGACGAATAAAAATATAGCTTCAAGTGACATACCGATGGATTTGAGACGAAAGAGGGGATGGCTTCCGGGGCATCCCCAAGCTTAGATGCTTGAGTCTCCTTTAAAATATTACCTTGGGGTGGCTTGGTCATCCCCAATATTATTCTCTTGCTACTCCTTATTCCTTTGTCCATCATGATAACACCAAAAACTTGAAAACTTCAATCACACAAAACTCAACAAAACTTCATGAGATCCGTTAGTATAAGGAACATATTGCATACTTTAGGTACTGTTAAAATTGATTCAAATTTCATAAATGCATAATAGGTACTGTATTCTAACTTTTCCATGGCTTATACCCCCCGGTACAATCCATAACATTATCAAAATAAGCAACTATGCAAGCAAAAACAGAATCTGTCTAAAACAGAACAGTCTGTAGCAATCTGGAGAGAACCTGTACTTATGTAAGTCTAAAAATTCGAATAAATTAGGAAAACCTCGAAAATTTGTATAGCAATACTTTGTAAAAATTTCAGATCATTATCACGCACCAGTAAAAAATGAAAATTCCTGTACTGGAGTCAAAAGTTTCTGTTTTGTTTCAGCTTCGATTCTACTCATCTCGTGTGTCATCCCAAAGGCTTTACTTGGCAGAAACACTAATTTAAACACAAAAACATAATAACTACATAGGGAATAATCATATTATTAAAAATAAACAGAAAGAAATGATAACTATCAGGTTGTCTCCCAACAAGCTCTTTCTTTATAGCCATCAAGATAGGCTTAGGATAATAATGATGCTCACATAAAAGACAAGAGTTAAAGCACAAAGAAAGCATCATAAAACTTTTGACAAACATATTTAAGTCTAACATACTTCCTATGCATAGGAATTTTATAAGCAAACAAATTATCAAGACAAGAAGTGTCTAACACATGCAAGTAGGAAGAGTGAAGCATTAACAATTTCAACACAAATAGAGGTAAATGGGTAACATGCAAATTCTTATAACCATGTTTGCCTCTCCAATTTTGTGTAGGATCATAATCAAACTCAACAATATAAATATCATAATATTGATCATTCTCCAAAGTAGTGGGATCATTATTACCTAAAGTTGACACTCTTACAACCCCACTTTTAGTAGTGTTGCGAATATCATACTCAATAATAGATTCATCATGAAGGCTAGAATTATCAAGATCACAAGGAACATCATGATTATCACCCCAATCATGATCATTAGCACAATTGATATTAATAGAATTTATACTAGCAACATGGCAATCATGCTTTTCATTCAAGGAACTATCATGAATCACTTTTTAATTTTCTTTTAACACTTCATCACAATTTTTAGATTCATGATTTTCAAACAAGACCTCATAAGGAAATTCTAGTGCACTCAACTCACTAGCAATTGGTTAAACATAATCAGGTCTTTTGAAAAGATTAGCAAGTGGATGAGGATCCAGTTATCTTTAATTTTTTGCTTTAAACTTTCTGTTTGTTTTTGATAAAGATAAAGATAACATAGCTAGTCATGCAAGCAAACTAGAGACGAAACAAGCAAACTAGCAAACTAGTAAAGTAAATATTTTTGTATTTTTGATTTTTATGAGACAAGCTAAATATAATAGCAAGTAAAAATAAGAACAACTGAATGAAAATTTGTGTGAAGTTACTTGATAGTTGATGATGATATTCCTCGGCAACGGCACCAGAAATCCTTCCTGATACTTGTGATCTGCGTTGGGATTTCCGTGAAGAGGAACGGGTAATTGCAGCACAAAGTGGGTAAGTATTTCCCTCAGTTATGAAACCAAGGTTTATCGAACCAATAGGAATATCAATCCTCAACCGTCTTCAGCGGCTGCAAACAAATGAACAAACAACTTGCACCCAACGCGGGCAAGAGGGTTGTCAATCCCCTTGATCTCGTTATTTGCAAGCAAATGAGTTGTGTAGATAATTGTTGATAAATATAAATTGCAAAATAAAATAAAAGGTAAATAAAGGCAGCAAGGTAATTGTAGGATTTGCAAATATATAAGTGAATAGACCCGGGGGCCATAGTTTTCCCTAGCGGCATCTCTCATGCAGGCAGCATACGATGGGTAACAAATTACTGTTGGCCAATTGATAGAAAAGCACATTGTTATGCGATTTCACGGCAATGATCATCTGTATATAGGCATCACGTACATAAACAAATAGGCTGGCTCCTGCCCACACCTATTGCTATTACTCCACTCATCGACCGCTATCCAACATGCATCTAGAGTATTACGTAAAACAGTAATGCATCGAGAACGATGACATGATGTAGACAAAGTAAACTCAAGCAATATGAATGAACCCCATCGTGTTATCCTTAGTAGCAACAACACAAAAACACATCTTGTCCCCTACTTTGTCATTGGGATATAGAAACTCGTCAGGTTGAACCTACCACAACGCACCACTCCCACCGATGAAATATCAATCTACTTGGCCAAAGCACATCAATAAATCGAAGAGCATTACGAAGCTATAATGATCATGCAATTAAGAGACAATATATATCCGAGGCATCTCAAATACTTTTCATGAATAATCTTAACATAAACCCACAATTCATCGGATCCCAACAAACACACCGCACAATAGGATTACATCGGATAGATCAAAGCGAAGATGCGATGACCATTGTATTGAAGATCAAGAGATAGAGAGATTGCCATTTAGGTACTAGCTATAGACCCGTAGGTCTATGGTGAACTACTCACACATCATCATGAGGGAAGCAAGGTTGATGTAGAGGCCCTCCGTGATCGATCCTCCCTCCGACAGGGTGCCGGAACGGAGCTCCAGATGGCCTCGCGATGGAACAGAGACCTGCGGCGGCGGAAAAAGGGTTTCATGACTGACTTCAGGGTTTTTGCAATACTAGAGAATTTACAGGCCAGAGAGGGACGTCGGGAGAGCCACGACAGGGCCACCACATATCAGGGCGCGACCCCCCTAGGGCGTGCCCTGATGTGTGGTGGGGCCCTCGTGTGCCTCCCGACCTCCTTCTGAAGCTTCTAGGTCTTCTTTTGGTCCAAAAAAATCATCAAAAAGTTTCGTGGCAATTGGACTTCGTTTGGTACTGTAAACCTGAAGAGCTAAAAAGATGCAGAAAACAACAACTAGCACTGGGCACTGGGTCAATAGGTTAGTGCTCAAAAATATTATAAATTGGTAAATAAAGACCCAAAAGTATCCTAGAATGATAATATATCAGTATGGAACAATAAAAAATTATACGTACGTTGGAGACGGATCACCGGCCAGCCGTACATGCCTGGTAGTTAGCGGTAGAACCGCCAAAGCTACACCGATTGTACCATTGGGACGATACAGCCGAGTGGCCAAGCGGTTGATCGGCCCGAGCCACCGGTTGTACCACCCGGTCACAATAACCAATGCCAAGATCATGATGCGCACAATTGTAATAAGATGGTTTAAGATAAGAGGAAGGTTTGGGATGGAGACACGACACTGAAATATGGTGAGGTAAGGCCCAAGGTTGCAAAAACAGCAAACACGAAAGATCAACACTTGGAAGATACCCGCACCTAGGACCTAACAATCTAGCAAGAGCGAATAAGTTCCAAGACAAATACAAACCAAACAAGAGCACTTTATAGCAAATAGCTCACTAGGAGGGGGCGGTGGCCGAGGCCACCTATGTTTGAGCCAATTGGTATGGCACCGCGAAGATTTTAACCTTGGGTCCATGGCCAAAACTCGTCTTTGAAGCACAAGTACCATCAAAAATGGTTAATGTGAATGACCTTATCGATTTATGCATAATAAGGGGAGGGAGAGTTCATTGAGAGAACAACACTCCCCCTATGTCCATGCCTACATCTAAACAAGACAAAATGATGAGTGTGGTGGGGTGTGAAATACTTCAAGCCACATTGCTCGAATCAATGATATTTAGCTCATGCCTTAACTCGCAAAATCTTGCTTCATCCAATGGCTTCGTGAAGATATCTGCAAGTTGATCATGAGTGTTGAGATGAATAAGGTCAATCTCCCCATGCTTGATATGCTCCCAGATGAAGTGTTGACGACTCTCAATATGCTTCGTCTTACAATGTTTAACCGGGTTGTTGGAGATCTTGATAGAACTCTCGTTATCACAGTAGAGAGGCACTTTGTCACAAATGACAACATAATCCTTAAAAGTTTGCCTCATCCAGAGCAACTGTGCACAACAACTTGCTGCAGCTACATACTCGACCTTGGTGGATGAGAGAGAAACACAGTTCTGTTTCTTTGAAGACCAACTCACCAAAGAGCGACCAAGGAATTGGCAACCTCCGGAAGTTGACTTCCTATCCACACGATCCCCCGCCCAATCCAAGTCCGAATATCCTGTGGATCAAATGAAGCGCCTTTGGGGTACCATAGGCCAAAGATTTGCTTGACCACTGTCGGAAATCGGGTTCCGCAAACCGAAGAAGATTCGAACTCTGGGGCGTGTGCGAAGATCCTTCCTAGCTCAAGCTTCGTCGAAGAGCAAGAAGATGGACTCGATGATTTACCCAGGTTCGGGTCACCTTGCAGTGTAAAACCCTACTCCTGCCTTTGGTGGATTGGCCTCACGAGGAAGTTTGGGGATGAACTAGTACAGTGCTGGAGAGACCTCGCGAGGGCTCTTGGGTGAGGACGGACTCGATCCGATGCATCTCTATGGTCTTGGCCGGTCCCTATTTATAGTGGCTTTGGTCCTCTTCCCTTATCGCATAGGCGGGAAGGGATCCCACAATAGCAAAATTTGAAAGGGGACATGAGGTACAACTTATCCTGACTAAAGGTGGTCTTTGCCTGCAAAGCTCCTGGCGTGATGCAGAGGTGGGCTCAGCGATGACATCCGTCCTGCCGAGCCCGTGGTCTTGGTCTTGGTGCAGTGGAACGGAAACCTTTGGGAGATTCCTTGGGAACCCGCATCTGTCCTTGCCTTCTTAACACGAAAGAGGAAACTGTCTCTGCTGCGCCTGTTGGCACCCGCCTGCTTTGGTTGTCATGGCTCACGTCATCGCAGCCTCCTGAGGCCAGGCACTGCATAGGAATCTCCACTCCTCGGGAGGCGGCCTGGGGAGGCCGCTCCTCCAGGGATCTTTGCGCTGTTCTCCTCGCGAGGCTGGGGCCCTCGCAAGGGTCTTGCCTTGAGGGGTTGGTCGCCAGGCCATACTGGGCTGTCGAGGTGGGCCACACGCTGGGCCAAAGGCAGGCAGGTCAGGGTACCCCCATTCCCAGAACGCCGACAGTAGCCCCCGGGCCCAAGGCGCGCTTGGGTTGGCTTCGAGGCGAAGCCAAAGAAGGAAGGACGAAGCGCCGCGGGCCCCAATCACCTGCGGGCTAGGTTCGACGCGTAGTGCACGGCGGGACACGGGCGCCTCCGCTCCCACGTCGCCTCGGCAACTGCGCAGGCCAACAAAAGCCTGGCGCCTACTACCGAGCCATCATTGCTCTCCTTCCTTGTGCTCTTGTTTCCTTGCTTAGATCCCCTTTCTCTTGCGGAAGCTTCCTCCAGATCTCGGTGCAGCGCCGCCCTTCCTCTTGATCTTTCGATCCCCAGAGCCCTTCGAATGGCGCCCGCCGGGAAGCCGAAGCCTGAGGCCCAGGCCTCAGTCTCCTCTTCTCCTTCGCCGGCGCTTACAAAATCCACCATCGCCAAGGAGGGGGACCTCACCCCCGTGCTCCCGTTGACAGCGGACCACACCAACGAGTGGGGGCGGACGTTGATCTGGTGCGGCTCCGCGGAGCAGCACACCTTGGTGAAGACGGTCTATCCCTTCTTCCTCCACAGCGTCTTCTCCGGGCTCGTTCCGCCTTTCTTGAGGTTCTTCACCGCCATCCTCGAGCACTACAGGATCCAGGCCCTTCATCTTCAAGCCAACTCCATTCTGCTCCTCTCCGTCTTCGCCTTCTACTGCGAGGCCTTTGTGGGCGTGAAGCCCTCAGTGGCCCTCTTCTGCCACTACTTCAGCCTGCGGCTCCACGACTGTGCGTAGCGTTCGGCATGTGCCTCCTTCATCGCGGTCCAGAGCGGGAATGTGCTCTTGAAGGCCGGGAAGAAGGTGGAAGGCTTCAGGCACCGCTGGGTCTTCTTGGATACCCGAGGCGTCGATCCGCGCTTGGAGCTCCCGACGGGGCTGCCCGAGAAGACCCTCGCGTGGGGCTCCGCGAAGCTCACCGATCCCTGGGCGAAGTCCGTCCTGGAGCGGATTTCCCAGGACATGGTGGCCAAGCAGCTGACCGGGGCGATGATATTGATTGAGTTCCTGATGCAGCGCTTGGCACCGCTCCAGGCGCACACGAAGCCCATGTGGGAGTATGACGGTGCGAGGGACACCATCAGACTTTGGTCCACCAGCCTGAGCGGCGAGGATCTGGGCAGGGCCGTGGTTACCTTGCTCCATGGCGATCCCGTGGACCTCCCCGAGGCCCCGCTGTACCGCCAGGATGATAGAGGAGACCTAGTTGCCGCCATGCCCGCCTTTGATGAGCACGGGCTCACACCGCCCGAGCGCCCCAACTCCCCGGTGCTAGTGTCCTCCAGCGATATCAGCGGCGAGGGGGACTCGGAGAGGACTGCGGATGACGGCCTGGAGGAGGTGTCTCCCCCGTCGCAGAGCATGCTCCTCCGCAATCTTGAAGATGCCGACGATGCCGATGAACCTCCGGTCGCAGACTCCCTGCACTTCGTCGGTGCCCTCAGGAAGCCAAGGCCTGCGACCCAGACCACGCCGGCATCCAGCCGGGCGACCCCGAAGAAACGCGTGGCTGCACCTCCTCCAGCGGACTCCCTGCGCTCCAGCAGGGCGCTTGAGGCGCCGGGCTTATCTCCGTCTGAGCTGCAGCCGAAAGACGGGGCGACCGCCACTGGGGCAAACGAGGCTTCTCCATCCGTGGCCCCTCGGGGCGACCTCGCCGCCCCTCTGGGTGACAGCGCCACTCCGAAGAGAAGCGGGGGAATCCCGTCCCTCGACGTGGAGAGGAAGAGGAAGTGGGTCGTGGCTCGCGAGTAAGTAACTTGCTTTGCCTTCGGTCGATTATAAATTGTGTGCATGCTCACCATCCCTTCTCCTTGGTGGCCAGGATCATCGTCGAGCCGAAGAAGAGGAAGGCGGGCGCCGAGCCGAAGGAGCCCCCTGTCCAGAGGGCGCCTTCGGCCTCTGGCCGCGGACACAGTGGGCGAGGAAGCACGTCACGCCAGCTTGGCGCGACTCTTGAGTGCCCCGGCGGCACCGTGCCCGAGCTTGCGGGCGTTACGCCTTCTCCTGACATTGTGATGACGCCGCTCTGGGGGCCGGCCTCCGGAAGCATGGAGGTTCACAAAGCGGCGCCCCTCACCGCGGCCGTGGCGTCTCCAATGCCGATGGAGGGGGCGACCTCCTGCCCCCTCCTGACGAAGTACGCTCCTGAGGACGCAGCGACGCGCCCTCGGGAGGAGCCAGCCCCCGCGGGCCATCAGGTTGAGAAGTCGTCTGCCCTCGTCGCGCTCGAGGAGAGGCCGAAGCCTGAAGCGCCCCAAGCCAGTCATGCCGCAGCTCCCTTGGACACAACGCCCGTCGAGGTGTCGGTGCCGCCTCCTGGTCAGGCTCTTGCGCTCGCAGGCAGCGGCCTTCCGGTCAGGCCCGGCGCCTTGGATGAGGCTTACACCATGCTTGACCGGGTCCGGGCCGACCTCCAAGGCGCCGACATGCACTCCTTTGCGGGGGAACGCTTGGAGCTTATCTCCGGGTGGCTCCAGGCTAACACAGCCATCAAGGCGGCCTAGGGTCGGGCTGACGCTGCCGACGCAGAGAGCAAGAAGGAGGCCGCCATTGCCATGGCAGCTCGTGACGCGTTGTTGGCCAAGGTGGCGGCTGCCATGGAGTGCTACAGTGAGGCTGAAGCCAAACTAAAGGCCCTTCAGGCGGAGCAAGCCGCGCACGCGCAACGGCTTCGCCAGCGGGAGGAAGACCTCAAGGCTCGCGAGGCGAAACACGCCGATCGCGCCTCCGATCTGTCCCAGGAGGCCGACGACCAAGCTGCGGAGCGCGAGCATCTGTCCAAGCTGAAGGATGAGGTACCAGCGGCCCAGACGTCTCACGCCCGGTGCGTCTCCGACACGACGGCCCAACTGGATGCTAGGGAGAACATCCTTGCTGCTGCTGAGGAAAAGTCAGCCGCGAAGCACGATGCCTTCCCCTCCGTTGAGCTCAGGCTTCGCCGGGCTCTGCACTTCATCTGCAGGGGAGGATTCGGGGAGCCACTGGCGGCTCCTGAGGGTGGGTACGCCGGGCTCTCCTCCAAGATCGCCGAGGTGCTCGAAGGTGCGGTCACCAAGGTGGGCACCATCCTGGAGGGCGAGTGTCGCGGCCTTTTCTCCGCGGCCGCGACGCGTGTCTTCAGCCACCTCTACCTCCGTGAGCCCGGCTTTGACTTCAATGCTGTGATGACCTTGGTTGCCCCTGAGTCCCGTGCCATCGCAGCGGTGGCGGTGAAGGATTCCGTGGATGCGCTGAAAGCACATTTGCTCCCTTGGTGGTTTTGGTAATTAATAACAACATATAAGTCATTGAACTAATGTTTCCACTAAGTATATTTCAGGAAAAGTTCAATGATAGGATTGGCAAAAGGATTGTGGAGATTGTGGAGATACCCGAAGAAGTAAGGAAATGGATTGACAAAGCTTTAAGAAAGAGGACTATACATTTTACATTTGTGAGAAATCACTTTGAGTCCATAGGAAAGCCAATACTATTAAAAGGGGGTAAGGTATTGTTGGTGAACAAAATGCTCATACGTGCACAAGTGATAGTCACCAAAACACCCACAAGCTCTTCCACAAAAGTCTGTCCAAAGTCAAATATCCAAAATCGGTGCAACCAACACATTCCACTCGGTGCCACCGATTCCCAAACTCAGACATACCTAAGCCAAACCCTAGCCTGTCGATGCAACCGATTCTGCTTCGGTGCCACCGAGTTTAGGTTGCCAACTTTCTGTTACGCAAATTCACAATATCGGTACCACCGAGATTGTTGGATCGGCGTCACCGAGATTGGGCAATCTGACCGTTGGTCACCTTATCGGTGCAACCGATTTTCCTATATCGGTCTCACCGAGATTCAAAAGTTGCCACCTTTTGCTCACTTCAATACCACCGAGATTAACACATCGGTGTCACCGAGTTGGTCATTTTGTGTGTAATGGTTAGATTTTTGGGGATGCCTATATATACCCCTTCACCACCACCTACTCGAAAAAGAACACTCAGAACTATTCCATACTTGCCCCATCCAGTTTTCTGAGAGAGAGCCACCTACCCTTGTGTTGAGGTCAAGATCATCCACTCCAACCATATGGATCTTGATTTCTAGCCTCCGCAAGTTGCTTTCCACCAATCCCATCTCTTCCACCAAGCCAAATCTGTGAGAGAGTGATTGTGTGTTGAGGAGTCTATCATCTTGAAGCACAAGAGCAAGGACTTCATCATCATTGCTGAGCCTATTACCTTTTGGAGGGTGGTGCCTCCTAGATTGGTTAGGTGTCGCTTGGGAGCCTCCTACTCCGTGTTGTGGAGTTGAACCAAGAAGTTTGTACGGGCAAGGAGATCGCCTACTTCGTGAAGATCTACCCATAGTGAGGCTAGTCCTTCGTGGACGGAAGCCGTTATGAAATAGTGAAGGTTGCTACTTCGTGGACCCTTATGGGTGGAGCCCTCCGTGGACTCTCGCGACCGTTACCGTCCGTGGGTTGAAGACTCCATATACGTGGATGTACGATAGCACCACCTATCGGAACCACGGGAAAAATCATCGTGTCTACAATTGAGTTTGATCTTCTTACCCTATCCTTTCTATACATGCTTGTTGTTACTTTCCGCTGCTATACTCTTAGACATGCATGTGTAGGGTGTACTTGACTTGCCATGGATGTTAAAACCTGCCAACTCTAAAATTTGGGAAAAGGTAGAACTTTTATTTGGTCAAGTAGTCTAATGACCCCCCCCCTCTAGACATACTTTCGGTCCTACAAGTGGTATCAGAGCTTTGGTCTCCATTGCATTGGTCTCACAACCTAGGAGAGTATGGCGTCTAGTGAGGGAAATTATCACCGTAGAGGTCCGTACTTTGATGGCACTAATTTTGCTAGTTGGAAGCACAAAATGAAAATGCATATTCTTGGTCATAACCCCGCCGTTTGGGCTGTTGTTCGTGTTGGCTTGCAAGGTGAATTCTTTGGTGATGGAAAGGAACCGGATCGTGAAGCGACTGCGGATGAGTTGAAGATGTTGCAATACAACGCTCAAGCATGTGACATTCTCTTCAACTGCTTATGCCTCGAAGAATTCAACAAAATCAGCCGTCTTGAGAATGCAAAAGATATTTGGGATACTTTGGTTGATAAGCACGAAGGAACCGAGTCCGTGAGAGAATCCAAGTTAGATGTTCTTCAAAGTCAGCTTGACAAGTTCAAGATGAAGGATGGTGAAGGAGTCGCAGAGATGTACTCTAGGCTATCTCTCATCACTAATGAGATTGCTAGCTTAGGAAGCGAAGAAATGACCGACAAATTCATCATCAATAAGATACTTAGAGCTTTGGATGAGAGATACGACACCGTGTGCACATTGATCCAAATGATGCCCAACTACAAAGATCTCAAGCCTACGGAAGTCATTGGAAGGATTGTTGCTCATGAGATGACACTCAAAGACAAAGAAGAGCTTCACAACAAGTCTAGCGGTTCTTACAAAGCCACAAGTGATGCTCCCGCAACTTCAAGTGACAACCTTGTCACCAATGAAGAGATAAGCCTCATGGTCAAGAAATTCAACAAGTTCTACAAGAATAGAGGCAAAGAACGAAGCTCCAACTCAAGATATGATGAGAAGCGTTCGTCAAGTCATGACCGCAATTGCTACAATTGTGGGAAGCCCGGACACTACTCAAATGAGTGCACGGCTCCCTACAAACGAAGAGAAGAGTCACCTCGAAGACGAAGCTCAAGGAATGAATCACCTCAAAGAGAGAGAAGGAGTAGAGATGATCGTTATGAACGAAGACCCTCAAGGAGAAGTAGAGATTCAGAGAAGAAGGACAAGTACACCAAGAGCTACACAAGAAGAAAACATCAAGCTCATGTTGGTGAATGGGTTTCCGGCTCCGACTCCGACAACAACTCCGAGAGATGCTATCACTCCGATTCCGACTATAGTCAAGATGATGGTGTTGCCGGTATTGCTCTAGTGACTACCAACTCCTATGATCTATTTGATTCACCAAACGAAGGGAGTGGAACTAGCTTCATGGCTAAAGGCCCCAAGGTATCACACCCCGAGTATCTTGATTTCAATAGTGATGAAGATGACTTGCTTTGTGATGACGACTTGCTCTTTGATAAAACTAGTGATGTTAGTCAAAATGAACTTGATAATTCTCATGCTAGTCAAGATAAGTCAATTGATGATGATAAGATGAAAATAGAACAACTAACTAAAGAACTAAACACTCTGAAGTTAGCTCATGAATCTACTCTTGAAGATCATAGAGAGCTTGTAAGAACTCATGAGAAGCTACGCTTTGAGAAGCTCAACTTGGAGCAAGAGCATGAGTTTCTTAAAGCTATCAATGACGATCTCCGAAAGAAGACTTCATCTTATCTAGCCAAACGACTACTCTTGTCTACATTCATGCCTCAAGTTAAAACTAAGCAAACTAGTAACAAAGGCAAGAAAGGTTCTTCATCTAGTAGCAACAATAAAAATGCTAAACCTAATGATGTTGCTTCTAGTAGTTTTATTGATTCCACTAATGATGATTCTCTTAGCCAAGTTACACTTGAGCAAGAAAATGCTTTATTGAAAGGAATTATAGAAAAAGGTATCTACAAGAGTCTTGCCGGGTGTAAGCAATTTGAGGAAATTGTACGCAAGCACGGAGGATACCGAAAGAACCATGGTGTTGGCTACTTCAATGCTAATGGAGTTGAATGGGAAGAAGGTCAATACCCCAAGCCCAAGTTTGTTCCTCAAAAGGAGAAGTATGAAAATACTCTTCCCAAGGAGACAAACACTCAAGATGACCTTCCACCACAAGACCACAAGCTCAAGGGCAAGAACAAGCTTCAAGAGGACATTGACTCATATGAAGATGAATCCCTAGCTTTGGTGGAGTGGGTTCCCAAGGCTACTTCAAGCTCAAATTCTACAAAGGCTACTTCAACACCAAGGATCCCCATCAATTTGATGTGGGTCCCCAAGAAGAAGAACTAGAGAGTTCGTGAGGGGTGACTCCGCCAATGAAATTCACTCACATTCATTATTGGCAAGATCTATTTGCAATCAACATCAACTCTATGCAATAGTTCTAGGAGTCACACATTCCCTCAAAGGTAAGCAAGGGACAAGGTAATCAACAAATCAATGGACATCATTACACATGCTTTGCACTCCATGTCCATAGATATCCTTGTATTTGTCTCTTGTGTGTTGGGACTAACCCATGTAGGTGAGAAGAGTAAGGAAACAACAAGGATGCTCCCAACCCTTGGTGATCTTCATCAACCTTGAGCATCCACCACTACCTCACCAACATGAAGTCTTCATCGACAAAACCCAAGGTTAGTTTATCCCTCTTATGGGGGGATGTCCCATCAAGGGAGGGCTTTACTCTAAGACTTTAGTTAAAGCATCTCTTAGTATGTGACAACATTAAATGCTTTATGTAAAAGTGGTAACCCCACTTGTGCTTAAACGATGAATATGACCTATGATCAAGTATGCTTAGTTGGCTCCTAAGTCAATATACTCATATATAGATGACTTCGTCATCGCCCAAGTGCTTGTTAGATGCTTGTGTGTATGTGCATGTTTGTCATGATTTAATTTGACATCTTATTGTGTGAGCATGTTGGTCTGCATTTATTTTCCCATTCGAGGACATCCAATTGTTGCTATTTGGTTTTTGATTTATCTTTTGCCAATTGGATGGACAAGAATGCCTAGGACCACTCTTTAGCTATCTATGCTTTCTCACCTCACATTCCATTCATGCTGCATCACAAAACTTGAACAAGTACTTTTCGATCCCTCTGTGTGTGGAGCACTCGGAGTTCCGTATCGACAAGGACTGACCATTAAAACCTCCCAAGTGCATCTCGGTGGAACCAACCCACAATTATCGGTCTCACCGAATGCCTAGGGTTGATCTGGTTTTCAATCTCGCTACTACCGATTCCATATTCTCGGTTACACCGAGTTTCCCTGTCAGCTGACAGTTGAGGAACTCGGTGACACCGAAAATTTAGAATCGGTGACACCGACAGTGAGGGGTATATATGCTGTGGACCCGACGCTTTGAAATTTCATCCTCAAACCGTCGCGCCCCAAACCCTAAGCTGCCGCAAAAGGACCCCCCAGGTCGTCGCCCTTGTCTCCCCGCGCTCCTCCGCCGCTGGGATCCTCGCCGTCGATGGGCATCTTCGCCGCCGTCGCCGCCGTAGCGGATGCGTCGCCAAGCTAGGGTTCGGATTCAATTCTTCTTTCGCTCCCCGTCCGATTCTTGCGCAATGAAGTTGATTTTATCTATAAGACACTGATTGCAAACACTTCTACCCTCTAAAACTTCCAGTAGATAGCGAATGATCGATTTTCTAGGGTTTACCGTCCGCCCGATGGAACTCGGTGGAACCGAAGCAAACAAATCGATGTCACCGATTTGCGAATCTGTGCTGCTGAGAACTATCTCGGTGAAACCGAGTACTCCTTTTCGGTCTCAC
Organism: Elymus sibiricus; assembly: GCA_039707655.1. Taxonomy (NCBI): domain Eukaryota; kingdom Viridiplantae; phylum Streptophyta; class Magnoliopsida; order Poales; family Poaceae; genus Elymus; species Elymus sibiricus. The sequence goes on along the minus strand of CM077673.1, from coordinate 141,547,011 downwards.
CGAAAGCAGTGCCAAGTTTCTGTTAAAGAGAAAATCAGTCTCGGTAGCACCAAAATCTTTGCTTCGGCTGTACCGATTTTCATGTTACAGAATGTAAACCTTGAGAATCTTTTGTTCAAACTTTCAAAAAAAAAACAGCTACAGTTTGTGATGACTCATCTTCTTCTGCTCCTCTATACTCTATTCACAGGGTCAGTATGTCAAGTGCTGAGGACAGTGAGAACAACTTCCAAGAGGAGAACATTGTCATGAGTTCAGGCACTAGTCCTGAGTCCAGTTCCTCTTTAGATCCAGGCACTCCCAGTTCTCATGGGTTGCCCAAGGCTGCTACAAGGGCCGGGAAGAAGCTGAATTCAGATGAGGAGGATTCAGATTTTGTGCCAGAGGAGATTCTTGCCAAGAAGCAAGAGAAGGCTGCAAAGAAGTCTGCTAATGAAGCTACCTCTTCAAGGAGAGCTGTCAGGAAGGAGTATGCTTGCTCTGAAGCTATGAGAGCACCTGAGAGTGCTAGGGCTACCATGACTGTTGAGCCCCCAAGGAAATCTATGCCTAAGAAGGCAGGGGAGAAGAAGAGAGCTAGGAAGAGGATTGTTTATGTTGTTGGCAGGCAAACCTCCATGTTTGAGGACCCTGAGGAGGCTGCTGGTGCTGCTACTGAGGAGGAGGAAGAACATGTTGAGAAGGCCCCTCCCAAGAAGAAAAAGAAGCTTATGGCTGATGCTATGCCAAAGACTGGCACATCCAAGAGCACCAAGTCTGTCCCCAAGAAGGCTGCTGCTGAAAAGCCCAAGAGGTTGTCCAGACAAATTCCAGCTTCTGAAAAGAACAAGGGAACTACCTCCAGAGTTGAGGATGAAGATGCTATGTCTGCTTTGATGAAGCTTTGACCACACCTTCTAGTACATAATGCCAGCTATCCACTTGCTGAAGATATGAAGAAGAGGAAGGACTCTGGTTTGAGGGCATGGAGAGCTGCTGATCCATATGCCCAAAGGAGAAAGGCAGCTGTGGACTACAGATTCTATACCAAGGAGCAACAAGATTTCTATGAGACTGTGCTGTTTGACAAGAGTCCAGCTGTGAGTGACATGAGATATGTGGACTGGAAATTCATCAAGGAGAATGAAGACTATTTTCCAAGTGTCCAAGATAACTTTCACTGCATTGGCTTGGATGAGTTTGTTGGCAGAGAGTTTACAGCATGGAATGATGAGATGATCATGCAATTCTACTCCATTGCACATTTCTATGGAGATGGTAGGATTGTATGGATGATTGAAGGAGCAAGATACGAGTCCACTATTCATGAATGGGCTGCAATCTTGGGAGTCTCAGAGGTACACGATGGTGACTTGGATGTCTACTCAGAATCCAAGGAGAGCCACAATGCTATGGCTAACATGTACAATGAGACCCCTGCTGCTCATGTGAAGTCTCACAAGTTAGGATCCATCTACTTTCTCCAGGCTGGCCTTCGTACCATGAACACCATTCTGAGGCATACTTTGATGCCCAAGTCAGGAGATGACAAGATGATCCGAGGCTACTCCATGAACATGCTAATCCATCTTGACAGACACACCAGGATTAGAGTCATGGATTTGATTGTTGAGACAGTTAAGAGGGTTGCTGCTGATCAGAAGCGCTCTTGCTGCTATGCACCCTATATCTAGATGCTTATCAACTCCAAGCTGGAGAAGCACATCTTTGCTCTGGACAGACCCCACTTGCCCCTATAGCCAGATTTAGAGGACAACATTGTGGTGATGGACCCAGAACATCCCACATCTGCTGCAGCTCAGGCAGAGGCAGAGGCAGCTAGAGCCACTAGTGCTCAAGTCCCTAGATCCAGGAACGAGCAAATGGATCTTTTGATCTCATCAGTTCAGGGTATGCAGAAGGACATTAAGGACATCTTGGACAACCAAAACATTCTTGTCAGGATCTTTGAGAACAGGATCAAGACCCTTAATGATAAGGTGGATGGGCTGACTAAGACAGTCAATGAGCTCAAGAAGGAAGTTGACTCTGTGCCTCTTCCTCATTCTTCAGATGATGATGATGATGATGATGATGAGGATGACTCACCTCTCAGGCCAGGCACACACTTCACTACTCAGGCCAGATCAGCCACCGTGCCAGCTCCAGATTTGAGGCCCTCTTCATCAGCTCCTACTACTGTCACCTCTGCTCCATCAGCTCCAGTTCCTCCAGTTGCCACTCCAACACCATCCACGACATCTGCAGAGATCTTCGCCGACGCTGTTCTCTCGACTCCTTCATCAACAACCGGAGGAGCTCAGCCCAAGAACGCTTAGCTATATGCCTTTGAACATTTTGGTAACTTGTTGCCAAAGGGGGAGAAGTGTATATAGATCTTTAGGCTTCGAGTGAGAGAGCGTTTGGTTTTTATCGCTTTTTCAAAAACATTGTCTTTTGGTTGCTTGTGTTACACGTTTGTTGGTGTTTTGATCATACGCTTAATGGTTGCTGCTACTATTTCCTATCATTATGCTACTTATGAGATGATCTTTCACCTTTGCTTGATTGTGTAGTGCTATAATGTTCACTCTTATTATTCTCGCACACCACCAAGTTGTATGTGACATGGAAGAAGTGCCCCATGTACCTAATCGATTGTGCATTTGCATTCAAACGCAAATTTAAAATAATGCACAAATTTAGGGGGAGCTCTTGCTTATCACATACTTCTCAAAGCGACGATTATATTCATTGATTATATCATATGTCGAAGCTTTGACCTATAGGTTGTCATCAATTACCAAAAAGGGGGAGATTGAAAGCACATTTGCTCCCTTGGTGGTTTTGGTAATTAATAACAACATATAAGTCATTGAACTAATGTTTCCACTAAGTATATTTAAGGAAAAGTTCAATGATAGGATTGGCAAAAGGATTGTGGAGATTGTGGAGATACCCCAAGATGCAAGGAAATGGATTGGCAATCCTTCAAGCAAGAGGACTGTACATTTTACATTTGTGAGAAATCACTTTGAGTCCATAGGAAAGCCAATACTATTAAAAGGGGGTAAGGTATTGTTGGTGAACAAAATGTTCATACGTGCACAAGTGATAGTCACCAAAACACCCACAAGCTCTTCCACAAAAGTCTGTCCAAAGTCAAATATCCAAAATCGATGCAACCAACACTTTCCACTCGGTGCCACCGATTCCCAAACTCAGACAGACCTAAGCCAAACCCTAACCTTTCGGTGTAACCGATTCTGCTTCGGTGCCACCGAGATTAGGTTGCCAACTTTCTGTTACGCAAATTCACAATATCGGCACCACCGAGATTGTTGGATCGGCGTCACCGAGATTGGGCAATCTGACCGTTGGTCACCTTATCGGTGCAACCGATTTTCCTATATCGGTCTCACCGAGATTCAAAAGTTGCCACCTTTTGGTCACTTCGGTACCACCGAGATTAACACATCGGTGTCACCGAGTTGGTCATTTTGTGTGTAATGGTTGGATTTTTGGGGATGCCTATATACACCCCTTCACCACCACCTACTCGAAAAAGAAGCACTCAGAACTATTCCATACTTGCCCCATCCAGTTTTCTGAGAGAGAGCCACCTACCCTTGTGTTGAGGTCAAGATCATCCACTCCAACCATATGGATCTTGATTTCTAGCCTCCCCAAGTTGCTTTCCACCAATCCCATCTCTTCAACCAAGTCAAATCTGTGAGAGAGTGATTGTGTGTTGAGGAGTCTATCATCTTGAAGCACAAGAGCAAGGAGTTCATCATCATTGCCGAGCCTATTACCTTTTGGAGGGTGGTGCCTACTAGATTGGTTAGGTGACGCTTGGGAGCCTCCTACTTCGTGTTGTGGAGTTGAACCAAGAAGTTTGTATGGGCAAGGAGATCACCTACTTCGTGAAGATCTACCCATAGTGAGGCTAGTCCTTCGTGGACGGAAGCCGTTATGGAATAGTCAAGGTTTCTACTTCGTGGACCCTTATTGGTGGAGCCCTCCGTGGACTCTTGCGGCCGTTACCCTCCGTGGGTTGAAGACTCCATAAACGTGGATGTACGATAGCACCACCTATCGGAACCACGGGAAAAATCATCGTGTCTACAATTGCGTTTGATCTTCTTACCCTATCCTTTCTATACATGCTTGTTGTTACTTTCCGCTGCTATACTCTTAGACATGCATGTGTAGGGTGTACTTGACTTGCCATGGATGTTAAAATCTTCCAACTCTAAAATTTGGGAAAAGGTAGAACTTTTATTTGGTCAAGTAGTCTAATCACCCCCCCTCTAGACATAATTTCGGTCCTACATGCGCTGATGAAGAAGTTCGGCTGCGTCCCCGACACCGAGCCTCCTGTGGTGGAGGCGAGCAGTGGCGACGAAGGCATTGACGGTGATGTTGATGATGAGCTCGACGTGACTGGGGCGATCGGCGTTGGCGGCGTTGGCGATGATGGCTCCTCCTCTTAGACTCCGACCTGCGACATTTATCGTGCCTCGTGGAGGCGTAAGAGTTGTTTGAATTGCAAACATCCTGTGCTTGTAATAACTTGTTTGAATTCTATGATTTCCTTTTGCGCCTTGTTTCCCTCCTGTTTGCTTTTGTGCTTTGCGTTGGCAGGGCCCAATCCCGCACATACATCGACCGCCGTTGGGGCGTACGGATCACCAGGACGAGACCAAGGGGCGAGGGGCTACGTGACTAGTGAGGCCCCTGGGTCGCGGTGCCCAGGGGTCCCCCTTGACGTGCGAGCAGCCCTCACGAAAGAGACATGGCGACAACAGAGTCGACTTGGAGCGCCTTAGTGCTCTACGTCGGCAGGGCCCAATCCCGCGCATACCTCGACCGCTGTTGGGGCGTCCGGATCACCAGGACGAGACCAAGGGGCGAGGGGCTACGTGACTAGTGAGGCCCCTGGGTCGCGATGCCCAGGCATCCCCCTTGACGTATGAGTGGCTCCCATACCTTTCCTCGCCAGTTTTTCCTGGGAGGGACGCGAGAAGACCAGGTGCCAGGAACATGGTGAGGTGGCATGCGCCAGGCATGGCCTGAGCGTAGCCCCCGTCCAGCCCCCTCGTGCGTGCATCGCAGGAGAATGCTGCGTGAGGGGGCCGTAAGTCCATCCTGAGGTTAGTGCAACCGCTAGGGCGCCCTCAGTTGTTTATCCACCAGCGCGGAGCATGGGGCTTCCACTCGGCGTGGGCATAGTCATTGGAGGACAATGTCGTCCGCTAGCGCGGAGCATGGGGCTTTCACATGGGCGTGGGCATAATCATTGGAGGACCGTGTCGTCCACCAGTGCGGAGCATGGGGCTTCCACTTGGGCGTGGGCATAGTCATTGGAGGATCGTGTTGTCCGCCAGCGCGGAGCATGGGGCTTCCACTTGGGCGTGGGAAGGGAGCTCCGTGTTAGAGTCTTCGGGCTTGTACAACCCAACTGGAGGAGGTGTATCTAAGCACCCATGAGCCAACGCGGGTATCACGAGGCCCTACCTCAAGGCGGGTTGTGCCTAAGTCTTCTGGCGTGGGGCACGCTTGCAAAACCTGTGTGGTGGAGGCAACCTGCGCCGAATGAATCTCCGGAGGCCATCTCATGAGAAGGCCAAACACCAAGGACCCCAGGAGGTGACATGAACGGGGACGGCCCGCCAGACAGAGCTCAGTCATTATGTTTATCGACGTTGCAGGGACGGACCGAAGCACAGACACCGTGCCCAGTCTTCTCATGCAACAAACCTGAGGAAAAGCATCCGGCATGCGGTTCTCACGATGGCGAAACGCCGAACTGCGGTTACACGAACCGGGCCGCGCACCCTGACTCTCCTACCCTCGATTAGCTAACGCAAGGACGAAGCACCAAGGACCATGGGAGGTGACATGCATAGGACCGGCCCGTGAGACAGAGCTCAGTCGCTTGGATTTAACAACGCTGCAGGGACGGACCCGAGCGCAGACACCGTGCCAGCCCTTAATCATGAGGCGGTCGAGGGCGGGGTTGTTAGGGCGCAACGACATTCATGGTGACGAAGCACCGGGCTTTGCAGTTTAGAATATTTGAAAAATCATCAAATGTAGAACCAGTTCTGATACATGCGCAAAACGATATGGCTGGCGGGGCAGGTCCTAACAGCTTGAGGATGATGCAGCTCTGGGGGCGACCTCAAATGAACAAACAAAAAGGTCACCTGGCAAAGATGCTGCTAAAGCGTCGAGGTAGTTGTTAGAGCTTGGTTCTCATGAGCCTGAGGGCTCCGGAGGCTCAAGGGACTCGCGAGGCCCAGGGGGCTCGCGGGGGTCAAGGATCTCCTAAGGGACCGTGCGGTGTCTGAATTCATGAGACGCGAGTGCTGCCTGCGCGAGGCGCTGGTACGTGGCTCCCGCGTTCATGAGGCCAAAGTGCATGCAGACGTAGTTGCAGGGGTAGCCCCCACTGCGGCCGACACGCGATGTCCAGAAGAGGCCCTGGGATGCGGCCCTGTTGAGGCCTGGGGCATTGACGCAGACGCGCAGCCTGCCGCCTTCGTCGGGGGCGGCAGCCGCGCTGGGTGGTGCGAGGCGGCGCTCGCCGGGCATGGCCAGCGCCTCCTGAAGCTCCTCGATCGCTTGGGTGATGAACTCTCGTGAGCCTGGCGCCTCGCGCCGTGCTCCTTGCTCGTGGGGGCGTGCATCAGTGCACGCCTCTAAGTGGTGCCCGAGCACCTCCCTCGTCGCGCCGGCCGGGTTAGAGACTCTCCAAGTGGAAGCCCCTGAGCCCGTCCTGAGGGAGGCGCCGGGCGCGCCTTTCTATGCGGGAGGGCGAGGCACTCCAGCGATGGGTGCAAAGCCTGGGGTGCCGCTCTTGAGGGCCTCCGTCCCCAGACGGACCTTAGGAAGGAGTTGCTTCTTCTTCTTGGGCGTGTCCTCAGGAGGCAGGATGCCGCCCTCGTCGTCAGAATTCTCAGCCACCGCAGCCTGGTAAGCACGCTCGAGGGAGGAGACTGCATACTTCTCCTCACAAGCGACGGTGATGACACCACCACTCCCGGCATCTTGAGGATGTTATAGCCATTGTGGGTTGCCGCCATGAACTTAGCGTGGGCAGGGTACTCGAGGATGGCGTTGTACGGGAGGTGGATGTGGGCGACGTCGAAGTCGATGAGCTTGGTGTGGTAGTTATCGCGCTTGCCGAAGGTGACTGGGTGGCGCACCTGCCCCAATGGAGTGGTGGAGCCATCGGTCACTCCTGAGAAGGGCTTGGTCGGCATGAGCTGGTCGTAGGGCACCTCAAGCTCTCGAACGCCTCGACGGAGAGGACATTGAGCCCAGCACCGCCGTCGATGAGGGTCTTGGTGACGAGGACATTGCTGATGGTACTTGTGCAGAGCATGGGGAGCACACCTGCGGTGGTCGCGCACTTGAGGTGATCCTTAGAGTCAAAGGTGATGGCGACCTGCGACCACTTGAGGGGACGCGCAGTTTCGAGCTTTGGGAGGGCGGCGTTCACCTCACGAGAGAACTGCTTGAAGATGAAGTTGGAGGCAGGGGCCTGAGCACCGCCCAGGATGTAGGCGATCGCACGGGGTTCCGGGAAGCCCGTAGCCCCATCATCCCGCCGGTCATCGTCGTTCCTCCTTGGTGGCGGTGGCAGCGGAAGGAGGCCAGCGTTGCCCTGAGGGCGGCCCTCGCGAGGCTGATCGCGCCGGGGCCCATCGCGAGGCTCGTCGCGCCAGCGGTCCTCGCGAGGCTGGTCACGCCAGTCCTGATGTGGGTCGCGGTTGTCCCAGCGACCTCCGCCGTGGCCCCCTCCACGGCCGTATCCGCGGTCGCCGCGCTCGGGGCAGTGGCCGAAGCATTAGTCGCGGAGCGTCCTGAGCTCCTGGCAGTCTTCAGTGTTGTGGCTCGGGTGTAGTGGAAGATGCAGAACGGGCGGCCGCCCTTGGGGGGCTCATCTAGGCCGCAACCGCGCTTCTTCTCAGGCTCCGCCGCCAGCACCGCAGGGCCCTTGCGCTTCGCCTCCTTAGCCTTGGCCTTCTTTTCCTCAGGGTCTGCTTCCGGGAGCTAGAGGAGGGAGAGGCGGCCCTCCTCGGCCCTCGCGCACTTGTTCGCCAGGTTGAACATCTCCAGGGCCGTGCACAGTTCATCATGGATGGCGAGCTCCTCTTTCATCTTGACGTCCCGGACGCCATCTGTGAACGCTGAGATGATGGCCTCGTTCGACGCCTTCGGGATCTTGAGGCGAACGTTCGTGAAGCGCTGTATGTATTTGTGCAGGGTCTCGCCCGGTTGCTACTTCACGCGCCGCAGGTCGTTCACACCAAGGGCGCGGTCGCGGGTGCCCTGGAGGTTGGTGATGAAGCGCTCGCGGAGCTCATCCTAGGAGGAGATCGATCCCTCCGGGAGGTTGAGGAGCCAAGAGAGAGCACTCCCTTGAGGGCCATGGGGAACCAGTTCGCCATGACTCTGTCGTCGCTGCTCGCCGCCTCGATGCTCAGCGCGTAGAGCTGGAGGAACTCCGTGCGGTCGGAGGTGCCATCGTAGCATGGTGGCAGGTCTGGCTTGAACTTGCCGGGCCAGTTGACACGGCGCAGCTCCGGGGTGAAAGCGCGGCAGGCTGCTCCACTCACAGGCATGGCGTGCACGAGGGGAGCGAGGTCCTGACGTCCGTGCGCCGCAGCCTCTGGTGGCGCACGATCCTGATGACGGCGCGGAGGCACGGGGTGCACCCGCGCGTCATGTCGCAGCCGCGACACCACCTGGAAGCTTGCTTCATCCCGCGCCTGCGCTGGCGCCCCGTGCGGAGGGTTGCGCGGGCGTGCCGCGCGCCTGGGCTCGGGGTCGGCGCCACACAGAGAAGGTGGAGGAGGGGGTGCGCCATGAGCCACATCGCACGGCTGGGAGGGCGGGGGACGGAGCGAGTGGGTGGGCGCCGGGACCTCGCCGGCGACGCCGACAAGCTCGGCAATGCCACCCAGCCAGTCGTCGTAGCGGTCGTGGGCAGGGCGGTACCGCAGCAGCTCTCGCGCCATGAACAGCGCTGCCTGCGCATTCGCTGGCCTGTAGCGAGCGTGGGAGGATGACGTTGAGGTGGGGACGAGGGACGGGGTAGCGGTGCGGCCATGATGCTACGCGGTGGGTGGCTGCGACGAGTCCTGCTGCTCTTGGGCAGCCGAGCCAGTGGCAGCGTTGGCTGCAGCAGAGGCAGAGCGATGCGAGGCGCTGCGGCCCACGGGCGCCGTCTGTGCGACGCGGGCAGCTCGACGCTCGGCGCGGGCTCGACGTGCGGCGGCCATGGGAGCGACGGAGCGGAGACGAAGCGGAACTGGAGGAAGGATTCCGACACGCCCCTACCAGGCGTGCCAAATGTCAGAAATCGGGCTCCACAAAGCCAAGAAGATTCGAACTCTGGGGCATGTGCATAGATCCTTCCCAGTTCAAGCTTCGTCGAAGAGCAAGAAGATGGACTCGATGATTTACCCAGGTTCGGGCCACCTTGCGGTGTAAAACCCTACTCCTGCCTTTGGTGGATTGGCCTCACAAGGAGGTTTGGGAATGAACTAGTTAAGTGGTGGAGCGACCTCGCGAGGGCTCTTGGGTGAGGATGGATGTCGGATTTCGGGCTATGCAAAACTCTCAAGGTTCGATCACAGGGGCGTGTGCGAATATCCCTAACGGCCTCTCTCCACCTAGCTCGCTACTCGATGGTTAGGACGATGAACTCGCATGATGACGAGGAAGAAGATGCACACGGTGATTTACCTAGGTTCGGGCCGTTGCGAAGCGTAATACCCTACTCTTGCTTTGGTGGATTGCCTCACGAGGAGGTGTGGTGGATGAACTAGTACAGTGGTGAGTTGCCTCGCAAGGGCGCTCAGGTGGTGTTCTTGGCTCTCTGCCTTGTTTGTTGTTTTCCCCTTCGTCCCCTTTCTACGGTGCAGCCTATCCACTATATATAGCAGTGGCCCGGGTCCTCCTCCCTTATCGCAATGGCGGGAAGGGATCCCACAATGGCCAAATTCGAAAGGGGACAGGAGTACATCCTCGCCCTGTCCAAAGGCGGTCTTCGCCTGCAAAGTGGCTGTCGATGATGCAGAGGTGGGCTCGGCGATGACATCCGTCTTGCAGGGCTCGTGGTCATGGTCTTGTTGCACCGGAATGGAAACCTTTGGGTGGCGCTTTGGGAACCCGCGTACGTCCTTGCTCCCTTTGCACTAAAGGGGAAACTGCACCGCCTGGCGCACTGGCGCCCGCCTGTCCATCCTTGCGTCATCCTTGACTCCTGAGGCTGGGTTCTGCATAGAGATCTCCGCCACTCCGGAGGGGGCCTGAGCTTAGGGCCCTCGCGAGGGCCTTGTCTTCAGCGGGGCTGCGCCAGGCCATGCTTGGCTCACGAGGTGGGCCATGCCCTGGGCCGCAGGCAGGCAGGTCTGGGTACCCCAGTTCCCAGAACGCCGAGAGTAGCCCCCGGGCCCATGGCGCGCTCGAGCTGGCTTCCGGGCAAAGCCCCTGAGGACGGCCCGAGGCGTCGCGGGCCCCAAACGCCTGCAGGCCAGGCCCAACACGTGCCGCGCGCCCAGGGGGCGACGCCTCCACTCCCGAGGACGTCGAGGACCCCCAGTCAAACTGAGTTGACGCATGCACGACGCATCGGTCATCATTACCTTTCTTTGAATGCGGCTGTTCCCTCGGCCTTCTCCCCTCGGGCCACGCGGATGTCACCCTTTAGATGCTGACAAACCGACGCAGGGCAGGGCCGCATGCCGCCCAGGATGCAAGGGGGCACCGGTTGGCCCTTGGTTGTATAAAAGCGGGCGAGGGCAAGAAAGCCCTCACACATCTTCATCCGCTTTGCCTCCCAGTCTTCAAGCCGTGGCATCCGTGAGGAATTTCTCTGCCGCCGAGAAAGGGAAGGCCTCCAAGGAGAGCCCTGCCTCACCACCACCCAGGAGGGGCCGTGGTCGTCCCCGGAAGTATGCCACGACGCCGGTGGTGGTTCCCCGTGGGCGCGGGCATGCATCCACGCGGCCCGGGGTTTCCATCGGCAGCCATGGGGGGGCTCCGTCTAGTGCGGGCGGCCGCAGTAGTCGTGATGGTGGTGCCCGTAGTGGGAGGCTGGCGGTGGCCACCCGGCCGCCGCGCCCGCGGCTCCATTCAGCCGACACGGCCCAGGAGTTTGTGGTGTGGGCAGAGAGGCCGGAGGCCGCTTGGTTTCAATTCCCGTGCTTCTTCGCGGAGGCGCTACCGGCCGGGGGGCCTACTGGCCTATGGCTGCAGGCCGACGGCTATTGCACCGCGGCTTCGTGGGTGGAGGTAGAGGTCACCCCCGGGGGTTACGTGTACCTGAACCGCGGGTGGCAGACGTTTGCCCGCGCCCGTGGCATGGAGGGGAGGCGCACCCTTCACTTCAAGTACGATGGGGTGGCGACGCTCTTCGTCAAGATCTTCGGGGGAGAGGGCGAGCGCCTGGGGTGCTGCCCGAAAGACGACGGCCGCGGCGATCTTGGAGATGAGCTTGCCCTTCATGACGGGCGCCGCGTCCCCAGCAGCAGCGACACCCCTTCCGAGGAGAGCCCGAGCGACAGCAGCGACAACAGCTATGGCATGCCACCGCGCCGACGCGCCCGGACCTCGGGGGGTAGCCAGCCGCCGCGGCGTCGCTCCTCTGCTCCCGAGGCGGCCATGCCGGCGCGCCTCCACGGGCCCGTGAAGGAAGAGGAGGACTCCGACTGAGTGCTGGTGCGCTGACGCCAGGGCTCCCGGAGCTGCAGCCCCCGAGGGGGCTTCCTTACTTTCTGTCTCCTCCTCTTCTTCCTTTCCTATAATCAAAGAACCAAGGGGTCCCTACGGGCGTGTAGTGAGCTTCGGCGCTTGCGCCCTTGTTAGTACCCTTATCATGCATCGTGGTTCTTGTGTCATTGTTAATTGAAACATTCTGCTGATCGCGGCTAGGGTACTTAGCTTGACATGCTCGCGGTAGGCTTTTCGTCGGGGAGGTTTGGCTATGGAGCTTGGGGAGTCCAGACGTCCTGGGGACTTCTTCTTCTTATGAGTGAGGCAGGTTGGGAGCCCTTTCGGCACTCTGCGTCTACAGGCCCTAGTCCCGCACATTCCTCGACCACCGTAATGTACGTCCGGATCACCAGGACGCAATGAGTTGAGGCCTCGACACCATTGATGCCGACCGGATCGCCAGGACGACATCAAGGGGCGAGTGGCTATATGACCGGTAAGGCTCCTGAGGCGCGTTGCTCAGGAGCCCCCCTTGACGCTCAAGCGGCTCCCCAAAAAAATTTGTTTCCTGCCCCGGGAGGCTCGGGCCTCCCGAGGCTCCGAGATGGCGCGTCGGGCCGTCGGTGGAGCCCCCGAGCGAGTATGAAGCGACACGCGCCTGCTGACTCACCCGGGAGTTCCACGTGAGGATCCGGGCGCCAAGGCCTTGGCGAGGCGCGAGCACCGTGCCCCCCAGCCCCTGCTCGCGGGGTGCGAGGGGAAGGGAAGAAGGCGAGTGCTCGACTCAAAGAGAGAGAACCCCAGATAGGAAATGGGGACGAAAATAAATCCCTGACCCCTTTTTTAAAACATGGTTGAAGAAAACCCCGAGCTTTGTTCCAGAAAAGTTGGCAAATTCAAACATCAGAAGAGCAAATAACAGCCGCGTCCGGCGCTTAGACTAGTCTTTATCTTCGTCTTCCCCCAGCGCGGAGCGTAGGGCATCCATGTTGTGTGGGCATAGCCATTGGAGGGCAGTGTTGTCCGCCAGCGAGGAGCATGGGGCTTCCACTTGGGCGTCGGTGGGAACCCCTCCGCGTCCTCAGGGGGCTCCGGGCGTATACAGTCCGCTCATTATTACGTGAGAGTGTCACGGCTAGAACTTCCGGAGGTGCTGGATGTTGTAGTCATTCTGGATAAGGACCCCGTCCTGAGTCTCCAGGCGCACGGCGCCAGGCCTGGAGACGTGAGCGACCTTGAACGGGCCCTCCCACATGGGCGAGAACTTGTGCAAGCCCTCCCTGGAGAGGACCCGCCTCAGGATGAGGTCTCCGACTTCGAGGGTCCTGGAGAGGATGTTACGGCAGTGGTAGCGACGTAGCGCCTGCTGGTACCTCGCAGCTCGGAGTGAGGCTCGGCGGCGTGCCTCCTCCCCGAGCACGAGGTCTGTTCCTCGCGCGGCATCCTGACGCTCCTCGTCGAATGCCAAGACTCGCGGGGACCGGTGCTTGACCTCGTCTGGGAGGACGGCTTCGACTCCGTATACGAGGAAGAACTGGGTCTCGCCGGTGGGCTTAGTCACGGTGGTGCGGATGGACCACAGCACGGACTGAAGCTCATCGACCCAACCCCTGCCGCAAGCTTCAAGCTTCTTCTTGAAGCTCCTTGCCTTGAGGCCCTGCAGGACCTCCGCGTTGGCGCGCTCCGCCTGGCCGTTACTCCATGGGTGGGCTACCGAGGCGTAGCATATCTGCGTTCCAAGGTTAGCACAATAGGTCCTGAAGAGGTTACTTGTGAACTGTGAACCGTTGTCGGTGATGATGCGGTTGGGGACGCCAAATCGGCTTACGAGGCCCTTGATGAACTTGACGGCTGATCCGGCTGGGATGGTGCGCACGGGCTCCACCTCCGCCCACTTGGTGAACTTGTCGATGGCGACGTAGAGGTAGCGGTACCCGCCCGCTGCCCGCAGGAAGGGCCCCAGTATGTCCAGCCCCTAGACCGCAAAGGGCCAGGAGAGTGGGATGGTCTGGAGGCCCTGCGCGGGCTGGTGAATCTGCTTGGCATGGAACTGGCAGACCTCGCAAGACCGGACCAGCTCGATGGTGTCGTTAAGTGCCGAGGGCCAGTAGAATCCTGATCGGAACGCCTTTCCTGCAAGGGTGCACGATGAGGAGTGGTGCCCACAATCTTCTCCGTGGATGTCGGCCAGCAGCTCGCAACCCTGCTCCTTGGAGCTGCACCGCAGCGCGACGTCATTCGGGCGCCTGCGGTACAGGTCGACGTCCTGCAGGCAGTAAGCCGTGGCCTGCCGCGCCACGCGCTCCGCATCTTCCTCCTTTTCCGACAGCGTGCCATGAAGTAGCTACTGCGTCCAGTCGTCGGCCTGGGGCTCCAGGGCCAGGAGCAGTCGGGCTCCTGAGGCTTGGCCACAGTCCAGAGCCCCCGAGGGCGGCGCTAGGGGGAGCTCCTTACTTCGTGGCACCAGGTCCTCGGTTGGTGGCACTGCGGAGGGTTTGAAGAGCCGCTCCTCGAAGACGCCCGGCTCCTGGGGATCGCGACGCGACGCCCTCTTGGCGATGTCATCGGCCTCCTTGTTCGCGCTGCGCGAGATGTTCTGCAATTCCAAGCCCTGAAAACGTTTTTCAATCTTACGTACCTCTTCCAAAAACGCCTCCATGTGCTCGTCCTTGGGTGTATACTCTTTGTTGGAGAAGTTGACGAGGAGCTCGGAGTCACCCTTGATGGTGAGGCGCCGAATCCCCAAGGCCGCCACCGCCTTTAGGCCGGCGATGAGGCCCTCGTACTCCGCGATGTTGTTGGAGACCTTCTCTCCATGCTGGAAACAGAGCTGCACAGCGTAGCGGAGCTTGTCCCCTGCCGGGGAGGTGAGCACGACCCCAGCCCCTCCTCCCATGCGCGCGAAGGCTCCGTCGAAATGCATGATCCAACCCTCAGGTGCCTTATCGCCAGGGGTGAGGGACTGGCTCCCGTCCAGCCCCCGGTCGGGGGCGTCTGTCCACTCCGCCACGAAGTCTGCTAGGGCCGCTCCCTTGATGACCCTGGTCGTGCTGAACTCTATGTTGAAGGCCTGCAGCTCGATGTTCCATTCGGCGACTCTTCCTGTCGCGTTGGGGTTGCGTATGACCTTCTCCAAGGGGTACGCAGAGACGACCTTGATGGGATGCCCCTGGAAGTAGTGGCACAGTTTCCTCGAAGCGACAAGGAGCGCTAGGAGGAGCTTCTGTTGCATGGGGTAGCGTGAGCGCGCGTCCCGCAGCTCTGTACTGACGTAGTACACTGGGTGTTCGACGAGGTTGAAGCCCCCTGCGGTGCCCTGCCCCGTGGTGGGCTCAAAAGGCTCGAGCGCCTCGTGGGCCGCCGGGGCGGCCGGGGCCTCATGAGGATTCTGCGCCTCAGGGGCCGTCGGGGTGGCTGGGGCCTCATGAGGGTTGAGTGCCTCAGGGGCCATCGGAATGGCTGGGGCCTCATGAGGATTGAGCGCCTCAGGGGCCGTCGGAGCGGCTGGGGCCTCAGGAGCACTGTCTTGGGGAAGAGCGGGCTCCTTGGCATCATGTGAGCCCCCTTACTCCATGTCAGGGGGCCCGCCAGCGGCTGTCGATGTGGCGCGCGTGTCGGCACGCTCCTCCCTGACTGCCACCAATGCAGCACTGGAGGAGTGGGGGTGGCAGCCAGGTATAGCACCAGGGGCTCCCGAGGACGAGGCGCCACCATCACTGGCGGGCTCGTGAGGTACTGCTTGAGTTCCTCGAAGGCCGCGTCTGCCTCCGGAGTCCATTCGAAGGGGCCCTTCCTTTTCATGATCTTGAAGAACGACAGGGCGCGTTCGCCGAGTTTGGAGATGAAGCGCCCCAAGGAGGTCACGCAACCTGACAATTTCTGCATTTCCTTGAGGGTCTGGGGCGCGCTCATCTTGTTTATGGCCTTGATCTTCTCCGGGTTCGCCTCGATTCCCCAGTGTGACACCAGGAAACCGAGCAGCTTGCCCGATGGGACCCCGCAGACGCACTTCTCGGGGTTGAGCTTCAGGTTCACCTCCCTCAGGCTGGTGAACGTCTCCTCCAAGTCCTCGATCAAGGTCTTGGCCTCCCTGGACTTGACCACGATGTCGTCGACGTAAGCTTCTGCATTCCTCCCGAGCTGTGGCCCCAGGGCGATGTGCATCAGCCGCTAGAAGGTCGCCCCGGCGTTCCGTAGCCCGAAGGGCATGCATGTGTAGCAGAACACTCTGCACGAGGTGAGGAAGGCCGTCTTCTCAACATCCTCCACCACCATTTTGATCTGATGGTAGCCCGAGAAAGCGTCCAGGAAGCACAGGAGGTCGCACTCCGCGGTGGAGTCCACGATCTGATCAATACGCGGTAGCGGGAATGGGTCTTGGGGGCAGGCTTTGTTGAGGCTCGTGAAGTCGACGCACATACGCTCCTTCCCGCACTACTTCGGGACGACCACCGGGTTAGCAAGCCACTCCGGGTAACGCACCTCCCGGATGACCCCGACCTCCTTTAGCTTGCCGACTTCCTGGGCGATGAACGTCTGCTTCTCCTGAGCTTGCCTCCTTGCCTTTTGCATCACCGGACGTGTATTCGGGCACACCATGAGGTGGTGCTTGATCACGTCCCTCGGGACCCCCACCAGGTCGGAGGCGATCCATGCAAACGCGTCCTTGTTTCCACGGAGGAAGGCCACCAACGCCTCCTCTTGCTCCTGGGGCAAGTCAGCGCCGATGGTGAAGGTAGGGCCAGGGTTTCCTCCGTCCACAGGTACCTGCTTCGTCTCCGCCCGGCTCTGAGAGAACAGCTGCCTCTTCTTTACCGGCGCGACGTCAAGGACACCCCCGGAGTCCTCCGTGGCTTGTGCGGTGTCCCTGGCACCAGGGCCTGCCGCGACCGCCACTTTGTAGGCGAGCTTGAGTGCGTGTGACGCGTCCCTGGCATCCCCCATGATGGTGAGGATGCCACTGCTCCCGGGCATCTTGACGACGTTGTAGCCCGGGTGCGTTGCCGCAATGAACTGGGCGAGGGCGGGGTAGCCGAGTATTGCGTTGTACGGGAGATGGATGTGGGCGACGTCGAAATCGATCTTCTCGGTGCGGAAGTTGGAGCGGGTGCCGAAGGTGACGGGGAGGCGCACCCACCCCATGGGGACGACGGATCCCCCGACCACCCCAGAGAAGGGCCTTGAAGGCGCGAGTTGGTCACGGGGTAGCTGCAGCACGTCGAAGGCCTCCACGGAGATGGCGTTGAGGCCGGCGCCACCGTCTATGAGGGTCCTGGAGATGACCATGCCCCTTATGGTTGGCGTGCACAACATGGGGAGCGTTCCGGCAGCCGTCGTTGTCTTGGGGTGGTCGTCAGGGCCGAAGGTGATGTCGGTCTCCGGCCACGTTCGAGGCGGTGTGGGCTCGGACTATGGCCGAATCGCTGCTGCGCGGCGGAAGAACTGCTTGACCTAACGACCGGAGGTGGGTGCCTGTGATCCTCCAAGGATGCACGCGACCACGGGGTCGGCCCCGCGCGCCAAGGCGCCATCACGCGCCGAGGGCCGGCCGGCGTCGGGGATTTAGTTCGCCATGCGATCATTGAGCCGGGGCTCGACTGTCGCCGCGAGTGGGGAAGCTTCGATTTTGGGCTCCGCAAAACCCTCAAGGTTCGAACACAGGGGCGTGTGCAAAGATCCCCAACGACCTCTCTCCACCTAGCTCGCTACTCGATGGTTAGGACGATGAACTCGCACGATGACGAGGAAGAAGATGCACATGGTGATTTACCCAGGTTCGGGCCGCTGCGAAGCGTAATACCCTACTCCTGCTTTGGTGGATTGCCTCACGAGGAGGTGTGGTGGATGAACTAGTATAGTGGTGAGTTGCCTCGCGAGGGCGCTCGGGTGGTGTTCTTGGCTCTCTGCCTTGTTTGTTGTTTTCCCCTTCGTCCCCTTTCTATGGTGCAGCCTATCCTCTATATATAGCAGCGGCCCAGGTCCTCCTCCCATATCGCAATGGCAGGAAGGGATCCCACAATGGCCAAATTCGAAAGGGGACAGGAGTACATCCTCGCCCTGTCCAAAGGCGGTCTTTGCCTGCAAAGTGGATGTCGATGATGCAGAGGTGGGCTCGGCGATGACATCCGTCCTGCAGGGCTCGTGGTCGTGGTCTTGTTGCACCGGAATGGAAACCTTTGGGTGGCGCTTTGGGAACCCACGTACGTCCTTGCTCCCTTTGCACTAAAGGGGAAACTACACCGCCTGGCGCACTGGCGCCCGCCTGTCCTTCCTTGCATCATCCTTGACTCCTGAGGCTGGGTTCTACATAGAGTCTCCGCCACTCCGGAGGGGGCTTGAGGAGGCCCACTCCCTGCTGGTCTTGGTGCTATTCTTCCCCGCGAGCTTAGGGCCCTCGCGAGGGCCTTGTCTTCAGCGGGGCTGCGCCAGGCCATGCTTGGCTTACGAGGTGGGCCATGCCCTGGGCCGTAGGCAGGCAGGTCTGGGTACCCCCGTTCCCAGAACGCCGACAATGGACTCGATCCGATGCCTCTCTACGGTGGTGGCCGGTCCTTATTTATAGTGTCCTTGGTCCTCTTCCCTTATCGCAAAGGCGGGAAGGGATCCCACAACGACCAAATTTGAAAGGGGACATGAGGTACAGCTGATCCTGACTAAAGGTGGTCTTCACCTGCAAAGCTCCTGGCGTGACGCAGAGGTGGGCTCGGCGATGACATCCATCCTGCCGAGCCCATGGTCTTGGTCTTGTTGCTCTGGAACGGAAACCTTTGGGTGATTCCTTGGGAACCCGCGTCTGTCCTTGCCTTCTTAACACGAAAGAGGAAACTGTCTCTGCTACGCCCGCTTGCTTTGGTTGTCATGGCTCACGTCATCACAGCCTCGTGAGGCCAGGCACTGCATAGGAATCTCCGCTCCTCGGGAGGGGGCCTGGGGAGGCCGCTCCTCCGGGGGTCTTGGCGCTGTTCTCCTCGCAAGGCTGGGGCCCTCGTGAGGGTCTTGCCTTGCGGGGTTGGTTGCCAGGCCGTACTAGGACATCGAGGTGGGCAACACGCTGGGCCACAGGCACGCAGGTCTGGGTACCCCCGTTCCCAGAACGCCGGCAACCACCACATAGTGACTTTCCGTAGGTGCGGCTTGAAATCGTGCACAAATTCCCACACTCAACATAATATCCGGCCTAGATGCACAAAGGTAAAGGAAGGATCCAATCATGGAGCGATATACCTTTTGATCCATGGATTTACCATTGGGATCAATGTCAAGTTGGCATTTGAGAGGCATAGGAGTATTGGCTTTGGCCGGCTTGACATCATCCAACTTGAACCTCTTGAGCATGTCTGGAGTGTATTTTGCTTGGTTGATGAAGGTTCCTTGACTTCGTTGCTTGATTTCGAATCCAAGGAATAACTTCAACTCTCCCATCATAGACATCTCAAACTCTTTGTTCATTAGTGCGTCAAACTCATCATTGAAAAGTTTGTTAGGAGAACCAAAGATAATATCATCAACGTATAGTTGGCATATGAAGAAGTTCCCTTTAACCCTCTTCGTGAAAAGAGTGAGATCGATTTTACAATTGCAAACCCACGGTCTTGCAACATCTCGGTAAGGTGCTCATGTCATGCACGTGGGGCTTGCTTAAGGCCATAGAGTGCCTCATCAAGAACGTTTACATGATTGGGGAACTTAGGATCCTCAAACCCCGGGGTTTGCTTGACATATACCAACTCCTTAAGTGGACCATTAAGAAATGCACTCTTCACATCCATTTGATATAATTTGAAATCATGGTGAGATGCATATGCAAGTGACATGCGAATAGATTCAAGGCGAGCAACGGGAGAAAAAGTTTCACCGTAGTCGATACCCTCGACTTTAGAGTAGCCTTGTGCCACTAATCTTGCCTTGTTGCGAATGACGACACCATTCGCATCTTGCTTGTTCTTAAAGATCCATTTGGTTCCAATGACATTGTGATTCTCCTTTGGTCTTGTCACCAAATGCCACACTTTGTTGCGCTCGAAGTTGTTGAGTTCATCATGAATGCCTTCAAGCCATTCCATGTCCTCGAGCGCCTCTTGTACCTTTAGGGGTGCAATGCAAGAAACAAAAGTGTGATGTTCATAAAAGTTTGTTAATTGACTACGAGTGGTTACCCCTTTATTCAAGCTTCCGTGGACGTTCTCCAAAATATGTTTTTATGTTTAAGCTTGGAAGCAATCTTGGCAGCACAGCGCTCTAATATTTCCTCCATAGTGGGTTGGGGAGGACCATCTTGAGAACTTGGAGCGCCATCATGAGCTTGCTCTTGATCTTGTGCTTGCTCGGGGGAAGGAACTTGATCTTGGGCATCACTTGGTGCATCACCATAATCATGAGGTTGATCTTGCCCTTGATCTTGTTCACTTGGTTGAGGGCCTTCACTTTGTTCTTCAGAAGCGTGTGAGTCTTGCGTCGGTGATGGTTCCACTTGAGTGGAACATTGTCCTTCTCCTTTGGCCACAAAGGGTTCCTCAACGGGTAGGAAGTGTCTCACACCCATTCTTCTTATGGCCACTTTGCTCCACTTGGGAGCCGTTATTTTCATCAAACTCTACATTACACGTCTCCTCAATTAGTCCAGTGGACTTGTTGAACACGGTAAGCATAAGAGTTTGTAGTATAACCAGCAAATATGCCCTCTTGAGCTCTAGGTTAAAATTTAGACAGACGAGCACCTTTCTTGAGAATAAAACACTTACAACCGAACATGTGGAAGTACTTGAGGTTGGGTGTAACAGCCCATGTGCAACCCTTGTCATTTGTGTCATGTCATGTGACTGAGTTTGTATTATTTCATGTGGACCTCTATGGATGTTATCAATGCTATCATGGGGTTTGAGTTTCGCTTTGCCTCTTGTCATTCATGCATCACATCATATTTGTCAAGTCATCACTTTGGTTGTCATGATATGGTATGTGTTGTGGATGAGTGTGTCCTTGTGTTGTGGTGTGATATGTGTTGATGTTGTGAGGTTGGAATGGAGTTCTCCTCTTTTTCCCATTTCAAAACTATCCCACCATTTCAAAAAAAACCATCCCATTGTTTCTCTTATTCAAATAATATGGCATGTGGAATTGTAGTTGCTGTTTTAGTAGATTAAAAATGTTCCAACTTCTCTAAATAATCTGATAGGAATTATGATTCAACTCTCATAAATATTTGGAATTATTTTGCCTTTGGTCTCTTTGCACAACAGATTGCCAAATAAAGATATGAGGCTTATTTCATTTTCTCTAAAAATGCCAAGTTCATTTTTATAAAATAGGGCATGTTTTGCTGATTGCAAAACATATTTTGTCTTCTCTCTATCTCTTCTCTAACCTGCCTAGATTTTTTTTTCTGGCTTTTAAAAAAATAAAGGAAACGTTTCAAAGAAAGAGAGAGAGTTCTCAGCCAACTTTGGCCATGCCTCCCCGCTAAGGGCCCAGCAAGAGCGCCAGCGCAGCCCCCGCAGCCCCCTAAGCGTCAGTCATCGTTCTCCTCTGTACGGCGGTCATCCAGAGCGCCACGTCCCCGGCAGCTTTGATTTGACGGCCGTCGGCGTCCCCTAGCCCCTTTATATTGCGTCCCCCGCGTAGCCCTAGCACCCCGCGATCCATTCCTCCCCTCCTCTCGCATCGCCGCCGCTCAGGTAGGTCGCCCCGTGCACGCCATTGCCCTGCCCGCCATGCTTCGGCCGAGCGCGAGCTCGAGATCGGGGTAGCCTCTCTGCCTCATCTCCGACCTCCCCGACGGCGTGGATCAGACCCTGGGAGCCCCATCCATCTTCTTCGATTCCGCACGCAACGCCTCCGAGCCCGGAGCCCCTCTCCTGCGTGGTCTTCTTCCCCTTCGTTTCGGACAGGAGATCGCCGAAGTTCGTCGACTAGTCGCCGTCGTTCTGCCGCATCCCCGACCGTCTCGCCGTGTCAAGGTGGTTAGGTACCTTCCGCTCTCCCTCCCTGCCGTGTCTCGCCGTCGGTAGCACCCCGTAGGGCTTGTTTTCGTTGTGCCATTGCTGCGCTCTCCGCGCTCCGGGGAAAAGCTTGAAGCTTTCTTCAGAGAGGAGGCTCGGGTTTTTTCTTGCTTCGTCTCCGTGGTTTTTCCGTACCAGCGCGCGCCCCGCATTCCCGCGTGTGCACCGGCCCGCGCCATGCCCTGCTCACTCGCGCAGCTCGCCGCTTCCGTCAGTGCATGCTGCCTTTGTGCCCGAGCTCGAGGTCCTCGCCGCCATGTGTCGCAGGCCAGGCAAGCCCCGGGAATGGATTGCCCCATCGTTTCCGCAGCCCCGCTGCAGGTCGCTAGCTCTGATGGTCGCCGGAGGGCTCACCGGCATCATCTCTATCTTCCCTGCCTGAAGGGAGAAGAAGAGCCAGCCCTGTTGTTTTATTTTCTTAGCGAGCCCCCTCTGGGCAGATGCCCCCGCCTAGCCCAGTGGTCGACCGCTCGCGGTGTAACCCAGGGGTCTCGGGTTCGATCCCCCCCCGAGCCCATTATTTTTCCCTATGTGCGTGTGTGCGTGTGTTCCTGTGTGTGTGTGACAGGTGGGCCAGTGGGGCCACCTTGTCAGCCACTCAAGGGGCCCTTGCTCACTGCCAGTGGGACCCCTCCCTTTTTTTATTTTGTTTGTTTTATTGATTCCCTATTTGGTTTTTTCCTTATTAGGGGATATTCCATATCAGGATGTTGCCATTTTAGGAGATGTCCAAATAGGGTAATAAGTGACTTATAAGTGCATGTGTGTGTTTTCGAATTGCATTTTGGGCATTTTATCAAACTAAAAATATGAGTATGATATATGATTTTGGGGTAGATTTTCCCA
This sequence comes from Elymus sibiricus, assembly GCA_039707655.1. Classification (NCBI taxonomy): domain Eukaryota; kingdom Viridiplantae; phylum Streptophyta; class Magnoliopsida; order Poales; family Poaceae; genus Elymus; species Elymus sibiricus. The sequence goes on along the minus strand of CM077673.1, from coordinate 141,524,455 downwards.
TGGAATCCAATTGTGCAATTTAAAACCTGCTGTCAGATTGCTATTCTGTTAACATGTGTCCAGTTTTGCCCTTGCTAAATTTGGCTAAGTCTGAGTAGTTGCTGTTATTTTTATGCCATGTTTAGAGGATGCTACCAAGTGATATGTTGTGTTCTAGCTCATGCTCAGTGCTAATGAATTGTAGTGGATGTTGCCCTCTACCATCCTGTTAATTTTCATGTCATAAAAATGCCTGTAGCATATTTAGACTTGCTGTTAGTATGCCTACTTGCTAGCTCAAGATCCATAAAACTGGAATTTTCACTAAGTCCCCGAAAACTGTTTCAACATGCCTTCTTGTGAGCACATTTGCTATTGATCCATGCTTCCTTTCAAGTTTGTGTAGATGGATGATTTGTGAAGCTTGCTGTGTAGTTCATGCCCATGCCTTGGTTTCGATTTAAAACTTCATGTAGCTCTTGTTATGTGTGTTGCAAGATGCCATGTTGCTGTTTGTGGACAGATTGTGTGTTTGAATGTTTGGTGACTTGTGGGAGCTATACTCCATAGTTTTGCTTGATCTTTAGCTCTATTATTGCTAGATTTTCATTTCCTATCTAGTGGCATCCTTGGAATACCAAGGAATAGCCCATGGCCTTCCTCTTTTTGTGTTTTGCATCCGTTAACGTTCGTACCTTGCCGGGAGTGTACCGTGAACTACGTTACTCCGTTGGCAACGTTCTACATATGCATTTGCATCGATTTTGCATGAAGCATTCATAATTGCCATGATCATGCATGTTCAAATAACTAAACTTGAGGTTCTGTCCAGAATACTAAAGAACTTAATAAGTACATGAGAAAGATGACTAGCTTAGGGTTGCCATGTTAAATACTTCAAATGGATCATGCATCATCTTGTTTGTGCATTGCACCTTGTTTGTATGTTTATTTGGTGATGTTCTCTTTGGGTAGACGCGAGTGTTGAGCCTGAGTACGAGGATCCCGGAGAGTACAACTACGAGGACCCAACTCTTTGTTCCTCTGAAGACCCAACAGGCAAGATGATCATACCCGGATCCCGACACTATTTTTGCCTTGCTAGATGTCTCGCTTTTACCGTTATGTTACGTTACCAACCACTTAAACTGTCAGCCTCCCAAATTGCCAAGAAAGCCTCTAACCCCCTCTACTACCTAGCAAACATTGATTGGCTATGTTACCGTGGCTCAGCCCTTATCTTATAGCGTTGCTAGTTGCAGGTGCAAGTTTTCCATGTGTCAACATGGATTTTGTTTATATCACTCTATCTTTTTTGTTATTTAAATTAATGCACATATATATCTGGCAACGGTGGAAGGCTTGGCCTTTTGCTCAGTGTTTTGTTCCGCTTTTACCGCACTAGTTCCGAGTACCGGTGTTATATTCCATATTTTGCGCTCCTAACATGCTTGGGGTTATTATGGGGACCCCCTTGACCATTCGTTTTAGATTAAAACTTGTCTGGCAAGACCCAACATTGGTACTACATTTGCTAAACAACTTAATAAAATTGCATAGGGCATAGCTACCCCGTGGATAATTTATCAACAACCCGGGCCAATGCTCCTCATGTGTGTTGGTCCAACCCAGAGCAGCTTATTAACGCCACCCGGGGCAACTCGGTGATTGGCGTGGTAACCATCGCTCATCCGTCGTGTCCTGAGAATGAGATACGCGGCTCTTATCGGGTTCGTCGACACGTCGGGCGGTCTTGCTGGACTTGTTTTACCTTTCTCGAATGTCTTGCGCGAGGAATTCCGGTTTTCTTCGGGCTATCTCGAGGTTGCGGTTTTCTAGTGGAATTGCCTAGGAAGATCACGAGAGTCGTGGTCGAGGTTATTCCCGCGGCGTGTGGTTAGTTTGTGATGGATGAGTTGGAGCACCCCTGCAGGGTTTAATCTTTTCGGAAAGCCGTGCCCGCGGTTACGTGGCAACTTGGAAATTTGTTTAACACCCGGTTATAGTTAACTTGAAGTAAACTCCAATAAAATACACCAACCGTGTGCGTAACCGTGACCGTCTCTGCTCGTGATCATGAACCGAGAGAGAACACGGTGGGGTTATGATTGACGTAAGTAGGTGTTCAGGATCACTTAGTGATCATGCTAGTTCACGTCCGTCTCTCGGAGGCCACCATATTTGCGTTCATGTTCTCGTAAGTTAGCCACCAAATATATGCTTAGCGCTTGCTGCAGCCTCACCACTTAACCAATTCCTTACCCAATGGCTTACATAGTTTCGGTACCCGGGTTATGAGATTGCTGAGTCCATGTGGCTCACAGATTACAACAATAGAGGTATAGGTATTGACGAGAACGTGTCAGATGACGTGTCGCAGCTCCAGTGGGAGTATGATGAAGAACGTGGTCGGATGTATGTTACGTATCCAGACGAGTAGGGGAGCTTCGTGGTGGTGATCCTGGGATAGCAAGACGGTTTTTCATTGCTTGTTTTGTCGTTTGTTTTCGTCCGTAGCCGGACCCTGTCTTCTGGATGATGTATGAATAATTTGTGTGAACTTGTAAGATAGCTTGTGGCGAGTGTAAGCCAACTCTTATACTCATCTCTTCCTACATGTATTGCAATGTTTTACTGTACTTGCGAACGACGAGATGCGCTTCTATCCCCGTCGAGGCCACAAGCCTTAATAGGGATAGGACCTCATCTTGGGAATGACATTGGGCTTGTTACCGTTAAGTATTTCATAACTAGTCTTGTTCAAGTCTTTGCAGAGGTAGAGCCGATTAGATGCATGACAAGCTGTGTTGATGGCTTCGGCCCAAAAGTTGTACGGAGATTTGAATTCCTCCATCATGGTCCTTGCCGTATCCATCAACGTCCGGTTCTTCCTCTCCGCAACACGATTTTGTTGAGGGGTATAAGGTGTAGAGTATTGATGCTTGATCCCCTCATCACTCATAAATTTTCCAAGGTGTAATTCATGAACTAGGTGCCACTGTCACTTCTAATCGTCAAAATCTTTGCATCATGTTGGCGTTGAGATTCATTGGCAAAGTCGATGACGTTTTGATGGGTTTCACTCTTCCTCTTGTAGAAATATACCTATGTGTATCTTGAGTAATCATCCACAATCACCAAGCAATACTTTCTTCCCCCAAGACATTCAAATGATGGAGGAACGAAGAGATCCATGTGAAGGAGCTCTAGAGTCCTCTTGGAGTAGATTGTAGTCGTGGGGCGGTGAGTCATCTCATGTAGCTTTCCTTCGATACAAGCACTGCAAGCACGATCTTCTGCAAAACTCACATTTGTTAGTCAGCGAACGTGTTCCCCTTTGAGGAGACTTTGCAAAGATCTCATATTGACATGGGCTAGACGGCGATGCCAAAGCCACCCCACATCAATTTTAAGCATTAGGAAAGTTGCTGTCTTAGTGGGTCGCTCCGAGAAGTTGACCACATAGAGACCGTTTTCGACATTCCCAACAAAGGCTACTTTAAGAGTCGTACTCCACAAAAGGGCCATGGTATCTATACCAAAGAAAGTACTAAAACCCATGTGTGCAAGTTGAAAAACGAAAAGTAAATTATATGCAAGGGTCTCAACAAGCATGACTCTCTCAATGGTTAAGTCCGGAGAGATAACTACCTTGCCAAGACCCAATACCTTTGAAATTGTGTCATCACCAAAGGAGACTTGAGTGGCCAAGTATGTGTCGGTTCGAACTTGTAACACCCTAGATGCGGTCCTATCCTTATTTTGGCTTGAGGACATCGATAGGGATAGAAGCGCATCTCGTCATTTCGCAAGAATGGAACATAACACCCGTACACAAGTAACTAGGGCGGCAAAAGTGGAACAAAACACCGAGCAAAAGGCCAAGCCTTCCACCTTTTACCAAGTATATATGTGCATTAAATTAAATAGCAATAATATTGTGATATCTCAGAATATCCATGTTGGCACATGAAGCAACCTGCACCTACAACTAGCAACTCTATAAGAAGGCTGAGCAAGGGTAACGTAGCCAAACAATGGTTTGCTGGGATGTAGAGGGTTAGAGGCTTATCATGGCATTTTGGGAGGCTTGACAAACAAGTGGTAGGTAGCGAGACATAGTGATAGAAACGAGACAACTCGCATGGCAATGATAGTAGTGGTATCCAGGGAAATGTTCATCTTGCCTGAGATCCCGCTCGGAAGAAGAACAAATCCATGAAGAAGACGATCCAATGTGGTCGAACGAATCCTCACACTCCGAACGCTTTCAGAACTCTATCGAGAAGAAGCAATTTGGAAACAACAATCAACACATTAAAAACATCACAACATATGCATGAAATGATGCGCAGACAAATATGATGCATGTTCATACAATTATGCAAGGCATGGCAAGCACAACAATCAATTACTACACATAAGTGAAGTTCAATATGCAACGAGTTCTATATTGACGAGACTCCACGTTCGAATCATTGAGTTCACTCTCTTTACTTACATGGCAAGTTTAAATGTTGTTTATCATGGCAAGAGGTGAAGCATAAATAAACTACACTATCTATGCATCTTAAATGAGGCCGGAAACAACATATAGCATTTCCGAAATGACCCCATATGTTGATTTAGAAATTGGTCTAGATCTGAACTAACCATATTTTATATAGGTTAAACAGGGAAAAAAAATGCACCATGTGATTCTACACATCATTCTAAGCGATTTACATATGTAGCTCATTTAAAACGGAGCTACGGTCTAAAAGATAGGACCAACACGAGATGAATATGTTATGAATGCAAAATGCATGCAAATGACAACCACAAACATTTCAAAACATGGATGCAACATGATATTATGAAACTACATGGAATTCTAAGAAAGTTTCATATATGGCATGTTCAAAACGAAGCAGCGGTTCAACAATAACAACCCACACAAGTTATAGTTCAAATCTGCCCAAAACAACAACATGACATTTTTCACACTTCAAATCAACAGGCTACAAGAATCTAAAATGCACAAACAAGACATGGGGTTGTATCTTACATGATGCACAACAATTCATTTCATAGCAACAATAAATCTACATGCTACAGAGACCTACATGGCATGAGATTTAACAGCATGATAGAGTACAATATGCACTTCAAATAACTCCATTACAGCAACATCAAAATATGTATAGATTCCTCACTAGCTTCCCCCCAACATGGCATATTGAACCAAGCAGTTCTCGAGACTTAGAAAAATTGTCAAGGGGCAAAGCAGAGCAGTTTTATCAAATTGACATGTGCGACAGCAAAACTAACTAGGATGCAACTCCTCTACTTGTAAGCTATGGGCACATTCTAACAGAGGATAACATGCTCAACAATTCAATCCTTCGGGACAACCACGAAGGACCTACAGATTCATGGCAATCATCATGGGAACATAGCAATAAAATAACTAGATTCCAGACTTAGTGAAAATTGACTATCTCCCAAAATAGCAGTTTGACTAGGCAAGTTTACATAGCAATAACAGTAGCATAACAATCCTCTATGTGCATGGCAAGGAGACTAACAACAACTAGACATTTCACACTACCAAATACTCCATTGGCACAAATTCATAGGATGCATGAATTGCTTAATATGATGCTCGCAAAATGGAATTCATCATTAACAGCAAACAGTTTTGACGACTACGATGAGATGCACTTTTGCAAAAGAGATATAAGCAAGCAAACGAATCCTAAAATGAGTGCATATAATGCCAAGCTGTAGAGAACAAAGAGTAGATGCATTTTCATATATTAAACATTACAAACAGTCACATGTGCATATAGTTATGGGCATCACAAAATGCATACATGCTGATAAAATCATGCATTTTCAGACAAAAAAACCAACATCAGGGAAGCGAGACGGGATGGTTCGGTACCACGGGGTTGGGCGTTTGGTTGCTGGGCTCTGGAACGGGGCCGTCTCGGTGGGGCTGGACGAGGCCGGACGGCCTTGGCGCGGCGGCCGTCGCCGTAGGGAGGCGCCGGCGAGGACACGAGGCCAGCGGGGCGCGGCGACGACGGATCCGGGGCTCGCCGGTCCGGATCCGGATGATGGAGGGTGAAGGTGGCACTCCGGCGACCGGCGCTAGCGGCGGAGATTTGGGCGACCGACCATGGTGAAGCGGCGGCGAGCTGCTGGGGAGGCGAGGCGGCGGGGCTTGGTGGCGCGGCTCGGCGGCGGGGCCATCGGGCGTGGGGGCTATGCGCCTCGGGCGAGGGTGGGCGGCGGCAGCCTGGTTTGGGCCCGGAGCGGGCCTGGCTTGGGCCCCGCGTGCCCTGCTGTGGGGGGGCTGCTGGAGAGGAGGGGCGCGCCACGTGGCGGCCTCTGGTTGGCCACGGGCGGTGGCTGGTGGCGGCGCAGGAGGTGGCCGGCCCGTCGGGGCGGTGCCAAGTGGCGGTGGTGGAGGGGTTGCTGTTGTGTGGAGCCTGAGGTGGGAGAGGGGAATACCCAAAATGGCATGGGGAGGCTGTTTATATATGACAGGGGCTAGGGTTAGGGGTTTGGGGCGTTTTCGACCCTCCGATCGCGATCGGACGGTCCGATCGGAGAGGTGGGTTTGGTGGGCTGGTGGGCTATGTTAAAGAGGCTAGGTGGGGAAGAGAGAGAGACTTGTGGCCCGTGACGGACTTTTAAAACCGAAACGTCGACGAATAAACCGGCTATATTGCCTCTATATGTTTAACGGTTCGGGTATCAAACGACCTCCGAATGCGATGAAATTTGGCAGGCGGTCTACCTACAATACAATAAGACTGCACGCCAACTTTCAACCCATTCCGAGAAAGTTTCATACGCACTTTTGAAAACAATGTTTTAGAGATGCCGCGGGCGTGTGCGTGTGTGGTTGGTCTCGAAACGGTCCACAACAAAACGGAGAGAACCGACAACTACGAACGGATGCGAGTTTTGAATAATGAAGGCAGCGGAGCGCCGGTGCTATGCAGATGATGCGAATGATGCGATGATGAATGCGACAATTAAATGGAACACATGACGAAACTCGAAATAAAAGGGGAATCTTCTGGAGCGTCGGTCTCGGGCTGTTACAACTCTCCTCCACTAACAAGAGATCTCGACCCGAGATCTTACAATGAGAAGGGAAAGAGGAAGAGGAAAGGAAGAAGTAAAACTTAGTTTCTTCTTTGACAAACGAGTGAAACCAAACAATCTTAAGGGTTGCAAAGAGATGGAGAATGGCACGAACGACAAGAAAGAATTCAAAAGAAATTTGGGAAGCACTTAGGTAGAAAAGAGAAGCAGACTAGATAAGATGGAAAGAATTTGAAAAGGTGACACCACACTTCGGTTAACTGGATAAGCAAGGAAAGAACATGATCTTGATAAAACAAGATGATGGTTCAAAGGGAGAAACATCACAATGCCTCCGTAACAAAAGAATATAAGCTAGGTCGATGGAAGGAAAAGAACGGAGAAGAAAATGACAACTTCTACCACAATTGAATTTGAAAAACATCTTTAGAAGATGATATTGAACGGAGTTGTTGGAACATCAACAACGAAAAGAATAGGCTTGTTGTGGGCTTATGGAAATCATCTCAAAATTATGAGGTGACAACCGGCCACTAACGGAAACAATTGATTGCTTTGGAGCAACAAGATATGCAAAACATCTTTCACAAGAGGATACATAGAGTACTTGGATCATTCATAAGCACCATAATTGCAATAATCCTTAGGAAAAGCTTTAGGTGACATCTATACCAAGATAAGGTAGAAAACGATGGGTTTAAATATATCATTCATGACAAAATTTCTGCGAGACTCCTCATGAATCAAGAACGCTATAATACCATCTCCAAAGATAGAGAGAATGAATCGCACTTTGAAACACCAAGGATAGTTGAGGTACTGCAAAAAGAATCTTGAAGAACACTTTGAGAATGAATTAAATCATAGAAGAACCATCATGAAGAGCCTTTGTATACAAAAGAATGATCAAAAGGACTGAAGGTTCAAAAGAAAAAGATGGAGGCCTTGCAAAGATTTAGATGAAGCTTCATGACGAGATACTTGAGTAAACTTGGAACTTCGGAAAGGAAAGATGAACAACTTACAATCCATAATTTGGTATCATGAACAACCCCGGAAGAAGGAATAGAATAACTTCAAAGAAAGAAGAACATGAATTATGTTATGCTTATCCTTCATCAAGTTAAATTGATGACAAGCAATGGATTTCACATACTACTTATTCTTCTTGAAAGATTGAAGAGAGATAACATAAACTTGATGAAGTCTTGGATGAAGCACCGGTAAGAATTTGAAATGAATGAGGATACTAAAGAATGAATGGAGATGCATGGGAGCGAAGAGATCACAATCCGCCTAGAGGAAAACTTTATTGAAGCACCGGAATATTTGAGATACGAGCAAAGAGACAACGATTGAGAAGAATTGGAGAAAGAGAGCTGAAAGATGAAAACAAAGAAATCTTCTAAAATGGTGGCCTTCGGAGGATCGATAAATGGAAACAACACTCAATGCTCCAGATAGATATGGGAGGAATTACTCATGATCAAAACAATTTACGAGGACATCATGAAGCTTGAACCAAGAATCTTCGAAAGAACGGATAAAGATTTAAGAGAAACACTCCTTCGGTCTTCACGTTAGAATGCTGGCGAGAAACAACAGCATGAATTACTGAGACCCCCGGATAAGGAATATGAATGATGAAATTCATTCTTACGTCAGATTGACAAGAACTTGAGGACATCTACGGAAAAGACTAGAAGAGCCAGGTCAGATCCTGGGGAAAACCTATGGGTTATGGGCCCACTAAAAGGAAAACGACGGTAAAAAGATTTCTTAGGAAGAGGGATTGCACCGGAACAAATAAAAACTTGATGAGGTGAGAACCTTGAAATAATTTGAAAGGATTGAATGAAAAGACAAATCTTCTGAGAAATCTAAGAACTACGGATAAGAATAGAGAGAGGCTTGGATAAAAATTCCAACATGGGAATGCATTTAGCGAATGAAAAGGATATGATGAACACCGAACTCTTGAATTGACTCCACCGGAGAAGAAAACAACAACGAAGAATGATGAACTAGCACCTGAGCATCTTCGCAATGAATCACCGGATACAATACGGAAGAAAATGAAGCGGAAGAATCACATGAATAGAAAGACATTTGATTGAGAATTTAATCACTAAAGAAAAAGGGTGGGAGGGTGGGGAAAAAATGAAGACAACTTGGGACGGATGAAAAGAACTCCGGAAAAGGAAAAATGAGGATAGATCTTGCAAATACTGGAGAGGTTTGAATTATCATGAAGAGAAGCACACCGGTTGAAAAGACTTGACATGACAATTTGATTGAGCAAAAGGATTAGCATTCCCATAGAAATGTGAGAACACCGCTTAGGAAAAAAATATGAAATCACCACTTGACATCGAAGCAACTCGAATTACCATACTCCAACAAACAAGGGATGAAGCTTACAAAACAAGCCGGAAACAAATACATAACCCACCATGCATTTGTTGGAAGGGTAATTCTAGGTAACTACTTGAATTCCCATAGAAGAACTTCCGAAATCTTTGGTTATGCAATCGGGTCCACGGATACACGGAGTAAATCCATCACTCAACTCCTAGCAGTAATACTACTCTCCAATGTATCTCATCCGTCAACACACAACCAGAGGTCTCGAAAATTCATCTACCTCAGACCCTCGTAATCACAACGATACTAAATGTCGTGGTTTTGTCACGGCAGATGTCCTCGTGCAAGGACTTAGGTGTGAGGCCATCGCCGCTAGGTGGAGACTCAAAGGGGTTAAATGAGAACAGGAGGCAAGTTTAACCAAGTCCGGCCCCTCCGATGGAGGTAATAGCCTACGTCCTGCTTTGTGTCTATATTGATGATGATCTCGATTACAAGGGTGCGGAATCGCTAACCTAGCTTTCGAAGGTGTCTAACTTAAGTCTTTCAGCCATAGGGGCTTGCCTTTATATATAGGTCAAGACCCTAGGGTTTACAACAGAGTCCGAGTCATATTACAACTCGTAACCTTTCACGTCTCTAACACGCCTTGCCAGTTGAGCAAGGAATCCTTCGGCGTCTTCTGCCCTGTGGGCCTCTGAGTCACCATCTCCACGCGTTTGGGCCGCCCGGCGGTTTACTTAGTAACCGCCTTACATGTTTTACCTTCACAACACGGCCCATCTCGAACATAGTTCCAGAGCCGCCATTATACTGACCCGACCCAGTAGGGCGGGTCATACTGTGTGGTTATATCCCCGACATTAGGCCCCAGATTGATTTGAATTCATTCATGTCAATTTCCCTTACCTTCTCTTGGCGGCTTATCATCTGTTTGCTTCTGTTTTTCATGATCTTCGAAGTGCTGGCTTGCAGTACTTCCAGATTTGTCATTTTTCCCGCACCATCCATTTAATGACGTCACTCGCCAAAAATCCAGGAAACTAATGATGACATCGCGGCGAATCTAAGTGTATCCATATATCCTAAAATCGAGGCGTCTTTTTTTCTCAAAATTTACTGTGTCCCCTTGATTTTTGCGCCTGTCGGTTGCCCCTTTCGGCTTCTCCTTTGTTAAATACTCACTGGAGGGTCCCTTCTTTCATTTTTACCTCGTCCCTCTCGCTTCTTCCTCCTTGCGCCCGAAGGCCTCGTCGCACCAGTGCCGCTGCTCAACTCGTTGCCGGTGGTCATCTTTGGGACTGCAGCAACGCCGTGTCACTGGTGAAGCGACGTGCTATACACACGGTTTTTAACCCCTTTCCGCGACGTAGTTCTAAACCGTCGCCTTGCCTGTGTGGGCGATAGGGGGGTCCATCCCACATGACACGGCAAAATCTTCGGCGATGGTGGCCAACGAACGCAAACATTTAGCAAAATGAAGCGTATGGGATTTCCGTATCTATCACAAACGAGAGTCACCTCTCACCCGTTTGAGATATGGCATCCTTCCCACACGGCCCATCCTTGCAACTCGTGTGAGATCACACTAACATCGCATGTGCAATTCTGTAGCGCACCGTTTATGATGTGTGCCGAATCGCAAACAGTTCATAATTGTAAAGCGTGTACGATAAGGAGACAATCACACACATTTTGTCCTACAGCGTCGTTTGCGATATACGAAGATTCGCAAACGCTCCAACTGTCATACTTGTGTCGGATGCATATGACATAACAAACAGTTAAACATTGTAAATTGTGTATGATAAGGAGACTATCACAAAATATTTAGGTCTGCTTAACCATTTCTGACATTATCTAACATCACACACGGTTTGCAGACGGCAATTGTGTGCATTGTCGCACAAGGTTTGTCTCTTTGAAACGTGTCGAATCATGAGGTATATCACACACGTTCTGCTTTAAAAACCGTGTGCGGTGTAATGACCTACAGAGCTTATTTTTCGGCTATTTTAATCGCCACAATTTAAAATTCTACAGGATTTGAATTTGATAGTAGGCTATTGCATTTTTCATATCCGTCTTATATAGACATAGGTTCAACAACTAATGCATTATTCCATTCATAGGTATATATGTTCAAGAATTACATCAAGAAATAATAATTATATTAGGACTAAATAAATAATGATGAACCACGGCTGCATACTTGTATTAAATACGGTAAAGGAAGAGGAATGGACGGACGACTCTAGGCCAGCCCCTTGTGATGGCGGACCGCCCGTCCTTCTCTGTGTTGATGAGGAGATGTATGTAGTCATCGTGGCCTGGTAGATATACTTTAACGTTTGCACATCCACCAATCATGTAGTTTGAGAGGTAATCCTTAGTAAACTGCTTTGAGAACCACTGCAAACAAAATAGATTCAGACATTGTAAATTTGTAAGCTAACAACTCATTATGGACAGTAAAAAGAAGGGTACAGAGTTCGTAGTTACCATCCTGGAGTTCACTGTTGTCTTGGATAAGGTATAAAGAAATAGTTTAATTGCCATATTTTGTCCCATTTTATTAGCAACCTTTATAAGTTTCCTCACTTGATGCTGGTTCATGAATATCTCATTGGCCCATACGCAAAAAGGGTTGACACGCGGATCTTTACCAATGACATATGTACCTACAAGCAACAAGTTAGTATTAGAAGGTAAACAAAAATTGTAGAATGACGTAGTACAGTATTCCATGTCCCAGTATATAAGATCTTATTACATCCAAAATACTCACATATTTGATGTATTAACATCTTATACTTTGGGGCGGATGGAGTATATATATAAGCCATGTGATGAAACTAACCTCGATGAAAAACAACAGCTGTTCCCGATATTGTCCTGGGTAAGTACACCGAAAGGCATGTGAAGTACTGACAGGCTAAACATCAACCAAATATATGCATGGTAATCACAAAATGATAGCTTCAGTGTGCAGGTTTAAGCACGCTAGCTAAGCTAATAATAAGTGGAGATGCGTGTTAACTGCAATAGGCTTAGCATTTAACAACAAAAAAATATAGTCATTCTAACTGGTATTGTGCACGTTTAAGCACACTAGTTATAGTTACATAAAAATGGAAAGACTTGCGCTCACTACAACAAGCTTAACAGCAACCAAATATAGTCATTCTAACTGGTATTGTGCACATTTAAGCACACTAGTTATAGTTACATAAAAATGGAAAGGCTTGTGCTCACTACAACAAGCTTAACAGCAACCAAATATAGTGATTCATAGTGGTAGAATGTAGCTCGTGTTTACACATCAAATTGTATTACTGAACACATTGTGAAAAAACAGAAATAAATAGTGGGCGTGTTAACTACACCAGGCTTAACAGGAACCACATATGGCCGTTGAAACTGGTATGATGAAATTGAACTGGAAAGTACATACTTGCAGATATAGAACTTCACAACGTGAATAACTGAAATAAACAAGACATACTATATAGCAATTGAACCAGGACATATGCCCGGTACAAACAACAGAGCTAGGAAAGGCAGTTAAACAAGGCATATGCTCACTACAACAGGCTTGATAGCAACTAAAAATAGTCATTCCAACTGTACTGTTGAAATTGCATAGAACGTAGCCGGTGCTTAAACATGAAATTTTATAACTGAACATCGCATGCGAAAGAACTGAAATAAACAGTGAACGTGTTAACTGCACCAGGTTTAACAGGAACCATATATGGGTCTTGAGACATTTAGCATGAGTGAAGTAATTTAACATGAGATGGGTTTCCTCACGTGTCATAGATGGGCTCATTCCCATTAGAAGAGCGCGGATTATGGGTGTGCTCCCTGTTGTCATAGATGGGCTCCTTCCCCTTGAAAGAGCAGGGATGCAGGGTGACCTCCCTGATGTCACGGATGCGCTCTTTCCCCCTAGAAGACACGGATAGGGTGCCGTTGTCAGCGTCGGCGTCGGCGTCATCGATGAGGTCTGACTTGGCAGCTGACGATGCTGAGCCACCGCCATAGAACGTGTCCTTCAGAAATGACAAAAGAGGCTCCATGGAGATGAAGGAAGGCAAATTCTTGAGAGCAAAGCAGAGTAGATCAGCGGCTGGGCCTTGCATGAGGTCGATGGGGGTTGAACCGGAGGGGTCGGGGTAGGGCCACTTAACCTGTGACATAGCCCGTGACAAGACGTCACTGTCGACGAGCTCGACGTCGTAGCCGGCTGCGTCGATATGCATCCATACGGGAACCCGCTGTCTTACAGCCTTGCATTCGTTAGATTTCCCGGCGGCCTCGGAGGCCACCTCGTCATCGTAGTCATCTTCCCCGTGTTGGAACACGCGGTACGCTACGCTAGCGCCAAATAAAAATTTCTACCGCACTCCCAAGAACATGCTGTTGGAAATAGATCACGGGATCGGGTTTACCACTAGACGCACAGTCACCGCAGCGGAAGTAGAGTTGGTGATGCGTGTAGTCGATCAGCCGATTCGTCTCCTCCTCATGTAGCCGATCGGCCACGAACAGCGATCTCCCACGAACAGCTCCTCATGGATCCCTCTAACAGTTCCTCACGGATCCCTTGAACAGTTCGTCCAAGCACCGCAGATGCGATGCCTCCAAGGTATCCACACGTACGGGGGCAGCGTTGGGTGGCTGACTGCTAGGTCCGATCACACGTCATGGTGTCCTGGGGAGTGGCGGTGGCTGTCGATGGGAGGAAAAAGATCAACCCTGAAAGGTGTGCCCACTCCCCTTTATATTGACCTCCGAGGTGGGCTCAACACTTGAGGCCCACGACGAATCTATCCCATTTTCCATTCGGATCCAATCCGAATGGGCTGCAATCCCTTAAGTGTGCGACCCTATAGGTTCACGTACACATGGACACGACCCGAGTCGATAGTCGGTAGCGGCTCCTAGCAGAACATGCCAACTCCCATGTGTGCGCAAAGTCATTAGACGAACCTCGACAATGTGTCATATACAACCTTCCTTTTGCCTCATGATATAGGTTGTAGAGTTCAAGGCGAGTACATGTCACCCTTGTGGTAGCTCGACATCTCTTCTCAAAACCGTGATGCAGATTCCCGAACTGGGTTAACACTTAACCCATGTCGCATGGCCATGCTTTGTGAATCTGATCACACGAGAGGGCCCAGAGAATATCTCTCCTCACGGAGGGGAAAATCCCATCTTGGTTAACCATGTCTCGCGGCATGTCTCACGACTCACCCGAAAGCTACCTTTATAACTACCCAGTTACGGAGTAGCGTTTGATAGACCCTAAGTAAGTCGATCCTCATCCCGAGAACATGCGATGACCTCAGGTCTAGGACATGGCATATACATCGTGCTTGAGACTAACAGAGACATCATCTCGTTGTGTCTCAAAGTGGGTCTGTCCGACTCGGTGATCTCAATCCCCGAGTCCATACTATCAGTTTGGCATTTCTATGCGCATGACTTGTGAAATGTAGTCATCAACTGAATCGTATACTAGTAAAGGATATGTGTCCGCATAACCTTAACAACTAGGGACTGTTAGAACAATCATCATACTATATATAGACTCACAAATAAGTCACATACTTATTGATACATATCACTGATGATGTTCAAGGACAATACAAAATACTCATGAATACATAGGAAATGAAATCATCACATGATTGCCTCTAGGGCATATCTCCAACATAAGTTTCATCTGGTACACTCGAAGATTATCAAACGTCTCCTTGAGGTCATCCGAGAGCGTCTCCTCCTTCTGAGAATTCACCAGGATGGCATCGACATAAGCATGAACTTTGCGCCCAATCTGTGGGTGAAGGCAGTTCTAAACACAACGCTGATAATTCGCCCCCGCGCTCTTGAGACCAAAAGGCATAGAGACATAGCAAAAAGCACCAAAAGGAGTTATGAAAGCCGTCTTCTCTTGATCCTAAACAGCCATCTTGATCTGATGATAACCAGAGTATGCATCTAGGAAGCACAAACGCTCACAACCCGCCATAGAGTCAATGATCTGATCGATACGCGGGAGAGCAAAAGGATCCTTCGGACATGCTTTGTTGAGATCTGTGTAATCAACACACATGCGCCAAGTACCATTCTTTTTTAGAACAAGCACCGGGTGAACCAACCACTCGGGATGAAAAACTTCAATGATAAACCCAGCAGCTAGGAGCCGGGCCACCTCTTCCCCAATAGCCTTGCGTCTCTCCTCATTAAAACGACGGAGGTATTGGCGTACTGGTTTCATCTTTGGATCCACATTAAGATGGTGCTCAACGAGTTCTCTCAGAACTCCAGGCATGTCAGAAGGTTTCCATGCAAAGATGTCCTGATTCTCATGGATGAACTCGATGAGCGCGCTTTCCTATTTGGGATCCAAGCCAGTCCCAATAGTGAACTGTTGGGATGAGTCGCCCGGTGTGAAGTGAATCTGCTTTGTATCTTCGGCCGGCTTGAACTTGAGCAACGATTCAGACTTAGTGGTGGGCTTCTTGAGAGGGCTCATATCAGCAGGATCAACGTTGCCCGTATAGAACTTTAACTCCTCTGATGCGCAAGCCGACTCAGCATAAGCCACATCGCCTTCCTCGCAATCGTGAGCTATTTTCCTGCTGCCACTCACAGTTATGGTACCATTTGGACCCGGCATCTTGAGCTTGAGATAAACATAACAGGACCATGCCATGAAACGAGCATAAGCCGGCCGCCCGAAAAGGGCATGATAGGGGCTCTTAATCTTAACCACCTCAAAGGTTAAGGATTCGCATCCGTAGTTGAACTCATCACCGGAAGCAACGTCTAGCTCAATCCGCCCGATTGGGTATGCCGACTCCCCAAGTACGATACCGTGAAAAACTGTAGTTGAAGGTTGCAATCAGTTTTCAGCAAGGTTCATCCGCCGAAAAGTGTCATAATACAGAATGTTGATGCTACTTCCACCATCCATGAGGACTTTCGTCAAGGTTACCTGCCAACCTGCGGTGCCACCACCAGAGCGAGTCCACCCGGGTTATCAACTCGGCTCCAAGTAATTGGGTGCTCAGACCAGTTTAAGTATTTTGGAACTGCCGGCTCAATTAAGTTAACGGCCCTTTGCTTCCGCTTGTGATCCTTCCTGCAAGTGCTAGTGGTGAATACATGATATTGACCACTGCTCAATTGCTTGGGATTGCTTTGAAAACCAGTTTGATTATTATGCTGCTGATTGCCTTGGCCGGAGCGCTGCCCATTTCCGTTGTTCCCCGGATGCTGAAAACCTGCTCCTGAGCCGCCTTGGCCAGGGAAACCTGGTCCCGCAAATCCGCCTGATGAACCGCCGTGTGAGCCGCCCTGACCAAGCTGACTCGGATGTCCCCAACCATTGCCTCCTTGCTGATTGTGGAAATCCTGGTTGCGGAACTCCTGCATGATATAACAGTTTTCCCATGAGTTTGTGGACGGCTTATCCGGGGTACTATGTTTGGGACAAGGGGCCTTGAGAGCCTCCTCATAATTGTGCGGCTTGTCTCCGTTGTAAGCTCCTCCCGGGCGGTTGTTGCGATCCTGGTTCTTGAAACCGGTGTTGGTATTAGCAACGAACTCTGAGCCGCCATCGTGCTGTTTTCGCTTACTGTTATTGCCTTGTCCCCCCGGGTTCCCACTTTTCCAATGGTTTTGATGGCCCTTGCCACCGTCGCCTTTCTTGTTCTTGCCAGTCTTGTCCTCATCTGAGCTGGGATTCTTCATGATGTCTGATTCGACATATCTGGTAAGAACGTCCATCAAGTCGCCCATATGTTGCACCTTCCGCTTGAGACGGCCAAGTTTTTGGACCAGCGGCTGAAAGTGGCAATTCTTCTCCAAGATTAGGACGGCCTAAGCCGCCGTGATACTGTACGATGAGTGGATAATTTCAGCAACCCGGCGAGTCCAATGGTGAGCCGACTCATCCCCGCGCTGGACACAATGCTAAAGATCCACAATTGTCATTGGTCGCTTGCATGTTCCTTGGAAGTTCTTGATAAATCGCTCCTTCAGCTCTGCCCAAGTGTTGATGGAGTTTGGTGGCAAGTTCTTCAGCCATGTTCGAGCCGGTCCTTCCAACATCATGGTTAGGTACTTCGAGCACACGACGTTGCTGACGCCGAGCATGTCGATGGCCAACTTGTAACTCTCGATCCATGCTGCTGGCTCAAGGTTCGCTGTGTAGTTTGGTACCTTACGAGGCCCCTTGAAGTCCTTGGGCATATGCTCGCCACGGAGAGCTGGGGATAAGCAAGGGATTTCAATCGTCCTACTGTTCACTCCACCCCCCATAGTTGCTGGTTGAGGATGAAACTGTTGAGTCGCCCGCGCAACCGCTGCTTCCGCTGCTTCTGCCTCTGCCTGTCGCGCGGCTCTGGCCGCATCGACTACCGCCTAGGCGTCTGACAGCACAAGCCGGGTCGGGGAGACCCGAGGCTGCTGCCTATGTCCACTGCTAGAAACAGCTGGAGATTCTACATGGCGACTCTTGATGCTGCTGGCATACGGGGTGGAGTGCATCCCATCACGGCTATAAGAATACTGCGCTTTCTGCACCACCGCTGTTTTCAACATCTCTATGGCGTTCCTGGCCCTCGATCACGACGGGAGTGTTCCCATGGATTGGAAGTGCCTCTAGATTGCGAGTCGCCGCTAACATGTTATCAACGGGGATGGAGAAGTGTCCTTGCGGCGTCTGGAATATCGATGGTGAAGGCTGAGCCGACGATGGTTGAGCCAGATCCGTTTGCTGGGCCGTTTGTCGAGGAAGATCCACACGCGCTCGTTTAGCCCCCGGTGTCTGCTGCGGAGTGGGGAACAAACGGGTCGGCTTGAGATTCAATGCCAGGTGGCTCTGGTGTCTCCTCTGGTGAACTACCTCAGAGGCGTCCCGACGAAGCCCTAACTGCCAAGCCCCGGCCTTCAGATGTTCCGACTCATTATGGATACGAGCCTGTATTCCCGCCATCCGGGCATTTTCGGCATCAATTTCCTCCTGCACCTTAGTCATCTGCTCGCGGAGTTCTACTAACTCCATGTTGCGCTCCTCCTGGTTTTCCGCAGTGATGGGTGTTTCTACCAGCTTCGCCATCTGGGCCATCAGATCTATCATGGCTTGAGCCGGCACCTTGAGTGATCTGCCAGAGCTGCCAGCTGCACCTGCTGATGTCGGGTCTTGAGCCGCCGATTTTCCTGCCATATAGAGAATAATCTGACGAGGCGGCTCATGTGACTCCCTGGGAGCTTCCGCTTCCGAAGAGCCCCCAAGTCTACCATCGTAAAGGGGACAGATTGATTCGGTGTCTCCCATGGAAGATTCACCATCAGAGTTGAGGAGGGTGTCCTTGCTACCTGCCGGCTCATCTGAGAGGCTGACTCCCTGTGTGAAGCCGACAAAGGCGTGACGCCGGGCGGGCTGGGCGCGCCGAGCCGGCTCGACGATGTTATTGCAGATGTTCGGCTTAGGAACTGACGTGCCGATTTTGCCGATGAAGACGTGGATCTTGCCGAAGGGGACCCGGTACCCGTACTCGATTGAGTCGGCCTCGGGGCCCTAGCCTGAATCGTCGATGTAGAGCTTGCCGCAGCGGCTTTTGGTCATCTAACCAACCGCAAATCTCCCGAACCCTAGAAGGGCTCCCTTTGACAACTCAACTCCACCGGGCGAGAGCCCCATGGTGGCCGCCAATTGTCGTGGTTTTGTCACGGCAGATGTTCTCTTAGGAGAATTTGAGTGTGAGGCCATCGTCGCTAGGTGGCGACTTAAAGGGGTTGATCGGGAACGAGAGATGAGTTTACCCAGGTTCGGCCCCTCCGATGGAGGTAATAGCCTACGTCCTGCTTTGTGTCTATATTGATGATGATCTCAATTACAAGGGTGTGGAATCGCTATCCTAGCTTTCGAGGGTGTGTCACTTAAGTCTTTTGGACCTAGGTGCTCACCTTTATATACAGGTCTAGACCCTGGGCTTTACAAGAGTCCGAGTCATGTAACACTTCATGACCTATGATGTCTCTAACTTGCCTTGCCTCTCAAGCAAGGAAACTCCTGGCGTCTTTGGCCTCTTGGGCCTTGAGTCACCGTCTTCATGTGTTGGGCCGCCATCCGACTTATGGTAAGCCGCCTTGCCTGCCTTGTCTTCAACGACACGACCCATCTTGAGTATGACTCACAAGCCGCCAACATGCTGACCCGCCCCAGTAGGGCGGGTTATACCGTGGGGTTATATCCCCGACAAGTCCATTAGCATAAACACCTCCTCCACATGGGCCCTGTTCCACGTAGCGGTGGTGTGATCAATTCGTTCGGACACCATGGTCGGAGGATAGGGAATGCGACAACCGTAAGGTCTCATGTTCTCATCCCGAGGCATCCATGTGCCGTCCAATATTTTTTTAGATGAACCATTGCCGATACGCTTTATCAGGCCCAGTTGTAGTGTGTCCCTTCCTTCGATGATCGCCCGCCAAATCTGGCTGGAGTGGCCTCCCAAACTTGTCTGCAAGATTGATGAGTCTCGATAATAGATGCGCTTTAGTAACCGTGCAGTTAGAGTTTCTGGATTTTGTAGCAAGCACTACGCCTCCCTCACAAGCATGACCATATGTTGAAAAGCTCAGAATCCTTTAACCCTAGACCGCCCATTACTTTGGGTTGTGTCATTGATTTCCACGAAACTCAATGTGGCTTACGTTTCCTATCCTTACCCCCCTCCAGATTTTTCTGATAAGCATATTCGGGTGTTCACACAGCCCTCTAGGCAACTTGAAGAAAGACATAGAAAATACTAGTACGTCATGTGCAACTGATTTACAAGGACCCCATTTCCTGATGTGGATAAAGTGTTCTCAAGCCATCCTTGAACTTTACTCCATAGATGGTCCTTTAAGTACTTGAAGGCACCGTTTTTGGACCCTCCTATATCTGATGGCATTCCCAAGTACTTTGCATTAAGTGTTTCATTTGGAACATTAGTAGGACTTTTATTCCCAACCTAGTGCTCTCTGGCACCCCTTTGCTGGAAAAATTGAAGACTTTGAAAAATCGATACGTTGCCCCGAAGCTTGGCTCTCCAGAACATGGTTCACCTCCATAGCTCCACCACTATTAGCCTTGAAAAACAACAAACTGTCATCAACGAATAGAAGTGTGACGTCCCCGTTTATAATCGTGCACTAATCATAAACGCATCACTCACGATCATGAACGGTGACTCATGTTAATATCACAACACAACTCTACGACACAAAAATAAACATAAATCTTTATATTACAAGCTAGGGCCACGAGGACCCATAATACATCAGTCATGAAAGCAAATATTATTCGAGTACAGACATAGTTAGACAAGTTTTTCCTTGAGAAGGCTGAGCAAAACAACGACACTCGATCGAAAGGCAAGGTCTCCTGCCTGCGACCTCCGGACTACTCCTGGTTGTCGGTCTCCACGTAGTATGCACCATCGGGTAACTTGCATCCGCAGAGTATCGTGGTTTTTTCACGGGAGATGTTCTCATAGGAGTACTTGAGTGTGAGGCCATCGCCGCTATGTGGCGACTCAAAGGGGTTGATCGGGAACGAGAGACGAGTTTACCCAGGTTCAGCCCCTCCGATGGAGGTAATAGCCTACGTCCTGCTTTGTGTATATTGATAATGATCTCGATTACAAGGGTGCGGAATCGTTAACCTAGCTCTCGAGGGTTTGCTTATTTCTTACTTGATCTTTCTAACTCAAGGGCTCCCCTTTATATATAGGAGGAGGCCTGGAGTTTACAACAGAGTCTGGGTCATAACACAACCCATGACCTAATCTAACTCCTTCTTCCCTTCAATACAGGAATCAGGCTCTTTGCCGTCTGCCATGGCAGACGGCAAAGGGCACAACCACGGACGGCAAAGGCCTTTGCCGTCGGCCAGCAGACGGCCAAATTTTCGTCCGAATAAACTCCGGTAAAGGGGTTCTTTGCCGCCTGCCTTCGCCCAGCAGACGACAACGTTTTTTTGCCGTCAGCCTGCAGACAGCAACGCGGCTGGACGATGTAGCACTGACGTTAGCACCGTTAGGTGGCTAACGGCCCCCACCCAGCCCTTTGCCGTCAGCCCCCGGACGGCCCCCACCCAGTCCTTTGCCATCTGCCCCGGACGGCCCCACCCAGTCCTTTGCCGTCTGCCCCGGACGGCCCTGGCCAGCACTTTGCCATCTGCCCCGGACGGCCCCCCACCCAGCCCTTTGCTGTCTGCCCCGGATGGCCCCCCCACCTAGCCCTTTGCCGTCTGCCCTGGACGGCAATGAGGCCAAATGGCCCCAGGCCTGGTGCTCCCAGGTTTAATAGGTGGCTGCCACGTGCCCGCTTTGCCGACGGTGGCCGACGGCAAAGAGGTCTATGCCGACGGTGGCCGACGGCAAAGAGGCTGTATTGCCTCTTTTTTGCCTGTTTTTGTTATATTCAAGAATTTTCACAGGAAAATATATGATATGTATATATATATTTCACAGAAACAATATCCCTACCATATGGATATGATCAACGAACAATTATACCAAAATAAATGTATCAAATGTCACATTGTTCACCATATTACAATAGTTTCATCCATACATACATAGTCTCATACATAGGTAGAAAGTTTCACGTAAGTTCATCGATACAAAATGAAAACAGAAAGTAAACACTAGCACTACATCAAAGCAAGCTGCCATGAAGTCAATCAAATCTGCAAAATTGGAAATAAGAAAGTTAGAGTAAGAATACTAGAAGAAGTAGAAGAAGATCTAGAAGTAGAAGAAGATCTAGAAGAAGAAGATGATGAAGAAGCGTTTTTCTTCTCTCTATCTTTCTCCTCTTGTTTTTCTTCTTCTTATTGCTTATTTGTGTCATTTTAGAGGTAACCTAGGTAATTATCACATTTTTGACCTAAGTAAGCTTATTGTGTCATTTTGCAAGAAAATAAGCTAAATCTATGGCATTTATGAGGTTACCAAGTCTATTATGCCTTTTTTGAGTTAACTAAGCTTATTATGTCATTGTGGAGGAAACAATGCTAAGTATAGGTCATTTTAGAGCTAACTTAGGTACAATATGTCATTTTGGAGGTAAGTAAGCTTACTATGTCATTTTGGAGGAAACAAAGCTAACTTAGGTAAAATATGACATTTGTTGAGCTTGACTTTCGGTCTTTCGAGGTTTTCCTTAGAAAAACTTTCATGCCTCATGGTGTGTATGGTGCGCACTCACTCACACTTATATGGTGGTGTAGGTTGGTGGACACTACCTAACACTAATATTTCGACCGTCGGTGATGGTCGTTTCCCCTTCTCCTCTCCCACAATATACCAAGGTATATATCGAGAGAAGGAGAAGAAGAAACGACCCCCGCGACAACAGTCGGGATTCCTCCATCAAGAAGAGACATGAAACTCTCACAAGGAGCTCCGACAGACCGAAAGTACGTAATTTTGTCTAAGTGCTAAGTTTGTCTTTGTTTGAGAAAATGAGCCAAGTAAGTGGCATATTAGGGCTTACCGTCCTCGTCATCACGGAGGTGAAGCACCGGGGTTGCTCGGGCCGGTGTCACATGGAGCACTACTTGGCCCTAGAGAAGGATCGTGCGATGCGGCTCGGGAGTTATGCTGCACCAAAGATCATTTGCGTTAGCATGATGACGCTGAAATGTTAAGACTAGTAACTAATGAACAATGAAATGAAACTCACCGTTCCAGCAGTGGTAATGACTGGCATCGGCGGAGGGGTCTGGCCGGTCTTCTCGCACAAAGACTGCACATTTGGTTTTGACAAGTCAATCATATTGGTTATTAATGAAACGAACATGTAGTGCATGATTTGGCTAATATGAAGAAGAAACTTACCACGATGAGCTCGTACATGGCCCGGTTAGATGCATCATTCCGTGCCCTCTCCTCCTCCAACAACCTAGCCATCCTCTCCTCCAAATCCCTCTTATCCTCCGCCACCTGCCGGGCCTATTCCGCCAGAAGCGCCTGGGTTGTCTCTCTCTCTTTCTGCAGAGCTGCCTGCAACACAACTCCTCGTTAGCATTGTAATCATCTTTGTTCGCACACACGATGTAATGGAGGAAAGCTATCTGAGTCCGTATGACTAACCTCGATGGCGAGCTAGACTAGCCGTGGACGAGGCGTTATCTCAGGACAGGAGCTCGTTTGGCGCGCCTTGATCTGCCGGAGAGTGCGCGAAGACCGTATAAGTCCATCTCCAATGGCTATTGAGCCATGGGGCCTCCCGCCGCCAGCTATCATCACCAGCCCTGGATCAATAGGATGCTGGCTCAGGTTGAAGTCATCCCCATTCACCCCCTTTCCCACATCTCTGTACCTCACGAGCTTGTTGTGGGAGGAGATGTTGGTGAAGTTCTGGGGATTATCGAGGTCAGACTCAGAGAATGCCTTGGCCTTCTTGTAAGAGGCAGTATGGGCCATGGCATAGAGGTCGTACACCTTTGGCACCTCCGTCTTATTGTAATGCGCCTACAAGAGAGGAACAAAGTATTAATAAAGGGGTCAAGCTAGCATCAAGAATGAATTGCAGGAATCATGAAGCAAACCACATACCCAGTTCCGCCCGAACTGAAGTAAGTTGGTGCTGCCTTGATGGTGTGGTACACGTTCCATTTGGGCACGCCGTTTCTTGGCATTGTCGTGGACGGCTCGCCATTCGTCAGAGCACCACTCATTCACCAACGCCTCCCAACAATCCATCTTATCCGCACACCATCTCGGGGGCACCTAAGTTAGTAAAGAGAAATTTGAGAGCTATGCCTACGAATCAAAGCAAGGAAACTAAGTACAAGGCCTTAAGAATAGGTAATTACCTTCATGTACTGCTCCTTGTGCAAAAACTTTCCGCGGCACGACGACTTGTCCTTCTTAATACGCCGCGAGGCGTAGTAGTCTCGAACAGCCTATACCCGAGCCTCGTGCCGTAAGTTCTGTAGTAGGCGCCTGCACTCATAATCGATAACCTTTGCCGCGGCCTCCTCGTATCCCTCCTCACACTTGTAGAAGGTCTGCAATCAAACGAGACAACACTGATTAGTACAATAACTAGCTATTATTGATTTTTAATTGTGTAAAGGATAAATTACCCAAAACTTTATGATCACCATGTCGGCCCTCGTGTGGCACGACACACCATCGATCATCTCCTCCGGCGGGGCCGGGGCAGCCAAGTAGTGCTCCCAACTCAATCCTAACTCTGGAAGCTGACCCTCGCCGGGCAACGTGACAAACCCCGGGAAGTTATGCCGGCAAATCATGGGCCCCCCCATCGTTGGCTTTGTAGTGTGCTGTCACGAAGTTTGCCGCCACCTCAGTAATGAATGCCTCGGCCATCGATGCTTCAATTCGACGTTTATTTGTACATTTTGCTCGAAGCGTCTTCTGCATCCTCTCAGTTGCGAAGCACCAACGATTTTGCATGGGCCCCCCCAATCTTGCCTCGGTCGGGAGATGCAAAATCAAATGTTGCATTTGATTAAAGAAGCCCGGTGGAAAGATCTTCTCTAACTTGCAGATCAACTCCGGCGCCAACTCTTCCAGTTCATCTAGCACGTCAGGCGATAGTTCTTTCGCACAAAGAGCACGGGAGAAATAGCTCAGCTCTGCCAGTACTAGCCATTCATCCTCAGGGATAAAGCCACGCAACATCACCGGCATTACCCGCTCAATCCATATGTGCCAATCATGACTCTTGAGACCAAATATTTTCAATTTGTCAAGACTCGCTCCCCTCTTTAGATTCGCTGCATACCCATCGGGGAACATCAACTGCATTTTCACCCACAAGATCATTTCCCTCATAGCTGGCCTTCCAAGATTGAACCATGCCTTTGGCTTCCTCCAGTTCTTCTTTCCTTTCGGTTGTCGCATATTTTGTAATCGTCTATCACATAGAGCCTCCTGATCGACTCTAGGCTTTGGATTATCCTTTGACTTCCCCTCTATGCTGAACAATGTACCAAAAAGGGCCTCGGCGATATTCTTTTCAGTGTGCATCACGTCGATGTTGTGTGGGCAAAGGAGGTGTTTAAAGTAAGGCAGATCCCACAAGCATATCTTGTGAGTCTAGGCGTGTTCCGAATTATACCCTTTGAAATATCTTGGACGCGCTGGATCAGGCTCGAGAGCATTTAACTGATCCAGGGTCTATTGGCCTGTCAATGCAGGTGGTGTAGAGTTTTTGACAACTCTACCTTTGATGAAATTCTTCTTGTCTTTTCTGAACTTATGGCGAGGATCCAGGAACTGTCTATGCAAGTCGAAGCAAGAATACTTCCGACCCGCCTGCAGCCAATGGAACTGAAGAGCTGCCTTGCATGTGGGGCACGGGAACCTTCCATGCACACACCAGCCAACGAATAGCGCATACGCCGGCAAGTCATGCGTCGAGTACATGTACCACAGATGCATTTTGAAGTTTTGTTTTGTAGCGGCGTCATATGTCTTGATCCCATTATCCCAAGCTTCTTGCAATTCATCCTTAAGCGGCTGCATGTACACATTCATATTCTTCCCCAGATAGTTGGGCCCTGGAATTATCAACGTCAAGAAAATGTTCTTTCTTTTCATAATCTCTCCGGGGGGGAGATTGAGTGGAATGACAAATACAGGCCAACAACTGTATTGGGTTGCCGTCATACCAAACACATTGAACCCATCCGTGCTGACGGCGACTCGAGGATGCCTTGGATCTGCCGCTTTATCCTTATGTAATGCATCGAAGTGCTTCCACGCAAAAGCGTCTGAAGTGTGTCCCAACATCGGATTCCCATCTGCATCTAGTTCGGTTCTTTTGCCCAATTTGTGCCACGTCATCTTTCTGGCCGTCTCTTCGACCATGAAAAGACGTTGAAGTCTTGGTATGATTGGCATATACCGAAGAACATTAACTGGGATTTTGGTCTGACTCTTCTCACCCATACCGTTTTCTACCACAACATACCTGGAAGACTTGCAAATGGGACAATAGTTCAAGCCCGCATACTCAAGCCTAAATAAGGCACATCCATTCTCACATGCATCTATCTTCTCATAGGGCATCTTAAGCGCACGTAGGATTTTGTCCGACTGGTACAGGTTTGCAGGCAATACATGGCCTTTGGGTAGAAAGCGCCCAAATATTGTCATCATCGCGTCGTAGGATTCTCTGCCCAGGTTGAACTGAGCTTTCAGAGCCATTACTTGCACGATGGCATCCAGCTGACAAAGCTCAGTGTGCTCGTGGAGAGGACGTTTTGAAGACTCCAACTTTCATAGAAGGCCTTTGCAGAGTCCTCCATCTCATCGTCCGAATCCCAAGCATAATCAAAGTCTTGCACCATGTCTTCGATCCCGGTACCATGCGACGACGAACCACCTCAGCTCTGGCACGTTGGGCAGACTCACCATGAAATGTCCACACCGTATAATCAGGCATAAACCCCCACTTCTGTAGGTGTTTACCCATTTCATCCCGTGTCCACTTTTTATGGTTGTCGCACCGGACACAGGGGCACCAGGTTATTTCCTGGCCATTTGCAAATGCGGCTCTCAAAAACCTCTTGGTTTTTGTTAACCATTCAATGGTCATGTCTTTCTGACTAGGGTGACCGGTGTACATCCACACATGATCACTCATCTTGCCTACCTACTAAGCACACAAGAAATATATATATATAATTCATCATCTATATTCATCAGTTAATCAAGTTTGTCAGTTTTATTACGTCCATGCAACCTACACGCTAATAGGTAAAGATAGGTCCTATAATCCCACCTGAGTATGTGTAGATTGGGTTCGTTTTCCCATGCTATGCTCCGGATCCGACGCAGAATTTCGGCAGCACCTCCCCGCTGTTCTCCTGATACACGTCTTGGCAATAAGCAGAGAGGATGTGTACCCGGAGAACAACAGGGAGGCACTGACGAAATTCCGCATTGGATCCAGAGCAGAGCATAAGGGAAAACGAACCCAATCTACACATACTCGGGCTGTCCATGGATAATGTTGGACAATTCGAAAGGACGGCGGTTATAAATATGCAAAGACATGCATATTTATAGATACCGCCCTTTCGAACGGGAGACGCATACTGGTCACGGATACTGCTGATTGAAGACACATATAGCTAGCAAGTTTCATCGGCACGAAGACCGGAACAGAGCAAATCAAGGGGGGGAGGAGATGTCATTTGAGCTCACCCACGAATGCAGGGGAGCTCGTCAAACGCACGGAGAGGTCGTCGAACAACAGACCCTCGCAGCGACGAAACAACTGCACATTGAAATCTACCCGATCAATACAAATATGATGTTTTTCATAACAGAATCGGAATATATATATATGACCTAACACATAATTTACAAAACTATGACCCCGTCGGCCTCTGGAAGGCCGAAGAGGTGTCGGGGGTCGGGGGTCAGTGCCGTTGGGAGTCAGTGGCGTAGGGGTCGGGGGTCAGTGGCGTCGATCGAGGGTCGGGGGTCAGTGGCGTCGGGGGTCGGGGGTCAGTGGCGTCGGGGGTCAGTGGCATCGGGGGTCAATGGCGTCGGGGGTCGGGAGTCAGTGGCGTCGGGGGTCAGTGGCGTCCGGAGTCGGTGGCGTTGGGGGTCAGTGGCGTCGGGGGTCGGGGGTCAGTGGCGTCGAGGGTCAGTGGCGTCGGGGGTCGGGGGTCAGTGGCTTCTTCTTCCTCTTCTTTTTTTTCCTTTTCCTTTTCTTCTTCTTCTTCTTCTTCTTCTTCTTCTTCTTCTTCTTCTCCTCCTCCTCCTCCTCCTCTCTTCTTCTTCTTCTTCTTCTTCTTCTTCTTCTTTTCTTCTTCTTCTTTTTCCTTTTTCATTTTTTCCTTCTTTTTTTTTCTTCTAACCTAACTAACTAACCTAACCTAAACTAACTAACTAACCTAAACTAACCTAACTACCTAACTAACCTAAACTAACCTAACTAACTAACTAACCTAAATTAACTAACTAACTAATTAACATAAATAAAAAACAAAAAAAAAATCACCTTTCAAGGTGGCGGTGGAGGAAGGGGCCGGTGGAGTGGACTGGGAGGGAGGAGGTAGGTCACCGTGGGGAGGGGGCGCTCGCCGCAGGGGAGAGGCTGGCTCCAGCGGCCGGGCGGCAGGGAGGGAGGAGGTGTGGTGGGGGGTAGAGAGAGGGGGCCGCGGGGAGGGGGGCTTGCCGCGAGGCGGCGGGACGGCAGGGCGGCCGGTGGGTGGGGGCGGCGGCCGGTGGGCGTCGGGGAGCGGCGGGAGGGAGGGAGAAGGAGGGAGAGAGAGAGGGGGCCGCGGGGAGGGGGGGCTCGCCGAGGGGCGGCGGGGCGGCCGGTGGGTGGGGGCGGCTGCCGGTGGGCGTCGGGTCGGGGCGGGAGCGGCCGAAGGGAGAGAGAGGGTGGCGGCGCGGTGGTGGGGGCGGGATGGAGATGCGGGAGAGTGAGGGGGGTGGAGGTGGATCTGGCCGTTATGGGGGCGTCCTCTTTGCCGTCTGCTAGCAGACGACAAAGAGGGGGGCACCGGGGGGTGGGTCCCCACCGTGACCGTTAGGGGGACATCCTCTTTGTCGTCCGCTAGCGGACTGCAAAGAGAGGGGAGGCAGACGACAAAGACGTACCCGACGGCAAAGATGTACCCACGATGCGGTGGGCCCGCCTGTGACCGTTGCCGTCTGCCTGTCCCATCTTTGCCGTCTGCTAGCCGACGACAAAGGGTAGGCTGATGGCAAAGGCTTTCTTTGCCGTCTGCCTTACCTTTGCCGTCTGTTTTCTGTAAGCTGATGGCAAAGGCTTTCTTTGCCGTCTGCCAGCAGACGGCAAAGACCTGGCGGACGGCAAATGATCTGATTCCAGTAGTGCTTGCTCCTCTAGGAAAAGTTACCTTCTTATGTTTTCATGTTTAAGCCGGTCACTCAGGCGATGTTACTGAGCCGGCCCTTGAGATGAGCCGCTCGCTGGGCCTGGTACTTCTTGTGGGCATCTTCCTTATGGGGCGCCTTAGTAGAATCCGGGT
Organism: Elymus sibiricus; assembly: GCA_039707655.1. Classification (NCBI taxonomy): domain Eukaryota; kingdom Viridiplantae; phylum Streptophyta; class Magnoliopsida; order Poales; family Poaceae; genus Elymus; species Elymus sibiricus. The sequence continues at coordinate 141,494,946 of CM077673.1, read as the reverse complement.
CATAATTTAGGAGAGTCATATCCATGGGGTATATCCCCAACATTAGCCCCCAGTTTAGTTTGGATTTATCCATGCTAAACTCCATCTAGAGAATGTTGAAATTTCAAATCTAAGATCACTTTATGAACCGGCAATTATTTGCTCTTTTATCTGATAAAGACTTCATCCAGGTTAATATTACGCTGGGTCATCCTCCCCTTGCTGAGACTTAGTATTTTTCGACCAAAACCTTCATGATGTCATCTTGCTGACCGTTGTCGTCCAAAGCCCTCATAGAAAATCTTTTTTGAAAACAACACCACATCCGGACTGGCGCGAAAATCCAGGCGCAATCTCAGCCACAAATCCACCATGCCCATTCCGTTTCTCACGGTGCCGCTTCACATTTCTATTTTCCTTATAAATAGGCCAACCAGACCCCCTCATCACCTTTCCACACTTCTTCTTGCTCACACCCCTCCTTATAGACGAAGCTTGCAGGAGCTCGAGGACGACGATGGGACCTCCAAGCCGTGCTGCCGACGCCACCAGACCCTTCTCGCCGTTGCCGGAGAAGACGCAGCCAACCCCATCTCTTTCTACAATAAGATCTGGTGTGTTTCTTCCCCCCATTAGGGTTTCGGTGTTCACCGGTGCTCATTGTTCATCCTATATTTGAATGACCATCGTAGATTTGGAGCTCCCATGTTTCTCTAGTGGTCATTGTTCTAGTTTGACTGCTGCGCTTCATTTTCCATGAAATAGATCTAGAATAGCCCTCCTGTCGAGACTTGCAAATCTTCTATTTCGATTCCTCCGTAGAGTAGATTGTATTTTCATGCATATTTTAGATCTGTATGATCCTCCACCTGTTGTAGAAATCTGTTTTAACCATAGGAAAATTTTGCTAAGTCCTTTCAAGCATTCCTTACTGCCACTTAGTTCCTTCTCATAAAACTGTCGGCTTAGCTTCCATCACTTGACAACCAATTGTTTCACCGGCTAAGTGTACAATGCTTGGCTTTTTAATTTAAGGCTTCAGCCCATACCATGTACTTGGATGTCGGCTTGCTCTTGAGAGAAACTGTTTAATCAACCACTCCTTTTTAGATTTAGTTGAGGCTATTATTACCGTAGATGCTGGTTTATTTAAGTCGCCTTTTTTCCTGGCCCTTATCCAAAACCAATTCATTGCATTATAAGCCGGCTTGAACTTTTAGCTCATCATATTCTCCCCCTTTCTGTATTGTAGTTCGGATTAAAAAAGTCACGATGCCTCCCAAGACTAGCAAAGCTTGCGACTGGGTCAGGTCCCATGAGTCGGTACTCGCCCTGGAGAATTTCGTAAGCCAGGGCCTATTGCTGGCTCAAGTTGAGATAGGTTGGCGATCACCTGAAGAAGAACCCATCCCACAGCCTGACGTGGGAGAAATGGTTTGTTTCACTAACCACTTGCAAAGGGGTTTTCGACCGCCCGAGTCTAAATTGTACAGAGATCTCCTTCATTTTTTCAATCTTCGCCCTCAAGATATTGGTCGCAACTCGATGACCAACATATGCCAATTTCAAGTGTAGTGCAAAGTATACCTTCAGATCGAGCCGTCTTTGACTCTTTTTAGAGAGCTTTTTTACCTCAACCGCCACAAAGAAACAAAAACTGGTGCTAGTGTGGAACTGGGTGGTTTTTCTGTGCAGAAGAGGAAGAATAGTCTTTTTCCTGAAACCAAGTTGGCGAATCATCCGAAAGGATGGATTAAAACTTGGTTTTATTGTAAGAATACTGCCCTCGAAGGCCAGAATCCATTGCTGGGCTTCAGAGCTGAACGGCTTAGCGTCACTGAATTTCCGGGTTGGCCAGCAGATGAAGAGAGAAAGCTGCTGGCCCCCATGCTGCTGAGGTTAAGGGCCCTCAATGCCCATGGCCTCACTGGGATTGATCTGGTTCGGTGTTGGATAACCTGGCGTATTCAACCCGTCATTGTGAGGGGCGATTTAATGTGCAACTATTCTGGCGAGTCCAGAGATGTGCAACGTCTCAGCAAGAAAAAGTTGAGGAACGCCACCATCGATAAGCAAACCAAGAAGTTCTTTTCCCACACCAAGGAAAAGTGTAAACTGAACGGACTGGCCCCTTTCAACCTGAAGAATCCAGCTCCCCCTGTATGTACTATGCAAACTTGAATGCTAGTTTCTCCTTTTCTTTCGTGTGGGGGTTCCATGCTTATTAACCGTCTTATTTTTCTGCAGGCTAACTCCGATTTCTTGAAGGCTTCTCCAGAAGCTGCTACTCCTACTTCAAGCCGGATGAAGGAAACGGCTCCAGAAACAGCGCAAGATTCGTCTTCAAGGGCGGAGTCTGAGGTAAAACTTGACTCATTTAGTCTTCTGTTTATTGAACTTACTAACACGCCTTTTTCTCAGGATGACTCAGAGTGCAGTGAAGCTGCCGAAGTTGAGGTAATTCCAATTTCCTCCAGTTCTTCAGAAACGTTTGTCCCAAGAAAACCAAGGCAAATCGTCCGGAAGGTTAAGTTGTCACATCCAGATGGTCACTTAGCTCCCGATTTTATTTTGCAGAAGGCGCAATTCGCTGGTCAATCAAAACGCAAGCCCCGAAGTGATTCGGGCGATTTAGACCCCGACTTGTCTCACGTGCCGCCGGCTCGCAAACCACACGTTGAGGTGCCACATAGTCCAACCACCTCTCGTCCTAGAGCCGGTCTCTTTAAACAACCACTTATCCCTTCAAACTCACTTTATTAGGAATCTTCTACGTCTTCGGGCGACTCGACGGCGACACAGCTTCCCACTTTTAACGTCAATCGCGGGTAAGTTTCTGAACTTGCTTTGATTTCTGTATTTAACCTTTAGACTACTTTTTCCTTAGTGTAATACTTGATTGGCAACTATAGGGCCAAAGCTATCTTGTCCAATTGTGCTGCCGGGTCATCTTCGGGTGCTCCAGGCCAAGACATCCCAAACCCCCCACCAGAAGAGACAACCATCGAGGCTACTTCTTTTGGAGAAAATAACCCAGAGGCTAGGGTTGAGCCGGCAACTGATGTTGAGATGTCCAGACCGGATGAGCCGGTTATTATGGATACGCCAATGGAGACTCAAGGCGTATCATGAAAACCATCTTCAGAACCACCAAGTCCGACTCGTCCTTCTAGGCCGGTGACTCATGTGGATGACACCATTCCGCCGGCTGTCGAGAGTGCTTTGGAGGGTGTCATTGTCAAGGAGAGCTTCCAAGCTCCTATTGTCTCCACCTCTTTGGCTAAAATTATAGCCAAGGATGAGCCGGTGGACATGGAGAAAGGAAAAACCAAGTTGGAACTTCCAAATTTATCTACACTTGGTGCTGAGGATGTTTACCAGCAGTATTTGGCCAGACTGACTGAGAGCCGGGAAATTGAGATTAACTTAGTCAATGATCTCAAGGAGAAATATGAGGTAAAATTCCTGCTTCACTGTTTAGATACTATCTCTAGCCCCCAAGGACCAGCTTAGTATGAAATGGTAAGCTGGTTCTTTAAAAATATTTATACTGGACGTAGCCGTAGCCCCCAAGGACCGAGTCATTATGATGATAACGAGTCGATACTTATGCTTTGAGTAGAAAACAGAACACTAATCTATCCCCCAAGAGCGGGCTTATCTCGTTGATTTAACCGGGTATTCTTTCATAAGAATTAATCATGTGTCTTGTAATCATGTATCCCCCAAGGGCCGACTTATTTTTGTGAAATAGCCGGGTCTTGTAATTGTTGTGGCTTGAAAATTTGGAACATTAGCCCCCAAGTGCCGTGTAGATTGTTTACAACTGCTCAGTACTTCATGTAGTGTGAAAATAACTTTGAAGCATCATAGCCCCGAAGAGTCAAGTCGCCTTTGCAAGGCGGCTTGAGGCTTTGCATAAATAGCTATTGATAATGCTTGTATGTCTGTCAGGAATTTGTAGAAGATGTTGAATCTGTGGCTGTAAAACTGCAGAAACGTCTCAAAGAGGAGATGAAACTGAAGACCGAGGCGGAACTTTTGGTGACTCATCTTGAGGACTCTGCTCGCCAAGCCAATGATCATCTTTTGCTGGCGAAGAAAAGTTTTGAAGAAGAAAAAGCCGCCCTTCTGAAGCGTGCTGAAAAAGCGGAGGGGAAACTTGGTTCCTTAAAAGAAAACCATCTCATACTCGTGAAGCACATAAACGAGATACTAACTCTCATCTTTGGTATGTGCTTATATCCCTGCTTGTTTTGAATTGCTGGGTTATAATGATATGGCTGCTCATTGCCTCACTTGTTTTTGTATGCAGGTTGAAAATATGATAGCCTAGTGAAGGAGCCCATTATCAAGTTGAAGGCCATATTTACTTATGTGGAGCAATTATTCACAGGATCTTTTTTTTCATCTTGGCAGTGAAGAATATGAAATATCCGCCAAGGAGCATCAAAGACATGCTGAAACAACTATCCACCGTGCCTCAGTGGGTCACTGAATTCCGCAAGTCGGCGGCTCGGGCTAGAGCTAACATGGCTCTTGCTCGTGCTAAAGCATACTTGCCTGAGCTTGATGTGGTGGCTTTAAAATATGGATTCCCTGAGTATAAACTGGACGGCTCAGAATTCACACATGACGATTTTGCCAAGGTAACGAGGGAGACCCAGCCATTGGCATCTCTCCTAGCTGATGAAGTTGACTTGTCTCGCTATCATCCTGCGTACTCTAATGAAAATGAGCGTGTTATTGCATCGAAGGATGAACCCTTTGAGCTAGTGCCACCCCGACGTAAGAACACCTTTGCCCCTGATGTTCACACCTCGGATTTAGTTGCAGAATTTTCAAATTTTGAATCTTTGAGATCAATCTGATGGTTACAGAAGGATCAGCAAGGTGATGATGAAGATGAGCCAGTGGAGGAGGATCTTGAGGCAGCCGGCACAGAAGAGCATTGAAGGCGAGTTACTACAAGCCGCCACAATGACTAGCCCCCAAGTGTTAGGAGGAAAACTTGAATATTTTGTGGCTCCTGATGTGACCCTATAATAGGAGTAGTTAAAACTTTGAAAAGCTCTGTCGTGCCATCGTGCATGTTTGCATTCGTTGTGGTGTGGCTAAGTTGCCATGGAACTCTGAACTTCTGATCAGTTGCCGAAATATGAGTGTGCTTCTCTTTACTTGTCTTTGAATTTCTTTGTTGTTTTGCTCAATGGGCCATTGATTGAATCAGTATGGGTGGGTCAATATAAGCCGGCGAAATTGAGTCATGCCACAATAATTGTGTGCAGAAGAAAATATATATATGTTTGAATTGGTCATGATATGACTACAGTTTGTAACCCGGACCCCCACTTATGAGCTAATAAATAGGAACAATACTGTACTTGAAAAGTTACGAGGTAATAAAAACTATTGCAACAATATAAAGGACTATTAATAAGCCGGCTCAGTGAGACTGGCTTTCGAGGCTCAAGTCTTGCTTCAATGAAGCGGGTGTGATAACCCATGGTTTATCCTAGCTCTCTGTATGCCGGCTCTCACGTGACTCAAGCCAGTGTTTTAGCCTTGATAAGTTCAGGGTCCAGATGGATTGACTTGTCAAGAGTACACGGGGTCACCTGTTCAGAGTCGCATCGAGCAAACATGCATGTTTAACCATTTTTGGCGGCTTATAGCCTAGTCAAGAGGGATATTAAAGGATGACTTATTGAGTTGGAAGCCCCCAAGTTACTTATGTTCAAAAAATAATGACTCATGCTCAATTTGCTAGGCTGAAAAGACAGAGGCCCCGAGTTTCGGGGGTGCCGGCTTTATTATACTTGAACATAAAGAAGTATTGACAGAAATTGTGGGGGGGGGGGGTACAAAGGAGAAGGTGCCGGTGGCTCTAATAATAATAAGGCCGAAGGTGAGCAATGTTCCAAGGCCGGGTTGTTTCCTCTTCAGAGGTATATGATCCTTCTCGCAAATCTATTTGGTAATATGAACCATTATTGGGGTTCCTGCTGACGACGAAAGGACCTTCCCAAGGTGGGGAAAGTTTATGCATTCCTCTTTGATCTTGAATCAGACGGAGAACTAAGTCGCCTTCTTGAAAAGTACAACTTTGGACTCTACGGCTGTGATAGTGACGTAGGTCTTGCTGACATATAGCAGATCTGGCTGCTGCTAAGTCACGTTCTTCTTCCAAGGTGTCCAAGGAATCTTGATGTGCTTGCTCATTGTCTGCCTCAACGTAAGCAGTGACTCGAGGAGAATCATGGCGAATAACGCTTGCTAATACCGCTTCGGCTCCATAAACCAGGAAGAACGGTATATATCCAGTGGATCTGTTTGGAGTTGTGTGGATACTCCAAAGTACGAAGGGGAGTTCTTCAACCCAACAGCCTGGAGTGCGCTGGAGTGGAACCATAAGCAGGGTTTGATTCCTCTGAGAATCTCTTGATTAGCCCGCTCAACCTGTGCCTTGGATTGTGGATGTGCGACTGCCACCCAGTCAAGCCGGATATGCTCATGATGACAACACTACTCCATAGCTCCCTTTGATAGGTTAGTACCGTTGTCAGTAATAATGCTGTGAGGATAGCCAAAACGGAGGATCAACTTTTTAAAAAATTTGACTGTTGTCTCCGCGTCACAATTGCTGTGAGTTTCCGCCGCGACTCACTTGGTGAATTTATCAACCGCCACCAACAGGTGGGTTTTCTTGTCAGAGGACGGTTTGAATGGGCCGACCATGTTGAGCCCTCAGACCGCAAACGGCCAAGTAATTGGGATCATGCGCAATTCTTGAGCCGGCACGTGAGCTTGTCGAGCGAACTTTTGACATCCATCACATTTGCGCACAATGTCTTCTGCATCTGCATGAGCCGTCATCCAATAAAACCCACGATGAAAAGCCTTTGCCACCAGGGATCATGAGCCACGTGATGCCCACATTCGCCAGCATGAATTTCATTGAGAATCTCCTGGCCTTCCCTGGGGAAACACAGCTCTGAAAAACACCGGTGCTGCTTCGTAGCTGTAACTCGCCATTGACGATAGTCATGGACTTGGACCACCGAATTATCTTTTGAGCTATGATTTCCTCTGTTGTGAGCTCGCCTCGAGTCAGGTAAGCCAAGTATGGTACTGTCCAATCAGGAATAGCATGGAGAGCCACCATCAATTGCGCTTCCGGGTCGGGAATAGCTATGTCCTCCTCAGATCTTAATTTGATCGAAGGCTTGTGAAGGACATCCAACAACACATTAGGAGGGACCGGCTTTCACTGAGAGCCGAGCCTTGATAAGGCATCTGCCCCCTCGTTGAGCCAGTAATCAATGTGATCAACTTGGTAGCCATGAAAAAATCCTGCTACATCAGTGACTACGCGACGATAAGCTGCCATCAAGGGGTCCTTTGAATCCCAAGTTCCTGAGACTTGTTGAGCTACTAAATCTGAGTCGCCCAAACACCTGACTCAGCTAAGATTCATTTCCTTAGCCACTCTGAGCCCGCACAGGAGGGCCTCGTACTCAGCTGCATTGTTAGTACAAGGGAACATGAGTCGTAAAACATAACATAATTTGTCACCTCGCGGAGAATACAAAATAAGTCCAGCCCCCGAGCCTTCCAATTGTCTATATCCATCAAAGTGTATAGTCCAATATGTGTTATTTGGCCTATCTTCTGGGATTTGTAATTCACTCCAATCATTGATGAAATCCACCTATGCCTGGGATTTGATAGCTATGCGAGGCATATATTTCACCTGGTGAGGACCAAGCTCAATTGCCCACTTAGCAATACGACCAGTGGCTTCTCGGTTTTGTATAATATCGCCAAGAGGTGCTGAACTGACCACAGTGATTGGATGCTCCTGGAAATAATGTTTTACTTTCTGTCTTGCCATAAAGATGCCGAAAACCAACTTTTGCCAATGCGGATACCGCAGCTTGGATAACGTCAAGACTTCACTAACAAAATAAACTGGCCGCTGCACCAGATACTCCTTCCCTGCCTCCTTCTGTTTGACGGCAACTGTAACACTTACTGCCTTTGAATTGGCTGCAATGTATAGGAGCATGGGCTCTTGGTCAATCGGGGCGGCTAAGATGGGCCGCTCAGCTAACTGCTTCTTAAGTGTTTCGAAGGCTTCATTAGCCACATCAGTCCATACAAAATTGTTTGTCTTCCTCAATAATTGATAAAGAGGAAATGCTTATTTCTCCCAACCGGCTTATAAACTGGCTTAATGCCGCGATGCAGCCAACCATGCGCTGAACTTGATTTACGTTGGCCGGCTTGGCTAGGGAGTTATGAAAGCCATCTTCTCCTGGTCCTCAATGGCCATTTTGATCTGATGATAGCAGAGTATGCATCCAGAAAGCATAAACGTTCATAGCCAGTCATAGAATCAATTATCTGATCAATGCGTGGGAGAGCAAAAGGATCTTTGGGACACGCTTTTTTGAGATCTGTGTAATCGACACACATACGCCAAGTACCGTTCTTTTTTAGAACGAGCACAGGGTTAGCAAACCACTCGGGGTGAAAACTTCAACGATAAACCCGGCAGCTAGGAGCCGGGCTATCTTTTCTCCAATAGCCTTGTGTCTCTCCTCGTTAAAATGACGTAGGTATTGCCGTAATGGTTTCATCTTTGGATCCACATTAAGGTGGTGCTCGGAGAGTTCTCTCAGTACTCCAGGCATGTCAGAAGGTTTCCATGCAAAGATGTCTCCATTCTCACGGATGAACTCGATGAGCGCGCTTTCCTATTTGGGATCCAAGCCGGTCCCAATAGTGAACTACTGGGATTAGTCAGCTGGCGTGAAGTCAATCTGCTTTGTGTCTTTAGCCGGCTTGAATTTGAGCAAAGGCTCAGACTCAGTAGTGGGCTTCTTGAGGGTGCTCATATCAGCTGGATCAACATTGGCTGTGTAGAACTTCAACTCTTCAGCTACGCAAGCCGACTCTGCATAGGCTGCATCCCCTTCCTCACACTCCTGAGCTATTTTTCGGCAACCTCCCACAGTTATAGGGCCATTTGGACCTGGCATCTTGAGCTTGAGGTAAACATAGCAGAGCCGAGCCATGAAGCGAGCATAAGCCGGCCGTCCAAATAGGGCGTGGTAAGGGCTCTTTATCTTAACCACTTCAAAAGTTAAGGGCTCGCACCTGAAGTTAAACTCGTCACCAAAAGCAACGTCAAGCTTAATCTGCCTGATTGGGTATGCTAACTTCCTGGGAACGATACCGTAAAAAACCGTGGTTGATGTTTGTAACTTACTTTCAGGGACGTTCATTCGCCAGAAGGTGTCATGATACAAAATATTGATGCTGATTCCCTCATCCATGAGGACCTTTGAAAGAGTATAGCCGCCAACCTGAGGCGCCACCACTAGGGCCAAACTACCTGGGTTATCTACTCAGGGAGGGTGATCTTCCCTGATCCAGGTGATTGGCTGCTCGGACCAATTGAGATACCTGGGAACTGCTGGCTTGACCATGTTAATGGATCTTTGCTTGAGTTTGTCGTCTCGCCTGCAGGTACTGGTGGTGACAACTTGGTACTGGCCACTATTCAACTGCTTGGGATTACTCTGAAACCCAGTTTGATTATTATGCTGCTGATTGCCTTGGCCAGAACGCCGTCCATTGCCATTATTTCCTTGATGCTGAAATCCCGTTCCTGAGCCGCCTTGACCTTGAAAACTTGATTCCGAAAATCAGCCAGATGAGCCGCCGTGTGACCCGCCAGGACAAAGCTGACCCGGATGTCCCCCCTCCATTGCCTCCTTGGTGATTCTCAAAAGCCTGGTTACGGAACTCCTGCATGATATAACAGTGTTCCCATGAATGTGCAGCCGGCTTGTCTGGGGTACTATCCTTGGGACAAGGCACCTTGAGTGCCTCCTCATAGTTGCGCGGTTTATTCCCATTGTAAGCTCCACTAGGGCGGTTGTTATGATGCTGGTTCTTGAAACCAGTACTGGTGTTAGCAACGAAGTCTGACCCGCCATCAGGCTGTTTTCACTTACTGTTATTGCCCTGACCCCCATGGTTCCCACAGTGCCCAAGGTTTTGCTGATGACCCTTACCACCTTCGCCTTTCTTGTTCTTGCCAATTTTGTCCTCATCTGAGCTGGGATTCTTCGTGCTGTCCGACTCAGCATATGTGGTAAGAACGTCCATCAAGTCACCCATATCCTGAACCTTCTGTTTCAAATGGCCCAGCTTTTCGACTAGCGGCTGAAAGTGGCAATTCTTTTCCAAGATTAGGACGGCTTGAGCAGTTGTCGTGCTTTTGTCACGGTAGATGTTCTTTTAGGAGAACTTGAGTGTGAGGCCATCGCCGCTAGGTGGTGACTCAAAGGGGTTAATCGGGAACGAGAGACGAGTTTACCCAGGTTCGGCCCCTCCGATGGAGGTAATAGCCCATGTCTTGCTTTGTGTATATAAATGGTGATCTCAATTACAAGGGTGCGGAATCGCTAACCTAGCTCTTGAGGGTTCGCTTATTTCTTACTTGACCTTCTAACACAAGGTCTCTATGGAACCCCGGCTCAGCGAACCGGATTACCAGTGTTTCCAACCCAGAGATCATGTCTTCTGGAAACACACAACAACTTGGAACAAAACAGAACTAAACTTTATTGATAAACTTCGGGTACAAGCTCATATTTTACATCGATAGCAAGGCCAAAGGAACACCTGGTGATATGACAATATCTACATTATTTATGAAACATAGCAGGGCCTCGAAACTACTAAGTAATTCTACGGAGTAGCGGAAACTGCATCCATAGGTACACTGCTGAGGACACAGCCTAGTTAGCATAGCACGAACGATTGCGACCTCCGTCCTCGGCTTCTCCTGCATCTGGCATGATACGCCAGGTGAGTACTTTGAATGTACTCGCAAGCTCATGACAACCAAGTAATGCAGCAAACAATAGCATGGCAATCAACATGTTAAATTCTTAAGCAATTCACTTCTATTACCCGTTATCAACTTACTCTCTTTCGGGTTGTCCCACAACCCACGGAATACTCATAAGCCATCGAGTACTTCTGAGCACAAGTCGAGTTCTTCCATCATTATTATCACTGTTATGGTTGACCACCTAGTGAGGTCTGGACGGGCTGTCCAATACCGTGGACGCGGCTATTCGAATAGATTTTACACTCTGCAGAGGTTGCGCACTTTACCCACACCATGAAGCACCTGGCCTCGTGATCCCATTCGGGTGGACCAGTGTTTCTTCAACGAAACCTGCCTGACCCGTGATTCTCCCATCGTACCACCGGCATTCATCCTCCCCCGGAGGCCTGCTCTGGGTGCTCCAGTGTCACCTCGTGACACCTGCCACCGTCGTGGCCAAACTAAACTGTCCCGAACGGGGACGCCATCACAAAACTCAACTGGGCTCACAAGGTTATCGTCACCTACCTGATCAGGGTAGCACGCACGCATAACCCTCCCTGTCTGGAGGTACCGGTGAAAGAGCACGGGGCCAGACCAAGTCAAGGCCATCCCATACCGGCAAATGTGGTTGCACGGATAAGCCTGGACAGGTGACTCAAGATCAACCAACTAAGTTCATTTAGCAAACATAGTGGTTTATCAAAATACTTAGGATGGCAGCAACTAAGCATTTAAATTAATTACTATGAATTATCATATAGAAAATAAATGAACATAATGCATTGAAATATGCAATCCTATTGAAATGCTTCATGAAATGGGTGTCCTGGCCTGCCTTGCTCTGTTGGGTTGTTCAAAAGCTCCTGGCCTTCAAATCCACAAAGACTTCGTTCTGAAAATATTTTTAGATGGCCAAAGAAAATGTCACATAAAGCCTTTTTGTTAACCAGGAATTCTATGAATATTGGAAAAATAACAACTTTGGTCAGAAAATAAAGGAGTTCAATACAAACCCGATGCAAAAAGAATCAAATGAATTGGGCTTGTGTATAAATAGTTATTAATGGTCAAAGTTTCTGGTCAAAGATGGACTAAATCAACAGAAATTCGAAAATCAGAAAAGCCTCCAGTGGCCACGTCGAAGGCGTACTCTTCGAATACGCCTCCACTTACTCCTTTGCGCGCGTGGGCTGAGCCGCTGACTGGTGGGGCCGGCCTGTTTAAACAGAGAGAGAGAAGAGGCAGAGAGGCGAGGCGGCTCACCGGCGATGCTCGCCGGCGATAAGGACGGCGGCGGGGTTGGGAGAAGGCTGGGATGGATCGGGCAGTCGACGGCGATCACGCCCGTACCCGCAGATCCTCCGGAGGTGGTCGAACGGCTCCGCCCCCTTCTTCTCCGACGGATGGAGGCCGCGGTGGTCGTCGGGAAGGGCAAATCCGGCAGCAATTCTATCGGCCAAGGGCTCAATGAGGGCTAGGGGAGCGAGCTGATCTCGATGAAGGGCTTAGGTGAAACTGAAGTGGGGTGGAGGTGGCTGGCGACTAGGCTCTGGTGGCGGCGGATCTTCGGCGAGGTTCAAGGCCAGAGGTCCTCACGGCCGTGGCTCGCTGCTCGGGTAGGCGATTTAGTGATGGTGAGGGGCGATGATGAGCTATGGAGGGCTGGCCGTGCCTTTTATAGGCTAGAGGCGGGGCTCGGCGATCTCTCCAGAACGGCGGCGCTGTGGCCATGCCACTGGAGCCAGGACGGCGAGCTGGTCGTCGCGGCGTGGGGTGAGGTGATGGAGCATGGCAGGGGAGTTAATGAGTGAAGGGGCGGCTCGCGAGGAAGACGACGGCGGGAGAGCCACTTTGTCCGCACGGGTGCCACAGTGTGGCGCTGCGGTGGCGGCCGACGAGAGCTCCTCAGGCGAGGGGAAGAACCTGGAATGGCCTAGGTGGCTGGTGGGACGCTAGTCGGCACGCTAGGACAAGGTACGGCGACGCGGGCGTCTCATCCCGACGAGACCCGTGCCTGGCAGCGCCCAGAGCACGGGCACATGTATGCCACAGCCGTGCTCACCACGGTTGTTGGCACCTGGAGGCCATGCATGCCTGGCAACCTTTGTCCAAGGCATCGACCTGACCTCAAATAGGTACTACAAGTCTTTGGATAGGATCAGATTGAGCAAGATTCGAAGAACTGAGCCAAAACAGCTTCTGGCTATGATCTTGGGAGGGATCTAGAGAGGTGGTGAGCTACGAATGAAGCCAGCCAACCTGTGTGGTGTGAAACATGTTGGAAGGACTCCCTGCTGGCCAAATTTGAGAAGGTTTGGATAAGATTTGAATATAGTTCATGTACAAACTGTCATAAAGGTCCAGAAACTTGATCTGCTTGTGGCACTCATATGGTAGATCTGGTAGAGCTGAAATTTGGCATGGTAGAGTCATATGAGGAAGAGAAGATGCCATAAATTATTCATGGCCATTGAATACTTCTAGCTAGCACTTCCTTCACAGGGGTTTCAGAAATGCAGTAACTTGATAGAGCCTTGCTGCTCAAAATTTGTACTGGCCAAAGTGATATTTTTGGATATTGTGGCTAGATAGGATCCCTAATATCTCAGGGAGTTTATTGGGAATTTTCTGAGCTAGGAAAATGGGAGTTGCTTCACAACTGACCAATTCTAACCAGAAAGAAAATAATTATTCTAGCCAAAATTTTGTATTGGGCAATGGAATATTTTTGAAGATTATGGGATTATATGATGATAAGAAGGTGTGACAAAAGTTTGGGATTTTATTGATCAACCAAACTATAGGTTGCTTCACAACCCATAGGGATGACATAATTCCCAAAGGAAGAAAAGAATTAATGGAAAATATTAGAAGAATGGATTGTGGTCCAGAAGGTGTGTGACATGGTGATGGCAAGATTTAGACAAGGTGATGAGAGCTTTGGGTTACTTAGGAAAAGATTCAAGGGTTCATAAGTCCATAGTTGACTGAAAAACCAACCAAAATGCAAATAAAACCAAAAAGATTTCAAAAAGAAAAAGTTGCCAAAAACCAGGGTGTCACAAACCTACCCCCCTTAGGATGAATGTCATCCTAGAGATTCGGTTGCTCAGGGAACAGGTACGGGTATACGGATCTTAGAAAATCCTCTCTTTCCCAGGTAGCCTCTTCCTCGGTATGGTGCTCCCACAGTACCTTGTAAAACCTGATCACCTTAATCCTAGTAGTCCTTTCCATCTCATCCAAGATTCTGATAGGTTTCTCTTCGTAGGTCAGATCCTTAGCCAGTTCTAGCTCACTCATATTTGCTTGCTTGATCGGTGGTGCAATGCACTTTCTTAACTATGATATGTGGAAAACGTCGTGAACATCAGATAACTCCGGTGGTAGTTCCAACTGATATGCTACCCTACCTTTCCCAGCAATTACTGGAAAGGGACAGATGTATCTTGGTGCAAGCTTTCCCCGGGTATGAAACCTCTTTACTCCCTTCATGGGGGTTACTCGAAGGTAAGCATATTCTCCGGGCTCAAAAGTCACTTCTCGGTGCATTGGGTCATAGTAGCTCTTTTGGCGGGACTTGGCTGCTCGAAGACGCTCCTGGATATCCTTGACCTGCTTCTCAGCCTCGAGCATCAAGTCCGTGCCAAAGATACGGCTATCTCCTGTCTGAGACCAATTTAATGGGGTGCGGCACTTCCGACCATATAGTGCTTCAAATGGTGACATCTTGAGACTTGACTGATAACTGTGGTTATAAGAAAATTCTGCATAAGGTAGGCTATCTTCCCATTTGGGTCCATGGGTGAGAGCACAGGATTGAAGCATATCCTCCAGTATCTGGTTCACTCGTTCGGTCTGTCCATCTGTCTGTGGATGATATGTTGTGCTATGCTTTAGCACCATTCCCAAGGCTTGGTGCAATCGCAACCAGAATGCTGAGGTGAATAAGGAGCCCCTATCTGAGGTGATAGACTTGGGTACTCCATGAAGGCTGACTATCCGAGACATGTAGAGCTGTGCAAGCTGATTTGCATTAAAAGTGGTCTTTACCAGAATAAAGTGAGCCACTTTCGTGAGTATATCCACAATGACCCAGATAGCATCATGGCCTCTTGTTGACCTGGGTAGTCCAACAATGAAGTCCATACATATGTCGTCCCACTTCCACTGGGGAACTGGTAAAGGTTGCAGTAGCCCAGCGGGTTTCTGGTGTTCAGCCTTGACTTTGTTGCAGATGTTACAGCAGGCGACATAGTATGCTATATCCCTTTGCATTCCTATCCACCAAAATGTCTCTCTCAAGTCCTGATACATCTTTGTGCCTCCCGGGTGGATAGAGTACGCGGACTCATGAGCTTCCCTGAGTATTTGCTGCCTCAGGTTATTCTGATCGGGCACACATATCCGTTTCTCAAACCATAAGGTGCCTTGGTGCATCAGCTCCTTGATCTCTTTTATTCCTTCATCTGGCCCTTGAGCCTTCTTAATTTCTTCCAGAAGTGTTGGAGTAATCTCCAAAGTATCCGAGTTAACCGGGCCACATAGCACCATGTTTAGCTTGGCAAACTCCTCTTGCAGCCTTGGCTGGATGTGGTCTTGTTTTCTACTGAGAGCATCAGCGACTACATTAGCCTTTCTCGGATGATAATTTATTCCAATGTCATAATCCTTGACCAATTCAAGCCATCTTCACTGTCGGAGGTTCAAGTCCAGTTGAGTGAAAATATATTTGAGACTCTTGTGGTCTGTATATATTTCACATCGTTGCCCAATAAGGTAATGCCTCCAAATCTTTAAGGCATGAACCACAGCTGCTATTTCCAGATCATGTGTGGGGTAGTTTTCTTCGTGAGGTCGTAGCTGTCTGGATGCATATGCTACAACCTTTCCTTCTTGCATTAACACACAGCCGATTCCACGTCTGGGAGCATCGCAATATATATCAAAGCTCTTGTGGATGTTTGGAAGAACTAAGACAGGTGCTGTAGTTAGCCTTGTCTTTAGCTCTAGGAAGCTGCTGTCACACTCCGCCGTCTAGACAAATCTTTGATTTTTCTTTAGAAATTCTGTCAATGGCTTGGCTATCTTGGAGAAGCCTTCTATGAAACGACGGTAATAGCCTGCCAATCCCAGAAAGCTACGGACTTCGGTCACCGAGGCTGGTGTCTTCCAATTCAGTACTGCGGTTACTTTGCAGGGGTCGACAGCTACTCCTTGTTCAGACAGAATGTGTCCCAGAAATTATAACACCCCAAAAATCGGGTTATCGATTTTTGTGCTGTTACCTTCCTAGCTTTTCTCTCCCAAATTTTTCCTCTGGAATTTGGCAAGTGACCAGGTGAATCCAGTCATTCCCCAATCGCTCAGTGCCTTTCCCTTGCTCTTGTGCCATTCAACCTCTCGTCAGTCAACCCCGAATCTTATTCAAACCCTAGTTCCGAAATATTGGAACTGGAAATCCTGCCTTTGTGATTACAAAGCAGCTATCATTTCCGTTGCTCTGTTAATCCTCCCAAAATTTCCAGAGATCCTTCTTCCCTCATAAACCCTAGATGTGCAAAAATATTGCCAAGTCATATGCAATATTTCTCATCTAGAATTAATTCCTCTTTCTGCCTTTCTGAGGAATTAAATCCAGGAAAATATCTATCCATCTCCAGAGGTCATGAAAACTTGTGGAGATATTCCTTGTGATCTTATTGAGCTCTCATAAAAGTATTGGCCATAATTAAATAGGGGAAATTGCCTTTTCCTATTTAAAGCCAATATTTCAATTTGGAGCCTTTCCAAAGGAACTACCATTTTGGTAGCTAGGAAAAATCCCAAATAATTTGTGGAGCTTCTCATATCCATATATTCTCCATTTCCATCAAAATATCAAGTTCTTCAATTCAAATTTGAGCACCACTTCCATTTGCAAATTCTGTCCAGATTTCCTGTTCGCAAAGGAAGTGTATGATTCCTTGATCTTCTTGGGCTAAAATTTTGCAGGGTGATTTCTTATGATAAATTACCCTTGTCCTCCAAAAATTAGCCCATCTCATCCAGCCAATCTTCCTCAGCAAATTATTCAAGTTTCTGTCCAGATTGCGGCACTGTGAAGGAAGTACCATTTCTGATTATGCAAATGGTGTGAAATTTTTACAGTGCTTCCAGATGCATAAATCATTGGCCTCCTCCAAATTTGAGCCATTTTCATCTATCTAAATCCTCAGAACCATCTGGTTTTCATTTCTGTCCAGTCTGGCACTTTGCAAAGGAAGTGCTTGCTTTCTTGATTCAATTGAGCTGAAATTTGGCAGGGTAGTACATATTGATGTATTACTACTGTAAACCAGAAATCAGCTCAATTCCCCAAACCAATCTTTTTCTATAATTTTCTCAAGTTTCTGACCAGATTGCATCTCTGTGAAGGAATTACCATCATAGATGATCAATTTGATATGAAACTGGTTCAGCTATCTCCCATGACCAAATCATCTCTCTACACCAAAAATCATCCAAGTCCATCTAGCCAATTGACCCCAGCAGCATCATTTCCAAATCTGGCCAGAATGACAAGTTGCAAAGGAAGTATCCTTTTTCTTTGCCGTTTGGAGCTGAGACTTTGCCAAGATGATGACCTTAGTAGATGATTGACCCCTGCCCAAGATCAGGCCAAGAGGTGTACTGAGGTGACCATACCACAGCACAAACAATGTGTTGTTGGGGACTATTTGACCATGGATCCGTCACCTCAGTGCTCCCCCGTGTCTGTCTGCCGCATAGGTCAATTCAGCGAAGTAAGGAGAACCCCCTAGACACGTTTTGGCGTCGAGTAGGGCGTGGCAACGCCGTGGCCACGTGCGAAGCCAGCCAAATTGGTGCTCTGTGCAGATGGACCCTTCGGGAGCTGTCTCCGGCGAGTCTTGGCTGGTCCAGGAGCGTCTGCGAGTTGTCCACCGTGCGCGTGAACCGCCCAGAGTCTTCTCCCCCTCGTCCCATAGCTCCTGGCCATCTCTGCCGACCGCCGGAGCACCGCCGCTTCGCCATGCATCTTGGAGCTTCGGCCGTCGTCGCGTAGCTCTTCCCCGCGGCTATATAAGCGTGCCCCGAGCCCTCTTCTAGCCAGCATCCCCTAGCCCCCTCCTCCATCGAGCCTCGGAGCTCTCTGCTCCTCAAATGGCCGAAGCCCGCCGTCGATTGCCCCTCGACCAACCCAGCGCTTTAGCCCTCCCCTCCTCCTCCGTTTGTGGCCGGAGGCCTCACCGGAGTTCGCAAGACCTCCGCCGCCCTCCATTTTGCCAGGGAAGCCCTACCGGCCCAGCCCCGCTGTTGCCGTGCGGCCGTCGCGCCTCGAGCCGTGGCAACGGCGCCAACGGCCGTTCCCCGAGGTTCCGCGACCGCCCCCGGATGCGGTATGGAGTCCCGGTTCCGGTGAGCCCCTCGGCGGACCCTCCTGTGCCGCCGTCCATCGGCCGGCCGCCCCTGCCTCTGCTCCGGTCGGAGCTTGGAGACGTCCCAGGGGAGGAGAGAGAGAGGATATGGCGGGTCCCGCCCGTTAGCTACAAGAAAAGTCAGCCCGGGCCCGCTGTCATTTTAAGTGGAAGCGCACTTCCAAAAGTACGTCTTCCTCTATCGAAGGCGTATTCTCCTAAGCCTCATGTTAAGAATACGCTTTCAACACTGCGAAGACGTATTTCAGAAAATACGCTTCCGTTTTTCAGCCGGCTGCCGAAGTGCTGAATAGTGAACGTTCACCCGTTATGTGTTATAGTGGACACTATTCTGTCCGTTTCTACGCTTAACGAATGAACGACCATTTCTCCGCGACCGTACCTCCGATCGAGGTAAAACCAGCACCCACGCTTTCGTCTCGTCGAGACCGTTCCAATGGTACCATTTTCACTATGTGTTCACACTGTGAAAATAACCATTTTGCCCTTGCCCTCCGATCGAGCCTTCTGTGAGGGAACCCTTTCCGGCGATTTCTTCCGCGAGGTGATCGCACTTCCTTCCGGCGTATTCGTCGACCCTCAGGCAAGCCAACCTCTTACCATGAGCTCCGGACTTGCGTGATGACTTTGCTTGCATTCTGTGTGTTATATTACATCTGTATCGCCTGTTAGTCCGCATTTGCATACACTTGTTGTGCCACCTGTATTAGATGTTAGCATTATGACTTGTTCTCATACTTTGCCATGATAGTGATAATATTGCTAAGGACATAGTCATGTTGGTACTATGGTTGATCCCATGCCGTGACTATCAGTATTATGATCTTGGCATACTATTGTTAAGTATGTCGATGCAATGGTTCAATGATGGATATGTTGAGTTGGAGTAATAAAGTGAGCATAGTGGTTGATCTCAAGTCACCTGTCTGGGTTTATCCGTGCAACCACATTTGCCTGTATGGGACGGCCTTGACTTGGTCGGATCGCGTGCTCTTTCACTAGTACCTCCAAAGAGGGAGGGTTATGCACGCGTGCTACCCTGATCAGGTAGGCGGTGATAACCCTGTGAGCCCAGTTGATTGTTTGTTTGGGCCCGTCCCCGTTTGGGACAGTAATCCCCGTTTGGGATTACCTATTTTGGCCATGACGGTGGCAGGTGTCATGAGGACACAGGGGCCACCCAAGGCTGACCTCCGGGGGAGGAAGAGTGCCAGTGGTACGATGAAAGAGTCACGGGTCAGGCAGGTTTCGTTGGAGCAACGCTGGTCCACCCGAATGGGATCACGAGGTCAGGTGCTCCATGGTGTGGGTAAAGTGTGCAACCTCTGCAGAGTGTCAAATTTATTCGAATAGCCGCGTCCACGGTATTGGACAGCCCGACCAGACCTCAGTAGATGGTCAACCGTATCAAAGCTGATAATGAAGGAAGAACTCATCTTGGGTAGACATCAGATGATGTCAGGAATATGATATGTTAGCCATGGGATGGCTATGAGATGAGTGGTCGGATGATCACATGATGTGGATTGGATTTGAGTCAGTTTAGGTTGGATCATGAGTATGTCGAGGGTTGCGGGACAACCCAGAAGAGAGTAAGTTGGTATTCGGTACAGTAAGTATTCTAAGCATTTAGTGTGATCTTGCCATAGATTATATGCCTGATCCATGATATGCCATGCTTGATCCATGCTTTCCTTGTTAGAATTCATGCCATGCTTAGGATTAATTCATGCAAAGTTTAGTGCTTGCTTTGTCATCTGCTTGTTTGGTTGCTATGTATTTGGTTGTCTTGCGAGTACATTCAAAGTACTCACCTAGCCTTGCACGTGGCCAGTTGCGGGAGAGGATCCATCGTGCTAGACCATAACCTAGCCAGTCCTGTGCATTATGGAGCCCAGCCAGAGATGTCATTGCCGCTGAACCAAGACCTCTGCTGCCATTTAGTTAGCCTTGGAGCTATGTAATATTGTTGTAAGCAATACTATTGTAATACTCCATTATAATTAATAAAGCCATTTTGTGCCTGGAATTGCTGTATCATGTCTTTGACATGCACCAGCTCTTATCCTGGGACTGGCGTGCGTCGGCCCTCTATCGGGGTGCCATAGAAATCCCACCTCTTTTAGCCAAAATTCGCATTTACTGAACTTGGCATACAGACAATGGGTTCTCAACCTTTCCAGGACAGCACGGAGGTGTTGTTTATGCTCTTCTTCATCTTTGGAATATATCAGGATATCATCGATGAACACCACCACGAATTTGTCCAGGAAATCCATGAAGACCTTGTTCACCATGCTCATGAAATAAGCTGGAGCATTCGTCAGTCCAAATGACATGACTGTAAACTCATACAGACCATATCGGGTGGTAAAAGCTGTCTTGGGTATATCTTCTTTTCTGATTTTTAGCTGATGATACCCGGTTCGGAGGTCAATCTTGGAGAATACCCGTGCTCCGTTCAGCTGATCGAACAAATCATCAATGCGAGGGAGCGGGTACTTATTCTTGATGGTGACCTCATTCAGCTGGCGATAGTCTACGCACATTCGTAGACTTCCATCCTTCTTCTTGACAAACAGTACGGGTGATCCCCATGGCGAGATGCTTGGGCGAATATACCCTTTTTGCAGCAACTCATCCAACTGCTTCTTTAATTCCACCAGCTCTGGGCTCGGCATACGATAGTATTTCTTGTAGATCGGGGCAGTACCGGGAATCACCTCAATGGCAAACTCTAAGTCCCGGTCGGGTGGCATCCCTGGTAACTCCTCGGGAAATACATCCGGAAATTCGCAAACTACCGGAATCAAGTTCATATCCGTACCGGTAGCTTGGTATGCCATTCCTTTTCTTGACATCATCTTGCTGGCAAGGAATTGAACTGTTTGTCCTGCCGGGTTAACTAGCGTCACTGTCCTGGTCGCACAGTGGATGCACACCTGATGTGGTGTCAACCAGTCCATCCCCAATATTATATCCAATCTAGGGGATTCAATGGCAACAAGTGTAGCTGGAAATTTATCTCCATGTATCGAAATTTCCAGACCCTTATATATCAGATTTGTTCTGAGTAGGGATCTAGGGGATTGTACCACCATGATTTTATCCAAAAGTGAAGGAGAAAATTTGTGCAAGGTGGCAAAACTCTGTGAAATAAACGAACGGGAAGCCCCATAATCAAATAAAATTACTGCAGGTATGTCGTTAACAGAAAACATACCAAGGACTACGTCTGGAGCTTCGCTGGCTTCCTCAGCGGAGATATGATGGACGCGTCCGTGGCAGAAGTTATGGTTTGGACGGCGTCCTATATTGTTGACTTGTGGCTTGAAGTCGGATACTGGCTTCCCGTTGTTGGCAGGGCACTGCTTGGAATAGTGTCTGCTTTGGCCGCAAGTAAAACAGGTGTTATTGCGGCGGCAACCCTCTATTACTGGCTGTTTGCCGAAGGTCTTATTCTGGCAAAGCGTCTTATTGTTGTTGTTGCCATTGCTCCATGTGGGCTTGTATTCAGATGGGCCTGGCTGCCAGGTGCGTGGTTTCTGCACAAGTTGCTCCCGGTTATCCTTCTTGGGTTCAAACTTCCGCTTGCGGTCATCATATCCGGACTTATGCTCTCGTCAGCTATGAAAGCCTTGTTCACCAGAGTTTGGAAGTCCGGAAAGTCCAGCATACAGAGCTGACAACGGAGGGCGTGATTCAGTCCTCCTAGGAATCGATCTATCTTCCTTTCTTCGGTGGACACGTCATGGGTAGAGTACCGTGCCAGATTGTTGAACTTGTTCAGATACTCCCCTACAGACATATTTCCATGTGTAAGAGCAAGGAACTCCCTTTGCTTCACCTTCATTATGCTTGTAGGGATATGATACTTGCGGAATAGCTCCTTGAACTTCTCCCAGGAAATATCTTCTCCAGAAGGCCACGTTGTCTTGGTGTTGTCCCACCATATAGCTGCTGGCCCTTCTAAATAGTGAGTGGCAAAAGGAACCTTATCTGATTCTTCATAGCGGGCTATTTCTAGATTCTTTTCCATGGTCCTCAGCCAATCATCAGCTTCTATAGTGTCCACAGCTTGACCGAAATTGGGTGGCTTGGTGCGCTGGAAGTCAGACAACTTAGAGTGGGTTCCATTGTGGTTGTGATTCTGGCCCACCATAGCCTGCATACTTTTGAAAAATTCCATGAGATCCTGGTTTCTTTTCTCTTCAAACATCCTCATGATCTGATCAGTGGTCGGCGTTTGAGGTGGTGGAGGAGGTAAGTCTTCTGGTGGTTGTCCTGCCTCTCTGGCGGATCGACGAACGGGGGTTCCATCGCCGCCTTGGCTACAACCTCTCTTCATCCTAAAGTTGTTCCCATTGCAAAATACCGAATCGATGAGCAACATCCATAAGGGAAACACAGTAATATGACACCAGAAAGAAAATGCACGAAAAAGGCGAATAAAGCAAACAACATAATTATACAAGATAACCCAACATCATACATGGCAAGCTAGTAGGGGAATATCATGGCTAGACTGCTCGTACGGCAGTTGACATATGCAGAGATGCATGCACAACAACTCAAGCCTCCACTCTAGTGGCGCGGGTGGCACGAACACTGCCAGACTAAAGACTCCTCGTCATCTGATCCTGAGTCGGAATCGGAACTGATGATGTGGATCACATCCTCCGGATCAAAGGAAACACGACGACGCTGCTGGGACGGTTCTCCCTCCGAGGAAGAAGGAGCACGACGGCTAAGCATCGGAGCAGCTGGAGTGGCTAGGAGTGAGGCCCACTCTGTCGGGGTCTCACGTCGGGTACCAGACGAAAAGTCTGGTGGCGCAGTAGAGCTAGAAGGAGTATCAAGCCTACGTGAAGGTGGAACTGGCGGTGGATACATAGGTGGGAATGTAGGCTGAGGTGAAGATGGTACTTTAATTGCAGCTGCAAGTGCCTCCTAGACACGAGACAGCTCCTCAGCCAAGGACATGATCATACGATAACTGGCGTTCAGATAACGAGATAGAACACCAGTCGCACGATCACTCGGCAGGTCAACTGGCGGGAAAATGACTCGCCCTGTCGTAGGCGACATGGTGGTGTAGTGAAAGAAACCTGAATGAGTCTGCATCTCAACCTCGTGGAAGCGCAAGTCAGTGAGAGCCTCCATCGCAGCAAACTGGATCGCTAGCTCCGGAGTAGAAGCCGTTCCGCCCTTAGAAGAGCGAGAATAGCTACCAATATCCGAGCTCGCGGTCAGGAAAGCCTCTGCGTGATACTCGTATAATGACTCGGCAAGCTGCTCCCGAAACACCTGGTACACAGGATCTTTTCCGTTGGGGTACAGCCGAAGCCAGACGTTACGGAGCAGTACCGGAAAATTGAATGGTGCTGGCTCATGATGGTAGTGGAACGGAACTGGTGCCATCTACACTCATAATACCAACGGTTAGTAGAACAATAAATCATGATGCATGCCATGCAACAATCAAATGCAGCAAGCAAGATGCACACTCAAAGCCCTACACTAATCGTGGTTCTAGCGCGGGTTAACTAGGGTGTCCTGCAGTCAGCACGGCTCTGATATCAAGCGTTGTGGCACCCCGGCTCAGCGAACCGGATTACCAGTGTTTCCAACCCAGAGATCATGTCTTCTGGAAACACACAACAACTTGGAACAAAACAGAACAATACTTTATTGATAAACTTTGGGTACAAGCTCATATTTTACATCGATAGTGAGGCCAAAGGCACACCTGGTGCTATGACAATATCTACATTATTTATGAAACAGCAGGGCCTCGGAACTACTAAGTAATTCTACGGCGTAGCGTAACATAGCGGAAACTCCATCCACAGGGACACTGCTGAGGACACAGCCTAGTTAGCGTAGCATGAACCATCGGGACCTCCGTCCTCGGCTTCTACTGCATCTGGCATGATACGCCAGGTGAGTACTTTGAATGTACTCGCAAGCTCATGATAGCCAAGTAATGCAGCAAACAATAGCATGGCAATCAACATGTTAAATTCTTAAGCAATTCACTTACTGTTACCGGTTATCAACTTACTCTCTTCCGGGTTGTCCCACAACCCTCGGAATACTCATAAGCCATCGAGTACTTCTGAGCACAAGTTGAGTTCTTCCATCATTATTATCACTGTTACGGTTGACCACCTAGTGAGGTCTGGACGGGCTCTCCAATACCATGGACGCGGCTATTCGAATAGATTTTACACTCTGCAGAGGTTGCGAACTTTACCCACACCATGAAGCACCTGGCCTCATGATCCCATTCGGGTGGACCAGCGTTGCTTCAACAAAACCTGCCTGACCCGTGATTCTCCCATCGTACCACCGGCATTCATCCTCCCCCGGAGTCCTGCCCTGGGTGGCCCTAGTGTCACCTTGTGACACCTGCCACCGTCGTGGCCAAACTAAACTGTCCCAAACGGGGACGCCGGCACAAAACTCAATTGGGCTCACAGGGTTATCGTCGCCTACCTGATCAGGGTAGCACGCATGCATAACCCTCCCTGTCTGGAGGTACCGGTGAAAGAGCACGGGGCCAGACCAAGTCAAGGCCGTCCCATACCGGCCAATGTGGTTGCATGGATAAGCCTGGACAGGTGACTCAAGATCAACCAACTAAGTTCATTTAGCAAACGTAGTGGTTTATCACAATACTTAGGATGGCAACAACTAAGCATTTAAATTAATTACTATGAATTATCATATAGCAAATAAATGAACATAATGCGTTGAAATATGCAATGCTATTGAAATGCTTCATGAAATGGGTATCCTCGCTTGCCTTGCTCTGTTGGGTTGTTCAAAAGCTCCTGGCCTTCAAATCCACAAAGACTTCTTTCTGAAAATATTTTTAGATGGCCAAAGAAAATGTTACATAAAGCCTTTTGGTTAACTAGGAATTCTGTGAATATTGGAACAATACCAACTTTGGTCAGAAAATAAAGGAGTTCAATACAAACCCAATGCAAAAAGAATCAAATGAATTGGGCTTGTGGATAAATAGTTATTAATGGTCAAAGTTTCTGGTCAAAGATGGACTAAATCAACAGAAATTAGAAAATCAGAAAAACCTCGAGTGGCCACGTCGAAGGCGTACTCTTCGAATACGCCTCCACTTACCCCTTCGCGCGCGCGGGCTGAGCCGCTGACGGGTGGGGCCAGCCTGTTTAAACAGAGAGAGAGAAGAGGCAGAGAGGCGAGGCAGCTCACCGACGATGCTCGCCGGCGATAAGGACGGCGGCGGGGTCGGGAGAAGGCTGGGATGGATCGGGCAGTCGATGGCGATCACGCACGTACCCGCAGATCCTCCGGAGGTGGTCAGACGGCGCCGCCCCCTTCTTCTCCGGCGGATGGAGGCCGCGGTGGTCGTCGGGAAGGGCAAATCCGGCAGCAATTCGGTCGGCCAAGGGCTCAAGGAGGGCTAGGGGAGCGAGCTGATCTCGACGGAGGGCTCAGGTGAAACTGAAGTGGTGTGGAGCTGGCTAGTAACTAGGCTCTGGTGGCGGCAGATCTCCGGCGAGGTTCGAGGCCAGAGGGCCTCTCGGCCATGGCTCGCTGCTCGGGGAGGCGATTGAGTGATGGTGAGGGGCGATGATGAGCTATGGAGGGCTGGTCGTGCCTTTTATGGGCCGGAGGCGGGGCTCTGCGATCTCTCAGGAACGGCGGCGCGATGGCCATGCCACTAGAGCAAGGACGGCGAGCTGGTCGTCGCGGCGTGGGGTGAGGTGATGGAGGAGGGCAGGGGAGTTAATGAGTGAAGGGACGGCTCGAGACGAAGACGACGGCGGGAGAGCCATTGTGTCCACACGGGTGCCACAGTGCAGTGTTGCGGCGGCAGCCGACGAGAGCTCCTCCGGCGAGGGGAAGAACCTGGAATGGCCTAGGTGGCTGGCGGGACGCTAGTCGGCATGCTAGTACAAGGTACGGCGACGCGGGCGTCTCATCCCGACGAGACCCGTGCCTGGCGGCGCCCAGAGCGCGGGCACGGGCATGCCACAACCGTGCTCACCACGGTTGTTGGCACCTGGAGGCCACGCATGCCTGGCAACCTTTGTCCAAGGCATCAACCTGACCTCAAATAGGTACTACAAGTCTCTGGATAGGATCAGATTGAGCAAGATTCGAAGAACTGAGCCAAAACAGCTTCTGGCAAAGATCTTGGGAGGGATCTGGAGAGGTGGTGAGCTGCGAATGAAGCCAGCAAACCTGTCTGGTGTGAAACATGTTGGAAGGACTCCATGCTGGCCAAATTTGAGAAGGTTTGGATAAGATTTGAATATAGTTCATGTACAAACTGTCATACTGGTCCAGAAACTTGATCTGCTTGTGGCACTCATATGGTAGATCTGGTAGAGCTGAAATTTGGCATGGTGGAGTCATATGAGGTAGAGAAGATGCCAAAAAATTTCATGGACATTGAATACTTCTAGCTAGCACTTCCTTCACAGGGGTTTCAGAAATGCAGTAACTTGACAGAGCTTTGCTGCTCAAAATTTATACTGGCCAAAGTGATATTTTTGGATATTGTGGCTAGATAGGATCCCTAATATCTCAGGTAATTTATTGGGAATTTTCTGAGCTAGGACAATGGGAGTTGCTTCACAACTGACCAATTCTGACCAAAAAGAAAATAATTATTCTGGCCAAAATTTTGTATTGGGCAATGGAATATTTTTGAAGATTATGGGATTATATGATGATAAGAAGGTGTGACAAAAGTCTGGGATTTTATTGATCATCCAAACTATAGGTTGCTTCACAACCCATAGGGATGACATAATTCCAAAAGGAAGAAAAGAATTAATGGAAAATATTAGAAGAATGGATTGTGGTCCAGAAGGTGTGTGACATGGTGATGGCAAGATTTAGACAAGGTGATGAGAGCTTTGGGTTACTTAGGAAAAGATTCAAGGGTTCATAAGTCCATAGTTGACTGAAAAACCAACCAAAATGCAAATAAAACCAAAAAGATTTTGAAAAGAAAAAGTTGCCAAAAACTAGGGTGTCACAGTCTCCCCTTTATATATAGGTGGAGGCTTGGAGTTTACAAGAGAGTCCGGGTCATAACTGTAACAGCCCGAGACCGACGCTCCAGAAGATTCCCATTTTATTCAAATGTGGTTGTGTGATTTCTTTCGTTGTTGCATTCATCATCGCATCATTCGGATCATCCGCATTGCATCGGCACTCCGTTGTCGCCATTTTTTCAAAACTTGCATCCGTTCGCAGTTGCCGGTTCTCTCCATTCGTGTCGTCGACCGTTTCGTGACCAACCACACACGCACGCGCCCATGGCATCGTTTAAAAAAATGTTTTTAAAAGCGCGTGAAAAATATTCTCGGATTGGGTCGAAAGTTGGCGTGCGGTCTTGTTATATTGTAGGTAGACCGCCTGCCAAATTTCGTCGCATTTAGAGTTAGTTTGAGCCCACAGCGAATAACTATAGCGGCACTAGTAGTCAGTCAAAATTCGCATTTGTTTTCGGTTTTACAAAAGATGTCACGGGCCGCAAAGTCTCCCTCTCATCCCCACATAGCCTCTCTAACACAGCCCGCCAGTCCACCTAACCCAGCCAAGCTCCCTCCGGTCGGAACCGTCAAATCACGATCGCGCGGATGAAGACGCCCCAAAACCACCTAAACCCTACCCCCTACCTATTTAAACCCCTCACCGACCAATTTTGGACATTTCCCCTCTCCTCGTGTTCAGCGCCGGCTAGCTCCCCCTTGCCACTTGTCTAGCCCCGCCGCCCCTGCGCCACCGTCTCCAGCCACTAGCAAGCCGCCACGTCGCCCCGCGCCACCCTCCAGCCACCGCAGCCCGCCAGAGCCCGGGCCACGCCCGCCCCGGGCCGAACCGGGCCCACGCCGCCGCCCTGTGGCAGCTCGCCCCTCCCGAGCCAGGAAGCTCCTCCCGTGCCCGACCAGACCCCGCCGCCGTGGTCCGTCCATCCTATCGCCGGCGACCCCTGCCATCGCCTCCGCGTGACCCCGTCGCCGGAGCTCTGCTGTCCGCCCGTACGTGTCCCTCCTTGCCGCCCTGTGCCGCTGCTAGAGCTCCCCGTGCGCGCAGCCCCACCTCCATTCACCATGGGAGCCGAGGCGAAGCTTGCCACCATCCCCAGCCGCCGCCGGCCATCTCCGGCCCGGATCCGGCGGGATCTGGCCGAGATCCGCCTCCCGCGGCCTCTGTCCCGCGCCGTTGGCCGCGTCCCCACCTCCGGTGGCCGTCGCACAGTCCGGTGGCGTCAGAACCGCCGCCGCCGCCAGATCTGGACGGGCTCGTACATGGACGGCCCCGTCCCCGCAGCCAAGCGCCCGTCCCGCGAGATCCCGTACGGCTCCGTCCAGTTTCGCTGAGGGTATAATTTCGCTAAGTCCCTAACAATTGTCTGTTTTTCATCTTTTGGCTTATTAAACGGCTTGCAATAGTTAAACCGTGCATCGGATTTTGAAGTGTGATATATGAAAGTTTATCTACTCGATGCGCTCTACACAATGGTGCCATTTGAATGCATAATAGGATGCATTCACATGTTCAAATATTCGTTGCAAAAGTGCATCCCGTCATAGTTGCAAAACTGTTATCTTATTCAAATTTGCGCGGATAATTGCATCTAAATGGTAGGCCCTTTGCATGTGATTTCTTCATGAGATGTGTTATATAAAATGTTTACTTTGATGCCATGCCTCTGGTTGTTAGGTGGTACATCATCATCATGTTCATTTTTTGCTCTCAAGTAGCCATCGCGTTAAACCTGTAATCTGTTAACAAAGAGTTCCATTTTGTGAGCATCATATTAAGCAAAACATGCCTCCTTTGTATATGTGTCAATAGTACGATTTGAAGTGTGTTATGTCTATTTGCTGTTAGTGTCCTTGCCATGCCCATAGGTGATTGTTATGCTACAGTTGTTATTATGTAAACATGCCTAGTAAAATTGCAGTTTTGGGAGTTAGTTAAATTTTACTAAGTCTGATACTGTTATTTTGTTGTCATGTTGCCATGTGATTTGCTAGTGATCTAGGGCTCTTTTGTTGTTTCCACAAAGGAGTCTTTTGTTAAGCATGTTATTGTATACCAGGTTGTGCAATTTGTTGCCATGTATAGGACTTGCATCATAGTCATATCTGTTGTCCAAAATATCAATCTGTTAAAAACTGTTGCCCATGTCTATAATTTTCACTAAGTCTGAGAATCTGGTTATATCTGTATGCCATGTTGTGGTTATGTTTGCCATGAACCTGTGCATAATTTGATGTTGCCATAATGGAATGAATTGTAATGCATCATGTCATATACCCTACTGTTAAGTTTCATGCCAATATATGCCTTTTAACATGTAGTTTTCTTGCTGCCAATATGCCTTCGTGATAAAAACTGCTCTAAAAACTGTCATTTTCACTAAGTCCGAATCTGCTATATTTTATTGCCATCTTGTGAGCTTATTTCCTAGTGATCCATGCTTCTACTCAATTTGCTGTGATGATATGAATTGTTGTGCATCATGTAGGTTACAGCCCCATGCCTTGTTTGTGCATTGTAGAATCTTGTAGCTTATTGTTTTTATGTGTGCAAAATGCCATGTCGCTGTTTTGGCTAGATTATGTCCATAACTTGAATTGGTTGTGTTTGTCGAACCGTAGCTCCGTTTTGAACATGTTGTATATGAAACTTTCTTAGAATATCATGTAGTGTCATAATACCTTATTGCATCCATGATTTGACATGTTTATGGTTGATGTTTGCATGCATTTTGCATTCATGTCATGTTCATCTTGTGTGTGGCATATCTTCTGGACCATAGCTCCGTTTTAAACGCTCCATATATGTATTTCGACTAGAATGACGTGTAGAATTGTGTGGTGCATTTTGTTTTGATGTTTAAAAAATATAATACATTATTAGTTCAGATCTGGAACAATTTCGAAATTAACACATGGGGTTGTTTCAGAAATACTATAAGTAGTTTCCGACCTCATTTAAGATGCCTAGATAGTGTAGTTTCATTATGCTTCACCTCTTGCCATGTTTAATAATATTTAATATTGTCTTGTACCTAACGAGAGTGAACTAAATAATTCGAATGTGGAGTTTCGTCAATATGCAACTCGTTGCATATTGAGCTTCACTTAATGTGTAGTATTTGATTTTTGTGATAGCCATGCCTTGCATAATTAAACCGGACATGCATCACGTTTGTTTGCACATCATGTCTTGCATATGTTGTGGTGTTTATCATGTGTTGATTGTTATTTCCGGATTGCTTCTTCTCAATAGAGTTCCGAATGCGTTCAGAGTGTGAGGATTCTTTCGACTACGTTGGCTCGTCTTCTTCATGGATTCGTTCTTCCTCCAACTGGGATCTCAGGCAAGATGATCATTTCCCTGATACCACTACTATCATTGCCATGCTAGTTGTCTCGTTTCTATCGATATGTCTCGCAACCTACCACTTGTTTCTCAAGCCTCCCAAATGCCATGATAAGCCTCTAACCCTCCACATCCTAGGAAACCATTGTTTGGCTGTGTTACCGCTTGCTCAGCCCTTCTTATAGCGTTGCTAGTTGCAGGTCCAATTGTTTCCATGTGCCAACATGGATGTTTTTGAGCTATCACAATATTATCGCTATTTAATTTAATGCACATATATACTTGGTAAAAGGTGGAAGGCTTGGCCTTTTGCTCGGTGTTTTGTTCCACTTTTGCCGCCCTAGTTACTTGTGTACCAGTGTTATGTTCCATATTGAGTGCTCCTAACATGCTCAGGGTTGTTATGGGGACCCCCTTGATTTTTATTTTGGGATAAAACTCTTCTGGCATGGCCCAACATTGGTACTACATTTGCCTAATAACTAATAAACCTGCATAGGGAGTAATTAACCCGAGGATCTTTAATCAACAACCCGGGTCAGTGCTCCTCATGAGTGTTGTTCCAACCCAAAGCAGCTTATTAATGCCGCCCGGGGCAACTCGGTGATTGGCGTGGTAACCATCGCTCATCCGTCGTGTCCTGAGAATGAGATACGCGGCTCCTATCGAGTTCGTCGACACGTCGGGCGGCCTTGCTGGATTCGTTTTACCTTTCTCGAATGTATTGAGCGCGGGATTTCGAGGAAACTTCGGCTATCTCGAGGTTGAGATTTTCCATCGGGATTCCGCAAATACTACGGGTTATCCTGCGGTTGAGGAATTCCAATGCAGCTTGTGGTTAGTTTTTGATGGATGAGTTGGAGCACCCCTGCAGGGTTAAATCTTTCATGAGAGTCGTGCCCGCGGTTATGTGGCAACTTGGAAATTTGTTTAACATCTGGTCATAGAAAACTTAAAGTAAACTCAAATAAAATACACCAACTATGTGCTTAACCGTGATCTTCTCTTCTCGTGAGGCCTCCTCCGAAAAAGAACACGGTGGGGTTATGTTTGACTCGTAGGTAGGTGTTCAGGATCACTTAGTGATCATTACTAGTTCATGCCCATTTATGCGACGATCACCCGCCCCTTATTCTGTACTCGTAAGTTAGCCACTCAAATAAATGCTTAGTGATTGCTGCAGCTTCACCACTTAACCATACCTAACCCATTAAACTTTGCTAGTCATGTTACCCTTGGAAATGAGATTGCTGAGTCCCTGTGGCTCATAGATTACTACAACAACAGTTGCAGATACAGGTAATGCGATGCTTTGACGTGAGAGCGATGCTTGTTTGATTTGGAGTTCTTCTTCTTCTTCATCGATCATAGGATGGGTTCCAGGCCGGCAGCCTGGGATAGCAAGGATGGATGTCATTTTATCGTTTGATTTCGTCCGTAGTCGGACCCTGCTCTTCTGTATCATGGTTGTATATGTTGTTGTATTGATGTGATCTTGATTAAACTTGTGGCGAGTGTAAGCAAATTCCATATACTCATCTGTTCTTTACATGTACTTGTAATGATATCCATTCTTGCGAAACGACGAGATGTGCTTCTATCTCTGTCGAGGCCTCAAGCCAAAATAAGGATAGGATCGCATCTTGGGCGTTACAGTAACACAACTCAAGACCTAATCTAACTCCTTCTTCCCTTGCTCCTCGAGGAAAAGAGAACTTCTCATGTCTTCATGTCTAAGCCGGTTGCTCAGGCGACATCATCGAGCTGGCCTCTCGGATGAGCCGCCCGCTGGGCTTTGTACCTCTTGCGGGTATCACCATCATGGGCCGCCTTAGTAAAATTCGGGTCATGTTTTGGGCGAGTTATACCCATGGGGTATATCCCCAACATTAGCCCCCAGTTTAGTTTGGATTTATCCATGCTAAACTCCATCTTGAGAATGTTGAACTTTTGAGTCTAACTCACCATATGAGCCGGTAATTCTTTGCTCTTTATCTGATGAAAACTTCATCCAGGTAAATATTATGCCGAGTCATCCTCCCCTTGCTGTGACTTAGTGTTTTTCGACCAATACCTTCATGACGTCGTCTTGCAGACCGTTGTCGCTCAAAGCCATCATAGCGAATCTTTTTGAAAACAACACTAAATCCGGACTGGCGCGAAAATCCAAGCGCAATCTCAGCCACAGATCTAGCATGCCCGTTCTGTTTCTCGCAGCGCCGCTTCACATTTTTGCCCCTCCTTATAAATAGGCCACCCGGACATCTTCGTCCTCTTTCCACTCTTCTTCTTCCTCACGCCCCTCCTTTCAGCCGAAACTTGTCACATCTCGAGGACATCGACGGGACCTTCAAACCGCGCCGCCTATGCCACCAGACCCCTCTCGCCGCTGCCGAAGAAGACGTAGCCAATCCCATCTCTTTTCGTGACGAGATCTGGTATGTTTCTTTCCCCCATTAGGGTTTCGGTGTTCACCGGTGTTCATACTTTGTTCGTCCCATTCATCCAAAATGTCTGCTGTAGATCCGTATGTTTCATAGATCGTTAGGAGATATTGTTCTAACTTGTCCTCCGCTTTGTATTTCTCGCAAAATAGATCTGGAATAAACCCCTGATGAAATCTTGCAAGCACTTTACTTTCGGTTCCTCCGCATACTAGGGCATATTTCTGTTCAATTTTTGTGCATATATTAGATCCACCCATCTTGTTGTTTTTAGTAAAACCATGTTTGTAGGCGAAGAATATTCTGCTAAGTCTTTGCAAAAAGTGATCTGTCTATGAACTCCCTAGCTTGATTTTACCGGCTTAGACGTGTTCCTGCTCATTTTACCGGCTTAACAAATAGGGATTATTTGTTGCTTGACTGTCCGAACTGCTCTCCACGTAATTTGTCCCGTCCTTGTGAGTAGCAATCGTAACTGGCGGCTTATAATATACACCGGCTTATTTTCTTTGTTTCCCTTGTAGTTGCTCCATAATACGCCATGGCTGCTAAGAACACCAAAGTCTGTAACTGGGTCAGGTCCCAAGAGTCCAGGCTTACTTTGGATAACCTTGTGAGCCAAGGTCTCCTGCCGGCTCGAAAGGTGATAGGATAGCGAGCTCCTGAAGAAGAGCCTTATCCGCAGCCTCAACAAGGAGAAGTCGTTATTTTTTCTGAACATTTACGTAGAGGCTTTTGACCCCCCGGCTCAAAATTCTTCAGGGACCTTCTGCATTTCTTCAACCTCAGGCCTCAGGATATTTGCCCTAACTCTATGACCATTATCTGTCAATTCCAAGTATTATATGAAGTATATCTTCAGATCAAGCCGTCTGTGACCCTTTTTAGGGAAATTTTCTATCTTAACCGCCAAACTGAGACCAAGAACGGCACCAGTGTGGAACTTGGTGATATTTCTATTCAAAAGAGGAAGAATAACCCCTTTCCTGAATCAAAATTGGCAAGTGATCCAAAAGGATGGCATAAGACTTGGTTTTACTTCAGAAACACTACCCCTGCAGGAGAAAATCCTTGGCCGGGTTTCTGACTGGAGCGGCTCAGTGGTAATGAAGAATTTCCGGGTTGGCCGACTGATGAAGAGAGGGACCTGATGGTGCCCCTTCGCACAAAGTTGAGAGCTCTAACCGCGCATGGTCTAACTGGGATTGACCTGATCCGTTGTTGGATAAAGTGGCGAATCCAACCTGTCAGTGCAAGGGACATCTTAATGTGCGATTACTCAGGCGACTCAACCGATGCTCAACGCTTTTCCAAAAAGGATTTCTTCGATGACGCCCTCAGCAAAGCTACAAAGAGATTCTTCTCCGACTCAAAGGAGAAATGTAGCATTACCGGTCTGGGTCCGTTCTATCTGCAAAATCCACCTCCTCCGGTATTGACCTTTTTGACACATTTATTCTGTTCCTTCATCAATTTCATTTTGACCTGCCATTTTTACTATCTGTTTTATATTGCTGCAGGAAAGCTCTAAATTCTGGAAGGTCACACCTCAGATCCCCGTTCCTTCATCAGGTCAAAAAGATGACCCGGCTCATGAATCATCCTCGCGGGAGAAATCTGAGGTAGAACTTGGCTCACTTGGCCGTTTGCTTATTGAAGTTGCTAGCGCGCCTTCCTCTCAGGATGACTCGGAACCCAGTCAAGCCGACAATGTTGAGGTAATTCCAATCTCCTCTAGTTCTCACAAACGTTTGTGCCAAGAAAACAAAGACAAACCATACGGAAGGTTAAATTGTCACATCCAAACGCTCACTTAGCTACCGATTTTCTTTTGAAGAAAGCGCAATTCACCGGTCAATCAAAACGCAAGACCCGAAGTGATTCAGGCGATTTGGACCCCGACTTGTCTCACGCGTCGTCGGCTCGCAAAGCATGAGTCGAGGTGCCACATAGTCCAACCACCTCTCGTCCTAGAGCCGGCCTCTTTAAACAACCACTTAGCCCTTCAAACTCACTTTATCAGGAATCTTCTCCGTCTTCGGGCGACTCGACGGCAACACAACTTCCCGCTTTTAATGTCAATCACGTGTAAGTTTCTGAACTTGCATTGATTTATGTATTTAAGCTTAAAACTACCTTTTCCTTAGTATAATACTTGATTTCTGGCAACTATAGGGCCAAAGCTATCTTGTCCAAATGTGCAGCCAAATCATCTTCGGGTGCTGCAGGTCAAGACATTCCACCCCCCACCAGAAGAGACATCCACCAAGGCTGCTCCTTCTGGAGGAAATAATCCGGAGGCTAGAGTTGAGCCGGCAACCAACGTTGAGATGCCCAGACCGGATTAGCTTATTCGTATGGATAAGCCAATGGAGCCCCAAGGCGTGTCAACAAAACCATCTTCATCACCACCAAGTCCGATTCATCCTTCTAGCCTAGCGGCTCATGTGTATGACCCCATTCCACTGGCTGACGAAAGTGCTCCGGAGGTTGTCATTGTTAAGGAGAGCTTCCAAGCTCCTGTTGTCTCCACCTCTTTGGTTAAGATTATAGCCAAGGATGAGCCGGTGGACATGGACAAAGGAAAAGCCAAGGTAGAAATTCCAGATCTATCTGCACTTGGTGCTGAAGATGTTTACCTGTAGTACTTGGCCCGGCTATCTGAGAGCCGGGAAATTGAAATCAACTTAGTAAATGCTCTCAGGGAGAAATATGAGGTAAAATTCCAGCTTTACTGTCTTATCTTTCTATACTGTCTTCAGCCCCCAAGGACCAGCTTAGTATGAAAATGGTAAGCTGGTTCTTTAAAATATATATACTGGACGTAACTGTAGCCCCCAAGGACCAGGTCGTTATGATGATAACAAGTCGGTACTTTATGCTTTGAGTAGAAAACAGAACAGTGATGTAGTCCCCAAGGGCCGGCTTATCTCATTGAGGTAGCCGGGTCTTCTTTCATAAGAATTAAGCATTTGTCTTGTAAGCTTGAAATCATGTAGCTCCCAAGGGCCGGCTTATTTTTTTGAAATAGCCGGGTCTTGTAATCACTGTGCCTTGAAAATTTGGTACATTAGCCCCCAAGTGTTCTGTGGCTTGTTTACAACTGCACGAGACTTTGATATAGTGTGGAAATAAGTTTGGAGTGTCATAGCCCCCAAGAGTCAAGTCGTCTTTGTCAGGCGGCTTGAGGCTTTTGTAGACATAGCAATTGATAGTGCTTGCATGTCTGTCAGGGATATGTAGAAGATGTTGAATCTGTGGCTGTGAAACAGCAGAAACGTCTCACAGAGGAGATGAGACTGAAGACTGAGGCGAAACTTTTGGCGACTCGTCTTGAGGACTCTGCTTGTCAAGGCAATGATCATCTTGAACAGGCCAAGAAATTTTTTGAAGAAGAAAAAGCCGCCCTTCTGAAGCATGCTGAAAAAGCTGAGGGGAAACTTGGTACCTTGAAAGAAAATCATCTCACCCTCATGAAGCACATAAACGAGATGCTGACTGCCATCTTTGGTATGTACTTATACTTCTGCTATTTTAAATTGCCAGGTTATGATGATATGAAGGCTCATTGCCTCACTTGTTTCTATATGCAGGTCGAAAGGATGATAGCCTGGTGAAGGAGCCCATTATCAAGTTAAAGGCCATATTCACTTATGTGGAGCAATTATTCACAAGGTCTGTCTTTTCCATCATGGCCGTGAAGAATTTGAAATATCCGCCAAGGAGCATCAAAGACATGCTGAAACAACTATCCACCGTGCCTGAGTGTGTCACTTAATACCGCAAGTCGGTGGCTCGGGCTAGAGATAACATGGCGCTTGCTCGTGCTAAAGCATAGTTGCCCAAGCTTGATCTGGCGGCTTTAAAAGATGGATTCCGTGAGTATAAGTTGGACGGCTCAGAATGCACTCATGAAGATTTTGCCAAGTTAAAGAGGGAGACACGGCCATTGGTGACTCTCCTAGCTGATTAAGTTGACTTGTCTCTCTATCATCCTGCGTATTCCAAGGAAAATGAGTGCTTTAATGCACCAAAGGATGAACCTTTTGAGCTAGTGCCGCCCCGACGTAAGAACACCTTTGCCCCTGATGTTACTGCCTCGGATTTAGTTGCGGAATCGTCAAATTTTGAATCTTTGAGATCAATCCGATGGGTACAGAAGGATCAGCAGGGTGATGATGACGATGAGCTGGCAGCGGAGGATCCTGAGGCAGCTGACACAGAAGATCATTGAAGGCGAGTTACTACAAGCCACCAAAATGACTAGCCCCAAGTTGTGAGGGGAAAAACATTGATTATTTTGTAGCTCCTGATATGAGCCTGTAATAGGGGTAGTTTAAAACTTTGAAATGCTCTGTCGTGCCATCGTGCACGTTTTGCGCTTGTCTTGGTGTGGCGAAGTTGCCATGAAACTTTGATCTTCCGATCTGTTTGCCGAAATATGATTGTGCTTCTCTTTATTTTCTCTGAATATCTCTCTTGTTTTGCTCAATGAGCCATTGATTGAATCAGAATGGGCAGGTCAATATAAGCCGTCCAAATCATGCCACAATAATTGTGTGCAAAAGATATATATATATATATATATGTTTGAACAGGCCATGATATGACTGCAGTTTGTAACCCGGATGCCCATTGATGAGCTGGAAAATAGGAACAATATTGTACCTGAAAAGTTACGAGGTAATAAAAAATAAGATAACAATACGAATAACTGTTAATAAGCTGGCTCAGTGAGACTCGGCAAAGAGACTGGCTTTCGAGGCTCAAGTCTTGCTTCAATGAAGCGGGTGTGATAACCCATGGTTTTTCCTAGCTCTCTGTATGCCGGCAATCACGTGGCTCAAGCCGATGTTTTAACCTTGATAAGTCCAGGTTCTAGATGGATTGACTTGTCAAGAGTACACGGGGTCACCAGTTCGGAGTTGCATCAAGCAAACAGGCAGGTTTAACCATTTTTGGCGGCTTATGGCCTAGTCAAGAGGGATATTAAAGGCTGACTCATTGAGTTGGAAGCCCCCAAGTGACTTATGTTCAAAAAATAAAGACTCATGCTCAATTTGCTAGTCTAAAATGACAGAGACTCCGAGTTTCAGGGACGCCGACTTTATTATCTTTGAACATAAAGAAGTATGTACTGAATTTGGGGGAGTACAAAGGGGAAGGAGCCAGTGGCTCTAAGTATAATAAGGCCGAAGGTGAGCAATGTTCCAAGGCTGGGTTGTTTCCTCTTCAAAGGTATACGATCCTTCTCGCAAATCTATTAGGTAATATGACCCATTATTGAGGTTCCTGCTGACGACAAAAGGACCTTCCCAAGGTGACAAAAGTTTATGCATTCCTGTTTGATCTTGAATCGGCTGGAGCACTAAGTCGCCTTCTTGAAAAGTGCAGCTTCGGACTCTATAGTTGTGATAGCGACATAGGTCTTGCTGATATATAGAAGATCTGGCTGCTGCTAAGTCACGTTCTTCTTCCAAGGCGTCCAAGGAATCTTGACGTGCTTGCTCGTTGTCTGCCTCAACATAAGCAGTGACTCGACGAGAATCATGGCGAATATCGCTTGGTAATACCGCCTCGGCTCCATAAACCAGGAAGAATGGTGTATATCCAGTGGATCTGTTTGGAGTTGTGCGGATGCTCCAAAGTACTGAGGGGAGTACTTCAACCCAACAACCTGGAGTGCGCTGAAGTAGAACCATAAGTCGTTGTTTGATTCCTCTGAGAATCTCTTGATTAGCCCGTTCAGCCTATCCATTGGATTATGGATGTGCGACTGCCGCAAGTCAAGCCAGATATGCTCATGCTGACAAAACTGCTCCATAGCTCCTTTGGATAGGTTAGTACCGTTGTCAGTAATAATGCTATGAGGATAGCCAAAACGGTAGATGAACTTTTTCAAAAATTTGACTGTTGTCTCCATGTCACAATTACGGACAGGTTCCGCCTCGACCCACTTGGTGAATTTATAAACCGCTACCAATAGGTGGGTTTTCTTGTCAGAGGTCGGCTTGAATGGGCCAACCATGTTGAGCCCCCAGACCGCAAACGTCCAAGTAATTGGGATCATGCACAATTCTTGAGCTGGCACGTGAGCTTGTCGAGCGAACTTTTGACATCCATCACACTTGCGCACAATGTCTACTGCATCTGCATGAGCCGTCAACCAATAAAACCCATGACGAAAAGCCTTTGCTACCAGGGACCGTGAGCTGGCGTGATGTCCACAATCGCCAGCATGAATTTCATTGAGAATCTCCTGGCCCTCCTCAGGGGAAACACAACGCTGAAAAACACCGGTGATGCTTCGTCGATGTAACTCACCATTGATGATAGTCATGGACTTGGATTGCCGGATTATCTTTCGAGCGACGATTTCCTATGCTGGGAGCTCGCCTCGAGTCAGATAAACCAAGTATGGTACTGTCTAATCAGGAATAGCATGGAGAGCTGCCACCAGGTGTGCCTCAGGGTCAGGAATAGCGATGTCTTCCTCAGATGGAAATTTAACCGAGGGATTGTGAAGCATGTCCAGAAACACATTAGGAGGGACCGGCTTACGCTGAGAACCGAGTTGTGATAGAGCATCCGCCACCTTGTTGTGCCAGTGATCAATGTGATAAACTTGATATCCTTGAAAATTTCCTACCACTTCGGTGCCAGCCTGTCGATAAGCCGCCATTAGGTGGTCCTTCGAATCCCAAGTCCCTAAGACTTGTTTAGCCACCAAATATGAGTCGCCCAAACACCTGAGTCGGCTAAGATTCATTCCCTTAGCCATTCAGAGCCCTTGCAGGAGAGCCTCGTACTCAACTGCATTGTTAGTACAAGGGAACATGAGCCGTAAAACATAACAAAATTTGTCACCTCGTGGAGAAGACAAAATAACTCCAGCCCCCGAGCCATCCAATTGTCTGGATCCATTAAAGTGTATGGTCCAATATGTATTATCTGGTCTATCCTCTGGAATTTGAAGTTCAGTCCAATCGTCGATGAAATCCACCAATATTTGGGATTTGATGACTGTACGGGGCATGTATTTCACCTGGTGAGGACCAAGCTCAATTGCCCACTTAGCAATCCGGCGAGTGGCTTCTCGATTTTGTATAATATCGCCAAGAGGTGATGAGCTGACCATAGTGATTGGATGCTCCAGGAAGTAGTGTTTCAATTTCTGGCTTGCCATAAAGACACCGAAAACCAACTTCTGCCAATGCGGATACCGCTGCTTGGACAAAGTCAAAACTTCACTGACAAAATAGACCGGGCGCTACACCGGATACTCCTTTCCCGCCTCCTTTAGTTCGACGACAACTGCGACACTTACTGCCTTGGAATTGGCTGCAATGTACAGGAGCATAGGCTGTTTGTAAATCGGGGCGGCTTGGACGGGCGGCTCAGCCAACTGTTTCTTAAGTGCTTGGAACACTTCGTTAGCTGCGTCAGTCCAAACAAAATCGTCTGTCTTCCTCAACAATTGATAAAGAGGGATTGCTTTCTCCCCCGAGCGACTTATCAACCGGCTTAACGCCGCAATGCGACCACCCATGCACTGAACTTGATTCACGTTGGCATGTTTTGCTAGCGAAATCACTGCCTTGATTTTATCTGGATTGGCTTCGATACCTCACATGGAAACCACAAAACTTAGTAGCTTGCATGCGGGAATGCGAAAAACACATTTGGCCGGGTTGAGCTTCATCTGGTAAACTCGAAGATTATCAAACGTCTCCTTTAGGTCATCCAAGAGCGTCTCTTTCTTCTGAGATTTTACCACGATACCATCAACATAGGCATGAACGTTGCGTCCAATCTGTGGGTGGAGGCAGTTCTGAACATAGCGCTGATAAGTAGCTCCCGCCCTATTAAGCCCAAAAGGCAGAGACACATAGCAGAAAGCACCAAAGGGAGTTATGAAAGACATGTTCTTCTGATCCTCAATGGCCGACTTGATCTGATGATAACCAGATTATGCATCCAGAAAGCATAATCGCTCACAACCAGCCGTATAATCAATGATCTGATCAATGCGTGGTGTCAGGGGTGTGATTCGCGATGATCTATGGGAGTAGCGGGGTCCCTTTACGGTTCGACGGGGGGCGTCGAGTGCACGAAGAGCATCAATCGGCCATGACTGCGCGCGGTGTTTATACAGGTTCGGGCCGCTCGGGAGCGTAAAACCCTACGTCATGTCTGTGTGTTTGTATATCTGACTGCAAATACAGG
Organism: Elymus sibiricus; assembly: GCA_039707655.1. NCBI lineage: Eukaryota > Viridiplantae > Streptophyta > Magnoliopsida > Poales > Poaceae > Elymus > Elymus sibiricus. The sequence continues at coordinate 141,453,547 of CM077673.1, read as the reverse complement.
AGCACAACCATCCGGCAAGGATGCTCAAGAGGTGAAGCTACGCATGCAAATGGACAGGGTGTCGACCTTTGTCAAGGTAGCCATGGGCCTCCTGTTATAGTTCAAGGGGTATCCACAAAGGCTACAATGGTCATAAACTAGGTGTTCAGTGCGCTCTCACATCTACAAGGGCAGTCGTCAGAGTGGTAGTGGGACATACCTAACTCTGATGGACTAGGACAGGCGCATTGAATGTGCCCCGGCTAGCTTCGCCTGCCCGCCTGCCCGCTCGAAACCTTGGCTGACGTAGACAATCAGCCCCCTGGTGAGGTGGAGTGGTGGCTTGGCGGGCTAGGGTCTTGCCGGGTACGTCCGCTGCGGGCTATTCTGCCTGGTGAAGGGCCTGGTCGCCTTGCTCTGGTCTTGCCTCCGGCTTGCCTCGAAGGCTGGTGGGAGCTCGGCAAGAAGCTGCAGGCTTGAGGTGGATGCCCGTGCTAAGTCTGGGTACTTGGGACCCCCAGTTTTTAGTACACCGACATGTGTGAGAGCCAAAGGATCCTTAGGATAGGCTTTGTTGAGATCTGTATAATCAACACACATGCACCAAGTACCGTTCTTTTTCAGAACGAGTACCGGGTTAGCCAACCACTCGGGGTGAAAAACATCAATGATGAACCCGGCACCTAGGAGTCGGGCTACCTCTTCCCCAATAGCTTTGCGTCTCTCCTCGTTAAAACGAAGGAGGTATTGTCATACTGGTTTCATCTTTGGATCCACATTAAGGTGGTGCTCAGCGAGTTCTCTCGAGCCTCGAGGCATGCCGCAGGGTTTCCATGCAAAGATGTCCCGATTCTCACGGATGAACTCGATGAATGCGCTTCCAATTTGGGATCCAAGCCTGTCCCAATAGTGAACTACTGAGATGAGTCACCCGACCTGAAGTCAATTTGCTTTGTATCTTTAGCCGTCTTGAACTTGAGTGACGATTCAAACTCAGTAGTGGGATTCTTGAGGGGGCTCATATCAGCAGGATCAACAGTGGCCGTATAGAACTTCAACTCTTCAGCCGCGCAGGCCGACTAAGCACATGTGTCATCCCTTTCCTTGCACTCTTGAGCTATCTTTCTGCTGCCTCCCACAGTTATAGTACCATTTGGACCCGGCATCTTATGCTTGAGGTAAACATAATTGGGACGGGCCATGAATCGAGCATAAGCCGGCCATCCAAAAAGGACGTGGTAAGGGCTCTTAATCTTAACCACTTCGAAAGTCAAAGGCTCGCATCTGAAGTTGAACTCGTCACCACTATGTATGGGTAGGCTGGCTCTGCATCTGCCCAATTGGGTAGGCTGGCTTCCCAGGAAAGATACCATGAAATACTATGGTTGAAGTTTGTAACTTGCTTTCAAAGAGGTTCATCTGCTGGAAGGTGTCATAATACCAAATATTGTTGCTGCGTCCCCCATCCATGAGGACATTTGAAAGGGTATAGCCCCCAACCTGAGGCGCCAACACCAGGGCCAAACCACCTGGGTTATCTACCTGGGGAGGGTGGTCTTCCCAGCTCCAGGTGATTGGCTGCTCGGACCAATTGAGATACCTGGGAACTGCTGGCTGGACCATGCTGATGGCTCTTTACTTGAGTTTGTCGTCGCGCCTACAGGTACTGGTGGTGAAGACGTGGTACTGACCACTATTGAATTGCTTGGGATTACTCTGAAACCCACTTTGATTATTATCCTGCTGATTGCCTTGGCCAGAACACTGTCCATTGCCATTGTTTCCTTGATGCTGAAATCCCATTCCTGAGCCGCCCTAACCTTGAAAACCTGACCGTGAAAATTCAACTGACGAGCCACCGTGTGACCCGCCAGGGCCTAGCTGACCCGGATGTCCCACACCATTGCCTCCTTGGTGATTCTGGAAAGCCTGGTTACGGAACTCCTGCATGATATAACAGTTTTCCCATGAATGTGTAGCCGACTTGTCCAGGGTTCTATGCTTGGGCAAGGCGCCTTGAGTGCCTCCTCATAGTTGCGCGGCTTATTTCCATTGTAAGCTCCTCTGGGGCGGTTGTTGCGACGTTGGTTCTTGAAACTGGTATTTGTATTAGCAACGAAATCTAACCCGCCATCAGGCTGTTTTTGTTTACTGTTATTGCCTTGACCCCGTGGGTTCCCACTGTGCCCATTGTTTTGCTGATGACCTTTTCCACCTTCACCCTTCTTGTTCTTGCCAGTCTTATCCTCGTCTGAGCCGGGATCTTTCGTGCTATCTAACTCAGCGTACCTGGTAAGAACTTCCATCAGGTCGCCCATATCCTACACCTTCCGTTTCAGACGGCCAAGCTTTTGGACCAGCGGCTAAAAATGGCAATTCTTTTCCAAGATTAGAACAACTTGAGCAACTGTGATTCTGTCCGACGAGTGGATGATTTTGGCAACCCAGCGAGTCCAATGATGAGCTCACTCGTCCCCGCGTTGGACGCAATGTTGAAGATCCACAATGGTCATTGGCCGTTTGCACGTTCCCTGGAAATTTTTGATAAATCGTTCCTTCAGCTCTGCCCAAGTATTCATGGAGTTGGGTGGAAGATTCTTCAACCATGTTCGAGCCGGCCCTTCCAGCATCATAGTCAGATACTTCGCGCACACAGCATCACTGACATCGAGCATATCCATGGCTAGCTAATAACTTTCGATCCATATTGCCTGCTCGAGGTCTGCTATGTAATTAGGTACCTTGCGAGGCCACTTAAAATCCATGGGCATACGCTCGCTACAGAGAGCCGGGGATAAGCAAGGAATCCCAATCGTCCTACTATTAACCCTAGCCCCCATGGTTGCAGGTTGGGGATGAGGCTGCTGAATCGCCCGCGTCGCTGCTGCTTTCGCCTCCGCCTGCAGCGTCGCTCTGGCTGCATCGACAACTGCTTGAGCATTTGACAACATAGTCTGGGTTGGGGAAATCTGAGGCTGTTGCCTACGTCCGCTGCTAGAAACAGCCGGGGACTCCACATGGTGACTCTTACTGCGACTAGCATAGGGAATGGAGTGCATCCGATCGCGGCTATAGGAGTACTGCGCTTGCTGCACTATCGCTGTTTTCCACATCTCGATGGTGTTCCTGGCCTCAACCTCAATGGGAGTGTTCCCGTGGATAGGAAGCACTTCTAGATTGCGAGTCGCCGCTAACATGTTGTCAACAGGGTTGGAGAAGTGGCCTTGTGGCGTCTGGAAACGTCACGGTGACAGCTGAGCCGGTGACGGCTGAGCCGGCTTTGTTTGCAGGGTTATTTGATGAGGAGGATCCTCGCGTGGCCGTCCAGCCCCTGGCGTCTGCTGGGGTGTGGGCAACAATCGAGATGGCTCGAGGTTCAATGGCAGCCGGCTCTGGTGTCTCCTTTGATAAACCGCCTCAGAGGTGTCTAGACGAACCCATAACTGCCAAGCCTCGGGTTTCAATCGCTCCGACTCACTATGGATACGAGCCTGTAGTTCCGCCATCCGAGCGTTTTTGACGTCAATCTCTTCTTGTACATTGGCCATATGTTCGCGAAGTTTTGTTAACTCCGTGTTACGCTCCTCCATATTTTCTGCAGTGACAGGCGTCCTTACAATCTTTGCCATCTTGGCCAGCAGATCTATCATGGACTGAGCCGACGTTTTGCCTGATCCGCCAGAGCCGTCTGTCATGCCTGCTGACGATTGGTCTTGAGCCGTCGCAGTTCCCGCCATGTAGACAGTAATGTGACGAGGCGGCTCAGGGGACTCTCTAGGAGCTTCAGCTTCCGAGGAGCCCCCAAGTCCACCATCATAAAGGGGACATATCGATTCGGTATCTCCCATCGAAGACTCGCCATCAGAGTTGACCGGGTGTCTCTGCTGCCTGCCGGCTCATCCGAGAGGCTGACTCCCTAGGTGAAGCCGACAAAGACGTTACGCTGGCCGGTTTGACACCGGCCGGGTTGGGCGCGCCGAGCAGGCTCGACGATGTTGGTGCAAATGTCCGACTCGGGTACCGATGCACCAATTTTGCTGATGAAAACGTGGATCTTGCCGAAGGGGACCCGATACCCGTACTCAATTGAGATGGCCACGGGGCCCCAGCCTGATTCGTCGATGTAGAGCTTGCCGTGGTGACTCTTGGTCATCTGACCAGCCGCGAATCTCCCGAACCCTGGAAGAGATCCATTCGAGAACTCAACTCCACTGGGCGAGGGCCCCACGGTGGGCCCCAACTGTCGTGGTTTTATCACGGTAGTTGTTCTCTTAGGAGAACTTGAGTGTGAGGCCATCGCCGCTAGGTCGTGACTCAAAGGGGTTGATCGGGAATGAGAGATGAGTTTACCCAGGTTCGACCCCTCCGATGGAGGTAATAGCCTACGTCCTGCTTTGTTTATATTGACGGTGATCTCGATTACAAGGGTGCGGAATCGCTGACCTAGCTCTCGAGGGTTCGCTTATTTCTTACTTGCCCTTCTAACTCAAGGGCTCCCCTTTATATATAGGTGGAGGCCTAAGTCGTAACACAACCCATGACCTAATCTAACTCCTTCTTCCTTTGCTCCTCAAGGAAAAGAGGACTTCTCATGTCTTCATGTCTAAGCCGGTTGCTCAGGCGACATCATCGAGCCGGCCTCTCGGATGAGCTGCCCGCTGGGATTTGTACCTCTTGCGGGTACCTCCTTCATGGGCCGCCTTAGTAAAATCGGGGTCATGTTTTAGGCGAGTTATACCCATGGGGTATATCCCCAACATCAACCATGATGATGTCCGAGGAGTGAATGATTTCGGCGACCGAGCGAGTCTAATGATGAGCCAACTCGTCCTCGCGCTGGACGCAGTGTTGAAGATCCACAATCGTCATTAGCAGTTTGAACGTTCCCTGGAAATTCTTGATAAATCGCTCCTTCAGCTCTGCCCGAGTGTTGATGGAGTTCGGTGGAAGATTCTTTAACCATGTTCGAGCCGTCCCTTCCAGCATCATAGTCAGATACTTCACGCATAGAGCATCAGTGACATCGAGCATGTCCATGGCTAGCTCATAACTTTTGATCCATGCTGCCGGCTCGAGGTCTATTGTGTAGTTGGGCACTTTGTGAGGCCCCTTAAAATCCTTGGGCATACGCTCGCTACAGAGAGTCGGAGATAAACAAGGAATCCCAATCGCCCTACTGTTAACTCCAGCCCCCATGGTTGCTGGTTGGGGATGAGGCTGCTGAGTTGCCCGCATTGCTGCCGCTTCTGCCTCCGCCTGCCGCATCGCTCTGGCTGCATCGACAACTGCCTAGGAATTTGCCAACACAGGCCGGGTTGGGGAAATCTGAGGCTGTTGCCTGTGTTCACTGCTGCAAATAGCCGGGGACTCCAAATGGCGACTCTTATTGCAACTGGCGTAGGGTGTGGTTTGCATCCGATCATGGCTATAGGGGTACCGCGCTTGCTCCACTACCGCTGTTTTCAACATCTCGATGGCGTTCCTGGCCTCAACCTCAACGGGAGTCTTCCTGTGGATGGGAAGTGCTTCCAGATTACAAGTCGCCGCTAACATGTTGTCAACAGGGTTGGAGAAGTGGCCCTATGGCGTCTAGAAACGTTGCGGTGACGGCTGAGCCGGTGACGGTTGAGCCGGCTCTGTTTGCCGGGCTATTTTACGAGGAGGATCCTCACGTGGTCGTCTGGTCCCTGACGTCTGCTGCGGAGTGGGGAATAATCGGGATGGATCGAGATTCAATGGTAGCCGACTCTGGTGTCTCCTCTGATAAACAACCTCAGAGGCATCTCGATGAAGCCCTAACTGCGAAGTCTCGGCTTTCAAGCGCTTCGACTCGTTATGAATATGAGCCTATAGTTCCGCCATCCAAGCGTTTTCCACAGATCAATCTCTTCCTGTACCTTGGCCATCTATTCGCGAATTTTTGTTAACTCCGTGTTATGTTCCTCCTGATTTTCTGCAGTAACAGGTGTCCCTACAAGCTTTGTCATCTCAGCCATTAGATCTATCATGGCTTGAGCCGGCGTTTTGCCTGATCCGCCAGAGCCGTCTACTGCGCCAGCTGACGTCGGGTCTTGAGCCGTTGCGGTTCCCTCCATGTAGACAGTAACCTCACAAGGTGGCTCATGGGTCTCCCTAGGAGCTTCAACTTCCGAGGAGCCCCCAAGTCCACCGTCATAAAGGGAACAGATCGATTCGGTATCTTCCATGGAAGACTCGCCATCAGAGTTGACGGGGTTGTCCCTGCTACCTGCCGGCTCATCCGAAGGGCTGACTCCCTGGGTGAAGCCGACGAAGACGTGGTACCGGCCGATTTGACGCCGGCCGGGTTGGGCGTGCCGAGCCGGCTTGACGATGTTGGTGCATGTCGGATTCAGAGCTCCGCAAACTCAAGAAGATTCGAACTCTGGGGCGTGTGTGAAGATCCTTCCCTGCTCAAGCCTCGTCGTCGTGCAACAAGATGGACTCAACGATTTACCCAGCTTCGGACCACCTTGCGGTGTAAAACCCTACTCCTGTTTTGGGGTGGATTGGCCTCACGAGGAGGTTTGTGGATGAACAAGTACAGTGGTTGAGCAAACTCACGAGGGCTCTTTGGTGTGGATGGATCCGATGTCCCTCTACGGTGGTGGCTAGTCCCTATTTATAGCGGGCCTTGGTCCTCTTCCCTTATCGCACTGGCGGGAAGGGATCCCACAATGTCCAAATTTGAAGGGGGACATGAGGTATAGCTTATCCTGACTAAAGGTGGTCATCGCCTGCAAAGCTCCTGGCGTGATGCAGAGGTGGGCTCGGCGATGACATCCGTCCTGCTAAGCCCCGGGTCTTGGTCTTGTTGCATCGGAATGGAAACCTTTGGGGGGCTTCCTTTGGAACCCGCGTCTGTCCTTGCTTCCTTAGCACAAAAGAGGAATATGTCTCTGCTGCGCCCACTGGCGCCCGCCTGCCTTGGTCGTCATGGCTCACGTCATTGCAGCATCCCGAGATCGGGTACTTGCATAGGAATCTCCGCTCCTCGGGAGGCAACCTAGGGAGGCCGCTCCCTTGGAGGTCTTGGTGTCATTCTCCTCGCGAGGTGGGGGCCCTCACGAGGGTCTTGTCTTGAGGGGTTTGTCGCCAGGCCGTACAGGGCCATCGTGGTGGGCCACGCGTTGGGCCGCAGGCAGGCAGGTCTGGGTACCACCGATCCCAGAACGCCGACAGTAGCCCCCGGGCCCAAGGCACGCTCGGGCCGGCTTCGGGGCGAAGCCAAGGAGTGGAGCCCAAAGCGCCGTGGGCCGCAACCGCCTGCGGGCCAATCGGCATGGCATGCGGCTGGATACGGGCGCTTTCGCCCCCACGCTTCCTCAGCAACTGCCCATACAGACAAAAGCCAGGCGCCACTACCGAGCCATTATTGTTCTCCTTCCTTGCACCCTTGCTTCCTTGCTCAGATCCTCTTTCCCTTGCGAGGACCTCCTCTAGATCTCAACGCTGCGCCGCCCTTCCTCTTGCTCCTTTCCTTCAGGGATCTTGCAGATGGCGCCTGTCGAGAAGCCGAAGCCCGAGGCTCAAGCCTCGTCCTCTTCTTCCCCCTCGCTGGCCCTCTCGACCTCCGCCATCGCCAAGAAAGGGGACCTCAACCCCTTGCTCCCGTTTACAGCGGGTGACGCCAACGAGTGGGGGGAGACCTTGGTCTGGTGCGGCTCCGCGGAGCCGCGCACCTTGGTGAAGACAGTCTACCCCTTCTTCCTTCACAGCGTCTTCTCCGGGCTTGTCCCGCCCTTCTCAGGGTTCTTCACCGCCATTCTCCAGCATTATGGGATCCAGGCGCTCCACCTTCAGCCCAACTCCATCCTTCTCCTGTCCGTCTTTTCCTTCTACTGTGAGGCCTTCGTGGGCCTGAGGCCCTCGGTGGCCCTCTTCCACAACTACTTCAACATGCGGCTTCACGACTGCGCGCAGCGATCGGCGTGTGCCTCCTTCGTCGCAGTTTAGAGCGGGAACTCGCTCCTAAAGGCCGGGAAGAAGGTGGAGGGCTTTAGGCACTGCTGGGTCTTCATGGATACCCGGGGCCTCAACTCGCGCTTGGAGCTACCGACGAAGCTGCCCGAGAAGGCCCTTGCGTGGGGTTCCGCAAAGCTCACCGATCCCCGAGCGAAGCCCGTCTTGGAACGGATATCCTGGACATGAAGGCTAAGCAATTGACCAGGGCGATGATAGTGAAGGAGTTCTTGACGCAGCGCCTGGCGCCACTTTAGGCGCACTCGAAGCCCATGTGGAAGTTCGACGGTGCAAGGAACACCAACAGGCTACGGTCCGCCCGCCTGACCGGCGAGGATCTGGGCAGGGCCATGGTTTCTCTGCTCCACGGCGACCCCGGGGACCTCCCCGAGGCCTACGCCCCGTTGTACCGCCACGACGACTAGGGGGAGCTAGTCGCCGCCATGCCCGCCTTTGAACGAGCACGGGCTCACGCCTCCCGTGTGCCCCAACTCCCCGGTGCCAGTATCCTTCGGCAGCGCCAGCGGCGGGGAAGATTCGGAGGTGACCGTGGATGACGGCTTGGAAGAGGCGTCTCCCCCATCACAGAGTGTGCTCCTCCGTAACCTCGAAGATGCCGACGATGCCGACGAACCCCCGTCCACGGGCTCCGTGCGCTTCGCCAGGGTCCTCAGGAAGCCAAGGCCTGCCTCCCAGGCAACGCCAGCATCCAACCGGGCGACCCTGATGAAGCGCGCGGCCGCGCCTGCTCCGGCGGACGCCCTGCGTTCCAGCAGGGCGCCTAAGACACCGGCCTCGCCCCCCTCCGAACCACAGCTGAAAGACGGGGCAGCCACCGCAGGGACAGACGTGGCCTCTCTGGCCGCGGCCCCTCGGGGCGATGCTGCCGTCCTTCCGGATGATCGCACCGCGTCAACGAAAGGTGGGAGCATCCCGGCCCTCGACGACACGGACAGGAAGAGGAGGTGGGTCAAGGACGACGAGTAAGTAACTTGCCCCGGCTCTGGTTGATTATGAATTGCTCGCACGCTCACGGCCTCTTCTCCTTGGTGGCCAGGGTCGTCGTCGAGCCGAAGAAGAGGAAGGCGGGCACGGAGCCGATGAAGCCCCCTGTCCGGAGGGCGCCTTCGGCCTCCAGGCCCACCGTGCCCGAGCTTGCGGGCGTAATGCCTTCCCCTGACGTTGTGGCATTGCCGACCGAGGGGCCAGCCTCTAGAATCGTGGAAGTGCACGAAGTGGCTCCCCTCGCCGCGGCCGTGGCGTCTCCACCGTACATGGAGGGGGTGACCTCCTGCCCCCTCCTAACGAAGCCCGCTCTGAGGGCACCGCAGCGCGTCCTCCGGAGGAGCTAGCCCCCGTGCGCCATCAGGCCCAGAAGTTGTCCGCTCTTGCCATGGTCGAGGGGACTGGAGCCTGAAGCATCCCAAGCCAGCCACGCCGCAGCTCCCTTGGACACAGCGCTCGTCGAGGTGCCGGTGCCACCTCCTGGTCAGGCTGACGCGCTCGTGGGCAGCTGTCCTCCAGTCGGGCCCGGCGCCTTGGATGAGCCTTACGCCGCGGTTGACCGGATCTGGGCCGACCTCCAAGGCGCCGACAGGCACTCCTTCGCGGGGGAACGCCTGGAGCTTATCTCCGGGTGGCCCCAGGCTGACGCAGCCATCAAGACGGCCTGGGGCCGAGCTGAAGCTGCCGCCGCGGACAGCAAGAAGGAGACCGCCAAGGCTGTGGCAGCTCGCAACGCGGCGCTGGCCATGGCAGCGGATGCCGCGGAGCGCTGCAGTGAGGCGGAAGCCAAACTTAAGGCCCTTCAGGAGGAGCGCGCCGCGCACGCGCAATAGCTCCGCCAGCGGGAGGAAGACCTTAATGCCCACGAGGTGAAGCTCACTGATCGCGCCTCTGTGCTATCCCAGTCGGCCGACAACCAAGCTGCGGAGCGCTAGCGTCTGGCCAAGCTGAAGGATGAGGCTGCCGAGGCCCAGACGACGCACGCCCGGCACGTCTCCGCCACGACATCCCAGCTGGATGCTAGGGAGAAGACCCTTGCCGCCGCTGAGGAAAAGGCTACCGCAGAGCGCGATGCCTTCCCCTCCGTTGAGCTCAGCCTTCGCCAGGCTCTGCGCTTCATCTGCAGGGGAGGATTCGGGGAGCCGCTGGCGGCTCCCGAGGGCAGTTACGTCAGGCTCTCCTCCAAACTCGCCGAGGCGCTCGAAGGCGCGGTCGCCAAGGTGGACGCCATCCTGGAGAACGAGTGGCGCGACCTTTTCTCCGCGGCTGCGATGCGTGTCTTCAGCCACCTCGACCTCCGCGAACCAGGCTTTGATTTCAACGCGGTGATGGCCTCGATTTCTCCTGAGTTCCGTGCCTCTGCAGCGGCGGCTGTGAAGGATTCCGTGGACGCTCTGACGAAGAAGTTCGGGTGCGTCCCCGACACCAAGCCCCCTACGATGGAGGCGAGCAGTGGCCACGAGGGCATCGATGGCGATGTTCACGATGAGCTTGACGCGTCCGAGGCGATCGGTGGCGACGACCTTGGTGTTGATGGCCCCTCCTCCTAGATTCCGATCTGCGATATTTATCGTGCCTCGTGGAGGTGTAAGACTTGTTTGAATTGCAAAACCCCCCGTGCCTGTAATAACTTGCTTGAATTCTGTGATTTCCCTTTGCGCCTTGTTTCCTTCTTGCTTTCTTTTGCGCTCTGCGTTGGCAGGGCCCAATCTCGCGCATACCTCGACCGCTGTTGGGGCGTCCGAATCACCACGACGAGACCAAGGTGCGAGGGGCTACGTGACTAGTGAGGCCCCTGGGTGGCGATGCCCAGGGGTCCCCCTTGACATGCGAGGAGCCCTCATGAAGGATACATGGCGACAACAGAGTCGAAGTGGAGCGCCTTGGTGCTCTGCGTCGGTAGGGCACAATCCCGTGCATACCTCGACCGCCGTTGGGGCGTCCGGATAACCAGGACGAGACCAAGGGGTGAGGGGCTACGTGATTAGTGAGGCCCCTAGGTCACGATGCCCAAGGGTCCCCCTTGACGTACGAGCGGCTCCCATACCTTTCCTCGCCAGCTTTCGTCTGGCAGGGGCGCGAGAAGACCAGGTACCAGAGACCTGGTGAGGCGGCACGCACCAGGCATGGCCTGAGCGTAGCCCCTGTCCAGCCCCCTCGTGCGCGCATCCCAGGGAAATGCTGCGTGAAGGGGCCGAAGGGCCATCCTGAGGGAAGTGAAGCCGCTAGAGTGCCCTCAGTTGTTTATCCACCAGCGCGGAGCATGGGGCTTCCACATTGCATGGGCATAGTCATTGGGGGACCGTGTCGTCCGCCAGCGCGGAGCATGCGGCTTTCACTTGGGCGTGGGTGGGGGCCCCTCCGCATCCTCGGTGGACCCCGGGCGTATACAGCCCACTCATTATTACGTGAGAGTGTCACGGGAGAATTTGGAGGAGGTGTATCTGGGCACCCGTGAGCTAACACGGGTCTCACGAGGCCCTACCTCAAGGTGGGTTGCGCCTGGGTCTTCTGGCGCGGGGCGCGCTTTCAAAACCAGCGTGATGGGGACAACCTGCGCCGAATGAATCTACAGAGGCCACCGCATGAGAAGGCCAAACACCAACGACCCCACGAGGTGACGTGAACCAGCCGGGCCGTCACACAAAGCTCAGCCGTTGGGTTTATCGACGCTACAGGGACGGACCCGAGCAAAGACGCCGTGCCCAGTCTTCTCATGCAATAGATCTAAGGAAAAACACATGCGCGCGGCTCCCGCGACGACGAAACGGCGAACTATGGTTATATGAACCGGGTCGCACGCCCTGACTCTCTACCGCCGATTAGATGATGCGAGGACGAGGCACCAAGAACCATGGGAGGTGACGTGCACAGGACCGGCCCGCGAGACAGAGCTCAGTCGCTTGGATTTAACAAAGCCGCAGGGACGGACCTGGGCACAGATGCCGTGCCAGCCCTTAATCATGAGGCGGTAGAGAGCGGGGTTGTTAGGGCGCGGCGACATTCATGGCGACGAAGAACTGGGCAGGCAATTTGAAATACTTGGAAAACTCATCAAATGTAAAACCAATTCTGATACATGCGCAGAACGATACGGCTGCTGGGGCGAGTCCTAACAACCTGAGGATGATGCAGCCCAAGGGGCGCCCTCAAATGAACAAACGAAAAGCTTACCTGGCATTGATGCTGCTAAAGCGTCGAGGTAGTCGTTGAAGCTTGATCCTCATGAGCCTGAAGACTCCGGAGGGTCGAGGGGCCCGCGAGGCCCAGGTGGCTCGCGAGGGTCTGTGTCCTCTTGAAGGATCGTGCGGCGTCGGGCCTCGTGTGACGCAAGCGCAGCCTACGTAAGGCGCTGGTACGTAGCGCCCACGTTCACGAGGCTGAAAGGCATGCCGACGTAGTTGCAGGGGTAGACCCCTACTCGGCCGACGCGCGATGGCCAGAAGAGGTCTTGGGATGCGGCCCTGTTGAGGCCCGGGATGTTGACATAGACGCGCAGCCTGCTGCCCCTATCAGGGGTGGCAGCCGTGCTGGGCGGAGTGGGGCGGTGCTCACCACGCATGGCCAGCGCCTCCTGGAGCTCCTCGATCACTTGGGTGACAAACTCTCGCGAGCCTGGCGCCTCTGAACGTGCTCCTTGCTTCTGGGGGCGCGCGTCAGTGCACGCCTCCAGTGGTGCCCAAGCACCTCCCTCGTCACGTCGGCCGGGTCAGAGACTCTCCAGGTGGAAGCCACCGAGCCCGTCCTGAGGGAGGCCCCGGTCGCGCCTTCCTATGCGGGAGGGCGAGGAGCCCCAGCGATGGGCGCAGAGCCTGTGGTGCCACTCTTGAGGGCCTCCATCCCCTGACGACCCTTAGGGAGGAGCTGCTTCTTCTTCTTGGGCGTGTCCTCAGGAGGTAGGATGCCGCCCTCGTCATCAGAATTCTCAGCCGCCACAACCTGGTAGGCACGCTCGAGGGAGCAGACTGCATCCTTCTTGTCACAAGCGACGGTGATAACACCGCCACTCCCTGGCATCTTGAGGACGTTGTAGCCGTGGTGGGTTGCCGCCATGAACTTGGGGAGGTTAGGGTACGCAAGGATGGCATTGTACGGGAGGTGGATGTGGGCGACGTCGAAGTCGATGAGCTCGATGTGGTAGTTATCACGCTTGCCGAAGGTAACCGAGAGGCGCACTTGCCCCAGGGGAGTGGTGTAGCCATCGGTCACTCCTGAGAAGGGCTTGGTCAAATTGAGCTGGTCGTAGGGCACCTGAAGCGTCTTGAACGTCTCGACGGAGAGGACATTGAGCCCAGCGCTGCCATCGATGAGGGTCTTGGTGACGAGGACGTTGCTGATGGTAGGTGTGCAGAGCATGGGGAGCACGCCTGCGGTGGTTGCACACTTGATGTAGTCCTTGGAGTCGAAGGTGATGGCGACCTGCGACCATTTGAGGGGATGCGCAGCTTCAAGCTTCGGGAGGGCGGCTTTCACCTCACGAGAGAACTGCTTGAAAATGCGGTTGGAGGCAGGAGCCTGAGCACCGCCCAGGATGGAGGCGATCGCGCGGGATTCCTGGAAACCCCCAGCCCCATCATATCGCCGGTCGCCGTCGTTCCTCCTTGGTGGCGGCGGCAGCGGAGGGAGGCCATCATTGCCCTGAGGGCGTGCTTCGCGAGGCTGATCGCGCCGTGGTCTGTCATGAGGCTCGTCGTACCAGCGGTCCTCGCGAGGCTGATCACGCAAGTCCTGGCGTGGGTCGCGGTTGTCCCAGTAGCCTCCGCCACGGCCTCCTCCATGGCCGTAGCTAAAGTCGCCGCGCTCGGGGCGGCGGCCGAAGCGCTCCTCGCGGATCGTCCTGAGCTCCTGGCAGTCTTCACTGTTGTGGCTGCGTGTATAGTGGAAGATGCAGAACAGGCAGCCACCCTTGGGGGGCTCATTTTGGCCGCAACCGCGCTTCGTCTCGGGTTCAGCCGCCAGCACTACGGGCCCCTTGCGCTTTGCCTCCTTTGCCTTGGCCTTCTTGTCCTCAGGATCTACCTCTGGAATATCGAGGAGGGAGAGACGACCCTCCTCAGCCCTTGCGCACTTGTTCGCCAGGTTGAACATCTCCAGGGCCGTGCATAGTTCATCATAGATGGCGAGCTCCTCCCTCATCTTCACGTCCCTGACGCCATCGGTAAACGCCGAGATGATGGCCTCGTCCGACGCCTTCGGGATCTTGAGGCGAACGTTCATGAAGCGCTGTATGTATTTGTGCAGGGTCTCGCCCGGCTGCTGCTTCACGCGCCGCAGGTCGTTCACCCCCAGGGACGGTCGCGCGTGCCCTAGAAGTTGGCGATGAAGCGCTCGTGGAGCTCATCCCAGGAAGAGATCGAGCCCTCCGGGAGGTTCAGGAACCAAGAGACATCGCCACCCTTGAGGGCCATGGGAAACAAATTCGCCATGACCTTGTCGTTGCCGCTTGCCGCCTCGATGCTTAGTGCGTAGAACTAGAGAAATTACGCGGGGTCGGGGTGCCATCGTAGCCTGGAGGCAGGTCCAGCTTGAACTTACCGGGCCAGGTGCAGCGTGTACGAGAGGAGCTGGGTCTTGATGCCCATGCACTGCGGCCTCCGGTGGCGCACGGTCCTCATGACGGCACGGGGGCTCGGGGAGCACACGCGCATCACCTCACGGCCTTGGCACCACCTGGCAACTTGCTTCATCCCTCGCCTGCACCGGCACCTCATGCGGCTGGTTGCGTGGACGCGCTTCGCGCCTGGGCTCGGGGTCGATACCTTGCAGAGAAGGAGGGGGAAGTGCGCCATGAGACACGTCGCCCGCCTGGGAGGGCGGAGGACGGAACGAGTGGGTGGGCACCGGGACCTCGCGTGTGACGCTAACAAGCTTGGCGATGCGACCAAGCCAGTCATCATAGCGACCAGGGGCGGGGCGGTAACGCAGCAGCTCGCGCGCCATGAACTGTGCTGCATGCGCGTTCGCCGGCCCGTAGCAAGCGTGAGAGGACGACGCCGAGGCGGGGATGAGGGACGGGGTAGCAGTGCAGCCATCGCGCCGCGCGGTGGGTGGCTGCGACGAGTCTTGCTGCTCTTGAACGGTTGGACCAGTGGCAGCGTTGGCTGCAGGAGAAGCAGAGCGACGCGGGGCATCGCGGCCTATGGGCGCCGTCTGAGCGACGCGGGCGGCTCGACACTTGACACGGACTTGGCGGGCCTCGGCCATGGGAACGACGAAGCGGAGATGAAGGGGCACTGGAAGGTAGACCTCGACACGCCCCTACCTGGCGCGCAAAATGTCGGATTCAGAGCTCTGCAAACTCAAGAAGGTTCGAACTCTGGGGAGTGTGAGAAGATCCTTCCCTGCTCAAGCCTCATCGTCGTGCAAGAAGATGGACTCAACGATTTACCTAGGTTCGGGCCACCTTGCGGTGTAAAACCCTACTCCTGCTTTGGGGTGGATTGGCCTCCCGAGGAGGTTTGTGGATGAACAAGTACGGTGCTTGAGCGACCTCGCGAGGGCTCTTTCGTGTGGGTGGATCTGATGTCCCTCTACGATGGTGGCTAGTCCCTATTTATAGCGGGACTTGGTACTCTTCCCTTATCGCACTTGCGGGAAGGGATCCCACAACGGCCAAATTTGAAGGTGGACAGGAGGTACAACTTATCCTGACTAAAGGTGGTCTTCGCCTGCAAAGCTCCTGGCGTGACACAGAAGTGGGCTCGGCGATGACATCTGTCCTGCTGAGCCCCGGATCTTGGTCTCGTTGCACCGGAATGGAATCCTTTGGGGGGCTTCCTTGGGAACCCGCGTCTATCCTTGCTTCCTTAGCACGAAAAAGTAAAATGTCTCTGCCGTGCCCGCTGGCGCCCGTTGTCAGGACCGGTTTTCCAGGATATTAACTTCCCAGCAAATGGTCCTTGTGCTCACCAACCCCAGGATTACTGTTAGCTGGTGAGGCACATTCTTGATACAGAAATTCCAAGCAAAATACAAAATCTGAAGTACAAGACCATTGTGGTCTATGAGTACAACAAAAGTTTCTAGTGGTTGATGGCGGAAGCGGTTTGCTGATCATCAGCATCTATGGGACTCCATTTCCCACAGGAACAGCTGACCTGGATAACTCCTATCTTCGCGTGGCTGCTATCTTCGTTGCCTAGGTTCCGGGGCTGTCGTCGTTGCACTCCTCTCCAAACATGAAATCTGGCCAAGACAATAGCCAGGGACAAGCCAGTGAGTACTTTGAATGTACTCACAAACATCATGAAAACAGGTATAATATAGCAGGTGATAATCATGCATTGAAATAATCCACGATCACTTAGTCAGTCACAAAATAAAATCCATGATGTAGGCAAGCAGGTCATTCATATTAAACAGGAATTAGCAATCAGAGAATAAAAATAAAATGAACCGATCGGGTGTCTGAAGCGACGCCTCAAAAGGATAATAATATAAAGCATGCCTCAGACGGGCGTCTGAGCGATGCCACATAAAGGGCTTAGAAGAAAAATAAATAACATGCATGCCACAGTCGGGCGTCTGAGCGACGCCACATAAAGGGCTTATAAGGAAAATAAATAACAAGCATGCCACAGTCGGGCGTCTGAGCGACGCCACAGAAAGGGCTTATAAGGAAAATAAATAATAAGCATGCCACAGTCGGGCGTCTGAGCGATGCCACAGAAAGCGCTTATAAAATAAAGCAAACAACATACATGCCACAGTCGGGCGTCTGTGCGACGCCACATAAAGGGCTTATATAATAATAATCATAATGAGTATCCAGGAGGTAGTACCATCCCAAGTGATACTCAGCCATACAAATAAATAACATGGTTAGTCCGCAATAATAATAATAACCATAATCATCATTTGTCACACGTCATGGTCAATATTCCGGATTAGAAGTTTTCCTCCGAAGACCGACACTAAGACCGACACTTGAACCATCCCAGACTGTAGTCCTTAACCGCGGACACGGCTATTCGAATAGATGTAAACTCTACAGAGGGTGTACTCTTTACCCACGAGTAACGGATTCCTTTAGTCCACCGGGACTAATTCCGCTCACGGTCTTTTAATTGAAAACACACCTGACTCGCACACACCAGCTTAACTTACCGGTGCCTGGAATCACCCACGACACTCGTTAAGAAAAACTCTATGTGGGAAGGCTACAACCTCGATTAGCATGGGATCAAATTTATATCGCGCGCTACTAAGGGGTGCCCCCCTCTCGGTCCCAACCGGAAACACCCATGCCCCCAGACCAGGTGGCATGCCTACCGGATGTAGCCGGTATCTTCCACCATGGCCTCTCTATACGGTGTGTGCCAAGAAAGGGGTTGACAACTTACTGAACCGTACCCTACCTGTGGCAGGGACAAGTGGTAGTACGAAACAAGTATGGGGGTTACTGGAACAAGACTCGATCTTTGGTCGACTTAGGAGGTTTAAGTGTTCCCTGCATGATTAGCACAACAAATTTTTTTCACAATTCTAGACAGAATCACCACTCATCCCATCCCATCATGCCTCACTGACCATCCTCGCTCCAACGAGATGTCAGCACCAGGCTCGTGTCCACCCGAGACAGAGACTTATCCCGGATTCCTTCCGGTAGGCAGGGTTGGCACAAGGTGGTGACTACTGCCACAAGCATCTCAAGTTCATTAGCAAGAATCATCATCTTGCATTGTAAGCATGATCACACCTTCACATGAAATAACGCGCCCTTCATGTGTTGTAGTTTTATTCTCCACACCAAACATCACACAACAAATACTATACCAAGGTTCAGAATGCTTGCCTTAAATGTGCAGAGATGCAGGGTGCACTCCAAAACTTTTTGAAAGTTTGCTTCTCTCTCCAAATTCCTATTTTGAAAATATTTGAATCAACACGCAATTTAAAAACAGCACAAAAAGTTGTCATAAATATTTTTGGAATAAATCTTAAAATAAACTAGGTGAAATTTGAGAGAGGTAGGAAAAAGAATCAATTCATTTGGTGTTTTATTTTAAAAGTTATAGCCAGTCAAACTTAGGTCAAAGTTCTGATTTAAAATAAAACCTGAAAAAGAAAACGGTTCGGTTGGCTTACGCTTTACTTAACTGAAAACGTATTAGCGGGAATACGCCTTCACTTAAGACGGCTCCCGGTTGGCTCTGTCGCTGACGAGCGGGGCCCACGGAAAGGTTTGACTATAGTCAAACCAGTCCTCTCCCTCCTCCAGCCGAGGGGGAGGAGTGACCTCCGGCGATCCCCGCCGGCGATTCGGGGCACCACTCCGGCAACCGAGGGCACCTTCGGGATCAGTGGCTCGCGGCGGTCTCGAGGGATGGGGGCTTTCTCACCGGAGGGCCTGGAAGCTCCGGTGGCTTCGTTGGCCGGCGGACGGCGGCGCGGGTCTGCGAGGAATCTTTGCCCACGGCTTCTCTCAGGAAAAAATCGAGGGGGAAATACGCTCGCGGTTCTAGGTCAGATTCATTTCTGACAGAGAAGGGAGGAGGAGGAGCTGGGTTGGCCACGAATTCGACAGGGGAAGGGGCGGCCGAATCCTGACCGAAGGTGAGGGGGACGACCTCCCTCGGTCGATTGGGGCCTATGGGGGCTTGAGGGGGATGGATGAGAGCCTTCTGAAGATCGGGGCGAGCTTGGGGGGTCTTTTTATAGGCTAGCTACGTCGGTTCGCCGGGTGCCCGAGGATAAGCTCGACGGTGGCGGCACTATTACAGATCAGGGGAGGTGGGGCTAGCTGCCTGAGCTTTGTCAGAGAAGAATACATGGCTGTAGATAAGCACGGCGAGCTGGGTGGTCTCGGGGCGCGCCAGGTGGCCCGTACGGCACCGACCACTGCAGGCGGCGAAGGCGGCTAGCGCCTGGCTCACCGGAGACGTGCCGGTTGCTGTGGTGCTTGTGAGGGAGTGCAGGTCGGCGCATGGCGCTATGCTGTGAGCGGTAGAGGGTCAGGATAAGCTCAGGGTACTGTCCAGGGATGCGGCGGCTCGGGCGCGGCACGTGCAAAACGCGCGCTCTGGCCGCGCTTCGGGCACGCACGGCAATCGTTCGACGAAATGCCAGGGCGACCAAACTTGCTTGGATGCCAATGAAAATCAACAGACCTAGGTTAGAGGCCATTAGAAGGCTACTAGACAACCTGGTTTGGACAGAGGGGGAAGTTCACAATACAAGCTCACAAATATGCCAATTTTGTTCATGCATACCAGGTGCTCGACAGAATGCTAGGGCTATATAGGATTATATTCTGGCCACCAAAATTACCAGTTCATGGTATCTTTAGGTACACAACATGATGGAAAGTCTATTTTGACAAAAGCAAAAACTTGATAATGCAAATATCCCAAAACTATGTTTCGGGACAGAAACTAAAGGGTACTATTGCATGGGAAAAAATTACTGCAATGGTCCTACACTCTTGGACTTAAGAGTTTGGTAGGGTTAAATTCGAGGGGGAAAAATATCAAGATCATTAGAGAAAACTAAAATGGGGTTGTAGTACAAAATGACAAACTGGACCAGAATGAAGAAGAGGATGTTTTGCTCAAAACTTACAAAACATAAGGCTGGGTTTTTGCATAAAAGTGATTCAGGGACATCACATGACATCTACAAATTTTTGTGGAATTTTTAAAAGAATTTATGAAGTAGTTGTTGTGCAACTTATGCCTTTAAAAGAATGAAAATGCTATTAAAAGAATTAAAACTTGGGAAGTTTTATTATAAAAATAATTCCATTGGTTTTACTAAATGAAATAAGATGCTTTAATAAAGTATTCAAGTCCCACAATATTATTTAAAAGCTTCAAATGGGAGAGAAATTTTTTGAAATCCTTAGAACAGAAGTGGCTCTGAAATCAAATAGAAAATCCAGAAAATAGAAAATAAATCTTCTTGGCAAAATTTTAATTAATAAAACAAGATTAAATTTTTGGGGTGTTACAACACTACCCCCCTTAAGAAAAATCTCGTCCTCGAGATTTGCTAAAGGACGTATTTTGCAAAAATATTAACCGTGCCATGCGGCAATCGTAACATGAAAAACAAATATACCACACACACGATAGGACGGGGTCACAGTAAAATCGCTGACTATTGTGCAGCTGCGGTATACTAGCGAGGTAATCCATTAGGGGATAGAACCGCGTGCGGTCTTGCATTAAATGTACGTGGTCTGTGAGTCGTATAACGCGAGGGCATGCAAATCAAATTTTTGTTGGAAAACATTTTCATCGTGGTGGTCTTTTAAGAAAAACCTTACTATGAAATTTGCTATAATGAAAACAATTTATTTTCAATCACAAGAAACAACTTCAACCAACACAATATACTCATACTGAGAATTTTAAAACACAACACAGATATCACAACAAGCAGTCAAATGCTACACAAACTGATACAACTACGGAGCTGGCGGTTTAGGTAATAAGCTATCTTTCATGAGGAATTATTCCCTGCAGTGGGATATATCCTTCGTCTACTGGGGAGCGGATGGGGGACTCACAAAATGCGTCTGTCTTAGTCTGGACTCAGGGGTCTGCTAATGGCGACTTGGGTTTATCACAGCAAGGGTGTGGAAAAATCCCATCTCTTGCCAGGTCAAGCGCTCTCGAGCAATGACATAGTGCACCAGCTTAATTAGCGCCGGATGTTTCTCTACTCAGGTGTAGGGAAAGGATGCGGCTTCTCTGGCTGCTGCACTATTCGGGGAAATAATAATACCCACGTTCACTGGCATAGGGTACCATGAATTGAAGACGGGTAACTGCTCCATAAGCAGCAGCCTCTATGGCCATTACTGGGGTGGGCATATTTTTCCCGACGAAGGGAAATTCTACAGGGTCTTGGTTTGGGTCTACCTACGGGTTGTGCCTGACTGTCCAATATTTCGAGGAGGTGAAAGTGACCCTCGATTTGAACAGCTTGTACCGGGATGGGTGGGGAGAACCCATTGTACTGTGGTTAAAATCTCACAATTATTTTAATAAAATTCCCCGGGGTTGCATCTGGGGTCTTTATATGAATCCCAAGGTGTGAACTGAGAAAAAAATGGCTGTGAAGGCAGTGCACAAGGTGAGGGATGCTTGGTAAGGTCACGGAGTGGCCTCATGCATAGCATCTGGGCTGGTTGACATATTGCGGTGTGGGGCAATCTTGGTTGTCGGTTCTGTTCTATGGTGGTCAGGGTCAGTGCCATAGTTATATATATATATATATATATATATATATATATATATATATATATATATATATCGCAAAATGCGACGTATAACTACGGTTGTCGGTTGGGTGGTCTTGGTGGCTACGCCCAAAATTAAATATGGGACCAGACGCCAACAATTATTTATGCATGGTTAATTGTAGTATTATTAAAATTAATGGTATACAAGTATTCTGCAGTTTATTAATGGAGGTATGAGTTCATACTTATTACAAGGCGTAAAAATACTAAGACCCGGCACTACTCGAATGGCTTAATCTACTTCGTTCATATCAAGTCGAGCGTGCCTTGCGGACGTCGAGGCTTCTCTTTGGGCTTCACTGCTGGGGTTCACTAGGTTAGGGTACGAAGCTACAGGGTCAGCGTAGCGATGATGACCATCGCGGGGTTTCGTGGTCACACTCTCGTTGGAGTACGTCCTCAAGAGGCGACGAAGCTCCTCCGAGGATACCAATATATTACGCTCAGCTGCAGGGGCAGGCCTTGATTACTCTATCGGTTGTCCGAATAGCACAACTGGGCTTTCGGCATCGAGCACAGCTTCTCTTCTTGCCGGGGCTAGGCGAGCGAGTTCTCTATGAGTTATAACCAGATGAAAGGTGACCTGATCAAACAACACCTCTTGTGCTCTTAAGTAGCGCACAAGATGCAACAAGGCGGGGTCTGCCTCATGGTCTTCGTTGGCGACTTGGGGTGGCCTACTATATCCTTAGCGGCTGGGATTGTTGGCTGTGGTGTGCTGGGTTGGCCAAAGGTTTCCTTTATATAAGGAAAATGAAGTCTTCCTTCGCACGCTTGCGAATGGAACAACTCAGGTGTCGGTCACGGGCATGTGACCTACTGGGCTGGTCTGATAGATTGGGCACCGACTGCCAAAAGCTGTCGGGGTCACTGTGTGGGCTATAGCATAGGATAGGCTTGGTTGTGGTTATGGTAAGGTCTGGTGGGTGGGTTAACCTAGGTTTATTGACCCGGCTAAGATAGGATTAGCCAATGGTCAGCCTGGCTCTGATACCAAGGTTGTCAGGACCGGTTTTCCAGGATATTAACTTCCCAGCAAATGGTCCTTGTGCTCACCAACCCCAGGATTACTGTTAGCTGGTGAGGCACATTCTTGATATAGAAATTCCAAGCAAAATACAAAATCTGAAGTACAAGACCATTGTGGCTATGAGTACAACAAAAGTTTCTAGTGGTTGATGGCGGAAGCGGTTTGCGGATCATCACCGTCTATGGGACTCCATTTCCCACAGGAACAGCTGACCTGGATAACTCCTATCTTCGCGTGGCTGCCATCTTCGTTGCCTAGGTTCCGGGGCTGTCGTCATTGCACTCCTCTCCAAGCATAAAATCTGGCCAAGACAATAGCCAGGGACAAGCCAGTGAGTACTTTGAATGTACTCGCAAACATCATGAAAACAGGTATAATATAGCAGGTGATAATCATGCATTGAAATAATCCACGATCACTTAGTCAGTCACAAAATAAAATCCATGATGTACGCAAGCAGGTCATTCATATTAAACAGGAATAAGCAATCAGAGAATAAAAATAAAATGAACCGATCGGGTGTCTGAAGCGAGGCCTCAAAAGGATAATAATATAAAGCATGCCTCAGTCGGGCGTCTGAGCGACGCCACATAAAGGCCTTAGAAGGAAAATAAATAAGATGCATGCCACAGTCGGGCGTCTGAGCGACGCCACATAAAGGGCTTTTAAGGAAAATAAATAACAAGCATGCCACAGTCGGGCGTCTGAGCGACGCCACAGAAAGGGCTTATAAGGAAAATAAATAATAAGCATGCCACAGTCGGGCGTCTGAGCGACGCCACAGAAAGGGCTTATAAAATAAAGCAAACAAAATACATGCCACAGTCGGGCGTATGTTCGACGCCACATAAAGGGCTTATATAATAATAATCATAATGAGTATCCAGAAGGTAGTACCATCCCAAGGGATACTCAGCCATACAAATAAATAACATGGTTAGTCCGCAATAATAATAACCATAATCATCATTTGTCACACGTCATGCTCAATATTCCGGATTAGAAGTTTTCCTCCGAGACCGACACTTGAACCATCCCAGACTGTAGTCCTTAACCGCGGACACGGCTATTCGAATAGATGTAAACTCTGCAGAGGGTGTACTCTTTACCCACGAGTACCGGATTCCTTTAGTCCACCGGGACTAATTCCGCTCACGGTCTTTTAATTGAAAACACACCTGACTCGCACACACCAGCTTAACTTACCGGTGCCTGGAATCACCCACGACACTCGTTAAGCAAAACTCTAAGTGGGGAGGCTACAACCTCGATTAGCATGGGAATAAATTTATACCGCGCGCTACTAACGGGTGCCCCCCTCTCGGTCCCAACCGGAAACACCCATGCCCCCGGAACAGGTGGCATGCCTACCGGATGCAGCCGGTATCTTCCACCATGGCCTCTCTATACGGTGTGTGCCAAGAATGGGTTGACAACTTACTGAACCGTACCCTACCTGTGGCAGGGACAAGTGGTAGTACGAAACAAGTATGGGGGTTACTGGAACAAGACTCGATCTTTGGTCGACTTAGGAGGTTTAAGTGTTCCCTGCATGATTAGCACAACAAATATTTTTCACAATTCCAGACAGAATCACCACTGATCCCATCCCATCATGCCTCACTGACCATCCTCGCTCCAACGAGATGTCAGCACCAGGCTCGTGTCCACCCGAGACAGAGACTTATCCCGGATTCCTTCTGGTAGGCAGGGTTGGCACAAGGTGGTGAGTACTGCCACAAGCATCTCAAGTTCATTAGCAAGAATCATCATCTTGCATTGTAAGCATGATCACACCTTCACATGAAATAACGCGCCCTTCATGTGTTGTAGTTTTATTCGCCACACCAAACATCACACAACAAATACTATACCAAGGTTCAGAATGCTTGCCTTAAATGTGCAGAGATGCAGGGTGCACTCCAAAACTTTTTGAAAGTTTGCTTCTCTCTCCAAATTCCTATTTTGAAAATATTTGAATCAACACGCAATTGAAAAAAAGCACAAAAAGTTGTCATAAATATTTTTGGAATAAATCTTAAAATAAAATAGGTGAAATTTGAGAGAGGTAGGAAAAAGAATCAATTCATTTGGAGTTTTATTTTAAAAGTTATAGCCAGTCAAACTTAGGTCAAAGTTCTGATTTAAAATAAAACCTGAAAAAGAAAACGGTTCGGTCGGCTTACGCTTTACTTAACTAAAAACGTATTAGCGGGAATACGCCTTCACTTAAGATGGCTCCCGGTTGGCTCTGTCACTGACTAGCGGGGCCCATGGACAGGTTTGACTATAGTCAAACCAGTCCTCTCCCTCCTCTAGCCGAGGGGGAGGAGTGTCCTCCGGCGATCCCTGCCGGCGATTCGGGGCTCCACTCCGGCAACCGAGGGCACCTTCGGGATCAGGGGCTCGTGGCGGTCTCGAGGGATGGGGGCTTTCTCACCGGAGGGCCTGGAAGCTCCGGTGGCTTCGATGGCCGGCGGACGGCGGCGCGGGTCTGCGAGGGATCTTTGCCCACGGCTTCTCTCAGGCAAAAATCGAGGGGGAAATACACTCGCGGTTCTAGGACAGATTCATTCTGACAGAGAAGGGTGGAGGAGGAGCTGGGTTGGCCACGAATTCGACAGGGGAAGGGGCGGCCGAATCCTGACCGGAGGTGAGGGGGACGACCTCCCTCGGTCGATTGGGGCCTATGGGGGCTTGAGGGGGATGGGAGAGAGCCTTCTGAAGATCGGGGCGAGCTTGGGGGGTCTTTTTATAGGCTAGCTACGTCGGTTCGCCGGGTGCCCGAGGATAAGCTCGACGGCGGCGGCACTATTACAGAACAGGGGAGGTGGGGCTGGCTGCCTGAGCTTTGTCGGAGAAGAATACATGGCTGCAGATAAGCATGGCGAGCTGGGTGGTCTCGGGGCGCGCCAGGTGGCCCGGACGGCACCGACCACCGCAGGCGGCGATGGCGGCTAGCGCCTGGCTCGCCGGAGACGTGGCGGTTGCTGTCGTGCTAGTGAGGGAGTACAGGTCAGGGCTTGGCGCTAAGCTGCGAGCGGCAGAGGGTCAGGATAAGCTCGGGGTACTGTTCAGGGACGCGGCGGCTCGGGCGCGGCATGTGCAAAACACGCGCTCTGGCCGCGCTCCGGGCACGCACGGCAATCATTCGACGAAGTGCCAAGGCGACCAAACTTGCTTGGATGCCAATGAAAATCAACAGACCTAGGTTAGAGGCCGTTAGAAGGCTACTAGACAACCTGGTTTGGACAGAGGGGGAATTTCACAATACAAGCTCACAAATATGCCAATTCTGTTCACGCATACCAGGTGCTCGACAGAATGCTAGGGTTATATAGGATTATATTCTGGCCACCAAAATTACCAGTTCATGTTATCTTTAGGTACACAACATGATGGAAAGTCTATTTTGACAAAAGCAAAAACTTGATAATGCAAATATCCCAAAACTATGTTTCTGGACAGAAACTAAAGGGTACTATTGCATGGGCAAAAATTACTGCAATGGTCCTACACTCTTGGACTTAAGAGTTTGGTAGGGTTAAATTCAAGCAAGAAAAATATCAAGGTCATTAGAGAAAACTAAAATGGGGTTGTAGTACAAAATGACAAACTGGACCAGAATGAAGAAGATAATGTTTTGCTCAAAACTTACAAAACATAAAGCTGGGTTTTTGCATAAAAGTGATTCAGGGACATCACATGACATCTACAAATTTTTGTGGAATTTTTAAAAGAATTTATGAAGTAGTTGTAGTGCAACTTATGCCTTTAAAAGAATGAAAATGCTATTAAAAGAATTAAAACTTGGGAAGTTTTATTATAAAAATAATTCCATTGGTTTTACTAAATGAAATAAGATGCTTTAATAAAGTATTCAAGTCCCACAATATTATTTAAAAGCTTCAAATGGGAGAGAATTTTTTTGAAATCCTTAGAACAGAAGTGGCTCTGTAATCAAATAGAAAATCCTGAAAATTGAAAATAAATCTTCTTGACAAAATTTTATTTAATAAAACAAGATTAAATTTTTGGGGTGTTACACCCGCCTGCCTTGGTCGTCATGGCTCACGTCATTACAGCCTCCCGAGTCCTGGTACTTGCATAGGAATCTCCGCTCCTCGGGTGCCAGCCTGTGGAGGCCGCTCCCTTGGAGGTCTTGGCGCCGTTCTCCTACCGACGCGGGGGCCCTCATGAGGGTCTTGTCTTGAGGGGTTTGTCGCCAGGCCGTACAGGGCCATCGTTGTGGGCCGCAGGCAGGCAGGTCTGGGTACCCCCGATCCCAGAACGCCGACAGTGCAGATGTCCAACTCGAGTACCGACGTGCCGATTTTGCCGATGAATACGTGAATCTTGCCGAAGGGGACCCGGTACCCACACTCAATTGAGTCGGCCTCGGGGCCCCAGCCTGAACCGTAGATGCAGATGTTGCCACGGGGACTCTTGGTCATCTAACCAATTGTGAATCTCCCGAACCCTGGAAGAGCTCCCTTCGAGAACTCAACTCCATCAGGCGAGGGCCCCACGGTGGACGCCAACTGTCATGGTTTTTTTACGACAGATGTTCTCATAGGAGCATTCGAGTGTGAGGCCATCACCGCTATGTGGCGACTAAAAGGGGTTGATCGGGAACGAGAGACGAGTTTACCCAGGTTCGGCCCCTCCGATGGAAGTAATAGCCTACATCATGCTTTGTGTATATTGATAATGAACTCGATTACAAGGGTGCGGAATCGTAACCTAGCTCTCAAGGGTTTGCTTATTTCTTACTTGATCTTTCTAACTCAAGGGCTCCCCTTTATATATAGGAGGAAGCCTAGAGTTTACTTCCATCGAACTCATGACTTAATCAAACTCCTTCTTTCCTTGCTCCTCAAGGAAAAGAGACCCGTGACCTAATCAAACTCCTTCTTTCCTTGCTCCTCAAGGAAAAGAGACCCGTGACCTAATCAAACTCCTTCTTTCCTTGCTCCTCAAGGAAAAGAGACCTTCTTATGTCTTCATGTTTAAGCCGGTCACTCAAGCGATGTTACTGAGCCGGCCCTTGAGATGAGCCGCCCGCTAGGCCTTGTACTTCTTGTGGGCATATTCCTTATGGGCCGCCTTAGTAGAATCCGGGTCATAATTTAGGCGAGTCTTATCCGTGGGGTATATCCCCAACACGGAGCTACCAGCTGTTGCACCAACCAGGTTGAATGAAAAGAGTAGCAAAGCAACAATGATTACTCATCCAAAGTACTTGCAAGACTTACATAAGAACTATACTAGATATGCATCGGTATCAAAGGAATGGGTTACTATATGTGGACTAAACTACAGTAATGCCAAAATAAGGGGGAGATGCTCATCCTATCAAAGACTACATCTTCCAGCAGTAGAAAAGAGGAGCGTATGTGGTATCAGCTTGAACATCTATATAACAATAACCTGCCCAGAGACTCTCATCGACTCCCTACAAGAAAGCGTTCTCTGGGGGTATATGTCTGTTATCTTGGTGTGTTTTATCAAGTATCTGGTTCAAGTAGTATAAGATTTGGATACAGCTCCAAGCCGTCCTTTACCGTGGACGCGACTATCCTAGTAGATTAACTTCCCTTTAGGGGTGCATTGCATAAGCCGATATGCTCGATACCTTTGGTCGGACACACTTTTCTGGGTAATGCCCGGCCTCGGATGATCGACACGCCGAAGTCCTACCTAAGCTCTCTAGAGAGGTCAACACATCGGTCTACATCCTAAGTGTGAAGGGGTCATGGGCCCATCACCCAAAGAACTCCTGCACATTGTGTGACTAGCCGGGGACCAATCCCACCTCTCTATACTCAGCAGGCATAACTGACTCACCCCAATAATCAGCCCGCTCCATTGTGACATCTGACAGAGCTTTCGGGAGAAACTGATAACACCGAGGGATCCATAACCATTATCTCGTGCATTGGTTAGTGCATATATTCCAGTGGAGGTCTCAGATCAAATACCCAAATATCATTAAGCATGTGATTATGAAATAACCATGGACACCGATCATGGCCCCGGCCCACCTCTCTCCTAGGTGGTCTCTGCCTGTCCTGTCGTTCCGCCACAAAGAATCATTCAGGGGGGCGTCAGGAACCAGAGCCCACCATTACGTGGATGGAACCACCTATCCCTTCAGCCCCCAATCTGAACAGTATCATAAGTGTCATACTATTATATAGTATATCCGTGATCATTGCCCGAAGGGATCACGACCCACTAATATAGCATGGCAAAAGGACGAGAAGTAGGGCACTAATGAGACTTTAGCATAACTATAATAAGCTTATAGGAAAACATGTATGGTATCAACAGTGGTAACAAAGACAGGCTATGCTGTAGTATAGGATCTACTGATGAAGCAATAAAAGTATCACTACTCTAATGCAAGCATTAGAGAGAAGGAATAGGGGATATCAGAATGATCAAGGGGGTTTGCTTGCCTGGAAGCTCTGCCAGGAAGGATGTGTCGTCGTCGACATAGTCGTACTCGGGGTCAGGCGCAGTCTCGGGGTCAACCGAAAGAATAGACGAGAGGGCGAACGAAATAAATAACAGGCATACAAATGCACACAGATGCTCGCCATCTCAATATGTGATGATGTATGACCTAATGCATCACTAAGCATTTTAAAAGAAGAGGGAAAATATCTGGTAATATTTTCCTAGCTCCAAGTATTATTCGATTAGATGAACCCGGTGCAAAATGTCCAGGTTTATTATGTTAGAGGGGTTTGACAGGTATGTGGATGACATATTCAGATTCATTATATTTTTCTGATCAACTTTCATACTGCTACTTCACGAGCATGCGTTGGTTCCGTGAAGAGGAACGGGTGATGCAGCAAAGTAGATAAGTATTTCCCTCAGTTGTTGAGAACCAAGGTATCAATCCAGTAGGAGATACAAGCAAGTCCCCAATAGATGTACCTACACAAAGAATTAAACACTTGCACCCAACGCTATAAAGGGGTTGTCAATCCCTTCACGGTTACTTGCAAGGATGAGATCTGATAGAGATAGATAGATATGATTGCTTGAACGGAAAGTAAAACAAAAGTAAAAAGATTGCAGCAAGATATTTTTGGTATTTTTGGTTTAAGATCTGAAAGTATAATATGGAAAGTAGACCCAGGGGCCATAGGTTTCACTAGAGGCTTCTCTCATGACGGCAAGTATTACGGTGGGTGAACAAATTACTGTCGAGCAATTGATAGAAAAGCGAATAATTATGAAGATATCCAAGGCAATGATTATGCATATAGGCATCACGTCCGTGTCAAGTAGACCGAAACGATTCTGCATCTACTACTATTACTCCACACATCGACCGACTCCTGCCTGCATCTAGAGTATTAAGTTCATGAAGAACAGAGTAACGCATTAGGTAAGATGACATGATGTAGAGGGATAAACTCAAGCAATATGATGAAAACCCCATCTTTTTATCCTCAATGGCAACAATACAATACGTGCCTCGCTACCCCTACTATGTCACTTGGTGAGGACACCGCAAGATTGAACCCCAAACTAAGCACTTCTCCCATTGCAAGAATTACCAATCTAGTTGGCCAAACCAAACCAATAACTCGAAGAGACTTGCAAAGATATGAAATCATGCATATAAGAATTCAGAAAAGACTCAAATAATATTCATAGATAATCTGAACATAAACCTACAATTCATCGGATCTCGACAAACACACCGCAAAAGAGTATTACATCGGATAGATCTCCATGAAGATCATGAAGAACATGGTATTGAAGAGCAAAGAGAGAGAAGAAGCCATCTAGCTACTAGCTATGGACCCGAAGGTCTGTGGTGAACTACTCACGCATCATCGGAGGGGCAATGGAGTTGATGTAGATGCCCTCCGTGATCGAATCCCCCTCCGGCAGATTATCGGAAAAGGCTCCAAGATTGGATCTCACGGGAACCGAGGCTCCTGGCGGCGGAAAAGTGTTTTCGTGGCTCTCTCTGGTATCCAGGGAATATTTGTGAATTTATAGGCCGAGAAATAGGGTTGGGGGAGCTGCCGTGGGCCCACAAGCCAGGGGGGCGCGCCCTACCCCCCTGGGCGCGCCCCTGTGGCTTGTGGCCACACGGCGGCTCTCCTGCCTTGGTCTCCAAGCTTGGTAGATGTCTTCTGGTCCAAGAAAAATTATTCCGAAGATTTATTCCGTTTGGACTCCGTTTAATATTCCTTATCTGCAATACTCAAAAATAAGGAAAAACGGAAACTGGCACTAGGCTCTATATTAATAGGTTAGTCCCAAAAATAATATAAAATAGCATATTAATGCATATAAAACATCCAAAACAGATAATATAATAGCATGGAACAATTAAAAATTATAGATACGTTGGAGACGTATCACATACATAAATTATTTTCATCTGAGTTACGAATTATTTTATATGACTTTTCAAAGTTTAAATGATTTTATAAATTTTCTGGAATATTATTAATTTCGAAATTCATTAAACTTAAATTTCTAGGGGTACACAGAAGTGCACCCAGCAATGCACACATGTGGCTGACAGTGGGGCCGAGCTGTTGAGTCAGCAGCTGACTGGTTAACACTTATCCACTGGAACCGTGGAGGGGCCCAACCTGTTATAGGCTGTAGGTTTAACAGAGTTTTATTTCTAAAACGTGATTAATTAGAGGGGTGGGCCGATGTGTTAGTGGCTTATTAGGTTAGTTTAATTAGCGCTAAATTAACCCGGTGTTCATTTGGACGTGGGTTCCATTTGTCATACACAAGGTTGTAATTAGGCGGCCATTAGCGGCTAATTAACTGGACACGTGAGCGGCGCCGACATTTAACCGCCGACGACCAAAAACACGGTGGCGTGTTCAAAAGGTTGTCGGGATTCGCCTAGACGGGACCAAATCGAGCACGGGAGGTGGCGTTCGAACGCAGGCAATGAGCCGCGTCGAACGGTGGCGGCGAGAGTAGCTGGGGTCGCTGGAGATGACGGCAGCAACGGCGAGCAGTGGCAGCCGCTTCGAGCAAGCACGAATCCAATGAGAGAGGGCATGACAAGATGAACGGGCGGTGGCGTTGGGTTCTTAGGGATCCCAGGAGCATGACGCAAAGCTCGGACGCGAGCTGCGTAGACGGTGGCTGCGACGACTATGCGAGCGGCGGCAACGAGCTATGACAACAACAACAACACAACATCTAAAGGGTGCGCACGAGCAGCAGAGAGATGGTAAAGGAGAAGGGGCTGACCGAGGAGGTACAGGGAGGCCCGACGAGAAGCTAGTAGTTGCCCCGAAATCAAGGACGCTCGCCGGCGGCAGTGGCGGTTAAGACGAGGTCGATTTGGTCGATGCAGTCGCGCAGAGCTCGAGCTCATGGTTGGAGAGGAAGAAGCAGACGAGGACGCTGTTGGCAGACATGGAACAGCGACGATGTGGCAATGGTGGCTATGCTAGCTACGGTCTCGTGGCCATGGCATCTCGAGCGAGCTCGAAATCGAGTGTGGGGGATGGGGGAAAGCGCTAGGGTTTCGCCGTTCTGTGCGGGCGCTGGTTTTATCTCCCCCAGTGGTCCTATAGCTGCGCTGTGGTGAACATCGAGCCAGGGTGGTGATGAGTGATATTTTTACACTCATTTCATATTTATTTAAACTGAGATATTTCATTTAAAAAGTGATTTTCGCTCCGAGATTGCTACTAATGACTAATGAATACAAAGGATTCCACAAATCCTGTCTCTAATGTATTTCCACAAGAAATGGGCTGAAATGGGAAGAAATCACGTGGAGGAATGGAAAGGAAGGAAATGTAGGAAGAATCAATCAATAGGAGGCGTCTGCGAAGAGGCACATCAAAAGATGGCATTCCATAAGGGTGCACACGCCCGTATGAGCGGTCATTTGGCATGGATTTTGAGGCAGATCGTTGTCACACCCTGTGTTTTGCCTCTTCTGACTAAGTCAATATAGCTCAAAAATTAGGGCCTACAAGAACTTTTTGTGTGCATATGAATGCTTCACTCCAAACTCATCTCCCTGATCCAAGAACCTTGCCCAACGATCATGTCATGTGTATAGGACATAAAACTATTTTTATAAAATATTATTTTGGCCAAAAAGCATTTTATTAATTTAGCTTTTAAAAAACCCTTGAATTGAGGTTTGTACTACAAGTCCTCAAATTAAGGTGTATGTTTTGCCCCCACATACTTTATTTGGATCCTACCATATATAAGACTTCCCAAACCCACAAAATATTATTTTTAAATATTATTTTCATATTTTATTCAAAGGCTTTTTCTTTAGGCCAGAAATGGTCTTTTATAGGGAAAAATTATTTTTATGCTTTTAAAATATTTGAGAAAATTTTGGGAAACTCAGTGGACATATATTGTCCATATATATGAGTTTCATAACATGGTCATGTACAAAATACTGGACAAAACCCTCCAAAACCATTTCTGTTCATTTCAAGTATTTGAAATATTTCTATAAGAAATATTCTCAAATAAATCCAAGAAAATTCTAGCATGTCACATGGGCCATATGTGATCATCTTGCCAAGTTTCATCCAAATACAAATAGTTTTGGTTCACAAAACTACCCCAAAACCCTTTCTGTCCACATTCAAATTTGAGCAACTTTACATTGTCAAGTATCTCCTTTTGTTCTAAAGCTTTGTGGGCATGTTCTAATCCTCTAATAATGCACCCACACAAAGGGATGCATCAAGGAGAACAGATCCACTTGTCCAAATCCCCCCAAACACCTTTCTGCTGATTTCAAGAATTGGCAATGTTTGCATAATCAAGTTTCCCAATTTGGTCCTAAACATTTTGGGCATGCTCTAATCACCAAATAATACCACCACACCAAGTGGTACATTAGGAGGAATAGTTTTGCATTACTAGATCTAGAGAAAACCATTTCTATTGATTTCTAGGGTTTATTAAGTTTACATTGGAAATTTTCATCAGCTAATCCCAAAATTGATGACGAACCTCATTTCTATCTATCATCCACTCCTGGTAAGTTTCATAGCCAGAAGAACCTTTTACCTAGGCCAAAAATCTATCAAACACATTCTGGCAGAATCTAGAAGTTACTGTTTTGACCTCCTATACTATTCTCCTTGACCTAAATTTTTTACCACAACTCCAAATTGTTGCCTTTTACGTCCAATAAAGTTTGCATGGCCATTGCTCAAGGATTGATGGGATAAAACCCCCATTTACCCCTCTGGACATCATATTTTCTCACCCCCTCAGCTTTCCTTCTCAACCAAGCAATCTCCAGAGCACCCCTTAGCCAGATTCATTTTGTTTGCACCTCGTAGATTCCCCTAAACACTAGAGGACACACTAGGACACGTACTAGAAGTAAATGGCATGCCCTCGCATGCCAAAAGGGCGCTCCAGAGCGCGCTACAGTGGTCTGGCGCACTGTAGCGGCACCCAACCCGAGCCCGCGACAGCCTCGAGCCTCTCGCTCTTGCCAGCAGGTTCTACTCGACGTCCGCAACCCTCCTCTCTGTCGGGCCCATCCTTCTCATCTCTCCTGAGCTCGCCCTTGCGTGCCCTCCGCTGCCATGGCCGAGCCAATGGTCGAGATCACACGCGCACCCTCCCCAATGGTCTGTCGGCCACGCGCATGGTGCAAGCACCTCCCCATTGACCTCTTCTGTCCCTCCCGGACGCCGGCAACTATCAAAAAGAGCTCAGGCACGAGCGTGCTCACCGCACCCGAGCGGACCTGAGCTTTCCTTCGCCGCCCCCTATTTCTACCTTCCCCCGAGCTCACCCTCACGCCCTAGGCCACTCCTAACACTCCCCGAACCCCCCTGGCTAATCAATTCGAGCTCTCGAGCTCAGGATCCCCCTCATGGCCGCCATCTTGCTGTTTCTGCCTCTGCTTAAATTCAAGCCACCCAGACCTCCCCCTCCTCCCTAGCCACTTCGGCGACCTCAACTCACCGCCTCAAGGCCCTGCCGTGCTCCATTCCCTTACTCTGGTGCTGGAGCACCGA
Source organism: Elymus sibiricus (assembly GCA_039707655.1). Classification (NCBI taxonomy): domain Eukaryota; kingdom Viridiplantae; phylum Streptophyta; class Magnoliopsida; order Poales; family Poaceae; genus Elymus; species Elymus sibiricus. The sequence goes on along the minus strand of CM077673.1, from coordinate 141,419,274 downwards.
GTTCCATAGCCACCTTCCACGGGGTCCGCTGCGGTTGAAGCTGTGCTCATCATGGCGCTCCCCGGTGAAAACAAAGCCCCGAGAGTGGTGCGGCTCCTTGTCCTGAGCGCGCCAGTGGCTGGAGCCTCGCCGGAGGTGACCTGAGCCACCGGGGCTAACGCCGGCACCGCTCGGTCCCGCCTCCTTTGTCTCTCCCTACCCGAGCAGGAGGAGAGGGACGGACCCGACAGGCGGCGCCCACCTGTCGATGACCGGCCAGTCGGGCCCCCACGTTTAAGTGGATGCGCCTCTTGGGGAAGTGCGCTTCCCCGCGGCAGAAACGGCTTCGGGCAAGTGCGCCTTCGACGTGGCTCCCACGCGGGCCTTGTCGGAAATCGGGCTCCGCAAACCCAAGAAGATTCGAACTCTGGGGCGTGTGCGATGATCCTTCCCAGCTCAAGCTTCGTCGAAGTGCAAGAAGATGGACTCAACGATTTACCTATGTTCGGGCCACCTTGCACTGTAAAACCCTACTCCAGCCATTGGTGGATTGGCGTCGCGAGGAGGTTTGGGGATGAACTAGTACAGTGATAGAGCTACCTCACGAGGGCTCTAGAGTGAGGATGGGCTCGATCCGATCCCCCTCTGCGATGGTGGCTGGTCCCGATTTATAGCGCCCTTGGTCCTCTTCGCTTAACGCACAGGCGGGAAGGGTTCCCACAACGGCCAAATTTGAAAGGGGATAGGAGATACAGCTTATCCTGACTAAAGGTGGTCTTCACCTGCAAAGCTCCTCGCGTGACGCAGAGGTGGGCTCGGCGATGACATCCCTCCTGCCGAGCCCGTGGTCTTGGTCTTGTTGCACTGGAACGGAAACCTTTCGTGGATTCCTTGGGAACCCGCGTCTGTCCTTGCCTCCTTAGCACGAAAGAGGAAACTGTCTCTGCTGCGCCCGCTGGCACACGCCTGCTTTGGTTGTCGTGGCTCACGTCATCGAAGCCTCCTGAGGCCGAGCACTGCATAGGAAACTCCGCTCCTCGGGAGGCAGCCTGGGGAGGCTGCTCCTCTGGGAGGTCTTGGCGCTGTTCTCCTCGCGAGGCTGGGGCCCTCGCGAGGGTCTTGCCTTGAGGGGTTGGTTACCAAGCCGTACTGGGCCGTCGTGGTGGGCCACTCGCTGGGCCGCAGGCAGGCAGGTCTGGGTACCCCCATTCCGAGAACGCCGACAGGCCTGGCTGAGCCACTGGCCGGCCCAGTGGCTATTCCACGCCAGCGCACTGTTTCAGCCCTTTTTGGTAAATAAATAAATAATCCATGCCCTTTTCTTTTTTCTGATAAACTAAAAAATCCATAGAAACATCATTCTAACTCCAAATTAGTTGATTCTAAATCCTAGGTGATCCTAAAATCATGGCCTTACCAAATATGTGCTTTGCACATTTTTCCATACAATATTTTTTGCACCACCAATATTTTTGTCATTTCTTTTATTATGAAGCCTCCTTTTTTAAAATCCCTAGAGCATTCATCTTAGCTTCAAATTTGATGATCCAAACTTCCAGAGACTCCAAAAATCTTGCTGGCAATGGATAACATTTATTTCATCTTAAGAAATTCATTGGAGAATCATCTCGACTCCAAATCCAGTGAAACCACTTCCTATATGTTTCTACAATCATGCCCTATTTAATAGGTGCATTCACCCATTTTTTATAAAAATGTTCTCTGTAGACTCCTTATAGGATCCATACTTCCCTCCATTTCCATCATTCAAAAATCTCTGGTGATCCAAAGCCATTAGCGAAACATTATGTATTTTTGTGGCGCCCCGCCTGATTACCACTGTAGCCAGACGGTCGCCACGCATACCAGCCCAGCAAATCACTCTGGCATGGGTGTTTACAACAAGTATCAAGAACACAGGCACTTCTATTAATGGATATATGAGTCTTACAAGATATGATACAAGGGGTGATGCAGCGGAAAGGCTCTATCTAAGGCAGCATGGTCTTGGTGCGGCTCCAATCCACAGGGATCTGACTAGGTTACTCTCCTAGCCCGCGAACGCTCCTGCTCTTCGACGACGGACGACGGATCCTTATGTGAACCTGGCCATGTTAAAGGCCACTGAGTACTTTTGAATGTACTCGCAAGCAAACCAAACTAACATATACACCAAGCAAAGCAATCCATGGCATTCAAGCATGCATTTGTTATTAGAGCAATATTAACTATCATGGCATAACAGGATTATCTAGCAAGATAACTACTGAAATAAATACGGTAAAGTAAATCATACTAAGTAAATATTCCATACTTCGAACATTCTCACGATCCAATCTGAATCTGATCCAAATCCAATCCAAATCATGTGGTCATCCGACCACTCATCTCATAGCCATCCCATGGCTAACATATCCTATTCCTGACATCATCTGATGTATGCTCAAAGACGAGTTCTTCCCTTATTAATAACACTGATACGGTTGACCATCTACTGAGGTCTGGACGGGCTATCCAATACCGTGGACGCGGCTATTCGAATAGGTTTTTACACTCTGCAGAGGTTGCGCACTTTACCCACACCATCAAGCACCTGGCCTCGTAATCCCCACTCGAGTGGACCAGCGTTGCTTCAATGAAACCTTCCTGATCCATGTCTCTTTCATCGTACCACCGGCACTCATCTTCCCCCGGAGGCTTGCCCTGGGTAGCCCCTGTGTCCTCATGACATCTGCCACCGTCGTGGCACAAACTAAATAGTCCCAAATGGGGGCTATCTGTCCCAAACGGGGACGCCGGCACAAACAATCACTGGGCTCACAAGGTTATCGCCGCCTACCGAGCCAGAGTAGCGCGCGCGCATAACCTTCCCTCTTTGGAGGTACCGGTGAAAGGGCACGCGATCAGACCAAGTCAAGGCCGTCCCGTACCGGCAAATGTGGTTGCACGGGTAAGCCCGGACAGGTGACTCTAGATCAACTGGCTAGGTTTAGCTTTAGCCATCACTTAGCAAACACGGATATCTATCACAACCAGTTGAAGTGGCAACAATTATGCACTTAAGTAAGCTACATAGCAAACTATGCCAGTAACGTAAATAGTAAGTGCAATCTGACAGAGGTTTACTGATTTCTAGCACAAGCATATCATTAATTAAACACGCAAGAATAACACAGAGCAATGCTTTAGAGCATATATCAGATGGTCGGCTTGCCTGGGAGTGAAGGAATACTCCGGGAAGCAGTGCGGTAGCCTCGCAGCACAATCCGCCGGAAAGGATTCCCTCTCGGAGGAGATGAATGAAGGGCAAGGGCAAAATGGTAATTTCCACTGTGTGACCACCTTATGGAGATGATACCAAAAGAACGGTCTTGACGAGACGAAGATGTGGGCTTTGGAATCACCTCAATCGGAGTTATGGTCGCGGAGTTATTGACGTTTGAAGGGCAGGGACCTTTCTGTAAATTTCTTATTTACTATCGAGTCCCTGGCTGGAAAACAGATGGCGCCTTTGAGGGAATACGTTTCCCAAAGGGGAAAATGTACTTCTCGCCGGGCGCCTCCACTTAAATGACATGGCGAGGCGGGGCCGGTCACTGGGTCACTTACAAGTGGCCCCCACCCCCATCTTCTCTCTCCTCCTCCTTTCTTCCACTTCCTCCCGTCGTCGTACAGGGCCGAGGCGAGGCGCCGCGATGCCTGTCCTGGCCACGGCGACTCCGGCCGTCCCCAGGCGAGCTCCGGCCGCCGGCGGATGCTGGGAAGAGTGCCGCATCCAACCAGTGTTCCACGGGCGCCGGGGAGCGGCTGGAAGAGCGGGGCGCCGACCGCGACGGATGGCGGCCTCGGGAGGAGATGGGCATGACGCCACGGCCACTCCGGCGAGGAAGTGAGAGGATGGGCAGGGTTGCGGTGGTGAGGGGAGGCCTCTGGTAGCGATGGAATGGAGGGAGAGGGACCGGCTCATCGGAATTTTGGCCGGAGGGAGCGGCGGCCATGGAAGCAATTGGGGGGCGAGGAGAGCTCGCTGGGAAGAATTGGGGGGTCGGGGAGGCACCTAGGAGGGTGGTGAGAGGCTGCTGAGGTCGAGGGAGGCCCGGGCTGCGGCTTTGTATAGCCGGGGCGGCGGAGGCGATAGGCCCGGCCGCCGTGGCGGCCTTATCGACGTGCTGTTGCTCGCGGGTGGCGGTCTGCGGTGTCGGGGAGCTTCGAGGAGGAGTGAGGGGCCTCGAGCACGCTCTGGAGAGATCGGGTAAGGAAGAAGACAGAGGGGGAAAGCGACGATGGCGAGTCACGGGCGCATAGATCGGTGGCGGGACTCGCCATGGCGCGAGGAGGAAGAAAACAGAGGGGGAAGTTACGGGAGAGATGCTAGGTGGACTCCGCGGAGGCGATGGACATGACCACACGGCCGGGGACTGACCAGAGGTGGCCGGCCATGGGGAAACATTGCGCAGAGCGCCGTTTTGGCCTGCTCTCTGCGTGGTCACCACGGACACCACGCGTCCAGAGTGCCTTTTTTACTCCAGGCCATGTCAAATAGATGCATTAATGTCTCTGGAGTTGACCCGTCAAGTTTTGGAGGGAAGAGGAGGCAAAGATTGATTGATTTGAGCTCACAATGGTCCTGACAGCAAACTGTTTGAAGTGATGTGGGGACAGCACACCACTCCACTGGATACCATTTTTGGTTGAGAGTTGACACTTACTAAGGTGACCATTCTGGAGAAATTTGAGAACTAGAGGACAAGCATAACTAGCACTTCCTTCACAATGCATGATCTGGTCCAGAAGCTAGAATTTGGAGCTGGGCTCGGATGGCTTTATAGATTGGGCTCACATTTGGTGGAGGAGAATGATTTGAACATATGAAGATACTGGGAAAGTTTCAGCTCATTTGAGAATACCAGAAGGGTACTTCCTTCACAGAGCTTTGAAATGGACAGAAACTAGAGAAAATTGCTGTGGAAAAATGGATAGAGAGATTGGGCTGATTTTTGGCATCCATTAGTGATTTGGCAATGCTAACCACCATGAAAAATTTCAGCTCAAATAGATAAAGCAATAGAGCACTTCCTTTGCAATTTTCCCAACTGGACAGAATTTGCAATTGGATGTGGTGCTCAAAATTTGAACTATGGAACTTGTGATCTTGATGGAAATGGGGACGATATGGATATGAGAAGCTCCACAAATTATTTGGGATTTTTCGTGGCTACCAAAATGGTAGTTCCTTTAGCAAGTGCCCAAAATGCAATATTGGTATTAAATAGGAAAATGCAATTTCTCCTATTTAATTATGGCCAATATTTTTGTGGGAGCTCAATATGATCACAAAGGATATCTCCACAAGTTTTCATGAACTCTGGAGTTGGATAGATATTTTCCTGGATTTAATTCCTTTAACTGGCAGCAAAAAGGAATTAATTATAAATGCAAAATATTGCAAATGACTTGGCAATATTTTTGCATATCCAGGGTTTATAGATGAAGGATGATCTCTGGGAAAAGTTTGGGAGGAAAAAGATCAAAGGAAATTGGGGTTCCTTTGTAACTTCAAAGGATTAGGGTTTCCCTTCCTGCAACTCGGAAGGTGGGGTTTCAATGACAAAACCCTGAGAATAGATCTTGGGTGGCAAGGTTGGACTGGGGAGAATGTCTGGTTGGATAGGGAAAGCAAGGCTGAATAACCATCTTCATATACCCAAGAGTGAATGAAATCCGATAACACCGAGAGAAAAAAGACGGGAGTCAAATCCCGCAAAAGAAAAAAAACAGGGAACGAAAACCTGGGTGTTACAATTTTTTTCTTATGACCATAGGCATCCTAGAATAACAAATCTTCCATTTTAGAACACATTTATTCCTCTGCTTGTGGTGTTGCTTATTATGGTTGTTTCCGGAGGTAGTTGAAGAAGTAGACGGACTGCTCGGAGTTGGACGAGAAGTGTGTGAAGACCTCGAAGACTTTGCTGATCCAGGTAAGCAGCGCCTTGACCATGTTTAAAGAAACCATTTTTATTGCATGGCATATAGCACTTTATTGTTGTTGTGTTGATCATGATGAATATGGTGACCACCTCTATGGGTTGCCTCCGTTGCTTTCCTCGTTGATACTTGCATGACATGACTCTACTTACACTTAGAGTTGTGTGGGTGGGAAGTAGATAGGATGCTCAGTAGTGCTACGCAAATGGGACGGGATTATGCATGGTGATGGAAATAAAAGTGTTTTCAAAGACTTTTCAAAAACCCCGTCGGGTGCCACTAATGCCCGAGGGATATGATGATGAGCTAGGTAACCACTTGATAAAGAAGTGGTGTACCAGAGCAAGTGAGTGTGTTGGTTTTTCGAAAATGGATTGGTGTAAGTTGTGACCGTTATTCCACGATACCCCTTATGGGACAGGGCTTTCACTACTAGGAGAAAGCATACTAGTAGCACTGGAAATACCCATATCAGTAGCGCTGGCGGCAGCGCTACTACTAAGGCGCTACAGCTAAGTTGTAGCAGTAGCGGTGGAAAACAAGCGCTACTGGTAAGTATGGTTAGCAGTAGCGCTGCTTCAACCAACGCTAGTAGTAACTATCTATAGCGCCGCACCACAACAAACGCTGCTGCTAAACCAGCGCTGCCTCTAGACGCCTACCAGCGCTACTGCTAATATTCCTGCTTTCACAGATTTATTTCCCCTCTACGTATTTGTGTTGTATTTGTGCATGCTCTATACAATAGTTTCATCATATCATAATAAACATATGTTATTCTCATCATATCATACACATACAGTACTCTCGTCATACCATCATCATCATCATCCAACACAAATATCATCACATCTCGAAAATAGCGATACACAAGTCATGTCTCGAATAAATGCAACTGCATGGTCATGGCACACACACAAGTTTCATCATCTCTATCTAAACCATGATGTAGAAGAGAAGAACAATCAGTATGAGGAAGAGCGTGACTATGTACTACTTCTTGAGGCACCGGTTTCGCTCCCTCTCTTGCCGAAGCGTCCACCTCAAGTAACTATTTTCCGCTTCGGCTCTGCTATCGAACCCTCTGTGGCTAGCGCCTGGGTACTTGTCCACCTGGGCCTGAGCGTCTGGCCAGTGGTCGTACACTCCTGGAACCCTCCCAATGAATACGGCGTAGCAGTCCTTCGCCATCTTTGTTCTATGTACCTGCATCGTCAGTTGATGAATTCAACGATAATATGCAACATAATGTACTTGAGAAACACAAAGAGGCATAGTTAGCAAAATACAAGTAACCTATAGTAAACATAAATAACGAAGTTCCTCATACCCAAACTAATTAACTAGAGCAATCTATGCTAGTTCATAGAAAGATAATAGTGACTAATTAAACATACACATTGTCATCGTCAATCACTCCTCCATGTCGTTGCTCCAATCTTCATAGTCAGGGAGGAAGCACCCGAGCTTTGTGAAATGCTTCAGGTCCAGACGTTGAGCGAGTAGCAGTGTTCGAACATCATCCCGCATCATTGGCCCATGGTACAACATCCCTGTTTGTTCGAGGACCTCCTTCATGATCACTTGGGCAAGTTCACACTATACATGATAAAACTCAGCTCGGATTCGATGATCCGGTGTCCTTCCTATGCTTGTGGCCCAGTTGACAATCTCGGCATCGCTGGAAGTAGCTGACATGCGAAGGCATTGATTATCCCTTCGGTACTCGATCGTGTGATGCATGAGGTAGAATCCATCAGCCTTACTATGGCTCGGTTGCTGGATGCAGCAGAAGTCGGTCTTATGGTCAAAACACGGCCCGTTCTTCCTGTACTTTTTCACCTGGATATATCCACCAGACAGGCTGAAGGTTAAAAGGGCTCTATCGAGAACACTCTTTATGTGGGTATAGACAGATGAGGACGCCCCCCCCCCCCCCCCCCCGCTGCGCAAAATAAGTACACCTCAAATTAGCATCCATGCTTGCAAAGGAATGATTAAAACTTATGAAAGGATATCCGCGGATGACTTACGTGGGATGATAAGGCAGGAGAATCGTTTCCTTGTCCTTATTAGCGATCATGAACTTGCCGATGTACTTGCTCGCATAGTCACGGTGCTCTTTGCAGACTGCCAAGAAGCTCTCTTGCATATAGTATGGGTCCGCGATGCAGATATATTTTATGTTCTCGCGCCTGATGATGTAGTTGAGATACAGCGCATACATGCGGATGAACTGAAAATCCAACTTGGTCATGTGGAACATGTCATAGATGTAGTCAAATCACAGGATGAACTTATCCGCGGGCCATCTCTCGACGTACAACTTCCCACCCGGCAACTGAGCCACGTAAAGCGGGTATCTTGGATTTTCCGAGATGAGAAGGCTTTTCTCTCTGGCCAGCACATCTTCATGAAGTCTCCTTAGATCATTGTTCATTATGTCCTCTAGCGCTTTCAGAGGTGACATGGAAACGCTCCACACCTACGACAGGTATTCTGTCTACCTCCCGGGGCTTCAGAGGCGGCTGGCTGCTTGAAGCAGCTCTGGCGCCTTTAGAGCCTTTCCAGTCCGGTCTCCTCCTTTGCATCTTGGCGGGTGGCAGTAGTGAGCCCACCATACCTTCCCTAACCACCACCCTAGTGTCGTCGGGCTAATCAGTGGATGGCCCTCGCATTGTTCTTGCTCTGTAGAGGCGGCATCTAGAGGCGTCTCCTGCGAGGATCGCATCAAGAGAGACTTTTTGCAATCAGCCTTAGGACGTTCGGGCTCCGGCAAATCAGGCAGCATCAAGTCAACTCCACGCTCATAGCCTGAGTCATAGTCCCGAGCCATCAATCCTCCATCGTCATAGGCGGTATTGATATACTGGTCAGGGTCATCATCATCCTCCTCCATGACATCATCAGTATTTGCTTCTTCGATAGGGGCGACGTCATCTGGCACTAATGGAGGCTCTGCCTCGCGTCGTTCGCTATCACCTGCCATGACAGGTGCAGTTAATTGGGTAGGTGGGGTGGTGTTCATACCTTGTTGAGGAGTTGTCGTTGGTGTGCTACCGGGCACCTCGACACGAAGAAGAGTCTTCGGCCAAGGCAAGAACCAGCTCTTGCATGCACCAATCCGTTTAGGGGTCTCGTCGTCAGCGACTGGTACCAGAGGAGGCAAATCCTCGAAGCATGCTTTGACACTGGCCACGCAAACCTTGAAGACACTATGGGGCATCTGTCGGTTGTGGAACATGCGGTCCTTCGGCTTCACAATCGTTGCCTTTCCCACGTCCACCTTCTTGTCGTTGATGTCGTACGGTAGGGTGCACGGGGTTTCATCGGCCTACGAAGACATGTTTGTGACGTCAAACATCCGAAAGGCAACCGAAACGGAAGACTATAGATATGCTGGTGAAGAGGGTATGACGCGTAATTATCATGAGGGCGTCGAGCTCAGCCAAAGACGAAGCCGCGCCGAGCACGCCAGAGACGGAGGACGGGCTGCTATGAACAGGAGCGGGACCAGGTACGGGAGCATGTGCGGTGGCGTGAGCACGTGCTGGTGGTGCGATGTTCACCAAATTGCTCCCGAGGTAGCTGGGAAGGGGAAAGTCCGCTGGCCCTTTATCTGGATTGTTCTTCGTCCAATCGATAATTGCCGGAATCAAGCTGTTAATGGAAGATGCGAAGTTAGCCATGACGCCAGCTACCGCTGCATTGACCGCTTCATCGACTACCTTGACCAACTCTTCTTTGGTCTCAGCTTTGGTCTTATTGACCGCAACCGCGACCTTCTCGTCGATGGTCTGTTGAGTAAGCAATTGTCTCTGCCTTCTTTCCTCCGGCTTCTCGTGGTAGCACGTCTTCCACGAGGCGCCATCTCCGACGCCGTGCACACATCCATATGATGGCGGTTTGTCCTCCGAGACCTTTTTCAGTATGTTCAGGGCCGGGTTGAAAAGGGTGTCCCACTTGGGCCTCGCCGACGACTGAGACGACTCGTCGCTTTCGACTGCCTTTTGGTGCTGCTCCTTCTGCAAAAGGAACGTGGGTGGTTTACAAGTGTGATAAAACTTGTAGTCGAATTGATTCGAGGCTAATATAAGGTGGTAATATAACAATTACAAGTAGTCTCATGAACTCGCTCGTGTTCGGGTCCGTGTAAAAGATCTTATTGATGGGGTCCCACTTGTACCAGGCCCAGATCCAGTCACGCTCCTGCGGGTCAGTGAACTCTGCCAAGGTGTCTGGGATTCCATGACTTTCACATTCGCCATCCTCCTTGGCCCTTACGTGCCTCTTCCCTTCGTAACCACGGCTACCAAGGCGATGGGAAGGCATGTTCCTGGCCTGGAGGGCCTTCATTTTCTCTGACTTTTTCTTGACTTCTTCTTTAGCTAAAGTCTCCTTGAATTTTTCGAAGTCCTCTTCCTTTAGTGTCGGATTGTCAGCATGAATCTTGGACCACGGTTCATTCTTTGCAATCGCTTTTTTCACACTTACTTTCCAGGCAGACAGGTCATTGGTGAACGTCACCATCGGCTTGTTGTTTATCTTTATCATGGGTTCGTCCTTCCACGGAAGTTTGCTTTCAGTCCGCCCGGGGAACAAGAACCTATTGTGCAACTTCGTTTGGAGCATGTGCTCCATATGTGGTATATTCTTTAACTTTTCATCGTCGATGTTGGCGGTTTCCCTGAGGATGCAACCTAGTTGATTGCCGTAGCACGTGCGCGCTTCCTCCGGCACCGTTGGCTCTAATTTCTTGGGGTGCATCGCTGTGACCACAATTTTTCTGATGCCGGTTTCGTTTGGTTTTCATGTCCTCTTCGTCTTTGGTCCTTTACCGGCTATGACAACATCGTTGCCGGTTTCGGGGGTGGTGCCGGTATCGGTGTCGGTGTCGAGGTTGGTGCCACTGCCACCCTACACCCGCAACTGGTGTTCGTCCAGGTAATTGAAATAATTATTTGCTGCCTCGACGGGGTCTTCTTCGAGGCGACCAGAACCCCCGGCTTTCGCGTGGCTAGACATGTTTCCTACGATTAATTAAGTATGCTAGTTTAATTCTAGGCCAAATAAAATGAATAATGAAGAGAAAAAAGGGGCCTATATTTGGTCGGAATGTTGATTCATTCCCCTTCCGGCAAATCCCGGACACTCGATATGTCCTAGTTTCTAGCACAAGTCATGCCGAAATTCATGGAAATTTTCGACATGACCTTTGCTAAAAAGTGGACATATGGAGCGCCTGAAATTTGCCGGAACGGAAATGAATCAACATTCCGGCAAAACATAGGCCACTCGGATATTTTTTGACGATTGTAAATAAAAGATATTCTTCTACCAACATTAATCATATCATATTCAACAATTGTAAATAAAAGATATAATAAACAATAATGGAATATGCAAATGAACATCAATGACATAATTTTTTTCTAATTTTTGCTAATTTTTTTTCCTAAATGCTAAAAAAAATTGCTAAATTTTTCTCCTCTCCCTCTCCTCTCCCCTAGCTAATCTCCTAAAAGATTTTGCTAATTTTTTTTCCTCTCCCTCTCCTCTCCCCTAGCTAATTTCCTAAAAAAAATTCTAAATATTTTCCTCTCCCCTAGCTAATTTCCTAAAAAAAATTGCTAATTTTTTTCCTCTCCCTCTCCTCTCCCCTAGCTAATTTCCTAAAAAAAAATTGCTAATTTTTTTCCCTCTCCCTCTCCTCTCCCCTAGCTAATTTCCTAAAAAAAATTGCTAATTTTTTTTCCTCTCCCTCTCCTCTCACCAAGGGTTCATATGGACATCATCACAGCAGCAACATATCTAGGGTTCACAGTGAGAGAGGAGGGAAGTGGAGAGGAGAGGGAGAGGCTTACGGTCGGCGGCGGCTCGGGCGGGCTCGGGCGGTGGCTGCTAGGTCGAGGGCGGGTAGGGGAGAGGGCGGCTGCGGCAGCGAGGTCGAGGGCGGGCAGGGAGAGGGCGGCAGCGGTGAGGTCGAGGGCGGCCTCGGGCAGCGGCGGTGAGGTCGAGGGCGGGCTCGGGTGACGGTCGGCGTCAAGGTCGAGGACGGGCAGGGCGACGTCGGCGACAAAGGAGTGGGGGGAGAGGACTTAGCAAAATTTTGATCCCGCACGCGGGGTTAACTAAAAATAGCAGTAGCGCTGGATACGGACCAGCGCTATAGCTAAGTTAGCTATAGCACTGGTTTGTACCCAGCGCTACTGCTAACTATTCCAATTTTTAATTTTTTTAATTCTAGAATACACATAGAAGTAGCGCTGGATTAGGACCTAGCGCTATAGCTAAGTTAGCTATAGCATTGTGTCCTATTCCAGTGCTACTGCTAACTCTTATTATTTTCTTTATATTATTTTCCTTTTCTAGTTTTTATTTTTCTTTTCTTTTTATTATTTTCCTTTCCTTTTCTGTTTACTTTTCTTTTTCGTTTGTATTGCTTTCTCCCTTTTGTTTTTTTTTTGTTTTTCTCCCGACGGCCTGGCACGCAGTCGACGAGAACGTCTCTCTCCCACACTGCGCGAATATCACCGGAACCATGTGGTGGTAATTGAAGGGGTTACGATGTATACATCATTTGACCGATAACGGTTACTTAAGTGCGTAAACAAAATATATACATATATATAAATGATGGTTTCTCAACTGCGTTGACGACGTTTCACATTGAGGTTCTTCTCTTTCTTGTTCGTTGTCGAATAATTGAGCCCCTCGTTGTGACTTTTCCGGCACCACGGAGTAAGATCTTTCTTAGGTAATGTAGTCTTGATTCTTCTTTTCACGTATGCTTCATCGTCATCGTCATCTTCCCTCATTGGGTTGTCGTATTGGTCATAGTGTTCCTCGTTGGCGACTCCATCCATTCCGACGATGCTCCTTTTGCCTTTCCTCATGACAACACGGCTGAGATTGGTCGGGTCGGTTATGAAGAAGCATTGTGTCATGTGCTTAGCGTGTACCCATGGCTCAGTTTTGGCGATGACGTTAACGTTCACGGTAACGCTCTTCGCGTCGGGTATAGACATGGTAGTGAAATACTTGTTTTCTCTTACGACGGCTTTAGCCCATCTGACACGGAACATCGTCGCAATGTGCATTCCAGCGTAGTCAAGCTCCCAAATCTCTTTGACCCTTCCGTAGAATCTTTCAGTTGTGCTGTTGGCGTCAGTCACGCATTCAATCATCACCCCTGAGTTCTGGTAATCACTGTCCATGTCTTTGGCCTCCGTGTAGAACGTGTACCCGTTGATATCGTATGCCTGATAGGACGCGAGTTTGGGCACGGGGCCATGTGCTAAGGCGTTTTTGAGCAATCCGTCCGAATTGCCCTCTTCCGGGGATTAGCAAGAACTTGCTCTTTGAACCAACGCAAGAAAGTGGCGTTGTGCTCTACAGTAACTTCGTCGGCCGTCTTGCGCATCCCATGATCATGGTACTTCTTTGCGATGGTTTCTTTGTGCAGTGTCACATAATCATCTACCACATCTAGGTGTTGTAGCACTACTAAGTTAGCCCTGTCAAAGTCGATCCGAGTAGTCCACGTGCAATTCCCTATGGCCGTTGTTGTGACATTCTCCTCCGAGCCTCCCATGGTGCTTCTTGATGGGCAAACCAACAATAGGGTCTCCGCCGCCTATATAATTCTTGCGAAAGGAGATGCACTCTTGGGTCAGATACCCCTGGACGATGCTCCCAACGGGACTGGACATGTTACGAATGAATCCTTTGATAACCGCATTCATCCTCTCGAACGGCATCATGCTATGAAGGAATGTCGGCCCGAGGTCGATGATGTCGTCCACGATGTGGACACACAGATGCACCATGACGTCAAAGAATGCAGGAGGGAAGTACATCTCAAGCTCACATAGTATGACAACGATCTCTTCCTAGAGCTGCTACACACTGATGGACTTTCGAGAGATAACATCGAATAAGTTGCAGAGACCAGTAAGCGTGTCATGGACGTCCTTGTCCATTATCCCTGTAATGGAAACCGGGAGTATCTGCGTCATCATCATGTGACAGTCATGAGACTTCATCCCGTTGAACCTTTTCTTCTTGGTGTCGAGAAATCTGCTTATCTTCCCACAGTAACCGGAACTGACTTTGATTCCCGTAAGACACTTGATGAATTGATCGATCTCCTTCGCACTTAAGGTGAAGAAAGAAGGGGGCAATAATTCTCCTCCTTCTTGTTGTCTTTCTGCCCCTTTCCCCCACCTCCGTCTCCTCCGTCGACCTTTTACGGGGTGGCATGTGGAGATCTCTCCTGATCTCCAAATCTTCCAAGTCTTTCCTTGCCTTCGGCCCATCCTTGGTCTTCTCCCGCATGTTCATCAGTGTGCCAAGCAAGCTCTCGAGGACATTCTTCGTCATATGCATTTGATCAAGACAATGAGGCATGTCGTGATTGGGCCAGTACTCCAAGTCCCAGAAAACAGACCTCGTTTTCCATACCTTCAGCAGCGGCTCGGGCGCCTTTTTCATCTTTCCCTTCGCGGGGCACGGTTCCCAGTTTTTCAACAGCTTGTTGATTTCGGCGCCGCTCCTCTTACGTGGAGGTCCTTGATGCTCAGCCAAACCATTGAATAGATCTCCACGTTTTCTCCACGGGTCATCCTTCTCGAGCCATCTACGATGCCCCATGTACACGATTTTCCCAGACCCGCCATCTTTCGTTGACGTAAGCTGCTGAGACGTTGTATCATCCATGCACCTCGTGCATCCGCAGTATCCGTGGCACACCTGGCCTGAGGTGTACCCGTAACCGAGATAGTCGTGCACCATCGTCATCAGCGCGGCTCTCGTATAGAAATAATCACCTGTGCTGGTGTCCCATGTCTTGACCGGCGATTTCCATAGCGTGTCTAGCTCCTCTTTCAGAAGCCCCATATACAGGTTAATATTATTTCCCGGTTGTTTTGGTCCTTGAATCAGCATGCTCATGTGTATGTACTTTGTCATCATGCACTTCCATGGGGGGAGGTTGTACATCCATACAAAGACGGGCCATGTGCTGTGGTTGGTGTTCTGGTTTCCAAACGGATTCATGCCATCGGTACTCGCACCAAGCAGGATGTTCCTTGCATCTTCTGCGAAAAATCGATATTCGGCGTTGAATGCTCTCCACTGGCTAGCATCTGCGAGGTGTCTCAGCTTCGGATCATCTCCATCGTCGGGCTTCTTCCTCTCCGCATGCCAGGGCATGAGCTTTGCTTCCGTAGGATCTACGAAATACCGCTACAGACGGGGAGTGATCGGAAAGTACCATACAACTTTCTGAGGAGCTTTCTTTCCCACATTCTTGTATTGAGAAGAATTGCACACTGGACAGCTGGTTTTTTCCGCGTGCTCCCCCCGATAAATGATGCAATCATTGATGCATGCATGGTATCTAATGTGCGGCAGATCAAGACGGAAAACGATTTTATTGGCCTCCTCAACACTAGTAGGACACAGGTTCCCTGCGGGCAAAACTTTATTATGTAGATACTTCAAATGCTCATCGAGGCTTTTGTCTATCCATTTGTTTTTGGCCTTCGTCTTTAGAAGTGCGAGCGTGAAACTCAAGCGAGTCACCTCGGGATCGCAACCGTCATACAATGGAGTCTTCGAGTCTACTTCAAGTTGCGCCAGCTTGGCCTCCTCTGTAGAAGCAGCTCTGTCGCTAGTCGTACTCTAGTGAAGCAAGTCTCGAACATGAGGGTCCTGCATGACTGAACTAAGTAGCGTCGAAGACTGCGGCGTGTCCGCCGCCTCTTCTCAGCAATGTCCGGACTCTTCTTCGCAGTGTCCAGAATCTTCTCCGCCGCCATGTCAGACTCTTCTTCGCCGTGTCCAAAATCTTCTCTGCCGCCATGTCCGGACTCTTCCCCACCGCCATGTCCGGTGTGATCGTCTTCGTGTCGATCGGTCATCTCTTCGTCTAGCCCCATGTCGTTATTCCCTGCCATGTGGACGTCCTCATCATCATCTTCACTTATCCACCGAGTATAGCCATCCATGAAACCATATATCAGCAGGTGCGCCTTCAAACTGCCACAATCAAAAGGGTCCAAAATGACTCCTTCTTTGCATCTTGTACATGGACATCTAATCGCAGTCCGATTATTTGCATACATGTCCATCACCGCAGATTGCAAGTATCGCTCCACCTTCCTTCCACTCACCTTCATGACCGACTGCTCGGTATAACAAGAAAAAGGGTTATAAACAAAATGCATGTATGCATCAAAGTCATATAAAAATTTGGCATGACCTTGCCTAAAAATAGGACATATCGAGTTTGCTTGAAATTCGCCGAAACGGAAATAAATCGACATTTCGGCAATACATAAGCAACTCAAGGGGCATGTCACTCGCAGAAATCCCTTCATATCGCAAACACACATATCCCCATTCTTGAAATGCACAACTTTTTACTCACCTATCTCCCGAGAAAGATCGAGCACGATTAGACGATGAGGCCTTCGCTACCTATACGGATCGAAAGTGGATGGCTAAATAGCTAGCTAGATCTAGTTGTTGGGAGGAGAGATGACACTAGCTAACTAATGGAGTGGGAGAGAGCGAGATGAGCTAGCTAGATCTACATGTATGGAAGGAGCGAGAGCCAAATAAAAGAGGAAGATAGAGAAGAGAGGTAGAAGGAAGAGAGAAGAAGGGAAATAATGGTGGAGAAGTAACTTAGAGAGGGGAGAGGGGAAAGGGGGAGGAAGGGGAGGGGGAGAGGGGGTTGGTGAAAAGGTGGCACCAGCCACGCCTAGCAGTAGCGATGTATTCTTGATGGCGCTACTGCTATGGTGCCCAGTAGTAGCGCTTGTGGGGAGCAGCGCTACTACTAAGTGGGGCCCAATAGTACTAGCGGTGTTGTCACAAAACGCGCTACTACTAAAATCTTAGCAGTCGCACTATATTTTGGGCCGCGCTGCTACTACAGCTAGTGTCGGTGGGCTCGTTGGGTCCCACTTATCAGTAGCGCCCTTTGTATTTCCAGCGCTACTGCTAAGGCATCACTTGTAGCGCTGTCCCAGGCCAACGCTACTGCTAATTACCAGTAGCTCTTGATATTTTCCAGCGCTACTACTGATGTCCTACCTATAAGCGTTTCCCTAGTAGTGTTTTTTTATTACTTTGGTCGGTACTAGTATTGAGCCCGCATTACTAGTGGCGGGTGTGGCGTGATCACTCTCGATATGGGGTCGTGCCTGAAAGGATGACCATGGGCTGTTTTCACAGACACCGGGCACACCGTTGCGTGCCCTCGTGGATGATACTTGTGATGTACATCATGGGAGATGGCACCAACAAGTGGACTCTCTATTAGTACCATCAGGGGAAAGGCATTGTTCGGGTACTTACCTCGGGTATGTAGTATACCGTGAGTTGTGGATGACACGGAAGTTCCCCGAGTCTTGTTGGTAAAGTGTGCAACCTATGTAGAGTGTAAAACTATTTGAATAGCCGTGTCCACGGTCAAGGACAGTTGGATGACCGCTCTTTGGCTACGTCCATTGTTTACCAAAAAACTTGGTGTGAGTGTGTCGAAAAGGAATACTTGAGTTAAGTCGAATGACTTGACCTGATGATTGAACATGAGATGTTCAGACCTTTTTATACTGATATTTGTAACCTGTTGATACGGATACTTGTATCCTCATGATGCATGCTTTTACAAGTTGATTGAACATGTCATTGCATTGAAACTAGCTTTCAGCAAAATTACCTATTAATGCTATGTCATACTCTGTTGAACCTTGTTCCAAACATGGGTTGCTTGCGAGTACATTGAAAGTACTCATTAGCTTGCAACTGGTTATTTTATTGGCCAGACATGAAAGGACATGATATAATGAAGAGTACCTTGGATGATGAACGTGCGATCTAGGACGCTTCCCAGTCAGAATGCCTGTAGGGTTAAGGCAGATGGCATGGGTTCATGCTATCGTTGAAGATTTCGACTTCATGAAGACTTGGCCATACAGGCCATATTTGAGTGAAACGGTCTGTAATGGATGTAAGACTCTTGTTATTCAGTTTCTGTGTGTTTAGTGAGCATTGATCTCTTGGATCACTGTGCACGTACAATAGGTGATCATGACTTATGAGTTGGGGTCCCCACAATCGTCCACCTAAACAAGTTTTATAAAGGGGGCCGCTTCGAAATGTCAACAGAATAGACGAGCGAAGGGTGACGAGCACGGAAGCCAGAACCTCTTCATCATCATCTTCATCCACAAACCCTAGCCGCTGCCATTTCCATCTCCTTAGCCATCTCCACCACCATAGTGCTCTTGCATCCAGTTCATACTTGTAATCGTGCATCGCACAAGGCATCCATTGTAAGACATATTGCAATCAATCAATCTCAAGATGTGTTCTTCAATGTTTTATTCTCGCGATCTGATCTCCATGTGTGAGTAGTTCGGTAATGTATGGATTGAGGCATGAGCCTTACAACCCAACGTATTTGTTGAGGGGATCAATGGAAGACTTTGACATAACGTCCCATATGTGTGAAACAAAATTGTTTCGTGAAGATATCTCTTGTCTTGTCCGCATTCTTCATCCCTACAGATACCCAGGATCATGGAGATCGAGCATCGATGAGGCTAGGAGCAAGGAGACTGTGAAGTCTTATACTGAACACAGGTGATAATAAGGTTTAGTAGGGTAACATGGATCATATCCTTGGGGATAAATGAGGTATAGTCATTAAATGCCCAAAGCTCTTGTCTCATTTCATTATCATAATTATCGAGGCAACCCTGTGTGATGGATAGGGCCTGCGGTAGGACAACTGGTTCTTGATGCAGGACTCATGTCGGTCAAGATGTTATTTGGACACATCCTCCACTCCAATCTGTAACAAGCACATCTCGATGTGTGACTTCCCAGCACACACTACTAGAAAAATGGCTATCCCCAATATCCCTACTAGTGGCGCACTGTGACTCTGGTGCGCCACTGCTATATAGCAGTGGCGCACCAGTATATGGTGCGCCACTACTAGGTAAGTTACTAGTGGCGCACTGTCATTCTGGTGCGCCACTGGTAAGCCTGGGGAGGGGTGGCCACAGCCCAAAATTATAGCAGTGGCGCACTCCACTCCCGGTGTGCCACTGGTAAGCCTGGCTTACCAGTGGCGCACCGTGAAGGGGTGCGCCACTGGTAACCCTAGGAGGGGTGGTCCCAGCCCCAAATAAATAGCAGTGGCGCACGCCTCTACCGGTGCGCCACTGGTAAGCCAGGCTTACCAGTGGCGCACCGTGAAGTGGTGCGCCACTGGTAACCCTAGGAGGGGTGGCCCCAGCCCAAAAAAAATAGCAGTGGCGCACTCCACTCCCGGTGCGCCACTGGTAAGCCTGGCTATTAGTGGCGCATTTACTATTGGTGCGCCACTGGTAATCTGGGAGCACTATATGGGCAGCCACCACACACACTCACTCCCCCCCCATCACTCACCACCTCCCACCAAATCTGGTCGTGTTGCTCCTCCTCCTCACCTCATTTCCACCCTTGATTCACCCAATTTGAGTTGTTAAACTTACTTTTATTGATAGGTAAGCAAGGGGAAGCTCTCTTAATCCTAGATCTACTTTCTTTTCTACCTCCAACACTCTCTCTCGGTCTCGCGATCGTATCGGTAACTTTATGTGAAGCTAGCACGTGTGTTGTATGTGAAGCTTGCACGTGTGTTGATTTTATGCGAAGCTTGCACGTGTACGTGTACGTTAATTGTATGCATGCGAAGCTTGCACACATGTTATATGTTATGCGAAGCTTGCACGTGTGTTGTGTGCGAAGCTTGCACATGTTTTATGTGATCAAGGTGTTGCATGTGTTTTTGTTTGCAGGGATTTGAAATGCGAGTTACCAATATTTTGCCGAAATGTTGATTGATTTCCGTTTCGGCGAAAATCGGGCACTACGCATAGGTCCTATTTTTAGGCAAAGTCATGCCAAATTTTTTTTGGTTCTAAAATATCGTTTTGCTCTACCCCGCAGGCGACCATGGTCCGCACGATGACCGAAGGCATCGTGAATAGGTTTTTGAGATCCGCGAAGGCCGAGATGCTTCAAAAGAACGAGACGGAGATAAGATGTCCGTGTCGAAGATGCAAGCTGACGGGCCTTATGGACCCGGATTCCAGACAGGTGCGGGACCACCTGCTCGTGCGTGGTTTCATGGATGGCTATCGGTGGCAAGGTGATGAAGATGATTATGAAGTCGTCCATGGGGGCCGGGCAAGAAATAAGGAAGGGCAGCAAGACAACAACGGCGAGGGCGGGCGAGAAGACGAAGAATCTTCAGGACATGATCACGAAGTAGATGCAGGGCACAGTCATCATGTAGAAGATGCCGGACATGATGATGAGGAAGATCAAGACGAAGGGCATGATCATGAAGATGAAGATGCCGGAGCAGACGACGATGGACCATCGATGGGCTGGGTGCAGGACCCTCATATTCAAGAGCTGCTTCTCAAGCAGACGGGTAACGCAAGAGCTGCCGCCCGAGAGAAAGCCAAGCTGGATCAACTGGAGATAGACGCGGTTACTCCATTGTATGAAGGATGCAGGCCCGAGGATACCCGCCTGAAAGTAACGCTCATGGCTCTGGAGATGAAGGTAAAACACAAAATGACCGACGCATGCTTCGACGAGAACATGTCATTCTGGCACGAACGTCTTCCCAAGGGGAACAAGTGCCCGACCAGTTTCGAGGAGGCGAAGAAAATCGTGTGTCCTCTGGATTTACCGCACGTGAAATACCATGTGTGCATGAACGATTGCATCATTTATCGGGACGAGCACGCGAAGTCTACCATATGTCCGGTGTGCGGCGTCACTCGATACAAGAAGAGGAAGAAAGCTCCTCGAAAAGTGGTGTGGTACTTTCCGATCACTCCTCGTCTGCAGAGGTATTTCGCGGACCCTAAGCTAGCAGAGCTCCTGCGTTGGCACGCGGATAGGGAGAAGAAGAAGCGAGAAGATGACGGAAATGATCCGGAGATAAATAAAAAAGACAAGATGCTGAGTCACCCTAAGGATGCGAGCCAGTGGCAAGCGTTGAACTTCGAACACCCAGAATTTGGGGACGATCCAAGGAACATCATGCTGGGCGCGAGCACCGATGGAGTCAATCCGTTTGGCAGCCAGAGAAGCACACATAGCACCTGGCCTGTGTTTGTGTGGATGTACAACCTTCCCCCCTGGATGTGCATGAAGAGGAAGTACATTCACATGAGTATGCTAATTGAAGGGCCGAAACAACCAGGGAACGACATCAATCTGTATCTGGGGCTGCTGAAAGAGGAGCTAGACACGCTGTGGAAAACGCCAGCCAATACGTGGGACGCCGCAGCGAAAGAATATTTCCCTATGAGAGCCGCACTGCTCACGACGGTGCACGACTATCTCGGTTACGGATATGTCGCGGGGCAGGTGGTCCACGGATTTTGTGCATGCGTCAGGTGCATGGATGACACAACGTATCGCCAGCTAGATAGAGATCCCGGGTCTTCGAAAACCGTGTTCATGGGACATCGAAGGTGGCTTCGCGACGATGACGCATGGAGAAAACGCAAGGATCTGTTCGATGGTGAAACCGAACCCCGAAGACCCCCACGTACGAGGAGCGGCGAGGAAATAGATGAGCTGTTGGAAAATTGGAAAGAGTGCCCACCGCCGGGAAAGAAGCGAAAGGCGCCAGAGCCGCTGCTGAAGGTATGGAAAACGAGGTCCGTTTTCTGGGACTTGCCGTACTGGAAGATCCTCCGTGTGCCTCACAGCCTTGATGTCATGCATATCACGAAGAACGTGTGCGAGAGTCTGCTTGGTACCCTGCTCAACATGCCAGAGAGGACCAAAGATGGGCCGAAAGCAAGGGCAGACTTGCAATCAATGGGCATTAGGGAGGAGCTTCACGCAAAACGCCCTAATGATGATGATGATGATGATGATGATGATGATGAGGCGAAGGACACGGAAAGTCGTCGCAAAGGCAAAAAGGCCAAGAAGATCGAATATGACTGCCCTCCCGCGTGCTTCACTCTAAGTCAGAAGGAGATCGAGCAGTTTTTCGCCTGCCTCGTAGGAGTAAAACTTCCTTACGGTTACGCGGGGAAGATAAGCAGATACCTAGACTCAGCGAAGCAGAAGTTCAGCGGGATGAAGTCTCACGACTGTCACGTGCTGATGACGCAGATACTTCCAGTTGCAATCCGTGGGATCATGGACGCGCACGTCCGTGAAACGCTATTTGGCCTATGCAACTTTTTCGACGTCATCTCTCGGAAGTCGGTTGGCATGAGGCAACTCAGAAGGCTACAGGAAGAGATCGTGGTGATACTATGCGAGCTTGAGATGTACTTCCCGCCCGCATTCTTCGACGTTATGGTGCATCTGCTGGTCCATATCGTGGAGGATATCATCCAACTCGGGCCGACGTTCCTGCACAGCATGATGCCGTTCGAAAGGATGAATGGTGTCATCAAAGGATACGTTCGCAACAGGGCACGTCCAGATGGAAGCATAGCCAAGGGCTTTCTGACCGAAGAGTGCATCTCCTTCTGCACGAATTATCTAGGCATCGAGAACCCCGTTGGTCTGCCCGTCAACAGGCACCTCGGCAGGCTCGCTGGATGTGGTCACCGCGAGGGTCGCCGCGAAATGCATGTAGACTTCAAGGGTCGACTCGGCGACTTTGAAAGAGCAAACCTAGTCGCGCTGCAACACATTGACGTGGTCGATCCTTGGGTGGTAGAGCACAAAACCTCTATTGAGCAGACATACAATGACCGAGGTCAACAGTGGACGGACGGAGATGTACTCAAAGAGCACAAGTCATGTTTCACGCGTTGGTTCAAGGACAAGCTTCTGTCGTACCCTTTACATGAGGATTCTTCCGCGGAAGAAAAACTCATATTCGCCTTGTCACAGGGCGCCGAGCACAACCTGATGACCTATGAGGCGTACGATATCAACGGCTACACATTCTACACCGAGGAAAAGGACATGAAGAGCGATTATCAGAACTCCGCGGTAACGATGGAATCCTACACCGGTAACGACAAGGACAGATACTACGGAAGGATCGAGGAGATCTGGGAGCTGAGCTACGCTGGAGAGAAGGTCCCGATGTTCCGTGTCAGATGGGCCAAGAGCGTCCTAAAAGAAGACCGGTATTTCACCACCATGGTTATACCCGAAGCCAAATCCAAGACCGCGGGCGCAAACGTCACCGCGAAAAATGAGCCATGGGTACTGGCGTGCCAAGTGGACCAATGCTTCTTCATTACCGACCCGTCAAAGCCCAGTCGTGTTGTCGTGAGGAGAGGCAAAAGGAACATCATCGGAATGGATGGAGTCGCCAATGAGCAAGACTTCGACAAGTACGGCGACCCGAAGATGGAAGATGACGACGACGATGAAGTACCACACACCACAAGAAGAAGCCGGACCACCCTACCTAAAGGACGTCCGTTCAAGAGAAGAAATCAAGGGGTTCCGGGGCTAAATTATTCAACCGCGAGAAAGAAGGGCAAGAAGATTGTGAAAAAATGTTAGTAGTAGAATTGATGTTATGCTAGAATTGATGTTATGCTAGTGCACTATACTGCTCCAGAATTGTAGGCTATTTTTCCCAAAAATTAAAACAACAGCAAGAAAAAAAAGGTTGGGGGAAACGGGGCTCGAACCCACGACCCCCTTGTTCATTTCTGTGGACGAGTTCTAGTGAGTTATAGGCTATTGACCAATCTGGTCATCTTTGTTTTATTGCATGACATTGCTACAAAGGTGGGCACATCTAGTGAATATTTGTACTATGTATATTTATGAACTTTCTCAAAAAAATTCAAAAAAAAAGTTATTTATACTATGTATATTCATGTACTATGTATATTTGTACTACTGTTGCAAAAATTAAAACAACAGCAAGAAAAAAAAGGTTGGGGGAAACGGGGCTCGAACCCACGACCCCCTGGTTGCGCGCCCGCACTGCTACCACTACGCCACTGCACGAGTACTTGACCAGAAGGGGGAAACAACAGAGAAAAACACACACAGAAACTGGCCTTAGTAATGGCGCACCCCTAAGAGGTGCGCCATTGCTATGAGGATACTTATGGCGCACCCCTAAGAGGTGCGCCATTGCTATGCGAGGATACATAGCCAAAATTGCAATTTGCCCGCGCCGCAGTTTGCCAGCAGTTTGCCCGCGCCGCCCCCACCCTCCAGTGCCGCTGCCGCCGCCGCTCCCCGCGCCCCCACCCTCCAGTGCCGCCGCCGCTCCCCGCGCCCCCAGCCCCCCACCCACCCTCCAGTGCCGCCGCCCCCAGCCCCCCACCCACCCTCCAGTGCCGCCGCCCCCAGCCCCTCACCCCTTTTCCCCACTCGACGCAGAGGAGGAGGTCGGCGGCGACGCAGGTGAGCTCCCTCCCCCCTCCCCCTCTCTCTCCCCGCCGGTACGCCGCGTCCCCAGCCCCAATACCTTCCGTGCGCCGTCACCTCCCTCTCTCTCTCTCTCTCTCCCTCCCCCCTCCCCCTCTCTCTCCCTCCGACGCAGTGTTCTGATTTGCTGGTGCTCCAGATCTGAAGGAGATCGCCGTGGTGATCGAGGCGGGGTCGCTCTCCAAGGAGGTCTACGCCGGCTCGCCGCTCGGGACGTCTCGGCCTAGGTTTCGTGATCTGTCCCCTGTATGTAGGCATTTTTTCCTAACATTTTAATGAATTAGTTGTTGGAGGGGAGACTGAAAGTAGTGTTTGGGAGGGTTTCTGAGCATCGACCTTACTCTGTTTGTATAGTAGTAGATCCATCCTGCCTGCAGAAATCTCCTACTTTATTAATAATTTTCTGAATTAAACTTTGATTGCTAGCTGAATTTGAAGGTCAAAAGCATGCGGAGACTGCAGTTTGCGCAAGCTGCAGACCTAGAGATTTTTTTGTAGGGCTTGAAACTTCTCTTATTTAATAGACATTTGATTAAAAGATATGTTTTCTTCCATGTACTATCGTGCTCTTTGCTAATAGATAATGATGTAGGCATCTTTTCCTAACATGTACTGAATTAGTTGTTGGAGGGAGACTGGATATTAATGTTTGGGTGGGTCTTTTTTGGTTTAACAATCCTATATAAATACTTATGAATGTTTACTATTTTAAATCAGTTTTCACAGCACAGCACAGTATGACGAACCTGTCGAGGCCATATCCAGCAAAAATGGTCTAGCTGCTACTTATGGCATTATTAAGTAACCTAGGATTATTTCAAAAGCTTCATCCCTTTTCTCTTTTGGCATTCGATAATTGTATTTTGTTTATTGGTTCCAGGGAGCTAGAGCTGCATCTGCACGTCAAGGAGCTGGAGCTGCATCTGTTGTAGGCTGCCCATCTACTGCCCATTTCCTCTGGTACTGGAGTTGGAGTTTAGTGTACTGGACACTTTCATAAATTGCTAGGGTACTTCCTCTCCTTTCTCTGCTGTACTACTTGTGATGCTGCTGCTACTTGTGATTTTGCTGCTGCTGTACTACTTGTGATGCTGCTGCTACTTGTGATTTTGCTGCTACTTGTGATGATGCTGCTGTACTACTTGTGATGATGCTGCTGTACTACTTGTGATGCTGCTGCTGATGTACTACTTGTGATGCTGCTGCTACTTGTGATTTTGTCAACTTGTGATGCTGCTGCTACTTGTGATCTTCTGAAATGACCCCTTTCTCCTGAAATGTTGATTAATTTCCGTTTCGGTTGAGAATGGGGCACTCCTAGGTCAAGAAAATTAGCAAAGGTCATGCCCAATTTTCTTGACCTAGAAGGTGCCCGATTCTCAACCGAAACAAAAATTGAACTGAAGCGGAAAATTAAGCCGCCACAAATTAAGCCGCGACCGCGCGCTGCGAATTCATAAAGGCCGGCCCATGGCAACATCATCAACGACAAATACTACTCAACTACTTAAACAAGAAGAAATCCGGAAAATGCAGACTTGCATCAATTCACTTGCTTCAAATAAACATATAGACAACAAACAACTTCTCCTTGGAACAAAATCAACCAACTTCTCCTTTATTCCAAATCCCTTCCTTAGGATAATAAATATCTATACAATGCTTGCTAATATCCTCGCAAAAAAAATGCTTGCTAATATCACATCAGTCCTTATCTTATTCCGACTGGTCCTAGGCATGCTATTAACTATTAAGAGTTATCCATTGGGCTAAGTTATCCACCCATTACCACTAAAATGACCCATGTTTGTTTAGCTAAGTTATCCATTTTTTCCTATTTTAGTGCGAACATGGCCAACAACGATGAGGCCGGCGGTTCGGGCAAGCAATTCTGGGAGCTGTCCCAGGAGATGGAGGAAGAACCTCACCGCTATGAGGACGCCGCGGAAGACACCGATCCCGACTACACAACCCCTAGTGGCGTCGGGGATGACACCACTGATGGTGCCACCGGGGATGCCACCATTGATGATGGCAGCGAACGCACAGATGGCAGCCAACCGAAGAGGCAATGGAAGGACCGGCGCCCGAACGTGCTCGGCACCGTCAAGGAGGAATTTACTGAAGTGTCCTCCACTGGGCATCCAACGGCGCCCAAAAAATTAGTCGGTGGGTACGCGGCACAACTCGGGTGCATTCTCCGGAGCACCGTCTCGATCAACACCGAGAACCTAAGGCATCGTGACCGAGGGAATTTGCGCAACCTCCTCTTCACGAAGCTGCACGAACGATACAAGTTCCCCGGTGACTTCGCAAACACACGCCTCTCAGGGAATAAAGTGAACAGTGCCGCCCTCACGAAGATGAGCACGGCCCTGGCTACTTGGAGAGCCGCGGTGAAGAAAATGATTCTAAGAGGTGATAGTTATGAGAAGATCAAGGAGAAAAATCCTTCGATCAGCAAAGCTGACTACCTGGAGTTCAAGATCAAGTGCGAGAGCACCGCATCCGCGGAATCAAGTCAGTGGGGGAAAGATATGCGGGACTTGAACTTAGGGGTCCACAAACTCGGTCCCGGCGGTTACAGAGTGGCGGAACCTAAATGGGACAAGGAGGACGCGGAGCGTGCCGCTCAAGGCCTACCGCCCCTCTTCGATAAATACCATGAAAAGCAGACCAGGAACTATGTCAGGGCCCGGTACAAGGAGGACCCGGTAACAAAGGAGCTTACCACGGATCCGAAGGTGAAGGATCTTGAGCGTGTTCTGGTAAGGAATACACCCCCGCGTAATTAGCTCCATATGGTTGCATTCTAATTAATGGTTCACGTTCCTTCCGCAGGAAACTGAAAGCAGTAGCGCGGGGTCTCAGAGCTCCCCGTCTGCCTCTTGGGACAGCACTTTAAATAGGGCGTTGAACGTAATGAAACACAAGGATAAGTTCAGTAAGCCATCGTCAGCTGGTCGTGTGGTCGGCGAAGGATTGTCCATGAAATGGTCGGAATACTATAAGGCTGGGCGAAAGGAGAAAAAGACCAGCTCGGAAAGCCAGGAGCGCGAGGTTAAAGAACTCAAGGCACAAGTGGCGCGGATTCCGGAGATGGTCCAAGAGCAAGTGCGAGACCAATTGGGAGCGACGATCACCGCCATTATGCCTACCTTGCTTGCCGGGCTGCGGGGGTGGATTGCGGGCGGCCAACAGGGGCCACCCCCGATTCCCAGCTTCACGGGCAGCAACTCGCACAACGCGCCGGCATTGGTGTCTCCGGCGGAGGCGGCGTTGGTGACTCCGGGGCCGGCGCCAGTATTGGAGCTTAATGCACCCGGGTGTGGGAAGAATACGCCGGCCGGCACCTCGGCAACAAGCGGCCCCTCCGTCACTTGCACGCCCGCCGTTGGCGGTGCCTCGACATTAGCCGAGCTCGACGCCATCACGGTAACTAAGCCTCGGCCGATGACTTCATCTCCTTGCCTTTGACTGGGCATCCCTGACGCCCTACATGTTTTCGCAGGGCGCCGCCAACGTTCCATGCACTCTCCTGCACTTCGTGAACGGCGAGTTGATCGATGTCGCCAAGGCCAAAATCGTTGAACCGGGCAACCGCTTGTTCCACGGTAATCCGATGCCACCCGCCGTGTATAGGGTTCAACTGGTTCGGGTGCTGCGGGGCTGCGACGACGTGTTACCTCCGTATCGACCCCCTGGGGCCGACGATGATGATGTGATGACCCTCAGCGCCTCCTACAACTGGTCCTTGCTTTGGCCGAAGAGCCAGATTCATTTGGGGGCGGGGGACACCACCCCACAGACAACACCGCCAGTCGTGCCGTCGCCAAGCCATGGCAAGACCGCCGCAACGCAACCGCCGTCAGCTGATCCGGACATGCATATGGCACAGGATCCGGACGGCGACGACGATACAGTTTCCAACGTCGATAAGTACTTTAACGAACATGGGTACGATGACGACTTCTTGGCGGGGCCTCCTTCTCAAGAACCCAACCCTGCAAAAGACGATCGCGATCTAGCTGGTACCGCGGAGAAACCCAATTGCAACAGGCGTCGTCTGTTCAGTTCTCAGGAGACGCCTCCAGCTGACGCCTTCACTGAGACTCAAACAGCCGAGGTGCGAAACATTATCAGCCCCAACACACTCAAGAAGGTGGTCTCTGAGCAGAACTCGATCCCATTACAGCAGAAGAAGAAGGAGAAGTGACGGAAAAGAAAAAGTGGCAAGGGTGCGAGCCAGCCGGCACCGACTACGATCCGTGCTCAGGACGGGCCACCAATATCCAAGGATATCTCGAGGAGGGTGCATGTGGCGGGTAGGCCGATGCTACCGACTAATCTGCTCAATGCTGCAACCCCTGCTATGCGGAATCTGCATGACGGTGTTCTTACTATGGAGAAGCGGCGTCTCTCCGAGAAAGATGTGGCATACCCGGTTTTCGTGGCCAAGGTGCCAGAGGGCAGGGGCTTTGTCGATAGCACCATGGGGCGTATGATCGTCCTGCGGTTTGATGACATCTTCGCTATGTTTAACCTTTATCCGCTGCACTACACCTTCATTCGGCTATTTTCGCTCAGTATGGAGATGCGGATCATTAGAGACAAGACCCCGGACATCGTGATAGTCGACCCCTTCTACATGCGTGCCAAGATCTTGGGCAGCGCTGGGGACCGGCAAGTCGCGAGTTCATACCTCGAAGGCGTCATCCTGGCGAACCAGGATAAGGATAACTTCCTCGTGCCTTACTTTTCCGAGTAAGTCATCCCCTCACCGCCCCGTAACATATGATTTCTTAGATTTCGATCGTTCTTTTTTTTTTCTAACATTCCGTGTTTTGTGCAGTGACACACATTGCACACTCATCCTCTTAAGCCCGAAATATTCCACGGCCACGTATTTCGACTCGGACCGTCAGTCGAAGAAAGACTACACAAATATTAAGAAAGTTCTTGATGATGTTCTCCCCGTCTACGCCAAATCTGGAGGCACCTTCAAGAGGCCAATTTGTAGGTACGGCAAGCACGTGTTCACCCACACAACGACGTTCCCCTGCGTCAAGCAGCCGCCTGGCAGTCAGAAGGATGCCTACTACGCCCTCCATCACATGCGGGCGATCGTACGGAACCATCATCAGCGTATGCTACCAAATGAGCTCAAAGAATGGGCCGCACGCTTGTCGGCAATCCAGGACGAGGACATCAGACAAGAATTCTTTCGCATCCAGTCGGAGTTGGCGGAAATCATCTATGAAGATGTCCTTCGTACCTCGGGGCAGTTCTACCTCAACTATCAACCGTCCAACAGTGACATAGAAACAACGCTACAAATGCAGGCTGACAACGACCGCACATTCATGACCATCACGAAAGACGGCGGCTTCATCCATGCTCCGGTCCCTGAGTCGAGTCGAAAGTATTGATGCTATGTAGTTCTGAAATATCGATTAGCTCATGTTGTAATTAAACTTTAATGAACTTGTATGTCTCTTCAGTTTGGACATTCGTTCAACTTATATGTAATCGATGCTATTTATTAGTAGGACCATGAACCGTGCTATTAATGTGTTGCTTTTCTCTTTCGATCCTTTTGTTGCATGCTTATATATTGCTTATATATTATCTGTGAATTGCTACTAACGTTTTGTTTGTCTAGTGCATAGAGATGCCGTCGTATGTCGTGTACAAGGGTGAGGTTCCCGGAGTCTACGACGACTGGGAGGAGTGTCGGAGACAGGTTCACCATTTCAGCGGGAACAGTTACAAAGGGTACCCCACTAGGGCGGAGGCGGAATCTAGATACGCGCGCTATCTAGCGGGAGAGAGGAGGGAGCGGAGGAGGAACCGGATGAAGACCAGTTTCATCGCGATGATGCTCATCGTGACCGCATCTCTCTTCTATGTGATGGTAGTTTAGATGATCGATATCGACTTTGTAATATGACGACAAACTCGCTACTCGCGGTCTCGAGACCTAAACTTCGCTAATGTTTGAACTTTGTTCGCTATTTCGAATTCGAAGACTAATGTGATGAATTGTATATATTATGTGATGTTTATACTTGACTAATTGTAGTTAATACTGTATTGCAAACTGTATATTCTGTGCTGTATTATTGTATTCTGTAATCTGTGCAAATACTAGAAAAGCAGAAAAAAAAATCCTTGAATTAATAGTAGTGGTGCACCACCTTTCACATTAGTGGCGCACCCTGCTACCTTACCAGTGGCGCACCCATAGGGTTACCAGTGGCGCACCAGTAGGGGCCCTGCTACATTACCAGAGGCGCACCAGTACGGTTAGCAGTGGCGCACCAGTAGGGTTAGCAGCGGCGCACCAGTAGTGTTACCAGTGGCGCACAAGTAGTGTTAGCAGTGGCACACCAGCAGTGTTACCAGTGGCGCACCAGTAGGTGCGCCACTGGTATTTGGGTTACCAGTGGCGCACCAGAGGTGCGCCATTGCTAACCATTACCAGTGGCGTGTTAGTAGTGGCGCACCCATAGTGCGCCACTAATAGCAATATATGGTGCGCCACTAATAGCCTTTTTTCTAGTAGTGACAAATACAAGGTTGTATGCATTAAGACCTCATACCCGTACCTCTTTTTATTATAAATGTTTGAATAACTATTTGCTTGCTAATCCGGTCAAAGCTAGATTTGACATACTGACAAAAGGTTGCTAGAGACTATTGCTTCAAGGGAATCTTCCTCTCATGGGTTCGATAACCCAAGGCCACCTCTAGGAAAGAGGTACTGGATACTCTTTTCTGTTCCAGTACCGGATCCATAAAAGGAGGCACCAATCCTTTTTTTCTGGCACCATTGCCGGGGAGGAGTTTAGTATTCCTAGTCTTTGTGTTTAGAGTTTTGATAAAGTTGTTTTTTCAGTTTTTTTCAGTTTTTAGTTTAAGTTTTTGGGAGTTTTGCTACTCCCAGCAACAACTTCATGCGTGAACCTATAGCACATCCTGAGGTTGCAGCCGCTGAGTATGAGATTAAACCGAACTAAGTTTCCATGATTCAACATAACCACTTTGGAGACTCTACTTATGAGGATGCATCTATGCACTTGCACAATTTCACTAAATTGTGCAACAAGACAGGCAAAAATGATTATGATCCCGACGCTCCGAAATTGCGTCTATTTTATTTCTCTCTAAGAGGAAAATCTAGGGAATGGCTTCTAGCTCTACCTAGAGGCAGTATTACTTCATGGGCTATTTATTGTAGTAATTTTTGTATCTAATTTTTGTCCACCTGCAAAAATTATGCAATTACGTTCTCAGATTACAGGTTTCAAGAAGGAGGAATATGAGCCACTAGCGCATGCGTGGGATAAAATGAAAAAGCTATAAGGAGTTGTCCTAATCACGAAATAGAGGAATGGTTAATCATACATATGTTTTATAATGGCTTAAAGCACATGTCAAAAACTATGCTTCATACATCTGCAGGAGGAACAACCATGGGAAAGGCCATAGAATATGTCAAGAAACTACTGGATGATAAGCAAGAGAACCATGCCTAATGGCTTGTTGAAAGAACCACCACCAAGAAGGTGAATGCTATAGAAAAGAGTAACACGGAGTTGACAACCAAGCTTGAAGAACTTATCTTTGTGATGAAAGGTAAAGAAGAGGTAAACATGAATGCCATCACTAATGAAGAAACTAGCGAGGTAAAGTCTATTTCTCGTAATAGCTATAATCCTAATTGGGAAAATAATGGCTTTGCTCCGAGACTTCCTTACCCTAGTAATGGAGGAGCATCCAACAATTTTAATGGAGCTAATGGTAGAAATAGAAATAATCTTGAAGAAACAATTAAAAGTTTTTTTGCTAGCCATACTGAGCAAAATGAAAACTTCAAGAATATCTTGAAAAATCATGATACCTTAATTGGTCAATTGACTAGTAAGGTTGTTGGACTAACAAATGATTTGCAGATACTTGAACGAAGATCAAAGAATATGGAAGATCAAGTGGCTAAAATAGCAGAGAGCCAAACCTTAATTTTGGCTAAGTTTGTACGTAAACCGGAGCCTAACTCACTTGAAGAAGTTAAAATGGTAAGAAGCAATGAAGATATGGCCAAGGTGCTTGATACAAACCATGTTCCAGAGTACAATTATACCATTACAGATTTTATCAAGATGATATCCATAAAGTATCCACTACCGGAAGTAACTAATGATGAAGCATATAATGTCTTTGTTAAACAAGTTGCAACCAAGGTATGTGAACTTGATGATGAAAGGAAAAAAGCTATACAGTAAGTTACCTTCTAAGCAAAAAAGATTCTTTTGAACCTACGATAGAGATCGAGATAGGATTGAACAAAGTTCGTGCTTTATGTGATCCAGGGGCAAGTGTTTCCACTATCCGAAAATCTATTTATGATAGTCTCAATTTCGGTCCTTATGCTAATACCGAGAATATATTGAATATGGCTAACTCTAGTTTTACTCAGGCTGTAGGCATTAAGCATCGAGTTATAGTTCACATTAATGATTGCCCTATCATGATTTATCTTGTGATAGTAGATATGCCTAAGGACCCAATTTCTCCTATAACTCGGTGGACCTTTTCTAAGGCCTATCAAAGCTGTGGTAAATGTGTTTGAGGGGAATATACAATTTGATTTATCCGCTGAAGATCCATTTGTGAGACATTTCCCTAGGAAAAAGAAAATGAAGACCTACATAGGAGATGGCATCATTTTGAATGTCAGAAGGTATGGTCTCGGTGTCCTTGCACCACCTTGATCATCACTGCGGTCAAGCTAACCAACCTAAAACAAGCGCTTTGTGGGAGGCAACCCACGCAAATAAAGTAGACAAGTAAGTTTTTATTTTTGTTTCAATAAAAGAGTGATTGAACTTCCACGTGAAGAAGTAAGTTTGGAAGAGCTGTTCCAATGAATGCTTTGCTATGTGCAAGATGAATTATATGTTGAATTGATGTCTGGATGCCTGTAAATACGTATATGTATTGTTTTGGAACTAACCCCACAGGAAAAAAAGAAAAAGAGAAGTTTCAAAAGAAAGAATCAAAAGACGGCCTTTAAAACGATCGTAGTGGTCGTTCGGGCGGTCGTATGGCCTGCTGGAGGTTCCAACGCAAAACAACCAGAGACACTAGATTGAACGACGACGTTTCAGACCAGCGCGAGCGCTCGTTTTGGCGGTTGTTTCATTTCTTCGCAGAAAACAAAGAACAGTCCAGAGCGTTTGACAATGTTCCAAACGGGCGCACGCGCCCATCCAAGCGGTTGTTTGACATCTTTGACCAGAAGAACAAAATGAACGTAACAAAATACGACGTTCAAAACGGATGCTGCCGCTCGTGTCAGCGGTCATTTCATCTATGCACGGACGCAGGTAAGTCGGGGACAACAACGACATTCCATGCGGGCGCTTGGATCCATATGAGCGGTTGTTTCGACCCCTGGCGGCCACAATAAGACCGAGGAAAATGTAAATCTCCCACATCTCTCTCTTTTCTTCTTCTTCTTCTTCCTCCAAACCTCTCCAAAACCCTAGCAAAAGTTCGCTCGATCTCCCTACTCGCTTGGTTTCAGGTCAAATCCTTCCGTGTAATCGATTTACGGTATGTTTCTCCTCCCAACCCCAAGTTATTTTCCGCGAATCCATGTTCTACATGCCTAGCATTGCCATGTCTAGGAGATGCATATTTTTTATCCAAATTTGAGTTTGGCTTGTATTCGTTGATGTTTTTTGAGGAGTATGATGGACTACCGTAGGATCAATGTTGTTTAATTATATTGGTCTGAATTTTTTTGGTAGATATTTACGTTGAGGTCTTCTCCTATGCGGTGCTTCAAGTTCATCCACC
Organism: Elymus sibiricus; assembly: GCA_039707655.1. Classification (NCBI taxonomy): domain Eukaryota; kingdom Viridiplantae; phylum Streptophyta; class Magnoliopsida; order Poales; family Poaceae; genus Elymus; species Elymus sibiricus. Next base: position 141,384,981 of record CM077673.1, on the reverse strand, counting down.
GCACCACAACAAGTTTTCACTCAGGGGATCGTCTTCAGCGACCGTGTAGCAAGGAAGAAATTCTAAAAGCTTAGTACGAGGAAGATCAAAGCAACCAAATGGGGTTGTGCGAGCACACTCGACAAGCTAGGTATTACTAATGATTTCAATTTTCTTTGTGATAATGTCGGGTTGCGTCATTTTTTTATCAGGGATGTGGGACTTATGAACGCATGTCACTTGAATTTCTTATTACTCTCTCACACAATGTTCGTTTGGTGCTAAATGCATATTAGGAGTAGAGGATCACTTTCCGTCTCCTATACCAAGACTTCAGCATCACACTTGAGGAGTGGTGTAATTATTTTGGCTTCACCAATAATGATGATGATCTTAGATATTTTTATTGTTTCACTAACCCACATCCAAGGCAATCCTTCTACCATATGAGTCATCATGTCTCGATACAAAGAGCAAGTTGCATTGAAAGTCCTGTTATACGTTACTTCTATTAGGTTATTGATGAACCACAAATATAGGGGATCAATCGTAGTCTTTTCGATAAGTAAGAGTGTCAAACCCAACGAGGAGCAGAAGGAAATGATAAGCAGCGGTGACAGATAGTTTTGTAGCAAGGCAATTCGTAACAAGTAACAATAGTAACAAAGATGTAGAAAAGTGGCCCAATCCTTTTATAGCAAAGGACAAGACGGAAAGTTATCTTATAGCAAGCAAAGCGTTCTCGAGGAAATATGGGAATTTTGTCTAGTCACTTTCCATCATGTTTAGTTGATTCGCGTTCGGAACTTTGATGTGTGGGTGGACCGATGCTAGAGTGTTGTTCTTACTTGAACAAACAACCCTCTTATGATTACCCCCTCTCAAAAGCGTCCGCAACTACGAAAGAAGAATTAAGGTAAATCTAAGCATAACATGAAACATATGGATCCAAATCAGCCCCTGTCACACCCTGTGTCGTAACACTTTGCTATGCTTTGGTTTATAGAATTTGGACCCATTTAAAACTTTTGCTTACTTGTGATGATTGACTTGAGTGCTTTTTGCTTGAATGCTTGATTGTGTTTTAATTCACAAGATTCTTCTCCTCTCTGAAAGTCTTCTACTTGATCCAAAACCTCTGCCCAATGATCATGTCATGTGTATAGGACCTAAAACTATTTTTATCAAATATTATTTTGGTCAAAAAGGATTTATTCAAATAAGGTTTTCAAAAACTCCTGACTTGAGGATTGAACTGCAACTCCTCAAATTGGGTGGATTGTTTTACCCCAAAGACTTTATTTGGAACCTACTATATATAATACTTCGCAAAACCACCAAATTATATTTTAAAGATTATTTTCCTATTTTATTTAAAGGCCTTTTTCTTAAGACCAGAAATGGTCTTTCATAGGGAAAAATTATTTTTACGCTTTCAAAATATTTGAGAAAATTTAGGGAAACTCAGTGGACATATATTTTACATATATATGAGCTCCAACACATGGTCATATTCAAAATATTGGACAAAACCCTCCAAAACCATTTCTGTTCATTTCAAGCATTTGAAATATTTCTATAAGGAATATTCTCAAATAAATTCAAGAAAATTCTAGCAAGTCACATGCCTAATGTGATGATCTTGCCAAGTTTCATCCCAATCCAAATTGTTTTGGTTCACCAAAGAGCCCCAAAACCATTCCTGTCTAGAGCCAAATTTGAGAAGTCTACATTGCCAACTGTGTCCTATTGATCTCAAACTTTGTGGACATGCCCTAATCCCTAAATAATGACACTACACCAAATTGTGCATTAAGGAGATTAGCTTAGCATGACTAGATCTATAGAAACCTGATTATGTTAATTTCTAGGGTTTACAAAGTTTACATTGCCAACTTTTCTCAAATAATCTCAAACTTGGTGGCCAACCTCATTTTTACCATCCATTTGATCCTGGTAAAACTCATGCAAGTGGAGCATTTTTACTTGGCCAAACCAGCATCAAACACCTTCTGGCAGATTGGTTAAACCCTTGTTTTCACCTCTTCCACTATTCTCTTTGAGCTCAAATTTTTCCACAGTCCCTTGTATGCACCCCCTTCCTCTAGTAAAATTTGCATGGCTCAGCTCAATGATTGAGTGGGGTAAAACCCCAATTACCCACTGGTGCAGCGACGTGCTATACAAACGGTTTTTAGCCCCTTTCCGTGACGTAGTTCTAAACCGTCGCTTTGCATGTGTGGGCGATAGGGGTTGACCATCCCACATGACACGAAAAACCTGTCGGCGATGGTGACCAACGAACACAAACGTTTGGCAAAAGTAAGCGTATGGGATGTCCACATCTATCACAATCGAGAGTCACCGGTCAACCATTTGAGATATGGCATCCTTCCCATACGGCTCATCCTTGCAACTCGTGTGAGATCACACTAACATCTCACACGCTATTCGCGCACCGTTTATGATGTGTGCCAAATCGCAAACAGTTCATAATTGCAAAGCATGTAGGACAAGGAGTACATAATGCACACTTATATTGTCCGAACTGTTTGTGATATTTAACTAAGACGATAATTTAACTGTCGTACAAGTATCGGATAAGTTTAAGAAATGTCTGAATCTCGTACTCGCGTCCGACAGGATAACTATCGCACGCGCTATTCTGTGGTACAACGTTTGTGATACATTCTACATCAAAAACAGTTTATCATTTTAAACTGTGTGCGATAGAGATTCTGTCACCAACATTGAATTCCGTTGGACCGTTTGTGATATTGTCTGAAAATCACACACGGTTCGCGAATGGTAACTGTGTGCATGGGCGCACATGTTTTCTATCTGTGAAACGTGTTGGATCATAAGGTATATCACAAACAGTGAGAGTTACAAACCGTGTGCGGCATAATGACCGGCAGAGTATTTTTATTGTTATTTTAATCGCTACAATTTAAAATTATATAGAATTTGAATTTGAAAGTAGGGAATAGCTTTTTACATATACATAGATAGGTTCGTCAACCAATGCATTATTCCATTCACAGGTACAAACAATCAAGAATTACATCAATGAAAGAATTACATAAGAACCAAATAAAGAATGATGAACGACGGTTGAATACTAGTATTAAATACGGCAAAGAAAGAGGCAAAAGGCATTCTGGTTGCGGTAAAAGGAGAATAACAATGCCCGTAGTGTGCCCTCCATGTCGAATGCACACACGACTCTAGCCCAATCCATTTTGATGGCCAACTGCCTATCCTTCAATATCTTCATGACTTCCAGATAGTCATTCTAGTCTGGTAGAAATACATGTACATTTGCATGTCCAACAATCATGTAGTTTGAGAGGTGACATTGGGTAGAGTGCGTTGGGAACCACTCCAAAGGAAAAAAGATACAGAGATTGTCATCTAACAATTCATTATGTGAAGTAAAAAGGGTACAGAGTTCTGAGTTAATATACTGCATATCACTGTTGTCTTGGACAAACTGTAAATAAATAGTTTAATTATCACATTTTGACCCATTGTACTAACAATCTTTATTAGTTACCTCACATGATGATCTCATCATCCCACTATATAAGATCTAATTACATGCAATGTACTAGTAACATATTGGATGTAATTAGCGTCTTATATTATGGGGCAGAGGGAGTAAAACATGGGAAACAAATATAGCCATGTGAACCAAAAACCATTAAAACAGGCATATGCTCACTACATCAGGCTTAACAACAACCAAATAATGCATTCATAATGGTATTGTTGAATTTGCATAGAACAAAGCTTCTACTTAAACATCAAATTTTACAATTGAACTTCATAGAGTGAACAAAATAAAGGGTGTATTACCTACACCAGGCTTAACAGGAAACAAATATGGCCATTGAACTGGTATTAATCAAATTGTACTGCACATTGTGAATAACTAAATAAACTAGGCATACTATTGCAAACAAATAGTCGTTCATATCGGTATTGTTGAAATTGCATAGAACGTACCATGTGCTTAAAAATCAAATTCTATGATTGAACATCACATTGTGAGAAACCGAAATAAACATGGGCGTGTTAACTACACCAGCTTTAACAGGAACCAATTGTATGATTGAACAACCAAATCTAGCAATTGAACTAAACAATTCCTACTCCAGCGTAGGGTGCACTTGTCGACGACAAGTTGTCGTCGTCAATGAGGCCTGACTTGGCAGCTGGCGATGCCAAAACACGGCCATAGAACGTGACTTTCATAAATGACAAAAGGGTCTCATTGGCGATGAAGGCAAAATCCTGACAGCAAAGCAGAGTAGATCAGTGGCATACTACAAGCAACCAAATATAGGTATATGGTCACTACAGACAACCAAACATAGGTAGTGAAATTGAACTGAACAATTCATACTCCAGCATATCAAATTGCACTTTTGAACATTACAATTCATACTCCAGCATGGCAAATTCCTGACAGCAAAGCATTGTAGATCAGAGGCACACTACAAACAACCAAATACAGAAATTGAAACTGGACAAATGCTAACCACAAACAACCAAAAACCTTTAAAGGAAGCATATGCTCACTACAACAGACTTAACAGCAACCAAACATTCATTCATATCAGTATTGTTGAAATTGCATAGAAGATAGAACACACCATGTGCTTAAACATCAAATTGTATGCTTCAACATCACATTGTGAGAAAACTGAAATAAACAGGGGCGTGTTAAATACACCAGCTTTAACGGGAACAATTTGTATGATTGAACAACCAAATCTAGCAATGAAACTGGACATATGTTCACTACAAACAGCCACATATCACGCTAAACAAGGTATATGCTCACTATAGACAACCAAACGTACGCACTGAAATTGAACTGAACAGTTCATACTCCAACATATCAAATTTCACTTTTGAACATTACAATTCATACCCCTTGGAAGGGCCTAGACGGGGGGTGCGCATCGTGCGCTCCCTGTTGTGGCAGCTTAGCTCCTTCCCTTTGGAGGCTGAACGAAAGGGTCTCGATGGCAATGAAGGCAAAATCCTGACAGCGAAGCAGAATACGTCAGCGGCAAGGGCGTGGAGGAGATCCAAGGAGGCTGAACCCGAAGGGGTGGGGGTGCGTCACTTAACCTGTGGCATAGGCCGCGTCAAGCCATCCCTGTCGACGAGCTCGATGTCGTAGCCGACTGCCGGGACATACAGACATGCGCGAGCCCGCTTATTAAAAGCCCTGGGACAGTCATCGTAGTGAGCTTCCCCGGGGGGCCTCGGCGATCACCTCGCCGTCGTCCAGCGGACAGGCCTCGATATACCTCTTTTTGGCCATTCGCTCCTCCAGCTCCCCAGGAAGCATAGCTGGGCTGAGGCTGCGACGCTCTGGAGTGTGGGTGAGGATGGGGATGGCGATCTGCGGGGAAAGAGGGTGCCTTGCAGGCGGACACTACGGGGTGGACCAGAGCTGTGCATGCATTCGACATGGAGGAGCACAACTGTCGATTGCACGGATGACTCTAGTCCAACTCCCTTGTGTTGGATCTTCATGAGGATTTCCAGATAGTCATGGGAAGGCTTGCAGAGGATGACGGTGGAGTGGGGGCAGCGGGGGCGGCGGCGGGCTAGCTAGGGTTCGAGCGAGGGAAAGGAGTGGTGCGTTGATACGTCTCCAACGTATCTATAATTTATGAAGTATTCATGCCATGTTTACAATAATTTTATATGATTTTGGTATGATTTGATTAGAACTAACCCGGACTGACGCTGTTTTCAGCAGAGCTACCGTGGTGTTGTATTTGTGCAGAAATAAAAGTTCTTGGATTGGGCTGAAAATTTACGGAGAATATTTTTGGAAAATATAAAAAATACTGGAGCAAAAAGCTGGGCCAGGAAGTGACCGAGGAGGCCACAAGCCTGGGGGGCGCCCCCCCCTAGGGCGCGCCCCCTGGCTTGTGGGCCCCTCGAGCACTCCCCTGATGTGATTCCAATGCCAAGTCCTCCTATAAATCGAGAAACCTTCAGAAACAAACCTAGATCGGGAGTTCCGCCGCCGCAAGCCTCCAGAGCCACGAAAAACCAATCGGGAGCCCGTTCCGGCACCCTGCCGGAGGGGGAAACCATCAGCGGAGGCCATCTTCATCATCCCGGCGGTCTCCATGACGAGGAGGGAGTAGTTCACCCTCGAGGCTGAGGGTATGTACCAGTAGCTATGTGTTTGATCTCTCTCTCTCTCGTGTTCTTGAGATGGCACGATCTTGATGTACCATGAGCTTCATTAATATAGATGAATCATATGGAGTTTTCCCCTCTCTATCTTCTTGTGATGAATTGAGTTTTCCCTTTGAAGTTTTCTTATCGGATTGAGTCTTTAAGGATTTGAGAACACTTGATGTATGTCTTGCGATGGGATATCCGTGGTGACAATGGGATGTTCTACTGATCCACTTGATGTATGTTTTGGTGATCAACTTGCGGGTTCCATGACCTTGGGAATCTATGCATAGGGGTTGGCACATGTTTTCGTCTTGACTCTCCGGTAGAAACTTTGGGGCACTCGTTGAAGTTCTTTGTGTTGGATTGAACATGACGAAGCTGAAATTATGTGATTCATATCGTATAATCAAGCCCATGGGTACTTGTGGTGACATTGGAGTATCTAGGTGACATTAGGGTTTTGGTTAATGTGTATCTTAAGGTATTATTTTAGTACGAACTCTAGGGCTGTTCATGACACTTATAGGGATAGCTCATAAGATTGATCAAAAAAGATAACTTTGAGGTGGTTTCGTACCCTACAATAATTTCTTCGTTTGTTCTCCGCTATTTGTGACTTTGGAGTGAACTCTTTGTCGCGCGTGAGGGATTTCCATATGATTCAACTATGTTAGTATTGTTGAGAGAACTTGCACTAGTGACAGTATTAACCCTAGGCCTTGTTCCTAAGCATTGCAATACCGTTTTTGTTCACTTTTGTTACTTGCTACCTTGCTGTTTTTATATTTTCAGATTACAAAAACCTATATCTACCATCCATATTACACTTGTATCACCATCTCTTCGCCGAACTATTGCACCTATACAATTTACCATTGTATTGGGTGTGTTGGGGACACAAGAGACTCTTTGTTATTTGGTTGCAGGGATGCTTGAGAGAGACCATCTTCATCCTATGCCTCCCACAGATTGATAAACCTTAGGTCATCCACTTGAGGGAAATTTGCTACTGTCCTACAAAACTCTGTGCTTGGAGGCCCAACATGAGTCTACAAGAAGAAGGTTGCGTAGTAGACATCATGCGTGTGGGAGCGGAGGTTTTCCTTTTTTTACGTAATCTGAGTAGAGGTTTTTTTGTGGTGAGGGGGGCAGGTGGTGTTTGAGGAAATGCCACGCGGCTACTGAAAAGTTTACTAGGCGGCAGTGAAATGCCAGGATGCCGGTGCTACTGAAAATTTGGATTACGGGATTGAAGCGGCGCGGCCTGTGCGGGAGCAACAAACATCGCACACAACAGAAACATAATAAGTGTGTGCTATAAAATAGGAAAAACCCGCAGAACCGCCATTTTTCAAATGGCTCAAGGCGGTAGATACTTTTGTGCGGGATGTCTCGTGGAGCCCAATCGTGTCCGGCGCCCACAAGTGGACCGTGCCGATGTGCTAGCGTCGGAGGGAATCGTGTCTATTCAGTGTACAAATCGCAAATGGTTGTTACATTCGAATCGTTTGCTATTTACTCCTAGAATAATAATATATATGAGCATTTCGCCAAAAAAATTGCAGGAAAGGGGTTAGAACACATACACGCCTGCAAGTGGAACAAAAATATGTATGCGCAGGGTGGTTTGACCATTCAAAATACCCAACCCGCAACTTTGAAGTGGCACATGTCTTCTCCGTCGCCACTTCGTGTCGATACTTTCCCGGAAGGGGGAATCCTAGCTACGAATACATGCACCGAAAAATGTCTCACATCTCACCCATGCTGTAACACGAAAATGAAACATATACATAAATTCAACATGGTCAAACCACCCCATCTCTCTTCCGATCAAAGGTGGACTATGGCCCATGCGCCTCACAACGCGGACATCCCGACCAAAGAATCAACATTTTGTTCAAACCTCTCCCGCTGTCGGTTGAGAGGATGGACGTCCACCGAGGCCCATAAATGGGCGTGACGCTGATAATCACGCGGTGGAGTGTCGAAGACCGCCATCACCTGCAGGTGACGCAAACATATGTACGGAAATTTTGTGTTGCGTTTGAATTCATTAATATATACCTCATGCACAACTTTGATGTGGCACATGCTTTGGAACCGAAAGCCCTCCCCCCCCCCCCCGAGCGAGTGTTCATGATGCGTACAACTAGTATGTCGAGCGTTGATGGGAACGATTCACACGTACGTACGCGTGCTCTCAGACTTGGGTAAGGAAACTCAGATGACCTATATAATATATACCATAACACAAACCAAATGAAGAATCCACCAAGGTAACCTATTTCTCGTTGTTAGTCAATGTGATGGACATCCACGCGGGCCCAGGAATGGACTTTCTAATGACTACCACACGAAGGAGTATCCAAAGACAATCACCGTCTAAGTGTGGATCAAACATATGTACAGAAGTGTTGTGTGATGTTTACATACCCAGCAGTACAAAAACTTTGGCGTGGCACACCTTCCTCAGGGATCTTAAAATCCACACGGAAAGCGAGGTTCACGATGCGTAGTATATATATATACCCCCCCCCATTCGAGCCAATGGGAGGGACATTCATGACTACACTACACACACTCAAACTATACCATGTAATCTCACACCCATGGCCTACCGCAAACATCGACAAAAAAAGAATCCACAATAATTAACCTCTCTCGTTGCGGTACAAAAGTACGTGAGGCCACAGATGGGAGTGACACTGATAATTGTGCGAGGGGGGAGGTGTCCGAGGACAACCAATGCCTCCATGCTGCCCTAACATATGTACAGAGGTGTTGTGTGATGTTTTGAGTACCCAATGCTCACCTTTGATGTGGCACCTTCGTAAACCGAAAAAAACACGGAGGTTCACAACGTGTACAATGAGCACCCATGTGCACACATGCGCCAAACTTTCGTCCGGAATCTCACCATGATCTTCGCCGAAACACGGACTGTCACACCCTGTGATTTGCCTCATGACTAAGTTAACATGACTCAAAAACTAGGGCCAGTTAAAACTTTTTGAGTGCATATGAATGCTTGACTTGTGTGCTATTTGCTTGCTTGTTTGATTGCTTGCTAGTGCTCTATAATCATAAAACTCCCTCCTACTCTCAAAACTCTTTTCCTTGATCTAAAACTCTTGTCCAATGATCATACCATGTGTATAGGACCTAAAATTATTTTTATCAAAATTTATTTTTGCCAAAAAGGATTCATTCAAATTAGGTTTTCAAAACCCCCCCTGAATTGAGGTTTATACTACAAGTCCTCAAATTGGGTGGAATATTTTACACCAAAGGATCTATTGGAAACCCACTATATATATGACTTCCCAAAACCACCAAATATTATTTTTAAAGATTATTTTACTATTTTATTTAAAGGCTTTTTCTTAAGGCCAGAAATGGTCTTTTATAGGGAAAAATTATTTTTATGCTTTCAAAATATTTGAGAAAATTTAGGAAAACTCATTGGACATATATTGTCCATATATAAGAGTTTAAACACATGGTCATGTTCAAAATAATGGACAAAACCCTTCAAAACCATTTCTGCCTATTTCAAGGATTTGAAATATTTCTATAAGAAATATTCTCAAATAAATCGAAGAAAATTCTAGCATGTCACATATGACATATGTGATCATCTTGCCTAATTGTTTTGATTCACCAAAATATTCCAAAACCCTCTCTGTCCAGATCCAAACTTGAGCAACTTTACATTGCCAAATATCTCCTATTAATCTCAAACCTTGTGGACATGTTCTAATACTCCAATAATGCATCCAAACCAAGTGGTGCATCAAGGAGAACAGATTAACTTGTCCAAATCCCTCCAAACCCCTTTCTGCTGATTTCAAGAATTGGAAAGTTTTGCATTGTCAAGTTTCCCCATTTGGTCCCAAACTTTTTGTGCATGCTCTAATGCCAAAATAATGCCACCACCCCAAGTGGTGCATTTAGGAGAATAGTTTAGCATGCCTAGATCTACAGAAATCTGATTATGTTAGTTTCTAGGGTTTACAAAGTTTACATTGTGAACTTTCTTCAATCAATCTCAAACTTGGTGATCAACCTTGTTTCTACCTTCTATTTCATCCTGTTAAATATCATGGCAAGAAAACTCCATTTGCTAGCCCAAACACTCATCAAACACCTTCTGCTCAGTTACCAAACTAGTTTTTTGGGCCCCTTCCACTATTCTCCTTAACCTGAGATTTTTACCACACCTTACCCTCATCCCCCTCTACCTCCAGTAACAATTTCAGGTTCATAGCTCAATTATTTGGGGGGTAAAACCCCAAGATTCCCTCCTGGACAGCTAGTTTTTCCCTCTCTCTCCACTTGCCCTCTCACCTAAGGCATATCCAGAGCATCCTATGCTGCCTCCCCCCTTCTTTTACCTCTCTCTAGCTGCCGGACATGCAAGGCCGCGCCCAAGAGGCCAATGGCATGCCATGGCATGCCATATGGGCGCTCTGGAGCGCGCTACAGTTCACACCCGCACTGTAGCCACCGCCCAATCGCAGCCCCCGACAATCTCGCCTACTGGCTAACCTTGGCATCCGGGACACGCCGGGCTATCGGCCCCCTCCTTCTTCGCCCCTCCCATGCCCTGCTCACGCGTGCGCGAGCACCGCCGAGCTCCACCACTCCCTGTGCATGCGAGGGACCCGCCTCGAGCTCGCCCTACTCTCTCTCTCTCACTCCCCTGCGTCGTGGACTAGCCCCACGAACGCCGCAAGGCTCCTCCAGCCTCACCTTTTGGCCACTAGAGCCGTGCCCGCGGGTGGCCGTGAACCCCGTCCAGGAGGACCCCCGTCAACGCTATAAATAGCGGCCCCAGACCCCGTTTCTCTCTGATTCCGGCCTCCTCTCACTCCCAATCGCGCGCCCACACTCTTTCCCCCTCGTTCCAGTGCTCGGAAGCTTGGGATCGAGCATGTGGGCCACCGCCGCGGGGCATCGCTATCCGCACGGTACAGAGCGTCCCTGGACCCCCTTTCTTCTCCCCCATCTTCCTATAAACCCCGATAACCTGACCCAGCCCTCCGTCCGTTGAGTTGTAGGTGAGGGCGAGCGGTTCGTCCTCCCGATCTCCGGCCGCCGCTCGGGTTCGACGTCGCCGGCGAACCAGAGCCCCCGGCATCCCTCTCCTCCACCATCAGACAGGCGATGACCTCCTGAACTCGACGGTGCCCTCCCCGCGTCGATCCACCAACGGAGTCGCCACCGGTGAGGCCCCCCTCCCCTCTATCTCAAGGAAGAAGACGACCGCGGGGTCCACCTGTCGGCCCCCGCGCTCCTTGCCTCTCACTGACGGGTGGGGCCCACCCATCAGATTCAAAACCACCAGCCGCGCGCGTACCGGTTCGCTGCGTAAGTGGAGGCGTATTCCACGAATACGCCTTCGACGTAACCGCCCGGTGCGGGCTGAATCCATCTTGGCCCATGGGAACAGTAGCATTTATCTTTTTCCTATCCAGTAACTTCCAAATATTCCACAGAACAAAATATTTACCCAAATGAATTGATTCAAATTCCTAGATTTTTCTAAAAATCCAAACTATTTAACAGTACAACTTCCATATGTTTCCACCACAAGTTTTTGTACTATTCAAATTGAAATTCAAATTTGAGCTATGGAATAACCAACTTGCAAAATTACTAGAACATCCAAATCAACTCCAAATGGAGTGATTCCAATTTCCAGGTGCTTGAAATATCATGCCTTATTTATCAGGCCATAGTTAACATTTTTACCATGCATTGATTCTGCTGGGTCAAATAAATAGCCCCATTTTTCATTATTACCATCTTAGGAAATTCATAAGAAAATCATCCCAACTCCAAAACCAGTGAGACCACTTTCTAATTGTTTATAAAATCATGCCCTATTTACTGGGTGCCTCAACTCCTTTTTATAAAAACATTTCCTGTAGGCTTCTTATAGGATCATCGCTTCATTCATTCCCACCATTCAAAAATCCCCCTTCATCCACATCCAATGAAACCTCCTTGGTTATTTTTCTTATGACCAGAGGTGTCCAAGAAAAATAAAAATCCTATTTATAGAGCACTTTATTTTTCTGCTTGTGGTGTTACTTATTGCGGTTGTTTCCGGCGATAGTTGACGAAATAGACGAAGTGCTCGGAGTTGGATGAGAAGCATGTGAAGACCTCGAAGACGTTCCTAAGCCAGGCAAGCAGCCCTTTGACCATGACTATGAAACCCTTTTATTGCATGGCATATAGCACTTATGTTCTTAATGTTGATCATGTTGATGTGGTGACCACTACGGTGGGATGCCTCCGATACTTTCCCGTTGATACTTGCATCGTGCATGACCCTACCATCCTTATGAGGGTTGTGCAGGTGGGAGTAGATAGGTTGCTAGTAGATGCTACGCAAGTGGGACAGGAATATGCATGGTGATGGAAACAAAATGATTTCAAAGACTTTTCGAAAACCCCGTCGGGTGCCACTAATGCCCGAGGGAGATGATGTTGAGTTAGGTAACCACTTGAGAAAGAAGTGGTGTACCGGAGTAAGTGAGTGTGTGTGTTTTCGAAAACGGATTAGATTTAAGATTTGTCAACCGTCCCAACCTTACATGTACAACCACTCTACCCCTATATGGGAAGGGGATTTGTTGATTACCTTGGTGGGTACTAGCATAGAGCCCGCATTACTAGTGGCGGGAGTGACGAGGTCACTCTCGATACGGGGTCGTGCCTGGAAGGGCGACCATGCGCTGTCTTTACAGGCACCGGGCACACCGTTGTGTACCGTCATGGATGATACTGTGTAGAGCAAGGCTCATGTTTGTACATCATGAAGACATGGACCAACGAGTGGACTCTTTGTTTAGTATCGTCAGGGGAAAGGCATTGTTCGGGTGCTTACCTCGGGTATGTAATATACTGCGAGTCGTTGATGACACGGAAGTTCCCCGAGTCTTGTGGGTAAAGTGTGCAACCTCTCCAGAGTGTAAAACTATTCGAATAGCCGTGTCCATGGTCGAGGACAGTTGGGTGGTGCTGCTTAAACTACGTCCAGATGTTTTCACAAACCCGGTGTGTGTGTGTTGGTGACAAAGATGGTACTTGAGCTAAGTCCGATGACTTGGCATGATGGTGAACATGAGATGTTCAACCCCAACTTATGATGATAACTGTGTCTTGTTCATATGGATATCTGCAACCTGTTGATGTATGCTTTTACAAGTCGATTGAACATGTCATTGCATAACTAGCTTTCTGCAAAAATTACCTATTAGTGCTATATCATGCTCTGTTGAACCTTGTTCCAAACATGGGTTGCTTGCGAGTACATTCAAAGTACTCATTGGCTTGCCACTGGTTATTTTATTGGCCAGGCATGAAAGACCAGGTTATGATGAAGATTATCTTAGTGACGGACATGTGAGCTTGGACGCTTCCCAGTCAGAATGCCTGTAGGCTTAAGGCAGATGGCATGGGTTCACGCTATCGTTGAAGATTTCCGCTGCAATCATATGAAGACTTGGCCATAAAGTCCATATTTGACTAAACCGGTATGTAATGGATGTAAGACTCTTGTTATTCAATTCTGTGTGTTCAGTGAGCATTGATCTCAGGGATCACTGTGCACGTACATTCGGTGATCACGACTTATGAGTCGGGGTCCCCACAGAGCTGGTATCAGAGCCATCCTGACTGTTGGAAGCCCTTAGTTAGCATGGACGTTAGTTAGGATAAAACCTTTTCAAAACTGTGCCTAGTTGCTAGGTGCAACAAATTCTATTCCTCTCCTCTAGTCTATTTCAAACTCTTGCTGACTCTCCTCCCTTCAAACCTTTGTAGATGGCCGTTGCCCCTATGAGACTCCTCATGACCGGATTCCCACCTCTCCTAAGAGACTGCCTCCAACAATGCCAATATCTTTAGGAGCCGATGTACACCTTGCATGAACTGGACAATGGCGAGTTTGGAATGGAGTTCTACTTCAAGGTGGTTGTACCTGCCAAGACCCCACCCCAGAGTTGGTTCTTTGTTGGACCACCTATGCCAACAAGGGACATGGCCAGACAGCAGGCGGCCTATGAAGCCCTCCTTCGTCTCCGAGACCTCCTCCCGGAAATGAACGAAGGACAAGCTACCCGCTACCTACCCAGCAAGAGTGGATTAGGAGCCTCTACTCAAGCAGTGATTTCCACAAGAGATGAAGACCCAACCCTCAAGCTCCAGATTCGCTTTGCCAACGCGGTAGATCACCTTTTGCGTTACCTTACTAAAGAATTCCTCTAAGCCCGCCATGATTTCCTTTCGCTCCTACACCTACACTGCCTCGAGAAGAAGAAGGTGGTCGAGCGAGAACAACAAGTTGCTGCTCTGCAAGTCTACATCACCAACCAGAAGCAACAAATCGAGGAACTTCAGGAAGCCTGCAACCGAGCCCCGCGCAGAAGGCACCGAAACAGACTTCCGTATCCACTGCATGGGAGACCATCTCCACATCAGCAACATCGTAACCCAAGGATGAACAACGACCTCTTTGCTCCCGTCACATGCCACGGATGTGGTGAATACGGGCATATTGTTAGGAGATGTCCCAATAAGCAGCCGACTGTCGCATACCCACTGGTACCACAAGAAGACATAGAAGCTGAAGATTGAGCGTCTTTCCCTCCAAGACATGAAGCAAGTATGACTACTGAGTCCGAGAACCCCTAGGGTAGGATGGGTCGTGTAACCCCTATGCGAAGTCGAGTCCGTGTGATGGTTCAAATGAAACCATGATGTGTGTTGTTTGCTTTTATGTGTTTGTGCTTGGGTATAAGTCGCACTTTTGCCCTAGGCAACGTGTACGCGACTATACCACCTATCTTATCTTAATGAATGTGTTTGGCCCTCTCGGCACTTGTTTGATTGCACTTGCACTAACCACCCCCTTAGGCACTCTCCTCTATGCTACTTTCCCTCTTCCCCCTCTCGTCAACTGAAGACCGGCAAGACAAGATGCACCAAGGATCCACCTCGACGAACAGCTAGCGTTGAAGACTATGACCACAACGTACTCAACCAGACGCAACCCCGTAGAGTTATGCTTTTCCCTCAAAGATTGGAAACCCCTCCCTAGCCCAACCTAGACCTCACAAGTTTCCCTAGCACAAGCCTCTGGTCACGTGTTTAATACACGGATTTGCCAGAGCCCTTATTGAGCTTCAATAATCCCTGCTTAGCACTGGGTTCATTATGGAGCTAGTGATCATAGTGAATCAACATCCTTCATTCTTACGCTAGCACTAGAACCTTGATGCCATAGGAAGGATCATTCTAAGGATATACGATTTGTGGACAATGATTTGATTCAGCCAAAATAGGTGTCTTGAGGAAGCAGTTGAGACCCTTTGGTGGATTACGAGGCTTAATGTTGATAGACGAACTTGGTGGATCAAGATTGATAGAGTGGCATAACTTACTCCCCCCTTGAGAAAATTGGATTTAGTAGGACAATTATGATCACAAGCTGAGATTCTTGGTGGTATGACAGTTTGACTTTGTCAAGTAATAGTCATAGATTGATGAGGTTACGTTAATGACTTGAAGTAGCAAATAGGAGTTCTCGTTGGACTTGAGACTTGGACTTAAATAGGTAATCCTAATAGAGTGATGGTCTTAAGCAATACTACATGGTTCGGAGTAATTTGGATTTAGTCTGATGATCTTGATCTTGATACCATATTTCTCGGTGGGAGATAAACTAGAAACACTAGATTGTTGTCCGATGTGATTCAGAATTCTATATGCACCTAACCTTGGAGTTTACTAGATCGGCATGATGGAAATTGGTGGATGTACTACGATAAGATAGTTCTTTCAAGGATTCAGGGATTATAGGAAGTCTAAAAGATTATGTGGAACTCCATCAAAGTTGGATTTTGTAGAAGTAATAAATCATGCGATGCTTGATGGGATTAGTAGACGGGTTAATCGGATTCGTAGGAGGAAACAATATATTGGATTGGTATACTACGTGTTTCCTTAGCATAGAGATGCAACATCTTAGACCTTGGATACATTAGTTGAATACTTGGATTTGTAGTATCACAATCAAGCTTAGCGGCTTGTATGCTTCCCGAGGATTTTTACATAGGGATATATTTGAGTTAGGTTTAGAATAACATATGAGATTTTGGTTTGGTCCTTCTCTCGAACTTTGGAGTTGAATAGAAAGAGTGATGTTGGAGTTGACTTATATGAGATGATACCTTCAATGAGATAGGGTGATTTTGTTTGGAGCAGTAGGTAGTACTATTGGCATCTAAGAACTGTGCTCAAGGATAAAATGATAGGCGTTCACTCACATCCTAAGCTCCTTGGAACCGCGAAGCTTTACCAAGCTGTAACACGGTCGGAATATGACCATAGACTTTGGCTCTTAAGTCAAAAGACTATGGTCGATGCTCCACCTCGACCACCACCAATCTTGTCCCTGAGGGAGATGGACACAAAGACCTGTATTAGGTTGGACCACAAACCCTTAATACTAGTGACCATCCGGAGCAAATGCCCGCTCCTCTCACATATTCCATGAGCAATGTGTTTATGTGATACTTGGGGGAATAGGTAGTTACCCTCCGGGATGACATACTTATTTACCCGATAAGAGAAGGAACACCTTAGTCCTGTTTGGACCAGCCCCAGGAACACTAACTACCATGCCTCTCAAGTATAAGGCTCCACCTTGAAAGGGGTTGGACTGCTTGAAGTACCCACCCTACAGCATAAGACATTCCTGCCCAAGCAACAGGAAGAGCCACTACGGTGAGAAGCCACGACAAAGAAGAAGAAGCAAGAGAAGTCAACCACCGCTCCTCTACCAACTACATCAACTAGGTTATATCAAGAAGCACCGACGTCCAAGCACGATGAAGCCCTTGCACATCAAGAGGATTAAAGAACCCCTTGTTATGAATGGTCATCCATCAGTTCCTGACTAGGAAGGAACCGAGGAGTAGATAACACCCCTCACTCCACCACTTTGATGGTGTACGATGAGCATGACGTCCCTACTTCCTTCAGATGCCTAGAATGGAGTGGACAACTGTCATGACTTCGTTACCAGCCCCTTTCTAATCCAATCTAGGGCATAACCCCTGACTCGATCATGATAGACCACCTGTCAAAGGTAGTTCACTCCGCTTGCCAAGCCTCAGACCTTGGGGACTAGATGGCTGTTCTATACTTCTGGATAGTCAGCTTATTTAGAACCCCTCAGAAACCTTCCCAGATGGTAGAACCCGTTTTGACACCAAGTCTCTAAGCTTAGTCTTAGGGACGAGACTCGACCCAAACCTTTGCCACGATGGCTACGGAAAGACAAGTAGACCGAGCACTCGAAGACCCGCCGGAAACGCGCGTCCGCAACGACGAGGTCAAACGACCAAAGAAGAATGAAGAACATACCTGGGCAACTTACTCAAGCAAAGGATCTCGACGAGAAGACTACAATGACGCGCTTCAACACTCGCAAGGATAAAGACCACCTGCAACTGAAGATCTCATCTTTAAGGAAGATAAGGACTTCCCCGTCAACGAGAAGCTACACCAAGGCTCGACCCTTCTATTCTTACATGAGACATCTAGATGTCACTAACCAACGTGAGCAACCCCAGGAACAGCGCACATACACACTACTTGGCCACGTATTCCGACTTTGGAATACACACGTAAGTCAGGCCCTTGCCAAAACCTCGTCCACCAAACCCTTAACCATTAGGCAAGTCTAGCATATTGCAAGAACCCCGTTCACCATTAGACGAAGTCAACGATGCACTCGAAGACATATCATCAAGCACTTCAAGACACATAAGGACAACCATGCCGGAGCAAAAGCAACATGGAACGTGAAGACTACCTCACCTCTGAATTTCCGCATCCTTCCCACGCCTAGCCTAGGAATCTCGGGGACGAGATTCTTGTAAGGGGGGTAGGTCTGTCACACCCTGTGATTTGCCTCATGACTAAGTTAACATGACTCAAAAACTAGGGCCAGTTAAAACTTTTTGAGTGCATATGAATGCTTGACTTGTGTGCTATTTGCTTGCTTGTTTCATTGCTTGCTAGTGCTCTATAATCATAAAACTCCCTCCTACTCTCAAAACTCTTTTCCTTGATCTAAAACTCTTGTCCAATGATCATACCATGTGTATAGGACCTAAAATTACTTTTATCAAAATTTATTTTTGCCAAAAAGGATTCATTCAAATTAGGTTTTCAAAAACCCCCTGAATTGAGGTTTGTACTACAAGCCCTCAAATTGGGTGGAATATTTTAAACCAAAGGATTTATTTGAAACCCACTATATAAATGACTTCCCAAAACCACCAAATATTATTTTTAAATATTATTTTACTATTTTATTTAAAGGTTTTTTCTTAAGGCCAGAAATGGTCTTTTATAGGGAAAAATTATTTTTATGCTTTCAAAATATTTGAGAAAATTTAGGAAAACTCACTGGACATATATTGTCCATATATAAGAGTTTAAACACATGGTCATGTTCAAAATAATGGACAAAACCCTTCAAAACCATTTCTGCCTATTTCAAGGATTTGAAATATTTCTATAAGAAATATTCTCAAATAAATCCAAGAAAATTCTAGCATGTCACATATGACATATGTGATCATCTTGCCAAGTTTCATCTCAATCCCAATTGTTTTGATTCACCAAAATATTCCAAAACCCTCTTTGTCCAGATCCAAACTTGAGCAACTTTACATTGCCAACTATCTCCTATATATTAATCTCAAACCTGGTGGACATGTTCTAATACTCCAATAATGCATCCAAACCAAGTGGTGCATCAAGGAGAACAGATTAACTTGTCCAAATCCCCCCAAACCCCTTTCTGCTGATTTCATTAATTGGAAAGTTTTGCATTGTCAAGTTTCCCCATTTGGTCCGAAACTTTTTGTGCATGCTCTAATGCCAAATAATGCCACCACCCCAAGTGGTGCATTTAGGAGAATGGTTTAGCATGCCTAGATCTACAGAAATCTGATTCTGTTAGTTTCTAGGGTTTACAAAGTTTACATTGTCAAATTTCTTCAATCAATCTCAAACTTGGTGATCAACCTTGTTTCTACCTTCTATTTCATCTTGTTAAATATCATGGCAAGAAAACTCCATTTGCTAGCCCAAACACTCATCAAACACCTTCTGCAAAGTTACCAAACTAGTTTTTTGGGCCCCTTCCACTATTCTCCTTAACCTGAGATTTTTACCACACCTTACCCTCATCCCCCTCTACCTCCAGTAACAATTTCAGGTTCATTGCTCCATTATTTGGGGGGTAAAACCCCAAGATTCCCTCCTGGACAGCTATTTTTTCCCTCTCTCTCCACTTGCCCTCTCACCTAAGGCATATCCAGAGCATCCTATGCTCCCTCCCCCCTTGTTTTACATCTCTCTAGCTGCCGAACATGCATGGCCGTGCCCAAGAGGCCAATGGCATGCCATTTGGGCGCTCTGGAGCGCGCTACAGTGCACACCCACACTGTAGCCGCCGCCCAATCGCAGCCCCCGACAGCCTAGGGCTCCCCCCTCTCGCCTACTGGCTAACCTTGGCGTCCGGGACACGTCGGGCTATCGGCCCCCTCCTTCCTCGCCACTCCCATGCCCTGCTCACGCGTGCCCGAGCACCGCCGAGCTCCGCCACTCCCTGTGCACGCGAGGGACCCGCCTCGAGCTCACCCTACTCTCCCTCTCACTCCCTTGCGTCGTGGACTAGCCCCACGAATGCCGCAAGGCTCCTCCGGCCTCACCTTTTGGCCACCAGAGCCATGCCCGCGGGTGGCCATGAACCCCGTCCATGAGGACCCCCGGCAACGCTATAAATAGCGGCCCCCGACCCCATTTCTCTCCGATTCCGGCCTCCTCTCACTCCCAATCGCGCGCCCACACTCTTTCCCCCTCGTAGCAGTGCTCGGAAGCTCGGGATCAAGCAGGAGGGCCACCGCCGCGGGGCATCGCCGTCTGCACGGTTCAGAGCGTCCCTGGACCCCCTTTCTTCTCCCCCATCTCCCTATAAACCCCGATAACCTGACCCAACCCTCCATCCATTGAGTTGCAGGTGAGTGCGAGCAGTTCGTCCTCCCGATCTCTGGCCGCCGCTCGGGTTCGACGTCGCCGGCGAACCAGAGCCTGCCGACATCCCTCTCCTCCACCATCAGACGGGCGATGACCTCCTGAACTCGACGGTGCCCTCCCCGCGTCGATCCACCAACGGAGTCGCCGCCGGTGAGGCCCCCCCTCCCCTCTGTCTCAAGGAAGAAGACGACCGCGGGGTCCACCTGTCGGCCCCCGCGCTCCTTGCCTCTCACTGACGGGTGGGGCCCACCCGTCAGATTCAAAACCACCAGCCGCGCGCGTACCGGTTCGCTGCGTAAGTGGAGGCGTATTACACGAATACGCCTTTGACGTAACCGCCCGGTGCGGGCTGAATCCATCTTGGCCCATGGGAACAGTAGCATTTATCTTTTTCCTTTTTCCAGTAAATTCCAAATATTCCACAGAACAAAATATTTACCCAAATGAATTGATTCAAATTCCTAGATTTTTCGAAAAATCCAAACTATTTAACAGTACAACTTCCATATTTTTCCACCACAAGTTTTTGTACTGTTCAAATTGAAATTCAAATTCCTAGAACATCCAAATCAACTCCAAATGGAGTGATTCCAATTTCCAGGTGCTCTAAATATCATGCCTTATTTACCAGGCCATAGTTAACATTTTTACCATGCATTGATTCTGCTGGGTCAAATAAATAGCCCCATTTTTCATTATTACCAACTTACGAAATTCATAAGAAAATCATCCCAACTCCAAAACCAGTGAGACCACTTTCTAATTGTTTATAAAATCATGCCCTATTTACTGGTTGCCTCAACTCCTTTTATAAAAACATTTCCTGTAGGCTTCTTATATTATCATCGCTTCATTCATTCCCACCAAGCAAAAATCCACCTTCATCCACATCCAATGAAACCTCCTTGGTTATTTTTCTTATGACCAGAGGTGTCCAAGAAAAATAAAACTCCTATTTATAGAGCACTTTATTTTTCTGCTTGTTGTGTTGCTTATTGCGGTTGTTTTCGGCGATAGTTGACGAAATAGACGAAGGGCTCGGAGTTGGATGAGAAGCGTGTGAAGACCTCGAAGACGTTGCTAAGCCAGGCAAGCAACCCTTTGACTATGACTATGAAACCCTTTTATTGCATGGCATATAGCACTTATGTTCTTAATGTTGATCATGTTGATGTGGTGACCACTACGGCGGGATGCCTCCGATACTTTACCGTTGATACTTGCATCGTGCATGACCCTACCATCCTTATGAGGGTTGTGCGGGTGGGAGTAGATAGGTTGCTAGTAGATGCTACGCAAGTGGGACGGGAATATGCATGGCGATGGAAACAAAATGATTTCAAAGACTTTTCGAAAACCCCGTCGGATGCCACTAATGCCCGAGGGAGATGATGTTGAGTTAGGTAACCACTTGAGAAAGAAGTGGTGTACCGGAGCAAGTGAGTGTGTGTGTTTTCGAAAACGGATTAGATTTAAGATTTGTCGACCGTCCCAACCTTACATGTACAACCACTCTACCCCTATATGGGAAGGGGCTTTATTGATTACCTTGGTGAGTACTAGCATAGAGCCCGCATTACTAGTGGCGGGAGTGACGAGGTCACTCTCGATACGGGGTCGTGCCTAGAAGGGCGACCATGCGCTGTCTTTACAGGCACCGGGCACACCGTTGTGTTCCTTCATGGATGATACTGTGTAGAGCAAGGCTCGTGTTTGTACATCATGAAGACACGGACCAACGAGTGGACTCTTTGTTTAGTATTGTCAGGGGAAAGGCATTGTTATGGTGCTTACCTCGGGTATGTAATATACCGCGAGTCGTGGATGACACGGAAGTTCCTCGAGTCTTGTGGGTAAAGTGTGCAACCTCTGCAGAGTGTAAAACTATTCGAATAGCTGTGTCCACGGTCAAGGACAGTTGGGTGGTGCTGCTTAAACTACGTCCAGATGTTTTCACAAACCCGGTGTGTGTGTGTTGGTGACAAAGATGGTACTTGAGCTAAGTCCGATGACTTGGCATGATCATGAACATGAGATGTTCAACCCGAACTTATGATGATAACTGTGTCTTGTTCCTATGGATATCTGCAACCTGTTGATGCATGGTTTTACAAGTCGATTTAACATGTCATTGCACAACTAGCTTTCCGCAAAAATTACCTATTAGTGCTATATCATGCTTTGTTGAACCTTGTTCCAAACATGGGTTGCTTGCGAGTACATTCAAAGTACTCATTGGCTTGCACTGGTTATTTTATTGGCCAGGCATGAAAGACCAGGTTATGATGAAGATTATCTTGGTGACGGACATGTGAGCTAGGACGCTTTCCAGTCAGAATGCCTGTAGGGTTAAGGCAGATGGCATGGGTTCACGCTATCGTTGAAGATTTCCGCTGCAATCATATGAAGACTTGGCCATAAAGGCCATATTTGAGTAAACCGGAATGTAATGGATGTAAGACTCTTGTTATTCAATTCTGTGTGTTCAGTGAGCATTGATCTCTGGGATCACTGTGCACGTACATTCAGTGATCACGACTTATGAGTCGGGGTCCCCACACGGACTAAGATGAATCAACCTTTGATCAAACCCCTCTCGCCGCGCCATCCAAGGTGATAGACCGTGCGGTGGCAACGAATGGGTGTGTCAGTGGTAACCGCATGAGTGAGTGTACGAGGACCACCACCACATGCATGAGACACAAAAATATGCATGAAAAAGGTCATGATCGAGATGCTTTAAATATATACCCAATGCACGACTTTTGACGTGGCACATGCCTCACCTTTAGCTGGCAATGGTTAAAACTGTTACCCGCATCCTAATGAGTAGTTACTCTATTAGGGCACGGAGAAGTGCCGGCTTAATTTCCCATGGGGGAGATGGTGGGTCAAATACCTTACCAGCGTGCAGGACGGGGATGGGGATGGGATATATATAGCATTACCCGCCTTAACCATGAAGTACTTACATGTGGGCTCTGAAATTAGTAGACCCCACCTAATTTGCGGCATCGCTCACCAAAATATCCCCAAATCCCACCCATCTGGCACAAAAATCCCTAAGAAATCCCTAACTGAGCCACAACATATTGCTTTTTTGCGTTGAAATACTATTTTTTTTCACTAAAATACTATTGAATGTTGTTCTTAAATGCATATTGGGTTTCCCCACGAGGATAAAGAAGTGGCGACGAGGATGGGAAATTTATTATCCCCATGCACGTGTACGGGAACGAGGACGTGAATGGGAGGGCGGCGATGGGCACGGGGATGGGACTCCAATATACTCGCCCGAGTAATCCCCATTGCCAGCTTGATGCCTAACTAACCGGACAACCCCACGTGGTGGCGCGCATACGGCACGTATTGTGTGTCGGACCCCCACACCCCCACTCGTCCCACTACACCACCGCCACTTCGAGTCATGCATGTGAAACTTTTTCTGTAGTGCACATGTGACAATAGAAGTTAAAATTTGATTTTTAAAGAACATTAAGACATTTTTATACATTAAATCAATTCCTCAGGTATTTAATTTGTAAATTTCAAATTTGAACTATATGCACACGCGGTTGTGCGCCCCAAATGGATTAGAAATTCAATTTTTTTTGTCTTGGGTGCATGTTTAGTACCCATGGAAGCATGGTTTTAAATAGCGGAAAGCGGGCTGGTAGCCGATTGGGTTTCCACGTAGCGGAATGCGGATAGTGGCCGATATTGCGGGCGCTATGTCCACGTAGCGGATTTATAAAAACAGTAGATTCTTGTTTATATCACTAGAACATGAACAAAAAGGAATGACATTTAGTTTGAGTGATAGCGGTCGCTATTGCGCTAGCGCTATTGCGGACGCAATAGCGGACGCTATCTTCACTATTTAAAACTATGCATGGAAGCAATAACAATAACTTTTGAACATCTCGGGGCCGCAAACATTGACTCTTGGCTTTCAAATTCCTGCAAACGCCCAGCTAAGCTAGAATTCATGAAACATTGACATGATTTCATGATAGGGAACTTATAGGTCGTGGTAAATAAATCGTCCAATTTGAGAGAAGTTTTCATCTAAGCTTCTTGCAAACGGTGGCTTATTAATAGATGCAACACAGAATTGTCACGTTAACATCGCAAACGGTTTATCATTTCAAACTGTTTTTATTTAGTCCACGTATTAGCGTTGCTTAAAGTCAAGCTTTGTAAATTGTGACCAAATTTATAGAAAAAAATATTAACGTTTACAATTAAAAATTAAGACCATTAGATTCTTTATTGAATGTACTTTCACATCATATATATTTTTCATGGTAATTATTTCTATTTCTTTCTATAAAGTTGGTCAAACTTTATCAAGTTTTACTACAGTCAACTCTAATATGCAGACTAAATAAAAACGGAGGGAGTAAGTGTCGTAGCTTCGTAGAAAAACAATACACTCCGCATGATCCGTGCAAGCAGATATGATTTGACGGGACGCATGCTAGCAGGTCGCCGCGCAGGCTGACCGGGATGCGTGCGAGTAGGTGTGTGAATTGATGGGAGGCGTGTTCGTTATGCAGTTTCATAGGGAGACGTCCCGTCAGGCGTGTGAATCGACGGTGCGCATGCCAGCAGTCCGTCGCACATGCGGCTCACGGGGAGGCAAGCCGTCCTTTTAAGGTGCCGCCCGCCTCCCTCTCAAGTCCCAATCCTTTTATTAACGGCGCCCGAGCCGCTGGTTTTAACATTCTCGCTACACACAATCCTCTATCCCCCACCCCCCTGCATCCTCGCCGCCATTCTCAATCGTCATCGGCAGCCGCCCCTGCGCCATGGGACGGAGTAAGCACGTCAGGGCCGACGAAGCACCCGAGCACAGCGTGAAGGTGGGCATAGAGATTGCCGTCGTTAGAGATGACGTATCGCGTGGACAACAGCGCGGCCTTGACGTTGTCGCTGCCGTCGTGCTTCCCCAGCCGGAACCGGTGGTCCACAGCGACTCCGACGACCACTCCAGTGACGACAACGACTCGGACGGAGAATGGGTTGGTCATCTATAACCATTTTTGGTAAATACATATAATAGGATGATTGGTTTGCTACCAACATTTGGCATTGCTGCCAATAGTAGGCGAAATCAAAAGTTGTCAACATTTGGCAACCTTTTGTGAGATTGATAACGAGAATAGGTATGCAACCAATCTCTTGCCAACATTATAAAATATACGGACGTCACATTTTTTACTATGTATAGGTGCTATCAGACGATGTGGACAGCGAGGATGAAGGCGTCCAGGAGAGGTTCAAGAGGCAAACCCTCAGAGAGCTTATGGCTGGAAAGTATAACATGCATGTGAGGAAGAATGGGTGCTATGGATGCCCGTTCTACCACCATAAGATTAACAACACGTATTCTAGTATTCTGGCGCATGCAAGAGGACGAGCCGTTGGCTCCTTCAAGCAGAAGTATTCTTGCAGGATAGCGCACGCCGCGTACACCTAGTTCCTGGAGAATCTTAACGATCAAGCTTGAAGATGAGATGTTGGATTTAATCTATCTAGTTTGTGTGTATCATATCTATGCTTGTGTATTTTTTTTCTGAGTTTAGATTGTGCGACGACTTTCATTGTGCCGCGTCATTTGTGTTCTGATTGGCCAGAACGCATCCCCACGGATCGCACGTCTAAACCCAGGATGTACACTGATCGAACGGCTTTCTGTATCTCCATCACACCGGAGTGCTAGTTTACTTGAGAGTAACATTTAAATTATATAGGATTTATCACACGCGGTTGGATCTAATAAACTGTTTCCGGCGAAGCACATTATTCTAGGACAGAAAACCCTCAGCACCACTTCAAAAAAAAAAGCTCACCACCCACACGTCACAAAACCCTCGTCCGCTCCCCTCCCCAGTCCCCCTCCCCCTCCCCATTAGCACCTACACTAACATTACTCCGGGACTCTCCATGCATGTCACCACCTATCCCCGCGGCAACCACTTAGCTCGACGCCTATCGCCCCCGCCGGATGCCACCAAACGCCACCGCATTTTGCCACTGCCAATTGCCACGGTCTATCAGCACTGACTTTCTCGATGCTGCTCGCTGTCGACCCAGCTCGCCCGATTGGGGAATCTTCGGTACTGGGTTTCCCCCCATGAACAACCAGGTAACTAATATACTGAAATATTTCCGCTCATCTCTTATCCCAGTCCATCGGCCCCTTTTAATCACCCGTCCGAAATCGCCGTGTATTCATGTCTCTTCTAGCTGATTCGAGGGTTTTCATTCATAGAGTGTACTGTGCAAGGACACAACAGGGCTATGCAGCCTCGGCCAAAAAACCGAGGAGTTCCATCTCACCGTACCAGATGACTTCACGAAGCGCACGGTATGTTCAATCTCACTCTACCTATGTTGACATGCATGGCCTATACTTTTTCTCAACCTATACTATATATTGCTACATTTGGGTAAAAGGCGCCACATGCAGCATTTGCGTCAAATGTGATTTCTTCTCTTCTTCTTATTCGTCTCCTTCTATATTAGGCAAATTAATGATGTATTGTTCTTTCGTTTACTCTCATATATATTTGCACGACATCATGGTTACATTATCTGTTTACTTGTAATTTCTTGTCCTTTCATATGAATTGTTGCACTGTTCTTTTAACTACTACTCCCATACTATCATGTTACCCTATTCTTTAACAATCTTATCAATTCCTACACTACATCCCTTGCTTTGCAATGACAACTATAATGGTAAATCTTGGCCTTTACATAAATGAAGACTCCCGAGATGTCATATTGAGCACAAACCATGGATTTACAATCGTTGTTTCTGTAAAACTTGATGAAGATTGTCACTCCTATTTTGAAGAAGGCCTTTGGGGAGAAATTTCTAAGTTTTATGCACTACTACAAAACTGGCTATAGCCAATATCCATATTAGTGGCGCACCATGGTGGTGGTGCGCCACTGCTATATAGCAATGGCGCACCAGAAACAGGTGCGCCATTGTTATTTTTTTAGTAGTGGCGCACCCCCTGAGCAGTGCGCCATTGCTATTTTTTTTGCCCACCCCCCCACCCCACCAGACATAGCAATAGCGCACCACACCTAGGTGCGCCATTACTATGCACCTTAGTAATGGCGCACCTTGGTGTGGTGCGCCATTGCTATGTCTGGTGGGGGGTGTGTGTCTGTGTGTGTGAGACATAGGAATGGCGCACCCTCCCTGGTGCGCCATTGCTAGGGTTAGCAATGGCGCACCAGGGAGGGTGCGCCATTACTATGTCTCACACACACAGACACACACCCCAAAACACACACACAGACACCCACCCCCCCCCCCCCCCGTGGATCGCCTTTTCAGTTTGAAAAAAAATAAAAGAAAATGATAAATGATTCAAAAAAATTCAAAAAAATAGATGCCGATGTGTTATGTGTTCTAGTTGTTACAAAAATTAACAAAGATGAATTTTGAATTTTTTTGCAAAAAAAAACCGCCATGTTTCGGTAAAATGGCCGTAACTACCTCCGATGAAAAAGTTTTCTATATGAAAAAGTTTTCTATATGAAAAAGATACTACGCCCGTTATCGATTTTTTAGAATCCTCAAAAACCTAACAGAAAATAAGTTACAGCAATTTTAAGATCTGCAGGCAAAAAAATAAAAAAATTAAAAAAAGTTAGCAGTGGCGCACCAATGCATAGTGCGCCACTGCTAACTTTCCCGCCTTCCAAATTCAAAAAAATTTAAAAATAGTAATGGCGCACCATGGGGTGGTGCGCCATTGCTATGGTACATAGTAATGGCGCACCACACCTAGGTGCGCCATTACTATGTACCATAGCAATGGCGCACCACCCCATGGTGCGCCATTACTATGTCACAGCCCCACCACGTGCGCACCCACCCACCCCTCTCCTTCCTCTCTCCTTATCCCCATCCCCCTCCCTCCTCCTCCCTTCTCCTTCCCCGTCTCCCTTCCCCTTCTTCCTCCCTTCCCCTTCATACTTCTCCTCCTCTCCTCCACTCCATCTCCTCCTCTCCTCCTCTCCTCCTCTCCATCTCCTCCTCTCCGGCGACCTCCTCCTCCTCAAGGTGCTCCTCCTCCGGTGACATCCTCCTCACGGCCGGTGCTCCTCCTCCGGCGACCTCCTCCTCCCTCCTCTCCTCCTCACGGTGCTCCTCCTCCTCCCTCCTCTCCTCCTCACGGTGCTCCTTCCTCTCCTGCTCACGGTCCTCCACCTCTCCGGCGACCTCCTCCTCCTTCTCCGGCGACCTCCTCCTCCTCTCCGGCGACCTCCTCCTCCCTCCTCTCCTCCTCACGGTCTCTCCTCCCTCCTCCCTCCTCCTCTCCGGCGACCTCCTCCTCCCTCCTCTCCTCCTCACGGTCTCTCCTCCCTCCTCCCTCCTCCTCTACTTCCGGCCACATGTGGAGCCAAAAATTTGAAAAAAATTTAACCAAAAAAAACGAGGCAAAAAAATTTAACCAGGTCGAGAACGAAATTTGAAAAAAATTTAACCAAAAAAAACGAGCCAAAAAAATGAGCCAGATCCAAATTCAAAATTCAAAAATAGCAATGGCGCACGGTGGGGGTTAGACGGTGCGCCACTACTATTTTCCCGCCTTCAAAATTCAAAAAAAATCAAAAAAAAATGAAAAAAAAAATTACAAGTGGCGCACCTGTAGCAATAGTAATGGCGCACCAGAGGTGCGCCACTGTTACCTGCAATACTAATGGCGCACCAGAGGTGCGCCATTAGTATTTCTTATTAGTGGCGTGGTAATAG
This sequence comes from Elymus sibiricus, assembly GCA_039707655.1. Taxonomy (NCBI): domain Eukaryota; kingdom Viridiplantae; phylum Streptophyta; class Magnoliopsida; order Poales; family Poaceae; genus Elymus; species Elymus sibiricus. The sequence continues at coordinate 141,355,865 of CM077673.1, read as the reverse complement.
TGGCGCACCTATGGTGCGCCATTAATACCCAAAAGTGGTGCACCACTAATGTGCTTTTTTCTAGTAGTGATGTACTGAAAGCTGGCACTAAAATTATGCTACACCTAAAAGAGCCTTACCATACGATAAATGCTAACTTCCCCGAAGACATTCTCTGTCCATGCTTTTTTGGAAGCAAGTGTTCTTTCTAGTATCTGCATGTTGACTTGCATAGCGATATCAATGTAACTATGTAGTATTACAACAACCAATTGGGATTTCATTTTCTTAACCTGTTAAAACTATTCCTACCTAGTAACTTGTAATTACCAATGCACTATTCTTCTGCACTGATCGAACTACATAATCACTATCCTCCCACTGCTCTACTCTTGACAGAAAGATATGCCGGCGGCCATTCTTCGGACATGGATGTCGAGGTTGCCAACAAGCGGAGGCGGGCTGAGCCAGAAACACAAGCGCCTCCGATAGGCCTAGACCTCATCAGCAGCCTCATCAACGATATGTTGAGAGTCATTATCTTCCTCCTCCCGATCGAAGATGGCATGCGCACAACCGTCCTCTCCCGGTGGTGGCACCCGTATGGCGCTGCGCGACTCTCGGCCTCATGAGCGAGCACATGCTCTGCACTGGCTATCGCAAATGCTTGGATGCATTGTCCCAGATCCTCGGTACGCTCTGTGGCCCAATCAAAGGCCTTACTATGGGCAAGTTCCGTTCCAATGGCAAGGACCGAGCCAAGCTTGACGATTGGTTCTTATCGACCGCCCTAGATCATCTCGAGGAACTCACTTTTAATGATGGACATATGCGCCCGCTGCCACCCTCCTCGTTGCGCCTCGTGCCAACGCTGTGCATTGCCAGGTTCATGAATTGCCATTTCCCCCAGATTAACGCCAATCCCGCTCTTTTGCTACCTCGACTAAATCACCTTGGGCTCATTGCCATCTGCATCCCCAACAACGACGACATGGAGTACCTTCATCTTCAGGCGATCAATGGGTTGAGTAGCCTCCACATCACCTCCATGAGTATCCGGACAATTTGTGTGTATTGTTGGTGCTGCAACAGGAGATCGCACAAGGTGAATCACCAAATAGTCATTGAGGATGTGCCTATACTTGAGAGATTACTTGTTGTTGACCAACAAGGTCCAACAAGAATCAGGGTCATTCAGGCGCCGAAATTGACAGTGTTTGGCTACTCGCCCGTTAACTTATCTGAACTTGTTTTTGGATCCATAACCGTCCAGGTACAACAGTCGCCCTCTTCTCATTCTTGAATTAACATTTTTTATCTCTATTCAAGATGTATGTTCGTCTGTCATCCAGAAAATTATATCGACAACCTCGACCCCGTATTTGCGCACCGTGAAGGTCTTGGCACTAGAATCTATCGGCCCCGACCTGGACCAAGTTGTCAGATTGCTGAGTGATACATCTCCAATGTATCTATAATTATTGATTGTTCCATGTTGTTATATTATCATTCTTGGATGTTTTATAATCATTTTGTAGCAACTTTATATCATATTTTGGGACTAACCTATTGACATGGTGCTAAGTGCCAGTTGTTGTTTTTTGCTTGTTTTTTACTTCGTAGAATATCAGTACCAAACGGAGTCCAATCGCGATGAAACTTTTTGGAGATTTTTTTTGGACCAGAAGAAAGCCACTGGGCTAAAGAAGTACCCGGGAGGAGGCCCAGGGGTCCCACAAGACACCCGGGCGCCAGAGGCCCCCGGCGGGCCCTGGTGGGTTTTGGTCGCCTCGGGAGTCCTCTCTACCGCCTTTGAGCTCTATAAATACCCAAATATTCCAGAAACCCTAGAGGAGTTGATGAAAAACACTTCCAGCCGCCGCAAGTTCTAGAATCGCGAGATCTAATCTAACACCATCACGGAGGGGTCCATCATCCTCATTGGTGCCTCTATTATGATGCGTGAGTAGTCCACCATAGACCTATGAGTCCGTAGGCAGTAGCTAGATGGCTTTCTCTCTCTCTTTTGATTCTCAATACAATGGTGTCTTGTAGATCTATTTGATGTAATGACTTTTTGCGGTGCGTTTGTGGGGATCAGATGAATTTTGAGTTCATGACGAGTTTCTATCCATAAATACTATTTGAGTCTTCTTTGATCTCTTATATGCATGATTACTTATAGCCTCGTATTTCTTCTTGGAATATTTGGTTTAGTTAGGCTAACTAGATCGATTTTTCTTGCCATGGGAAGAGGTGCTTTGTGATGAGTTCGATCTTGCGGTGTCCTCTCCCAGTGAAAGAAGGGGCAGCGAGGCACGCATGTATCGTTGCTATTAAGGATAACAAGATGGGGTCTATTCCTACATGAATAGATATTGTCTACATCATGTCACCGTTCTTATTGCATTACTCCGTTTTTCCATGAACTTAATTTACTAGATGCATGCTGGATAGCAGTCGATCTGTAGCGTAATAGTAGTAGATGCAAAATCGTTTAGGTCTACTAATCTTGGACGTAATGCCTATATAATGATCATCTCCTTGGATATCGTCATGACTATTTGATCTTCTATCAATTGCCCTACAGTATTTTGTTCACCCACCGTGTGCTATACTCATGAGAGAAGCCACTAGTGAAACCTACGACCCCCGGGTCTACTTTTCCAACATATTGCTTTCCGATCTATCTTTTGCCGCTTTTTGTTTTCAGATCTATTATTCCAAAAACCCAAAAATACCTTTCTGCACTTTTTATTTGCCTCTTTTATTTTGTGTTCTTGTGCGATCTATCTATTCAATCTATTTCAATCTAATCTATCTTTTTACCATGGAGAGATTGACAACCTCTCTTACGCGTCGGGTTGCAAGTATTTGTTCTTTCTGTGCAGGTACCGTTTACATACTGTTGCATGGTTCTCCTACTAGTTCAATAACCTTGGTTTCATAACTGAGGGAAATACTTACGGTAGCTGTGCTGCATCATCCCTTCCTCTTTGGGGAAATACCGACGCAATCTCAAGCCACGTCAAAGGAATTTCTGGCGCCATTGCCGGGGAGGAGGTATGAAAGTAGTCTCCCATCAACTTCCCAATTTCTGGCGCCGTTGCCGGGGAGACATCATCAACATCTATCAGGTTCCTAATCACAAATCTCGTCTCCTTGCAATTACATTATTTGCAATTTGCCGCTCGTTTTCCTCTCCCCCACTTCACAAATTTGCTGTTTTATTCGCCCTCTTTTTCGTTCGCCGTTTTTCTCGTCAGATCTCTTGTTTGCTTGCAATCTTGTTTGCGTAGTCACAATGACTCAAGAAAATACCAAATTGTGTGATTTTTCCAATACCAATAATTATTATTTTATTAGTACTCCGATTGCTCCTCCCGCCACTAGTGCAGAGTCTTGTGATATTAAAGCGTCTTTGTTGAATCGTGTCATGAAAGATTAATTTTCCGGTACTCCTAATGAGGATGTCGTGTCCCATCTAAACACATTCGTACAATTGTGTGATATGCAAAAGAAAAAAGATGTGGACAATGATATAGTGAAGTTGAAATTATTTCCTTTCTCCTTGCGGGATCGTGCAAAAATTTGGTTTTCTTCTTTGCCTCGCAATAGTATTGATTCTTGGAATAAGTGCAAGGATGCTTTTATTACTAAGTATTTTCCGCCCGCGAAAATTATTTCGCTTAGAACTCAAATCATGAATTTTAAGCAATTTGAGCATGAACATGTTGCACAATCTTCGGAAAGAATGAAATTGATGCTAAGAAATTGTGCTACTAATGGTTTAAATCTTTGGATGATCATACAAAAAATTTATGCGGGATTGAATTTTGTCTCTAGAAATCTTTTAAAGGTCTGAGTTACACTACCATCACTTCATAAACTCTTTTAAAAATTCCATAAAAATTTGTAGATCACATGTGTTGTCCCTGGATCACTTTTATGCAAAAACCCAGCTTGTTGTTTTGTAAAATTTGAGCAAACCATCCACATTTGTATTCTGGTCCAGTTTGGTAATTTGTACTGCAACCCTGTTTTATTTTGCTCTAGTGACCTTAGGATTTTTCCTGCTTGTAGTCCACCGTACCAAACCCTTAAGTCCAGGAGATCAGAACCATTAGAAGATTTTAAACACATGCAATAATGGCCTATATTTTCTGTCCAGAACTGTAGTTTTGCAAAACTTGCACTAGGAAGTTTTTATTTTGCCCAAACCAATCATGCCATAATTACCAGTACCTAAAGAGACCCCAACCTGGAAAGTTTGGTGGCCATAAAAGTCATCTAGGTGTCCTTGGCATTTTGTCAAACACCTTGTGAGTCTGGCCCGATTTGGCATAGTGATAAGATTGTATTATGGGCTTGCCCTTCTGCTCAAACCAGCATGTCCTCTAACCTTGATATTAACCCTAGCCTAATCCTGGTAATTTGCAGCTTCATCCAAGCCCCCTATCATGCATTGGCATTTTGCCGAGCACATGGCGTGCGTGTCCAGGGTGCGAGCAGAACGCGCACTTTGCACGTGCGTGCGCCCGAGCTGCCGCGTCCCAAGTTGACCCCTCCCCCGAGCTCAATCTGATCCGCTGGTGCCGCCGTGTCTCGCCCGCACTCGCCCGCCCCCTGGCTCCCTGCAGCGTCGCCGCAGCAAGCTTCTTGGCGGCATGCCTGCGGCCGCGTTCGCTCCTGCCATGGACGGCGTCGCCCAAGCCTCCTCCGTTCGACAGCGGCCCTCGTGAGCAGGCCATCCTCATCTTCAAGCCCGCCCGCTAGCACCAACCCTGCTCCGGCCATCGCCACGTCGCCCTGCAAACCACAATAACGGCGAGCCACCATTCTTATCCACGGCCGTCGCCAAACCACCTCTCCGTGCCTATATAAACCCACTCCGAGCTCTTCACACTCGACATCAACCCTCCTCGACGCCATAGCAAAGCCCCTCTAGCTCCCATTCCTCCAGAGGTCGTTGTTCTCTCCGTCTCTGGTAGCAATGGCCGCCACTGCCATCCGGTCAAACTTAACCGGACCAGAGCATCCCCCACTCTGCTCTACCCTCCAGTAGGTTGCCCTCGACCCTAGCTACCAACCCCGCGCGTCAATTTCACCAGAGGACCACCGTAGGGGAAAGTTCCCTTCTGTCCAACGCCGCTGTCCGCCGGGGACAGTGCCATTGACCACCCTGTCCACCCCTCCGTTCATAGCGACTACCAGGAGGACCGCCCAGAAGCCATGGATCCATCCCCGCCCTCAGAACCACGTGAGGAGCCACCGTTCACCGGCGAGGGTCGCCGGAATCCTCACCTCCGCTCGGCAGCGGGAGGAGGAAGAAAGTCGACTGGTCAAATATGACCAGTGGACCCGACGGCCCCACCTGCTAGTGACCCCCAGCTCTACTGATGTGTTTTAAGTGGAAACGCATTCCACCGAGTACGTCTTCGCTAAGAGGAAAGCGTAAGCCCTGCCAAACCGTTTTTCTTTTTCTGATATTTATTTAAAAACAGATTTTGACCAATCTTTGACTGGCTATAACTTCTAAAATAAAACTCCAATTGACTTTATTCTTTTTCCCACCTCTCTCAAATTTCACCTAGTTTATTTTCATATTTATTAGAAAATTTTCCAAGACAATTTTTTGTACTATTTTTGAATTGTGTGTTAATTAGAATATTTTCAAAAATAGGAATTTGGAGTGGAGATAAAGACTTTCAAAAGTTTTGGAGTGCACCTCAACTACCTACACATTAAAGGCAAGCATTCTGAACCTTGGTATAATATATGTTGTGTGTCGTTCGATGTGACAAATAAAACCTCATTCCATGTTGACATGAAGTAAGTATTATTTCATGTGAAGATATGGTCATGCTCATGAGTGCATGATGAAGATTCCTTGATGTTGGAACTGGTATGCTTGTGACAGTATTCACCCTCGTATGCCTTTCATGCCTACCGGAAGGAATCCGGAGAAGTCTCTGTCTTGGGTAGGCATGAGCTTGATACTGATATTTCGTTGGAACGAGTATGATCAGTAAGGCATGGTGAGGTATGATGAGTGGTGATTCTGTCCGTTGGTGTGGAATATATTTGTTATGCTAATCATGGAGAGAATACATAACCTCCTGAGTCGACCGTAGATCGAGTCTTCTGCCAGTAACCCCCATACTTGTTTCGTGCTACCACTTGTCCCTGCTGTAAGTAGGGTACGGTTCAGTAAGTTGTCAACCCCTTTCTTAGCACACACCGTACAGAGAGGCCATAGTGAAAGATACCAGTGGCCCCTGGTAGGCATCTCACTTGGTTCGGGGGCATGGATGTTCCGGTGAGTCCGAGGGGGTAGCTCCCCTGGTTTGCGCGCAATATAAATTTTGTGATCCCATGCTAATCGAGGTTGGAGCCTCCCCACTTAGAGTTTTGCTTAACGAGTGTCGTGGGCGATTCCAGGCACCGGTAAGTTAAGCTGGTGTGTGCGGGTCAGGTGTGTTTTCAATTCAAAGACCGTAAACGGAATTAGTCTCGGTGGACTAAAGGAATCCGTTACTCGTGGGTAAAGAGTACACCCTCTGCAGAGTTTATATCTATTCGAATAGCCGTGTCCGCGGTTAAGGACTACAGTCTGGGATGGGTCAAGTGTCGGTCTTAGTGTCGGTCTTCGGAGGAATCTTCTAAACCAATATATTGATCATGAAGTGTGAGGAATGATGATTATGATTATTATTATTGTGGACTAACCAATTATATTGTTTGGTTTATCACGTATCCCTGGGATGGTTCTACCTCCTGGATACTTATTGTGATTTTTATTATATAAGCCCTTTATGTGGCGTCGCTCAGACGCCCGACTGTGGCATGCTTGTTAATTCTTTTCCTTAAAAGCCCTTTATGTGGCGTCGCTCAGACGCCCGACTGTGGCATGCTTGTTATTTATTTTCCTTAAAAGCCCTTTATGTGGCGTCGCTCAGACGCCCGACTGTGGCATGCTTGTTATTTATTTTCCTTATAAGCCCTTTAGGTGGCGTCGCTCAGACGCCCGACTGTGGAATGCATGTTATTTATTTTTCTTATAAGCCCTCTATGTGGCGTCGCTCAGACGCCCGACTGAGGCATGCTTTATATTATTATCCTTTCGAGGCGTCGCTTCAGACACCCGATCGGTTTATTTTATTTTTATTCTCTGATTGCTTATTCATGTCTAATATGAATGACCTACTTGCGTGAATCTTGAATATTATTTTATGACTGATTAAGTGATCGTGGATTATTTCAGTGCATAATTATCACCTGTTATATTATACCTGTTTTCATGATGTTTGCGAGTACATTCAAAGTACTCACTGGCTTGTCCCTGGCTATTGTCTTGGCCAGATTTCTTGCTTGGAGAGGAGCGCAATGATGACAGCCCCGGAACCTAGGCAACGATGATAGCAGCCTCGTGAAGATAGGAGTTATCCAGGTCAGCTGTTCCTGTGGGAAATGGAGTCCCATAGACGCTGAGATCCGCAAACCGCTTCCGCCATCAACCACTAGAAAATTTTGTTGTACTCAGAGACCACTTTGGTCGTGTACTTCAAATATTGTCTTCTGCTTGGAATTTCTGTATCAAGATTGTGTCTCATCAGCTAACAGTAATCCTGGGGCTGGTGAGCACAAGGGCCATTTACTGGGAAATTAATATCCTGGAAAACCGGTCCTGACAGTTTTTCTTGGAGCGTCTTGTATTATTTGAGTCTTTGCTTGATTTGCTTTTTAGTTTGTCACTACTATCCTTGCTGGACACACCTATTTGAGAGAGCCAAAATTATGCTATGATTTGTTAGAATTTCTCTATATGCTTCACCTAAATTTTTTGAGCTATGGAATTGCTCTAGTGCTTCACTTATATCTTTTTGAGCACAGTGTGCTTTAGATTTTTGAAGAAATACTCTCATGATTCACTTAGATAAATTTGAGAGTTAGTAAACTTTGAAGAATTTCTCTCATGCTTCACTTATACTATTTTGAGAGATGAAATTTTTAAGCTCATGTTCTTCAGTTAAATTTATTTGAGCTTGTCAAAAGCAATGGAAAACATATGAAACTAGTCCCAGAGTGATAGTTATTCAAGAGGGATATAATAAAAACTTTCATGAAGATCATTGGACAAATTAAAGTTGATTCCTTGTAATAGTTTTGAGACATGATGATAGTAATATGTGAGTCATGTTGGTGAGTAATTATGCTTTAGTAAGAATATTGGTGTTAAGGTTTGTGATTCCCTATGCAAGCACGAAAGTCAATAGTTATGAAATGAAATTACATCCTACTTATGGTGCATTATTCGGTGTTAGTTATGCTTAATGCCCGTTTATGTGAATTTTCATTTCTTGGTTGGTTGCTTCTCAATCTATTTGCTAGCCTCCACTTGTACTAAGTTGAAATACTACTTTTGCATCCAAAATCCTTAAACCAGTTTTGCCATATGAGTCCACCATACCTACCTATATGCGGTATTTCCATGCCGTTCTAAGAAAATTTGTATGTGCCATCTCTAATTTTCAAAATGAATTTCCTTTTTGTGTGCTCGTACCGCTCATGAAACGGTAGGGGGTGTCCAATATTTTTCCATGCTAGTTGTGTTATTCTCAAGATGAGTGTTTATTCACTTGTCATTGCACGAGAGTACGGCGGTAATAGGGAAGCCCAGTCCCGAAATGAAAAGAAATTTAGTTTATGTTGTCAAATAATAAATTCCTTGGAAAGTGTTGGTATGGAAGGCAACCGTGGATACAGCTAGCCATGGATTGTGAAAGAATGGCGGAAAAAGGAGTAAACTTTATTTATTGTTTGGGAACCGCCTATGATGTATCTAGCATGGAAAGTATTGAGAACTACTTGATCGTTTTCATTGACAGGAAAGGCATGCCACCCAAAATATTTATCTCTCTCAATTTAAGCTTTGAGCTCTAGCACCTCTACAAATCCCTACTTCCCTCTACGAAGGGACTATCTATTTACTTTATGCAATTTTTATTTTTAATTTGAGTCTCCGTCTTCTCTTATAAAGCACCTAGGGGGCACTATGATCATACTTGTGCATTGGGTGTAGTTAATATTTGAGTGTGTTTCATGAATGGATCAATGATTGAGCATGATGGCCTAGGGATAGCTTTCTTTAGTGTTGATATTTTGAAAGACATGGTTTCTTGTTGGCATGCTGGAGTAATAAAGTCTTTATGTCAAAACTAGACTATTTCTTTGAACCAACCAAAAGTCCAAATGTCCATGCTACAAAAGAAAAGAATATGTGATGAACATGTTAGGCAGCATTCCACAACAAAAATTCTGCTTTTATCATTTACCTACTCGAGGACAAGTAGGAATTAAGCTTGGGGATGGTGATACATCTCCAACGTATCTATAATTTTTGATTGTTCCATGCTGGTATATTATCATTCATGGATGCTTTACAATCAGTTTATAGCAACTTTATATCATTTTTTGGGACAAACCTATTGACATAGTGCCAAGTGCAGTTGCTAATTTTTGCTTGTTTTTTACTTTGCATCATATTAGTACCAAACAGAGTCCAATCACGATGAAACTTTTTGGAGATTTTTTTGGACCAAAAGAAAGCCAGTGGGCTAAAGAAGTACTCGGGAGGTGGCCCAGGGGGCCCACAAGACACCAAGGCGCCAGAGGCCCCCGGCGTGCCCTGGTGGGTTTTGGTTGCCTCGGCAGTCCCCTCCACCGCCTCTTAGCTCTATAAATACCCAAATATTCCACAAACCCAAGAGGAGTCGACGAAAAATACTTCCAGCCGCCGCAAGTTCCAGAATCGCGAGATCCAATCTAACACCGTCATGGAGGGTTCCATCATCCTCATTGATGCCTCTCCGATGATGCATGAGTAGTCCACCATAGACCTACGGGTCTGTAGGCAGTTGCTAGATGGCTTTCTGTCTCTCTTTTGATTCTCAGTACAATGGTCTCTTGGAGATCCATTTGATGTAATGACTTTTTGCGGTGTGTTTGTTGGGATCCGATGAATTTTGAGTTCATGATCAATTTCTATCCATGAATATTATTTGAGTCTTCTTTGATCTCTTATATGCATGATTACTTATAGACTTGTATTTCTTCTTCAAATCTTTGGTTTAGTTAGGCCAACTAGATCGATTTTTCTTGCCATGGGAAGAGGTGCTTTGTGATGGGTTTGATCTTGCGGTGTCCTCTCCCAGTGACAGAAGGGGCAGCGAGGCACGCATGTATCGTTGCTACTAAGGATAACAAGATGGGGTCTATTCCTACATGAATAGATCTTGTCTACATCATGTTGTAGGACCAAAAGTATGTCTAGGGGGGTGATTAGACTACTTGACCAAATAAAAATCCTCTTTTTCCCAATTTAAAGTGTTGGCAGATTTTAGCATTGATAGCAAGTCAAGCACACCCTACACATGCATGTCTAAGAGTATAGCAGCGGAAAGTAACAACAAGCATGTATAGTAGAGGGTAGGAAGGAAGATCAAACGCAATTTGTAGACAAGAAGATTTTTCCCGTGGTTCCGATAGGTGGTGCTATCGTACGTCCACGTTTATGGAGTCTTCAACCCACGGAGGGTAACAGTCGCGAGAGTCCACGAAGGGCTCCACCCATAATTGTCCACGAAGTGGCAACCTTGACTATTCCATAACGGCTTCCGTCCACGAAGGTCTAGCCTCACTATGGGTAGATCTTCACGAAGTAGGCGATCTCCTTGCCCTTACAAACTTCTTGGTTCAACTCCACAACACGAAGTAGGAGGCTCCCAAGCAACACCTAACCAATCTAGGAGGCACCACCCTCCAAAAGGTAATAGGCTCGGCAATGTCGATGAACTCCTTGCTCTTGTGCTTCAAGATGATAGACTCCTCAACACACAATCACTCTCTCACAGATTTGGCTATAGTGGAAGAGATTGATTTGGTGGAAAGCAACTTGGGGAGGCTAGAGATCAAGATTCATATTGTTGGAATGGAATGGCATGATCTCAACACATGAGTAGGTGGCTCTCTCTCAGAAAATCAGTTGGTATGAGTGGGGATCTGTTCTGAGTGCTTCTTTTTTGAGTGGGTGGTAGTGAAGGGGTATATATAGGCATCTCCAAAAATCCAACCGTTACACCTTAAGTGACCAACTCGGTGTCACCGATGTGTGAATCTCGGTGGTACCGAAGTGACCAAAAGGTGACAACTTTCGAATCTCGGTGAGACCGATATATAAAACTCGGTTGAACCGATTAGGTGACCAACGGTCAGATTGCGCAACTCGGTGACGCCGATCCAACAAACTCGGTGGTACCGATTTTGTGAATCGAGGTAACAGAAGGTTGGCAACCCAAACTCGGTGGCACCGAAGTGGAATCGGTTGCACTGATGTGCTAGGGTTTGGCATGGGTCAGTCTGAGTTTGGGAATCAGTGGCATCGAGTGGAAAGTGTTGGTTGCACCGACTTTGGATCTTTGACTTTGGACAGACTTTTGTGGAAGAGCTTGTGGGTGTTTTTGGTGACTATCACTTGTGCACGTATGAGCATTTTGTTCACCAACAGTACCTTACCCCCTTTTAATAGTATTGGCTTTCCTATGGACTCAAAGTGATTTCTCACAAAGTAAAAAGTAGAGTCCTCTTGCTTGAAGCTTTGCCAATCTATTTCCTTGCATCTTGGGGTTATCCACAATCCTTTTGCCATCCCTATCATTGAACTTTTCCTGAAATATGCTTAGTGGAAACATTAGTTCAATGAAATATATGTTGTTATTAATTACCAAAACCACCAAGGGAGCAAATGTGCTTTCAATCTCCCCCTTTTTGGTAATTGATGACAACATATAGATCAATGCTTTGACATATGATATAATTTATGAATATAATCGTCGCTTTGAGAAGTATGTGATAAGCAAGAGCTCCCCCTAAGTTTGTGCATTATTTTAGATTTGCGTTTGAATGCAAATGCACAATCGATTAGGTACATGGGGCACTCTTTCATCTCACATACAACTTGGTGGTGTGCGAGAATGATTAGAATGAACATCATAGCACAACACAATCAAGCAAGGGTGAATGATCATCTCATAAGCATCATAATGATAGGAAATAGTAGCAACACATATTAAGCGTATGATCAAACACCAACAATGTGGCACCCCGATAGAGGGCCTACGCACGCCAGCCCCAGGATAAGACCTGGCGCACGCCAAGGACATGATACAGCAATTCCAGGCATAAAATGGCTTTATTAAATAAGATGGAGTATTACAATATTGTTGCTTACAACAATATTACATAACTCCAAGGCTAACTAAATGACGGCAGGGGTCTTGGTTCAGCGGCAAGGATGTCTCTGGCTGAGCTCCATAACTCACATGACTGGCTGGGTTACGATCTAGCACGACAAACCTTCTCCTGTAACTGGCCACGTGGATGGCCAGGTGAGTACTTTGAATGTACTCGCAAGACAACCAAATACATAGCATCCAAACAAGCAGATGACAAAGCATGCCCTATGCTTACCTAAGAATCTATTCTAAGCATGGCATGGAATTAACAGGATAACATGGATCAAGCATGGCTTAACATGGATCAGGCATAACATAGCATGCTAATGATCACACTATATGCTTATAGTACTTACTGTTACCGAATACCAACTTACTCTCTTTGGGGTTGTCCCACATCCCTCGGAATACTCATCGAGTACTCCCGATCATACGAAGAGTTCTTCCATCATTACTAACACTGTTATGGTTGACCACCTACTGAGGTCTGGACGGGCTGTCCAATACCGTGGACGCGGCTATTCGAATAGATTTGACACTCCGCAGAGGTTGCGCACTTTACCCACACTATGGAGCACCTAGCCTCGTGATCCCATTCGGGTGGACCAGTGTTGCCCCAACGAAACCTTCCTGACCCGTGACTCTTCCATCGTACCACCGCATTCATCCTCCCCCGGAGTCCTGCCCTGGGTGGCCCTTGTGTCCTCATGACACCAGCCACTGTCGTGGCCAAACTAGACTGTCCTAAACGGGGACGGGTACCCACATAACTCAACTGGCTCATAGGGTTATCGCCACCTACCTGATCAGGGTAGCGTGCGCGCATAACCCTCCCTGTCTGGTGGTACCGGTGAAAGAGCACGCGATCAGACCAAGTCAAGGCCGTCCCATACCGGCAAATGTGGTTGCACGGGTAAGCCCGGACAGGTGACTCAAGATCAACCAACTAGGTTGCATTAATTTAACTCCTCATATCCACAACAGCCGGATGAAACCCAAAATAATCATAGACAGTAATCTCTTAATCCAACTCAACCTATCCATCAACGTACCACTTCACCGCCAAGTATAAGTGCTAGCATAGCAAGATCATAGTTCTGGTAGTCATGGCATGGGATCAACCACTGTGCTAACATGACTATGTCAATAGCAATATTATTACTAGCATGGCAAAGTATGGTATGAGAATAAGTCATAACCTTAGATGAAGAGTAGTGCTAGCATCTAATATGAGTGGCACAACAGGTGTATGCAAATGCGGACTAACATGTGGTATGGATGTAGTATAATAACACACAATGTGCAAGCAAAGTCATCACGCAAGTCCGGAGCTCATGGTAAGAGGTTGGCTTGCCTGGGGGTCGATGGTTACGCCGGGAAGAAGAGCGATCGCCTCGCGGAAGAATTCGCCGGAAAGGGTTCTCTAATAGAGGGGACAGATACAGGACAAGGGCAAAATGGTTATTTCCACTATGTGAAAACAGTATGGAAATGGTACCATCGGAACGGGCTCGACAAGACGAAGAAGTAGGCGCTGGTTTTACCTCAATTGGAGCTACGGTCACGAAGATATAGGCGTTCGTTGTTTAGGCAGAAAACAAATAAAAGCATATTCATTTTCGGCCTAAACCAGTGAACGTCCATAAATTAATAGATTCGGCCGCCGGCTAGACCCGAAGGCGTATTTTAAAAAATAGGCTTCCGAAGCATGGAAGCGGCTCCGCGGGTGGGCGCCTCCACTTAAGATGTGTGGGCCCGGGGTTGACTCTCTCTCTCTCTCTGACGGGCGGGGCCCGCCTCATCTCTTTCTCTCTCCTCCCTCTTCTCCTCCTCTGATCATCTCCTCCTCCCGACAGAACAGAGCCAGAGCGACCAGCCGTCGGCGCAGCCAACGATGGGCGGCGCCAGCGAGCCCTCCGGTGGCCTCCCTGGAACCGGCGCAGCGCACCGAGCTCGGGGGTGGTCGCAGCCTCGCCAGGGACGGCTTACAGCGCTGCCTCCACCATTCATGGTGGCGGCCGGAGGGCTTCGGGAGCTACGGCGGCGGCGGCGTTTCCCCGGAGAAATGGAGGGAGGCGGCGGCTCAAAGGATCTTAGGGGAGGCTGGGGGCGAGAGTTGAGAGGAGGGGAGGGGCCATGGAGCTGGATTCACCGCGGGGGTCCGGCGGCGGGGCTCGGCCATGGGAGGGGCAACGAGCTCCGGGAGCTCGATTGGAGGAGGGGGCTGGGTTGCTAGTGGTCGGGGGGCTCGGGCTTGTCTTCAATAGGCCTGGAGGAAGGCTCGGGAAGGGGATGGACGATGGCCGGAGCTTCGGGACACCGGCCGGAGCTTCGGGACGACGGCAGAGACGACCACGGCTAGAGGACAAGGGGGAGAGGGCTCTGGAGGGTTCACGCGCACGTTGGACAGCTCGCAGACGCTCCTGGACAAGCTGGAACTAGCTGGAGAGGCGCTCCCGTCGAGTCCAATGCATAGAGCGCGGTTTTGGCGCGCTCTGCATGTGGTCACCACGTGGCCACGTCGTTGACACGCCCTACTCGACGCCAAAAGATGTCTAGGGTCTTCTCCATCCTTCACTGATTTGACCTATGCAGCTGGACAGCACGAGGGAAGACTGGTGTGACTACACCTTGGTCAACAAGGAGCCAGCAGCAACCTATTTGTGCTTTGGTGTGGCCACCACAGTGCACCTCTTGGCTTGACATCAGGCATGGTCTCAGCTCCTCTGGACTACTCTAGATAGTACCTCCTTTGCAAAGTGCCAGACTGGACAGAAATAGAAACCAGATGGTTCTGAGGAATTGGCTAGATGAAGATGGCTCAAATTTGGAGGAGACCAATTATTTGGGCATATGAAGACACTGTAAAAGTTTCATACCATTTGCATAGATGAAAATGGTTCTTCCTTCACAGTGCGCCAATCTGGACTGAAACTTGGCAAATTTACTGAGGAAGATTGGCTAGATGGAATGGGCTAATTTTTCGAGGACAAGGGTAATTTATCATAATGAATCACCCTGCAAAATTTCAGCCCAAGGAGATCAAGGAATCAAGCACTTCCTTTGCAAACAGGGAGTCTAGATAGAATTTGCAAATGGATGTGGTGCTCAAAATTGAATTGTGGAGCTTGATATTTTGATGGAAATGGAGAAGATATGGATATGAGAAGCTATACAAATTATTTGGGATTTTTCCTAGCTACCAAAATGGTAGTTCCTTTGGAAAGGCCCCTAATTGAGATATTTGCTTTAAATAGGAAAATGCAATTTCTCCTATTTAATTATGGCCAATATTTTTATGAGAGCTCAATATGATCACAAGGAATATCTCCACAAGTTTTCATGACCTCTGGAGATGGATAGATATTTTCCTGGATTTAATTCCTCAGAAAGGCTGAAAAAGGAATTAATTCTAGATGAGAAATATTGCATATGACTTGGTAATATTTTTGCACATCTAGTGTTTATGAGAGAATAAGGATCTCTGGAAATTTTGGGAGGATTAACAGAGCAAGGGAAATGATAGCTCCTTTGGAAACACAAAGGCAGGATTTCCAGTTCCAATATTTCGGAACTAGGGTTTGAATGAGGTTCGAGGTTTACGGACAAGAGCTTGGCTGGCACATGAGCATGAGAAAGGCACTGAGAGGTTGGGGATTGACTGGATTCATCGGGTTGCTTACCAGATTCTAGCGGAAAAATTCGAGAGAGAAAAGCTAGGAAGGAATAACATCACAAAAATTGATAACCCGATTTTTGGGGTGTTACAAACCTTTCCCCCTTAGAAGAATCTCGTCCTCGAGATTCCTAGGGTTAGCCTAGAACAAATACTACGCCTCCTAGAAAACCTCTGGGTTGGGTCTTAACCCTGTGGTTGAAAGCAACCGAGTTAAGAGTACCGAAAACTGGTACACCCAGATCGAGATACGAATATCACGGGATCTACTCCACAGGTAGGGGCCGCTGGGGTAGCCCTGATATTTTTAGAAAAAGCAGAATTTCCTTTTTCCAACAATGCTCGCGGTACCATAATGAACAGTGGCCTCTCTCGCTGACTGGTGGGGCCAGGGTCCACTGGCGGCCTCCTTCTTCTTTCTCCGGCCAACGGCTCTCTCTCGCTCTCGCGCGGTCCCGAGTGCGGCTAGGTACTGCGCACGCCTAGCTCCTAGGGCGCAAAGCACCCTACGATGATAGTGCGCGGCATGCGCGGGGTCGACGCAGAGAGCACTCTCATCGCGGGCCAACGCCGGTCGGCACTGCTCGTGGATTCACCTCCTGGACGCCGGTGATCGTGCGGCGCGCCGTCTCCTGGACCTCGCTCACCGTACACCGAACTTGGGCTATAAAACGACCGCGGTTTCTTCTCTCTTCCACCTCGCACTCTACCTCACTTCTTCTTCCTCTTTCCTTCTCCTTCTGGTTGCTGGAGCGCGAGGCAAGGCGCTAATGGCGGACGTGGGCTCGGAGCTGATCACGATCCTCTTGGCTGGCATGCTGGCGTCATTGGTTGGCGGCTTGCTACTACTGTGCGCGATGATCCTCGAGGATCGCTGTGATGCTGCTGCCAGAGGAGATGCTGCTACCAAAGGGGGGGCTGGAGGTCATCTACGCCGTCTCAAGCCGGCAGAATAAGCGCGGGCTGCGGCAGCAAGGGGGCGGCCTGTCAACCTCACACAAGACAATGACAGAGGCGCCGCTAGGTCTATGGTTAGTGTGGCGCGGTCAGCGGAGCTTTACTAGTGTGGAGGCCACGCTGCTAGATGCTCCTTGCTGCACGGCATCCACAATGGGTGGGTATCAGGGTTTAGGTCTTGGGCTAGAAGGGTTGTACCAGTCTATGCTGCAATAAAATTTCCTAGAAGTTCTATGAGATTGCAACGGGGTTCTGGGCAAAGACTTTGGGACCGGGACATTACTGGACAGGGCTGGTTTTCCAGAACGCTGGGTTCGGGAAAACTGGCAAATGGGGCAAGCACAGATAGGCATGGATCGGGGACTTGCATTCCGCCCGAGTACTGCTGCGACTGTACTCAGGAGAAAGAACTTGGCGTGCAGACATTGCTCACATGATACACATGCAATCAAGACTAATATGCAGGAAGATGTAGAATGCACATGATAGCAAAATGCAGGCAGAAGAACAAAACATATCGAGCAGATTACACTAAGGTGATTTAATGCTAGGGGGTGTATGTACTCCTGGTATACATACACCTACACCAGCTCGCATTTTAATTAGGGACTCCGGACGAGTCCGTTGTTGTTATTAGGTGTAAGTGCTTTACTGACTAAAATCTTGTTAAGAGTCCATTGCCCGCTCTGTTAAACATTTCTGCTTAACAGAGTGACAGACGAACCAAGCACACCGAGCAATCAGGCGAGCATACATAACATTACATAGCACACAAACACAAGCAATACTAGCAGTAAAATCATACAACAACACGCAACCTTACTAAGCAGCTAGCAGCAACAACTCACTCCGAACTACAAAATCCTAATCCTAGACGCAGGCGAAGAAACAGTCTTCGCAACACACATACTCGCGGCATCTCCTGGCTTCGCTTACTGCTGAAGCCACAGGTGGGCCTACTTCCGCTGGGGCTCTCCTGGGGGACGAAGACTGAGCCAACTTCTGTCTTCATTGTCGGACACCTCTATGGGTTGGGGCTCAACTGCTGGAGCTGCAGGGGGATCTTGACGGAACACATCCCGACGACGAAGTCGCTGGATAGCTCCTTGAATGGAATTTGGGTGGATGATGCCTGGTTGATAGAGGTTCACAGATTGCGAGGGTGGTACTAGCTGCGAAGTTGGCACTGGGTTTGGCAACAGGGAAGGGGTGGTCTGGGATGCAATTTCACGGGCCGCACGGTATGCTCCCGTAACAAACCGCGTGGTGTCTTGGTCAAAGGCTTGGAACTCTCTAATGATGCCGGAAAGCAGAAGTCCCTGGGCATCAATATACTGGACTAGGCGGGCTATAGCTGGGTCAGCATCTCCAACTATGCTGGAGAACTTGCCACCTAAGTCGGACGGAGAGGGAAAATAGCGGAACTCTGGCATCTCCGCTACTTGCGGAAACTGGATACGGAGACGGGTGATGGCTCCTGCGGCAGCCATCTGGACAGCCAACGCGGGGGTGGGCATGGGTTTGCCTTGAAAACTCATGGGCTTCCCATCTGCTGTTGGACCTGGGTTGATATACACCATTGCATAAAATCGGCAAAGGTGCGGAACGGGTTCCGATTGGAACACCAGATACACTGGAGGAGTACTACAACCAAGGGCTTGGGCGAGCATACTTGAAAGGATGAGCGGGAAGCCGGAATAACCATCAGCCATGGTTCGGCTATGGAAAGTGGGTGTCTTGGGGGTTTTGGAAGAACTGGCCATGGCTACTGGTTTGGGAATGCTAGCCTGGGTTTTCCTTGGAGGGATCTGGCTTACTGCATGGAGAGAGCTGCGACTCTCAGGTGGGGGGGGGGGGGTTAAATAGGCAGTCGGGCTAGGACACACCAGCATGGCGTGGATCCTTCTCATGCCGGGTAGAAGATACGCCGGTACGGCCGACAACTGAGTGGGGTTGCAGTCGATTCTAGAGTGGCTGGGTGGGCGGACAGCTGGGTAGGGACACGTCCATTCCGACTACGACGCCTGTTGATCCACAGTGGCCATGTCGGATGCCAGATACGGGTCAAATCTATTGGGCTTACTACCGGTTAAACCTAGGGGTGGTCTGGTGCTAGGGTAACCTACAGCCAGCCTGACTCTGATACCAAGTCTTGTGGCACCCCGATAGAGGGCCGATGCATGCCAGCCCCAGGATAAGACCTGGCGCACGCCAAGGACATGATACAACAATTCCAGTCATAAAATGGCTTTATTAAATAAGATGGAGTATTACAATACTGTTGCTTACAACAATATTACATAACTCCAAGGCTAACTAAATGATGGCAGGGGTCTTGGTTCAGCGGCAACGACGTCTCTGGCTGAGCTCCATAACTCACAGGACTGGCTGGGTTACGATCTAGCACGACAAACCTTCTCCTGCATCTGGCCACGTGCAAGGCCAGGTGAGTACTTTGGATGTGCTCGCAAGACAACCAAATACATAGCATCCAAACAAGCAGATGACAAAGCAAGCCCTATGCTTACCTAAGAATCTATTCTAAGCATGGCATGGAATTAACAGGATAACATGGATCAAGCATGGCATAACATGGATCAGGCATAACATAGCATGGCAATGATCACACTATATGCTTATAGTACTTACTGTTACCGAATACCAACTTACTCTCTTTGGGGTTGTCCCACATCCCTCGGAATACTCATCGAGTACTCCCGATCATACGAAGACTTCTTCCATCATTACTAACACTGTTATGGTTGACCACCTACTGAGGTCTGGACGGGCTGTCCAATACCGTGGACGCGGGTATTCGAATAGATTTGACACTCTGCAGAGGTTGCGCACTTTACCCACACTACGGAGCACCTAGCCTCGTGATCCCATTCGGGTGGACCAGTGTTGCCCCAACGAAACCTGCCTGACCCATGACTCTTCCATCGTACCACCGGCATTCATCCTCCCACGGAGTCCTGCCCTGGGTGGCCCTTGTGTCCTCATGACACATCCCATCGTCATGGCCAAACTAGACTGTCCCAAACGGGGACGGGTACCCACATAACTCAACTGGCTCACAGGGTTAACGCCACCTACCTGATCAGGGTAGCGTGCGCGCATAACCCTCCCTGTCTGGTGGTACCGGTGAAAGAGCACGCGATCAGACCAAGTCAAGGCCGTCCCATACCGGCAAATGTGGTTGCACGGGTAAACCCGGACAGGTGACTCAAGATCAACCAACTAGGTTGCATTAATTTAACTCCTCATATCCACAACTGCCGGATGAAACCCAAAATAATCATAGACAGTAATCTCTTAATCCAACTCAACCTATCCATCAACGTACCACTTCGCCGACAACTATAAGTGCTAGCATAGCAAGATCATAGTTCTAGTAGTCATGGCATGGGATCAACCACCGTGCTAACATGACTATGTCAATAGCAATATTCTTACTAGCATGGCAAAGTATGGTATGAGAATAAGTCATAACCTTAGATGAAGAGTAGTGCTAGCATCTAATATGAGTGGCACAACAGGTGTATGCAAATGCGGACTAACATGTGGTATGGATGTAGTATAATAACACACAGTGTTCAGGCAAAGTCATCACGCAAGTCCGGAGCTCATGGTAAGAGGTTGGCTTGCCTGGGGGTCGATGGATACGCCGGGAAGAAGAGCGATTGCCTCGCGGAAGAATTCGCCGGAAAGGGTTCTCTCATAGATGGGACAGATACAGAGCAAGGGCAAAATGGTTACTTCCACTGTGTGAAAACAGTATGGAAATGGTACCATCGGAACGGGCTCGACAAGACAAAGAAGTAGGCGCTGGTTTTACCTCAATCGGAGCTACGGTCACGAAGATATAGGCGTTCGTTGTTTAGGCAGAAAACAAATAAAAGCATATTCATTTTCAGCCTAAACCAGTGAACATCCATTAATTAATAGATTCGGCCGCCGGCTAGACCCGAAGGCGTATTTTAGAAAATACCCTTCCGAAGCATGGAAGCGGCTCCACGGGTGGGCGCCTCCACTTAAGATGTGCGGGCCCGGGGTTGACTCTCTCTCTCTCTGACGGGCGGGGCCCGCCTCATCTCTTTCTCTCTCCTCCCTCTTCTCCTCCTCTGGTCATCTCCTCCTCCCGACAGAACAGAGCCGGAGCGACCGGCCGTCGGCGCAGCCAGTGATGGGCGGCGCCAGCGAGCCCGCCGGTGGCCTCCCTGGAACCGACGCAGCGCACCGAGCTCGGGGGTGGTCGCAGCCTCGCCAGGGACGGCTTACAGCGCTGGCTCCACCATTCATGGCGGCGGCCGGAGGGCTTCAGGAGCTACGGCGGCGGTGGCATTTCCCTGGAGAAATGGAGGGAGGCGGCAGCTCGAAGGATCTTAGGGGAGGCTGGGAGCGAGAGTTGAGAGGAGGGGAGGGGCCATGGAGCTGGATTCACCGCGGGGGTCCGGTGGCGGGGCTCGGCCATGGGAGGGGCAACGAGCTGCGGGAGCTCGATTGGAGGAGGGGGCTGGGTTGCTGGTGGTCGGGGGGCTCGGGCTTGTCTTAAATAGGCCTGGAGGAAGGCTCGGGAAGGGGATGGACGGTGGCCGGAGCTTCGGGACACCGGCCGGAGCTTCGGGATGACGGCAGAGACGAGCACGGCTAGAGGACAAGGGGGAGAGGGCTCTGGAGGGTTCACGTGCTCGCTGGACAGCTCGCAGACGCTCCTGGACAAGCTGGAACTAGCTGGAGAGGCGCTCCCGTCGAGTCCAATGCACAGAGCGGGGTTTTGGCGCGCTCTGCACGTGGTCACCGCGTGGCCACGGCGTTGACACGCCCTACTCGACGCCAAAAGATGTCTAGGGTCTTCTCCATCCTTCACTGATTTGACCTATGTGGCTGGACAGCACGAGGGAACACTGGTGTGACTACACCTTGGTCAACAAGGAGCCAGCAGCAACCTGTTTGTGCTGTGGTGTGGCCACCACAGTGCACCTCTTGGCTTGACATCCAGCATGGGTCAATCATCTACTAAGGTGACTAACTTGGCAAAGTCTCAGCTCCTCTGGACTACCCTCGATAGTACCTCCTTTGCAAGGTGCCAGACTGGACAGAAATAGAAACCAGATGGTTCTGAGGAATTTAATAGATGAAGATGGCTCAAATTTGGAGGAGACCAATGATTTGGGCATATGAAGACACTGTAAAAGTTTCATACCATTTGCATAGATGAAAATGGTACTTCCTTCACAGTGCTCCAATCTGGACAGAAACTTGGCAAATTTACTGAGGACGATTGGCTAGATGGAATGGGCTAATTTTTGGAGGACAAGGGTAATTTATCATAATGAATCACCCTGCAAAATTTCAGCCCAAGGAGATCAAGGAATCAAGCAGTTCCTTTGCAAACAGGGAATCTGGACAGAATTTGCAAATGGATGCGGTGCTCAAAATTGAATTGTGGAACTTGATATTTTGATGGAAATGGAGAAGATATGGATATGAGAAGCTCCACAAATTATTTGGGATTTTTCCTAGCTACCAAAATGGTAGTTCCTTTGGAAAGGCCCCAAATTGAGATATTGGCTTTAAATAGGAAAATGCAATTTCTCCTATTTAATTATGGCCAATATTTTTATGGGAGCTCAATATGATCACATGGAATATCTCCACAAGTTTTTATGACCTCTGGAGATGGATAGATATTTTCCTGGATTTAATTCTCAGAAAGGCTGAAAAAGGAATTAATTCTAGATGAGAAATATTGCATATGACTTGGCAATATTTTTGCACATCTACGGTTTATGAGAGAATAAGGATATCTAGAAATTTTGGGAGGATTAACAGAGCAAGGGAAATGATAGCTCTTTTGTAAACACACAGGCAGGATTTCCAGTTCCAATATTTCGGAACTAGGGTTTGAATGAGGTTCGAGGTTTACGGACAAGAGCTTGGCTGGCACATGAGCATGGGAAAGGCACTGAGAGGTTGGGGATTGGCTGGATTCATCGGGTTGCTTACCAGATTCTAGCGGAAAAATTCGGGAGAGAAAAGCTAGGAAGGAATAACAGCACAAAAATCGATAACCCGATTTTTGGGGTGTTACAAACAAACGTTTAACACAAGCAACCAAAAGACCAAATGTTTTTGAAAAAGCGAGAAAAACCAAACGCTCTCTCACTCGAAGCCTAAAGATCTATATACACTTCTCCCCCTTTGGCAACAAGTTACCAAAAAGTTCAAAGGCATATATCTAGGCGCTCTTCTGGGGCTGATCTCCTCCGGTAGTCGATGAAGGATTCAAGAGAACTGCGTCAGGGAAGACCTCTGCTGATGTCATGGATGGAGTTGGAGTGGCAACTGGAGGTACTGGAGCTGATGGAGCTGAGGAGGCTGTAGCAGGTGCTGATGAAGAAAGCCTCAAATCTAGAGCTGGCACTGTGGCTGATCTGGCCTGGGTAGTGAAGTGACTGCCTGGCCTGAGAGGAGAGTCATCCTCATCATCTGAAGTGTCGGAACTGGGCACGCTGTCAACTTCCTTCTTCAGCTCGTTCACTGTCTTTGTCAGCCCATCCACTTTGTCATTTAGGGTCTTGATCCTATTCTCAAAGATCATCACAAGACTATTCAGATTCCCCAGTATGTCCTTGATGTCCTTCTGCATGCCCTGAACGGCAATGATCAAGAGATCCATTTGCTCGTTCCTGGATCTAGGGACTTGAGCACTAGTGGCTCTAGCTGCCTCTGCCTCTGCCTGAGGTGCAGCTGATGTGGGATGATCTGGGTCCATCACCACAACGTTGTCCTCAAGATCTGACTGTAGGGGCAAATGGGGTCTGTCAAGAGCAAAAATGTGCTTCTCCAGCTTGGAGTTGATGAGCATCTGAATGTTGGGTGCATAGCAGCATGAGCGCTTCTGATCAACAACAACCCTCTTCACAGTCTCTACTATCAAGTCCATCACTCGTATCCTGGTGTGTCTATCAAGATGGATCAGCATGTTGATGGAATAGCCTCGAATCATCTTGTCATCTCCAGACTTAGGCATCAAGGTGTGCCTCAAGATAGTGTTCATGGTGCGGAGGCCAGCCTGGAGGAAGTAAATGGATCCTAACTTGTGAGATTTCAAGTTGGCGGCATGGATCTCATTGTACATATTCTTCATGGAATCATGGCTCTCCTTGGATTCAGAATAGACATCTAAGTCACCATCTTGCACTTTTGGGACTCCTAAGATGGCAGCCCATTCCTCAACAGAAGACTCATATCTTGCTCCTTCAGTGATCCACACAATCCTACCATCTCCATAGAAGTGAGCAGTGGAGTAGAATTGCATGATCATCTCATCGTTCCATGTAGTGAATTCTTTGCCAACAAACTCATCTAGGCCAATGCAATGAAAATTGTCTTGAACATTTGGAAAGTAATCTTCATTTGCCTTGATATACTTCCAGTCAACGTATCTCATGTCACTCACAGCTGGGCTCTTATCAAGCAAGATAGTCTCATAGAAATCTTGTTGCTCCTTGGTATAGAACCTGTAGTCCACAACTATTTTTCTCCTCTGAGCATATGGATCAATTGCTCTCCATGCC
Source organism: Elymus sibiricus (assembly GCA_039707655.1). NCBI lineage: Eukaryota > Viridiplantae > Streptophyta > Magnoliopsida > Poales > Poaceae > Elymus > Elymus sibiricus. Next base: position 141,331,377 of record CM077673.1, on the reverse strand, counting down.
CTCAAACCAGAATCCTTCCTCTTCTTCATGTCTTCAGCAAGCAGGTGGCTGGCATTGTGCTCTAGAAGGTGTGGTCTGAGCTTCATCAAAGCAGTCATGTCATCATCATCCTCAGCTTCCCTGAAGGTGGAGGTCTTGTTCTTGGAAGAAGCTGGGATCTCTCTGGAGAACCTCTTGGGTTTATCAGCAGCAGCAGCCTTCTTTGGAGCAGATTTGGTGCTCTTGGAAGTGGTAGCCTTAGGCATAGCATCTGCCATAAGCTTCTTCTTCTTCTTATTGGGAGGGGCCTTTGCAGCTGGCTCTACCTCCTCCTCTACAGCAGCTGCCTCCTCTGGATCCTCATACATAGAGGTAGGCCTGCCAACAACATAAACAATCCTCTTCCCGGATCTCTTCTTCTCACCAGCCTTGTTGGGCATAGACTTCCTTGGAGGCTCAATAGTCATGGTGCCCCTGGAGCTCTCAGGTGCTCTCACTGTCTCAGAGCTAGCATATTCCTTTTTGATGGTTGTCTTCTTCTTGGAAGTGGTGGCAGTAACAGTGTTCCTGGCAGACTTGTCCTGCTTTGACTTGGGTGGCACTTCATCAGGTATGAAGTCCTCATCTTCCTCATCAGAATTGAGCTTCCTCCTAGTCCTTGTAGCAGCCTTGGGCAAGTCAGGAGAACTGGGCACATCATCAAAACTCTCATCAGGGCTAGTGCCTGAGTCCATATCCACACTCTGCTCTCTGAGATCATTCTGGCTATCTTCAGGATATGACATCTCTGACCCTGTGAATAGAGTATAGAGGAGCAGAGGGGTTGAGCATCACAAAACACAGAGATTTTCAAAAGTTTGAACAAGGAAGACATTAGTTTTAGCTTTCTGCAGAAGGTATTTCGGTGTCACCGAGTGGTATTTTTGGGAGTCACCGAGACTGACCATATGCATCAACAGAGATCTGGCAGCCTTTTCAGTGGAACCGAAAAGTTTGCTTCGGTCTCACCGATATGGTTCTTAGTAAACCTAAAACACAATCGGTGGAACCGATTTTTTCAACTCGGTGGTACCGAGATGCAATCTGCGGACAGCTAACCCTAAAATTTTCATTGTTCGCTAATCTACAAGAACTCTGGTGGTTAGGGAGGATTGCACATAGTGGCTTGTAGATAAGAACATCTCAATGCGCAAGAATTAGACGATGGTGCGCAAGAGAGGATCGGATCCATACCCTAGCTTAGTGACGGTCCGCTACGGCGAAGATGGCGGCGAAGATGCCCGTTGATGGAGAGGATCCCAGTGGCGGAGGAGCATGGGGAGGCAAGGGCGACGACCGGGGGGGTCCTTTTTGGCAGCTGAGGGTTTTGGAGCGCGACAGTTTGAGGAGTCAATTTCAAAGCATCGGGTCCACAGCATATATACCCCTTGTTGTCGGTGACACCGGTTCGAAATTTTCGGTGTCACCGAGTTTCTCAACTGTCAGCTGACAGGGAAACTCGGTGTAACCGAGAATAAGGAATCGGTGTTACCGAGATTGAAAAACTAGATCAACCCTTAGGCATTCAGTGAAACCGAGAAATGTTTGTGGGTCACACCGAGTTGCACTTGGGAGTTTTTGGAGTGCAGCCCTTTTCGACACGGAACTCCGAGTGCATCTCACTCAAAGGGATCGAGAAGTGCTTGTTCAAGTTTTGTGATGCAGCAAGAATGGAATATGAGGTGAGAAAGCATAGATAGCTAGAGAGTGGTCCTAGGCATTCTTGTCCATCCAATTGGCAAAAGAGAAATCAAAAACCAAATAGCAACAATTGGATGTCCTAGAATGGATAAATAAATGCAGACCAGCATGCTCACACAATAAGATGTCAAATGAAATCATGGCAAACATGCTCATACATACTAGCATCTATCAAGCATTTTGGCGATGATGGAGTCATCTATATATGAGTATATTGACTTAGGATCCAAGTAAGAATACTTGATCATAGGTCATACTCATCGTTTAAGCACAAGTGGGGTTACCACTTTTACATAAAGCATTTAATGTTGTCACATACCAACAGATGCTTTTACTCAAGTCTTAGAGTAAAGCTCCCCCTTGATGTGACATCCCCCCATAGGAGGGATAAACTAACCTTGGGTTTTGTCGATGAAGACTTCATGTTGGTGAGGTAGTGGTGGATGCTCAAGGTTGATGAAGATCACCAAGAGTTGGGAGCATCCTTGTTGTTTCCTTACTCTTCTCACCTACATGGGTTAGTCCCAACACACAAGAGACAAATACAAGGATATCTATGGACATGGAGTGCAAAGCAGATGTGATGATGTCCATGGATTTGTTGATTACCTTGTCCCTTGCTTACCTTTGAGGGAATGTGTGACTCCTTGAACTATTGCATGTTGTTGACGTTGATTGCAACTAGTTCTTGCCAATAATGAATGTGATTGAATTTCATTGGCGGAGTCACCCCTCAAGAACTCTCTAGCTCTTCTTCTTGGGGACCGACATCAACTTGATGGGGATCCTTGGTGTTGAAGTAACCATTGTAAAAGTTGAGCTTGAAGTAGCCTTGGGAACCCACTCCACCAAAGCTTGGGATTCATCTTCATATGAGTCAATGTCGTCTTGAAGCTTGTTTTTGCCCTTGAGCTTGTGGTCTTGTGGTGGAAGGTCATCTTGAGTGTTTGTTCCCTTGGGAGGAGTATTTTCATACTTCTCTTTTTGAGGAACAAACTTGGGCTTGGGGTATTGACCTTCTTCCCATTCAACTCCATTAGCGTTGAAGTAGCCAATGCCATGGTTCTTCCGGTATCCTCCGTGCTTGCGTACAATTTCCTCAAATTGCTTACACCCGGCAAGACTCTTGTAGATACCTTTCTCTATAATTCCTTTCAATAAAGCATTTTCTTGCTCAAGTGTAACTTGGCTAAGAGAATCATCATTAGTGGAATCAATAGAACTACTAGAAGCAACATCATTAGGTTTGGCATTTTTATTGTTGCTACTAGATGAAGAGCCTTTCTTGCCTTTGTTACTAGTTTGTCTAGATTTGACTTGTGGCATGAATGTAGACAAGAGTAATCGTTTGTCTAGATAAGATGAAGTCTTCTTTCGGAGATTGTCATTGATAGCTTTGAGAAACTCATGTTCTTGCTCCAAGGTGAGCTTCTCGAAGCGTAGCTTCTCATGAGTCCTTACAAGCTCTCTATGATCTTCAAGAGTAGATTCATGGGCTAACTTAAGAGTGTTTAATTCTTTAGTTAGTTGTTCTATTTTCATCTTATCATCATCAAATGACTTATGTTGCCTAGCATGAGAATTATCAAGTTCATTTTGACTAACATCACTAGTTTCATCAAAGTGCAAGTCATCATCACAAAGCAAATCATCTTCATCACTACTGAAATCAAGATACTCGGGGTGTGATACCTTGGGGCCTTTAGCCATGAAGCAACTTCCACTCCCTTCATTTAGTGAATCAAATAGATCATAGGAGTTGGTAGTCACTAGTGCAAGTCCGGCAACACCTTCATCTTGACTATAGTCGGAGTTGGAGTGATAGCTTCAATCGGAGTTGTTGTCGGAGTCGGAGCCGGAAACCCATTCACCAACATGAGCTTGATGTCTTCTTCTTGTGCAGCTCTTGGTGTACTTGTCCTTCTTCTCCGAATCCCTACTTCTCCTTGTGGGTCTTCGTTCATAACGATCATCTCTACTCCTTCTCTCTCTTTGAGGTGATTCATTCCTTGAGCATCGTCTTCTAGGTGATTCTTCTCTTCGTTTGTAAGGAGCAGTGCACTCATTGGAGTAGTGTCCGGGCTTCCCACAATTTTTGCAATTGCAGTCACGACTTGACGAATGCTTCTCTTCATATCTTGAGTTGGAGCTTCGTTCTTTGCCTCTATTCTTGTAGAACTTGTTGAATTTCTTGACCATGAGGCTTATCTCTTCATTGGTGACAAGGTTGTCACTTGAAGTTGCGAGAGCATCACTTGTGGCTTTGTAAGCACCGCTAGACTTGTTGTGAAGCTCTTCTTTGTCTTTGAGTGTCATCTCATGAGCAACAATCCTTCCAATGACTTCTGTAGGCTTGAGATCTTTGTAGTTGGGCATCATTTGGATCAATGTGCACACGGTGTCATATCTCTCATCCAAAGCTCTAAGTATCTTCTTGATGATGAATTTGTGGGTCATTTCTTTGCTTCCTAAGCCGGCAATCTCATTGGTGATGAGAGCTAGCCTAGAGTACATCTCCGCGACTCCTTCACCATCCTTCATCTTGAACTTGTCAAGCTGATTTTGAAGAACATCCAACTTGGATTCTCTCACGGACTCAGTTCCTTCGTGCATATCAACCAAAGTATCCCAAATCTCTTTTGCATTCTCGAGACGGCTGATTTTGTTGAATTCTTTGGGGCATAGGCAGTTGAACAGAATGCCACATGCTTGAGCGTTGTATTGGAACATCTTCAATTCATCCGCGGTCGCTTCACGATCCGGTTCCTTTCCATCACCAAAGAATTCACCTTGCAAGCCAACATGAACAACAGCCCATACAGCGGGGTTATGACCAAGAATATGCATTTTCATTTTGTGCTTCCAACTTGCAAAATTAGTGCCCTCAAAGTACGGACCTCTACGGTGATAATTTCCCTCACTATACGCCATACTCTCTGTGACGGCCCCGATCTCGACCGTACGCTAAACAATCACGCAATGCGTACGACCAAGATTAGGGACTCACTAATCAATATCACAACACAACACTAGACACAAATTAAAGTCATACAGCTTCATATTCCAATCCAGGGGCCTCGAGGGCTCGAATACAAAGCTCGAAAAGCACGAGTCAGCGGAAGCAAATAATATCTGAGTACAGACATAAGTTAGACAAGTTTTGCCTTAAGAAGGCTAGCACAAACATAAGCAGCGGATCGAAAGAGGCGAGGCCTCCTGCCTGGGAACCTCCTAATAACTCCTGAGCGTCGGCGTTCTCCACGTAGTAGTAGGCTCCAGCGGTGGTGTAGTAGTCGCCTCCGGCGTACTCCATCTCCTGGGCTCCATCGTCTGAACGCGGTAATCGTATCGAGGGGGAAAGAGAAAGCAAAGCAGCGGTGAGTACTCATCCAAAGTACTCGCAAGACTAACATCAGAACTATGCTAAATATGCATCAGTATCAAGGAATGGGGTTATATCTGGACTGACTGCAGAAAGCTAGAATAGGGAGAAGGTCTAGTCCTATCGTAGACTAGCATCTTCAGCATCTTGCAGCATTAGAAGAGAGTAGACTGGTATCTCATATATAGTCATATTATTGTAGCAATTTTATTAAGTAACCACGCCCAGAGATTCTTCCTCGACTCCCTGCGAGGAAGCAATCCCGGAGCCAACATTCATTTCAAATTTAAATCACAGTTATAGTTGTATAAGGTCAAGGTACAACTCCAGGTCGTCATGTTACCGTGGACATGGCTATTCGAATAGATTATTCATCCCTGCAGGGGTGCACCACATATTCCCCAACACGCCTGAGTCACCTCCGGCCGGACACACTTTCCTGGGTCATGCCCGGCCTCAGGATATCAGCACGTCGTCGCCCCACCTAGGCTCAATGAAGAGGCCAGCCTGCCGGTCTAAATCCTAAGCGCGCAGGTTCGTGGGCTCACTTGCCCTTGCACTCCTGCACGATGCGTACGCGGCCGGAAACAAACCTAGTACACTCCAGTCCAAGAGCTGCACCGTCCAGTCCAATCCGTCGCGCGCCGCTCCATTGCTGACGTCCGAAGAGCTTCAGCTGATACAACGACGCTGAGTACCCATAACTTCCCCACGTGAAGGTTAGTGCGTATTAAGGCCAACGACCTAACTCAGATCAAGTACCCAACCCATTAGCATTTTATTAATGCGGGGCAAGCGCGACCCTCAAAGTGCGGTCCCGTCACCCCGACTCGAGGATGTGTGGCAACGGCCTCTCCTGCCCGTCCACGCCTCAACATAATCCTTTGGATGCCTTACCGGCGCATCCCACCACATCTCACACACGGGTACCCTTGGGGCCGACCCGTCTCAAGACTGTCGGGAAGTCAGGTCCACCTCAACCAGGGTGGTACCGCCTGTCCCTCCAGTCCCGTCTTTCACATGTAACAATGTCAAGTTAAACTAACTGTGTGGTTATACACCAAGTGGATATCCGAGGAATCACCCTTGATGGATCCCACTCGAGGTATGTGTATGACAAGAGTCGCTATCGATAAATGGGAAGGAGGAATCACCCTCGATAACCACGATCGATTAGCTACGCTACAGAATTAACACCAGGAGTGCTGAGTGAGGTATCACCCTCGGCACTCGGTAGTAGCTCTGAAGTGCCATACTTAAGGGGTGTGCGGTGATGTGAGGGGCCTGGCTCGTCGGTCGGTTGACCGAGTCTTCGAGTCTTCGGGTCGTCGAGCCGTCGATGAAGAAGCAGGGGCAACTGGGACTAAGGGGTCACTGGGGACTCATTGATCAACCTATACTAAACAGTTGATATGATTGCAGGTATAGTGACAGTTTATTAAAAACAGGCTATGCATCAGAATAGGAGCTAACTAATACTGCAACAAAAATCTAATGCAAGAATGAGAGGGAAAGGAATAGGCGATATCGGAATGCTCGAGGGGGGGTTGCTTGCCTTGCTGCTCTACGGCAAAAGGCTGATCGTCAACGGTGTAGTCGTACCCGGCAGCACCGTCAGTCTCGGGGTCTACCGGAGATAAGAGGGGGGAAGAAACAATAAATATAAAGCAAGCATGTGCAACACAATGCACAACATGGCAATAAGCAGAGCTAGGCATGCACTAACGCAGTATTACACGTGTTAGACGGAGCGGGAGAATATCTGATGATATTTCCCGGGTCTCGGGCTACTACCGGACAGACGAAAGCGAGGGAAAAGTTCCATGTTTGCTATGCTTGGAGCTCGTGATAGACTAACGGACTGCGTATTCAGATTCGTGGGATTTTTCTGATCAACTTTCATGTATAAATTATTTTCATTCGAGTTACGGATTATTTTATATTAATTTTTAAAGTTTTATTAATATCTAGAAATTAAAACAGATTATTTTAATTCAATAATTCTTTATGACATCAGCATGATGTCATGCTGACATCAGCAGTCAACAGGGCCAGTTGACTGGTCAAACTGACCAGTGGGCCCCGCCTGTCATTGACACGGTTTTAATTAGGTTTAATAATTAATTAAACAAATTAATTAATGTGGTGGGACCCACCTGTCATACACTGTTTAACTTAATTAAATAACAGATTAGTTAACAGTTTAATTAATTAACAGAATGGTTAATTAGTTTAATTAATCTTAATTAGACTAATTAATTAATTATTTAATTAATTAATTACTTTAATAATTAATTACTTTTAACTAATTATTTCTATATATTTTTATTATTATATATTTATTTATTTATTTTTTAATTTTTATTTAAACGTTTTTAACAGGGGGTGGGCCCCTGTTGTTATAGAGAGTGGGGGTGGGTTAGTGGGTGGTTAAGCCCCACTAACCAAAACAGGGCCAGGGGGAGCCAGGGGCAGGGCGTGGCCAGCGCCGGTGGCCGCGCCGGCGGCCAGTGGCGGGGCACCGGTGGGAAGAGGGGGCCGCGGTGGGGCGGCGACTGCCGGAGGCAGAGCGGGGCCCGGGGCGTGTGGGCGCGGGGTTTGGGGCTGTGCGTGAGCGGGCGCACGCGAGGGGGGTTGCGGGGGGGTGGGGCGAGCGCAAGCGGCGGGCGTGCGAGCGTGGTTTGCGGACGGCCAGCGGGGAGGCAGGGAGCTAGCAGCGACAGAGCAGGTGGACGTGGGCGCGGGGACCGTGGCGGTTTGGTCGGGGTAAATCGAAGAGGGACGGCAGGGCGGCTTACATCGCGCGCGGGAGGGGAGGCAATGGGCTCGGGGTAGGTGCGGCGGGGCGACGCGGCGATGGGGAGGTGCCGGCGGCGGGGTGGTGGAGCGGGGCGACGGGCGCAGGGTCGGGGAGGCGACGGGGCCGCGGGCGACGGCGACGAGGGTGGACGCCGACGTCGTGGCGCCGGCGGGGAAGGAGCGCCGGTGGGGGGGAAAGGGGCGCCGGCGAGTGGCGCGGGATCGGCCCTACCCGATCTGGGGGAGGGGAGATACCGAGGGGTAGCGGGGGCGAGTGGGGGCGACGGCTAGGGTTCAAGGGTTATCCCCAGGGGTGGCTGGGCCGACGGGGGGGGGGGGGGGGAGGGGGCCGGTTGCGTCGGCCTGGCAGGCCCGTTTGGCCCAGTTCGCCAGGGGGGTTTTGTTTTATTTTTGTTTTATTTTAATTATTCTTTTCCGTTTTGTTTTAGCTCTTAATTTATTTTAGTTTTGTAAAAATATAATTTCAACTCCTAAATTAGTATTTATAATTATACCACCGCCACATTAATTTGGACAGCCAATTAAATTAGTTTAATATTTTATTAATTTGAAAAAGGTATTTAATTAAATGTTTTGCTGCTGTTTTAATTGTTTTTGTGCATTTAAACACTTTATAAAAATGTGGTTTCATTATGACAATTATCCAGAGAATATTTGCAGCACTTTGAACATTTTTGTTTCTATGTTTGACAAAAAATGAATTTTGAGTTTAATTTGAATTTGAATTTGAATAGGACTTGGATTAACGTGAGTCTATCAACAGTAATAGTGGTGACCTGGCGTCATTAGCAGGGAATTATTGTAGCTTAATTACCCGGACGTCACAATTCTCCCCTAATAACAAGAATTCTCATCCCGAGAATTAAGAGGTAGGGTAAGGGAAAAAGTTCTAGTTCCGAAGTTCTAACGGATCTTCTCGTCTTTGTTGTTCCCCTCGAAGAAGTTGATCCCTTTCGTTGATATATTCATCTTTCTGCTTCAGGTCATCATGATGGAGTCGTCATCCTTCCTTCGGGATCTTCATCATCCTATGAATGAGATTAGAGGGAAAACTCTGGAAGAACGAATCTAAACAAAGCTGGGCGTCTGACGGCGAACTCAGGGAGGAACACAAGATTTATTCCTCAAGTTAAGACTCGAGGAATCACTAAGGGCAAAATGCGACGGTGCAAAAGTTTCAAACGGGTAGGCAATCATTCGATGCCCAACCCGAGGGTGAAAAGGGGTTCAGAGCAACGAAAATAATTATTGCGTCTGATATTAGAATAGATCATCCCCTGGACGGTGGCTGGGGAGTCACATACAAATCCAAGTGCAAAGGGGACTTTGGAAACAAAGTTGTACAGGAGAGACAGGTTTTGATCCTGTGGAACTAAGGGTTATGGGCCGACCATGTTGGATAGGAGCAGGAAAAGCGGTGACATCTTGCACGGCCAAGATGGCAAGACTTGTCAGAGGAAAACTTGTCAGTTAAATTGGCAACAACGTCGGTACCAAGGCCAGGGGAGGAATAGAACCATTTTCCTGCTCGTAGAAACGAGGCGGACCAATAGGCAAAGTTCTCGTCCACCGGCGGTTACCGGAATGTTATCAACAATAGTAACATGGCCTTACTGACAGAATTGATCACCGAGGTGTTTACCTAAACAGAGAATTAATACTGCTTAGATCATATAATCTCAAGAAAGGTTAAACAGACCAATGGAAAGGAAAATGTGATCATCACATTAAACAGACCAATGGAAAGAAAATGTGTTCATCACATTAAACAGACCAATGGAAAGGAAAATGTGGTTATACTCAAGTTTTAGGAGTATATCTTTCCCAAGGAAATTTCAGAGCATGATATACATGACAGGATAGCAAGTAGATAACCGTTTAGGTAGGGGGGGGAATCCATGACATGCCCATACAATGGCGTTTGGATAATTGATCAAGAAACAATTAGCATTGGGCTTACATTATTCCTTTTGATGATCGATATACCACATCCATGCTTCAGGATAGCAATGATATGGTGTTTCGAGTAAAGGATGGAGTTTGGATACACAAAGAATCCAGTAGGAACAACTTATAAAATAAGCCTTATAATTTCCCCCTGGCAGAATTGCAATTCTTGCCGAACAAGGCATTATAATAATAGGTCATCCGGCCACGTGTGTCCGACATGACATCACCTTATCGGGTACCTAGAGACCAATGTTATAATTCTTGGAAGATGTTCCAACCATCATATCTGACTGAGATTCAGATTTGGCTGAGTAAACAGGTACTTCAGATGCTTGGTACTACAACAATGGGGATGCGAGATCCACGGAAGGGTGGATGTGGGCGCGGTTACTTTTTATTGCGGGGAGGTGGGGGGTGGAGATAATTGATCCTTATCTGCGTGAGGACGAGACGGTAAACACCACCCATCCACCGACCCACGAGCTAGATAAAGAGTTTCACTATGCGCGCCATTGTTGCATGCATGGCACGGAGGGACACGGGTGACACTTACCGTACCGACGCATGCATGGACAGACTGACCAGGCTGTGATTAACAGTGGTGCCTCTCCAGTTTGGATAAGAACAGCTGAGAGGTCACCGTGGGCGATAGACCTGGGACTGACCACCGATCGACCAGGACATATGGCACGTGCCCATGGATGGAGGTCTCTGCAAGACGGGAAACTGCTACGCGCGAAAGGGGTCAAGATCTCACCGCCGGCTGCAGTATCAATTCCAGCAGGAACATACGGGATGTATCTGTATGCCGCCTCCAGTATAAGACGAAGATGTTCAGCATGCTCTTCTTTATTCTTTAAGTAAACCAGGATATCATCCAGATAAACCACGACAAATTTATCGAGGTAATCCATGAATATATAGTTCATCAGACAAGAGAAAGTTGCTGGAGCATTGATTAAGCCGAAGGACATGACGGTGTACTCGTATGACCCATAGCGAGTAACAAATGCAGTCTTGGGAATATCCTCTTCACGAACCCGGATCTGATGGTAACCCAACCTCAAGTCGAGTTTTGAATACACTGATGAACCAGCAAGTTGATCATACAGATCGTTGATCTGAGGAAGCGGATATTAGTTTTGAATCATTGCTTGGTTGATAGGACGATAATCTTTGAACCAATCGATTCGTACCATCATTCTCCTTGACAAAGAGAGAAGGTGTTCCCCAAGCAGAGGAACTTGGACGAAAGAAACCCAGACGAAGCGAATTGCCAATTTCTTGCTTAAGTTCAAGGAGTTCATGTGGTGGCATCCTATACGGACGCTTGGCTATAGAAGTGGTACCAGGTACCAAGTCGATGACAAACTCGACAGCTCTAGCAGGGGAATCCCTGGAAGTTCTCCCGAAAAATCATCTTGGAAATCCTGGACAACCGGAATGTTTTCAATCCCTTCAAGAGGTGACACATTTAATGCATTCAAGACATATAACCGGGCTTCAGCAATTAACAGCTTGGAATGACATGATCGAGTACAACTCATAAGCAAAGAAGATTACTAAGAGTTGTTGAATCGTAATGCGGACTCGATTCAATTATCGGTGTCCTTGAGTGTCCAACAATTTAGAACATGAGGAAACTGGAATCAGTGAAATATCATAGTTGATGAGGAGCTCATAAAAAGTTATATAGCTCCGTGATATTCATCAAGATACCAGGGATAATACCCGGAGATAGATCAGAATAAAGGTTAGACTGGTGTATTGATCTGTGGAAGACAAGCACTTTAACTTGTCTAAGAATGAAATCAAAGTAGAACAACCTGGTCGGAACCATGATTGCAAAGGACAAGATCAAAGATGCAATATCAAATCATACAATGAATGATTATATGAAAGGAGAAGCTTGTATGATATGATCAACATCGTTTCCATGGGCATGAACCCAAGGTTCAAGATCGACACCCACTTCACCAATGTATCACCTTCCATTTACTCCTCGCCTTTGGTGAAATTACAGTTTTGAAAGATCATCTGGTAAAACACCAGAAAAGTAAGATTCATGAAAACTGTCGGGTTCACACGGATTAAGGAAGGCATAGGTTCAACCCATCGAGGCATCTTAGGAACATATACCACAAGATTCAAGAGTAATTAACACATGCTTGACAACAGAGCACGGCCGACAAAAGCATAGAATACAACTTATCAGAGGGAGAAGACAAAATTTACCGATAGCATCATGTATCAGGGGAAAACCATCACAAGAATTTTGAATGTGAAGGATGCTAACGGATAATAACCCAACAATGGGTCTGGCGGTCCGCAAAGGACCTGATGTGAGTATCGGTACTCAATCAGAGGGAGAAAGAATGCAATTATCAGATTATAGTATAGCCAAATAATTTTGATGCTTAGATACCGAAGGAATTGAGACTTCACAATTGTGTATCAGAATCAGATGCTCCGATCAAATACAAGTAAGATGAGCGGACTTAGATGGACAATCAAACAAGGTTGATTTGTCGGGAACCAATTCATGTTTGGAAAGACGTTTGAGCCGGACGGATAATTTATGATAAACAACTGATGACTGCATGCATCCACACCCAGGTTGAATCAATAACAGCAGATGAAAACAACAAAGGATTTACTTAATATTGCTTGACATATGGAATTACCCATAATGCAAGCAGGTGAGAAAGGTCAAGAGCAAAAGGCTACTGAGGATTACGGAAGATCGAATAGCGTTTCAAAGAATTCCGTGAAACACATGATCAACCGAGGAAGAACGATTCTCCGGTAAAATAGTTCGATGTACCTTGTTATAACAAGAGCAACTGGGTATGAAAGTACGAGCGCCAAATGCATGTAGTCATCCATAGGGGTTGACGGCGGAAGGGGATCGCAAAAGCGATGAGCACAAGTTCTCGGGGGAATACCGGAGAGTATCTTCGAAGTCTTCTGATGAATCGAGCCATCGTCTGAAATGAGGGGCTCTCCGGGAGGAAGTAGATACGAGAACCTAGAGTTAGAGTTTAATAAAATATTTAACCCAAAAGAGAAGAGAGATCAGAACCCAGAGTATAGATGAGGAATAAAAGATCCTAATACCATCCGATTGAGAAGTGGGCCCGTAAGCCACACAACTATGTTAGTAAAAGTTTTTCAATGACTAGACTCAACTTCGGCCAATGAGTTGGAAAGGCGGCTACCTACAGGCAGTCGGCTCTGATACCAACTTGTGAGGCCCCCGATCTTGACCGTACGCTAAACAATCACGCAATGCGTACGACCAAGATTAGGGACTCACTAATCAATATCACAACACAACACTAGACACAAATTAAAGTCATACAGGTTCATATTACAAGCCAGGGGCCTCGAGGGCTCGAATACAAAGCTTAACAAGCACGAGTCAGCGGAAGCAAATAATATCTAAGTACAGACATAAGTTAGACAAGTTTTGCCTTAAGAAGGCTAGCACAGACATAAGCAGCGGATCGAAAGAGGCGAGGCCTCCTGCCTGGGAACCTCCTAACTACTCCTGAGCGCCGGCGTTCTCCACGTAGTAGTAGGCTCCAGCGGTGGTGTAGTAGTCGCCTCCGGCGTACTCCATCTCCTGGGCTCCATCGTCTGAACGCGGTAATAATATCGAGGGGGAAAGAGAAAGCAAAGCAGCGGTGACTACTCATCCAAAGTACTCTCAAGACTGACATCAGAACTATGCTAAGTATGCATCAGTATCAAGGAATGGGGTTATATCTGGACTGACTGCAGAAAGCAAGAATAGGGAGAAGGTCTAGTCCTATCGTAGACTAGCATCTTCAGCATCTTGCAGCATTAGAAGAGAGTAGACTGGTATCTCATATATAGTCATATTATTGTAGCAATTTTATTAAGTAACCACGCCCAGAGATTCTTCCTCGACTCCCTGCGAGGAAGCAATCCCGGAGCCAACATTCATTTCAAATTTAAATCACAGTTATAGTTGTATAAGGTCAAGGTACAACTCCAAGTCGTCCTGTTACCGTGGACACGGCTATTCGAATAGATTATTCATCCCTGCAGGGGTGCACCACATATTCCCCAACACGCCTGAGTCACCTCCGGCCGGACACACTTTCCTGGGTCATGCCCGGCCTTGGGATATCAGCACGTCGTCGCCCCACCTAGGCTCAACGAAGAGGCCAGCCCGCCGGTCTAAATCCTAAGCGCGCAGGTTCGTGGGCCCACTTGCCCTTGAACTCCTGCACGATGCGTATGCTGCCGGAAACAGACCTAGTACACTCCAGTCCAAGAGCTGCACCGTCCAGTCCAATCCGTCGCGCGCCGCTCCATTGCTGACGTCCGAAGAGCTTCGGCTGATACAACGACGCTGAGTACCCATAACTTCCCCACGTGAAGGTTAGTGCGTATTAAGGCCAATGACCTAACTCAGATCAAGTACCCAACCCATTAGCATTTTATTAATGCGGGGCAAGCGTGACCCTCAAAGTGCGGTCCCGTCACCCTGACTCGAGGATGTGTGGCAAGGGCCTCTCCTGCCCGTCCACGCCTCAACATAATCCTTTGGATGCCTTACCGGCGCATCCCACCACATCTCACACACGGGTACCCTTGGGGCCGACTCGTCTCAAGACTGTCGAGAACTCAGGTCCACCTCAACCAGGGTGGTACCGCCTGTCCCTCCAGTCCCGTCTTTCACATGTAACAATGTCAAGTTAAAGTAACTGTGTGGTTATACACCAAGTGGATATCCGAGGAATCACCCTCGATGGATCCCACTCGAGGTATGTGTATGACAAGAGTCGCTATCGATAAATGGGAAGGAGGAATCACCCCCGATACCCACGATCGATTAGCTATGCTACAGAATTAACACCGGGAGTGCTAAGTGAGGTATCACCCTGGGCACTCGGTAGTAGCTCTGCAGTGCCATACTTAAGGGGTGTGCGGTGATGTGAGGGGCCTGGCTCGTCGGTCGGTTGACCGAGTCTTCGAGTCTTCAGGTCGTCGAGCCGTCGATGATGAAGCAGGGGCAACTGGGACTAAGGGGTCACTGGGGACTCATTGATCAACCTATACTAAACAGTTGATATGATTGTAGGTATAGTGACAGTTTATCAAAAACAGGCTATGCATCAGAATAGGAGCTAACTAATACAGTTGCAAAAATCTAATGCAAGAATGAGAGGGAAAGGAATAGGCGATATCGGAATGCTCGAGGGGGGGGTTGCTTGCCTTGCTGCTCTGCGGCAAAAGGCTGATCGTCAACGGTGTAGTCGTACCCGGCAGCACCGTCAGTCTCAGGGTCTACCGGAGAGAAGAGGGGGGAAGAAACAATAAATATAAAGCAAGCATGTGCAACACAATGCATAACATGGCAATAAGCAGAGCTAGGCATGCACTAACGCAGTATTACACGTGTTAGACGGAGCGGCAGAATATCTGATGATATTTCCCGGGTCTCGGGCTACTACATGACAAACAAAAGCGATGGAAAAGTTTCATGTTTGCTATGCTAGGAGCACGTGACAGACTAACGGACTGCGTATTCGGATTCGTGGGATTTTTCTGATCAACTTTCATGTATAAATTATTTTCATCCGAGTTACGGATTATTTTATATTAAATTTTAAATTCTTATTAATATCCAGAAATGAAAATAGATTATTTTAATTCAATAATTCTTTATGACATCAGCATGATGTCATGCTGACATCAGCAGTCAACAGGGCCAGTTGATTGGTCAAACTGACCAGTGGGCCCCGCCTGTCATTGACACGGTTTTAATTCGGTTTAATAATTAATTAAACAAATTAATTAATGTGGTGGGACCCACCTGTCATACACTGTTTAACTTAATTAAATAACAGATTAGTTAACAGTTTAATTAATTAACATAATGGTTAATTAGTTTAATTAATCTTAATTAGACTAATTAATTAATTATTTAATTAATTAATTACTTTAATAATTAATTACTTTAATAATTAATTACTTTTAACTAATTATTTCTATATATTTTTATTATTATATATTTAATTATTTATTTTTTAATTTTTATTTAAACGTTTTTAACAGGGGGTGGGCCCCTGTTATTATAGAGAGTGGGGGTGGGTTAGTGGGTGGTTAACCCCACTAACCAAAACGGGGCCAGGGGGAGCCAGGGGCAGAGCGTGGCCAACGCCAGCGGGGCCAGCGCCGGCGGCCGCGCCGGCGGCCAGTGGCGGGGCGCCGGTGGGAGGAGGGGGCGCGGTGGGGCGGCGACTGCCGGAGGCTGAGCGGGGCCCGGGGCGTGCGGGCGCGGGGTTCGGGGCTGTGCGCGAGCGGGCGCACTCGAGTGGGGGTTGCGGGGCGCGGCGAGCGCAGGCGGCGGGCGCGCGCGCGTGGTTTGCGGACGGCGAGCGGGGAGGCGGGAAGCTAGCAGCGGCGGAGCAAGTGGTCGTGGGCGCGCACGGGCGCGGCCGGTGCGGGGACCGCGGCGGTTTGGTCGGGGGAAATCGGAGAGGGACGGCAGGGCGGCTTACATCGCGCGCGGGAGGGGAGGCAATGGGCTCGGGGTAGGTGCGGCGGGGCGACGCGGCGGCGGGGAGGCACCGGCAGCGGCGTGGTGGAGCGGGGCGACGGGCGCGCGGTCGGGGAGGCGACGGGGCCGCGGCGACGGCGACGAGGTTGGGCGCCGGCGTCGTGACGCCGGCGGGGAAGGAGCGCCGGCGAGGTCGCGCCGGTGGGGAGGGAAAGGGGCACCGGCGAGCGGCGCGGGATCGGCCCGACCCGATCTGGGGGAGGGGAGAGAGCGAGGGGGAGCGGGGGCGAGTGGGGCGATGGCTAGGGTTCGGGGGGGCGAGGGGGTTATCCCCAGGGGCGGCTGGGCCGACGGGGGGGGGGGGAGGGGGCCGGTTGAACCGGCCTGGCAGGCCCGATGGGCAGGCCGGCTGGGCCGTTTGGCCTAGTTGGCCAGGGGGGTTTTGTTTAATTTTTGTTTTATTTTATTTATTCTTTTCCGTTTTGTTTTAGCTCTTAATTTATTTTAGTTTTGTAAAAATATAATTTCAACTCCTATATTAGTATTTAGAATTATACCACCGCCACATTAATTTGGACAGCCAATTAAATTAGTTTAATATTTTTTAAATTTGAAAAAGGTATTTAATTAAATGTTTTTTTGCTGTTTTAATTGTTTGAGTGCATTTAAACACTTTATAAAAATGTGGTTTCAGTATGACAATTATCCAGAGAATATTTGCAGCACTTTGAACATTTTTGTTTCTCTGTTTGACAAAAATTTAATTTTGACTTTAATTTGAACTTGAATTTGAATAGGACTTGGATTAACGTGAGTCTATCAACAGTAACAGTGGTGACCTGGCGTCATTAGCAGGGAATTACTGTAGCTTAATTACCCGGGCGTCACACTCTCATAGGTTGTGAGACCAATGCAATGGAGACCAAAGCTCTGATACCACTTGTAGGACCGAAAGTATGTCTAGAGGGGGGTGATTAGAATACTTGACCAAATAAAAATCTACTTTTTCCCAATTTTAAGTGTTGGCAGATTTTAGCATTGATAGCAAGTCAAGCACACCCTACACATGCATGTCTAAGAGTATAGCAGCGGAAAGTAACAACAAGCATGTATTGTAGATTGTAGGAATGAAGATCAAACGCAATTTGTAGACACGAACATTTTTCCCGTGGTTCCGATAGGTGGTGCTATCGTACGTCCACGTTTATGGAGTCTTCAACCCACGAAGGGTAACGGTCGCGAGAGTCCACGGAGGGCTCCACCCATAAGGGCCCACGAAGTAGCAACCTTGACTATTCCATAACGGCTTCCGTCCACGAAGGACTAGCCTCACTATGGGTAGATCTTCACGAAGTAGGCGATCTCCTTGCCCTTACAAACTTCTTGGTTCAACTCCACAACACGAAGTAGGAGGCTCCCAAGCAACACCTAACCAATCTATGAGGCACCACCCTCCAAAAGGTAATAGGCTCGGCAATGTTGATGAAATCCTTGCTCTTGTGCTTCAAGATGATAGACTCCTTAACACACAATCACTCTCTCACAGATTTGGCTATGGTGGAAGAGATTGATTTGGTGGAAAGCAACTTGGGGAGGCTAGAGATCAAGATTCATATGGTTGGAATGGAATGGCATGATCTCAACACATTAGTAGGTGGGTCTCTCTCAGAAAATCAGTTGGTATGAGTGGGGATCTGTTCTGAGTGCTTCTTTTTCGAGTGGGTGGTGGTGAAGGGGTATATATAGGCATCTCCAAAAATCCAACTGTTACACCTTAAGTGACCGACTCGGTGACACCGATGTGTGAATCTCGGTGGTACCGAAGTGACCAAAAGGTGACAACTTTTGAATCTCGGTGAGACCGATATATAAAACTCGGTTGCATCGATTAGGTGACCAACGGTCAGATTGCGCAACTCGGTGACGCCAATCCAACAAACTCGGTGGTACCGATTTTGTGAATCGAGGTAACAGAAGGATCGCAACCCAAACTCGGTGGCACCGAAGTGGAATCGGTTGCACCGATGTGCTAGTGTTTGGCATGGGCCAGTCTGAGTTTCGGAATTGGTGGCACTGAGTGGAAAGTGTTGGTTGCACCGATTTTGGATATTTAACTTTGGACAGACTTTTGTGGAAGAGCTTGTGGGTGTTTTTGGTGACTATCACTTGTGCACGTATGAGCATTTTGTTCACCAATAGTACCTTACCCCCTTTTAATAGTATTGGCGTTCCTATGGACTCAAAATGATTTCTCACAAAGTAAAAGGTAGAGTCCTCTTGCTTGAAGCTTTGCCAATCTATATCCTTGCATCTTGGGGTTATCCACAATCCTTTTTCCATCCCTATCATTGAACTTTTCCTGAAATATGCTTAGTGGAGACATTAGTTCAATGACATATATGTAGTTATTAATTACCAAAACCACCAAGGGAGCAAATGTGCTTTCACATGTCACCATTCTCATTGCATTACTCCGTTTTTCCATGAAATTAATACACTAGATGCATGCTCGATAGCGGTCGATGTGTGGAGTAATAGTAGTAGATGCAGAATCGTTTCGGTCTACTAATCTTGGTCGTGATGCCTATATAATGATCATCGCCTTGGATATCGGCATGATTATTTGATCTTATATCAATTGCCCAACAGTAATTTGTTCACCCATCATGTGGTATACTCATGAGAGAAGCCACCAGTGAAACCTACGGCCCCCGGGTCCACTTTTCCAACATATTGCTTTACGATCTATCTTTTGCCGCTTTTTGTTTTCAGATCAATTATTCCAAAAACCCAAAATACCTTGCTGCACTTTTTATTTGCCTCTTTTATTTTGTGTTCTTGTGCAATATATCTATCCAATCTATTTCAATCTAATATATCTTTTTACCGTGGAGAGATTGACAACCTCTCTTACGAGTCGGGTTGCAAGTATTTGTTCTTTGTGTGTAGGTACCGTTTACATAGTGTTGCATGGTTCTCCTAATGGTTCGATAACCTCAGTTTCATAACTGAGGGAAATACTTCCCGTAGCTGTGCTGCATCATCCCTTCCTCTTTGGGGAAATACCGACGCAGTCTCAAGCCACGTCACTGGGATGCTTTCCGTGCCTGGAGAAGCTATATATCGAGGTGATGCTCTTTCACGTTAAATTTTAACCACAAGGGAGTTCAATTTTTTAAACCCTGCAAATCATAAGTGGTCCCTTGTGTGTCCAAGCACTAATACATTCTCTTCTTTTGCAGATACGGTTAGGCCCGGTAGTGGGTAATGTGATACAATATAACAATCCCATCGAATGCTTTGATCTCCATCTCTCAGATATTACTTTGAACTCCTATCGAGGGACCTTACCAGAGATTATATTCACCAGGTTCTTTGTTGTGAGAGTTAGTGTGCTAAAGATAATGAGATTTTCCCTACATTTATCGTGCAAGAAATAATGGTTTGCAGATCAGCTCCGGCGACTAGGACAGAATGGAAAAGGCTCTGTAGAAGCTCAATTTCGTTTTGTAACTTCAGTTGATAGACTATTCGGAAGTCCTTATATCAAGCCCATAAATGACATGTCAGTGGCGGATCCCTTTGCACAAATATTGAAGTTGCCAAACTAGTAGTAATATCAGTATGAACCTATCATATATGTTCATGTTTAGCTTATCAGCGCGGGCGTTTAGAGCTACATGACAAAGTTTCTGCATAAGCTGAATTTCATTTCTATTATTGGTTTGAACCTTGTAATCTTTGAATTTGAGCCTTGTAATGCTGGAATTTTAACCTTTGTACTATTTCTGTCATTGGTGATACAACCATGCAAATGGCATCTTATGAAGGAGGCTCGTATGTTGGTAGTACCATCTTTTCCTTAGTATGCAATGTACGATTAATATCTGAACATTAATATGCAATTGATGATTAATATCCGGACCTTAAGAAGAAGAACCATGACCGAGGGTATCTTGCGCGGCTCCAATGGCACTCCCAGCGGCTGCCGATGACGAGCGCCAGTTCACCATGCATGCCGTAGTGGACACGCACAAAGTGGTCTGGTTCAACCTCGCATCCCACCGCGTGCTCTGATCTCGCGTCCCTCCGCATGCTCTGCTCTCGCGCCCGTCCGCGCGTGCTCTGCTCTCGCGCCCATCCGCGCGTGCTCTGCCAGCAGTTGGGGCCGGCGCACGATCACGTTCGGGGCTCCATATGCATGAGGTTGCGCCACACGCGTCGCCCCATGCAGTTACGTGCTTCCTCGACTGAATCATGCGCTGCAAAAACTGCCATCCGGAAGTGCCGGTTTTATAGGACTTCCGTCCCCCATTTATAAACACGGCCATTAACCATAGTCTTTTCACGCTTTCGATCGCGCCCACAACACAATAAGCACACCCTCGACGACGCATACAGAGAGGATGTCCGGCAGCGCTCCAATGGAGCACGGCGTGCATCTTGTGGAGACCCACATGAGGAAGATGGACCTCGGCACTATGGAGTGGTTGCTTGATGCGGATGACAAGTACAAAGTGGTCGGCTTCTACCTTGCTTACACCGGCGGTCGTGCCGGGCATGATCAGAAGGTTGCCGTCGCTGAGTTGTGCTTAATTAGGTTATGGCAATCATGTTGTTATGTGTAATTGTTTATTGAGGTGTGCCAATGTTATGTGTATAGTCACTTATGTATCTGGATGTTTAATTTGGTTCTGCAATCATGTTGTTCTAAACAGAAGCATAGATGTTTGTGGGCAGATTGAGCAAATCACATCGCATGCGGAATAAATAACCATATCCGTCGGTGATGATTTCATCAGTCCCTGATAGTTCTTTATCTGAAACTGTTTGCCCACAACACATCTAAATGACCTGTGTATGCTGTACATCACACACACCTTGACCTGAGCAACCGTCTGTGTTATTTTTGCTTATCGCACACATCTTCATCCCAGTGGCCTGTATGCTGTCTATCACACACATCTTGATCTATGTAACCGTTTATGTTATCTTATCTCATCATAAACAGTTCATCCAAGTGACCTATATGCCATCTATCGCACACGTAATCATCTGGACAATCGTTTGTGTTCTACTGGATCAGCGCAAACAGTTTATCAGGGTCAATTGTATGTCGTACATCGAACACACTTGCATTTTTCTAACCGTTTGCGTTATATTGTCCAATCGCAAACAGTTTAGCTGGGCCAACTGTTTACCACAGATCGCACACGCAACTTTTTTTGGGATCGTATTTGATGGGCCCGTCATCGCCAACAATTCATCTCCCTAGCGACGGAGCAATAACTATACCATTTGCGATTTGGTCATCACACACAGTTTTGTCGAAGGGTCTCTGATTGTTGTGTCGTCTTTGGACTATCCTGCAGTAGTGACCCCTCCTAGACAACAATTATTCTCCTCTCCCTCAAGTTTCCTTCTCTGCTAAGGACCCCCCAGAGCATCCAAGGGCATTCCCACTTTGTTTACTCCCCACTGGACCCCCTGACACTAGTGGCCGCGCTCCCCCCTTGCCTGGCAATGTCAAGACAGCAATTCAGGCGCTCTGGAGCGTGCTACAGTGTGCACCCGCACTATAGCCGCCCCCATCCAGATGCTCCCGATCACCTCAAGCAAGGAGAGCACGCCACCAGGTTCCCCTCGACGTCCACACCTCCCTGCAAGCTGTCTTTCCTCCTCTCTCTCCCTCCTGCTGCCCCCCTTCGCGCACGCACGACATCGGCCGAGAGCTCCAATGGCTGAGCTCACACGCGCGGCACCCCGAGCCTCTCTGCTTGTCCTCAACCCCTCCAAAGCATCTCCAGTGGTCCCCTAGCCATGCCCATACCTGCACCTCCGGCCGCAGCAGTCCTAAAGCTCGCGCTTGAGCCCTCCCGCGCAATCCGCGCCCTGCCTCCGCGTCGCGCCTATATAAGGCCACCCCAACCTC
The DNA here is from genome assembly GCA_039707655.1 of Elymus sibiricus. NCBI lineage: Eukaryota > Viridiplantae > Streptophyta > Magnoliopsida > Poales > Poaceae > Elymus > Elymus sibiricus. The sequence continues at coordinate 141,309,039 of CM077673.1, read as the reverse complement.
CCTTTCGCCTCTGGACGCCCTGTCTCCCTCTCAATCAAACCCCGGAAGCAACAGCGCCCCCTCCGCAGCATCCAGTGCTCGGGATCGAGCCGGGCGTCGCCGCCACTGGTCGCCGACATCCGTACGGTGAGAGCCCCGTTAGCCACTTATCTCCGTCGATTTGGAACCACGGCTATGCGCTGATCCTTTTCCCCTCTCCGCTGTGCCTATTGCAGCCCAGAGCGACCGCATCAACCTCGAGCCGGAGCTTCGCCGCTCGGGTCTGACGTCGCCGCCGTTCTCGTCATCTCCGGCGACCAACTCCACCCCCACCGGAACTGCGACTCCTCCCTGGTCCCTTTCCCACTGCTAGCTCACCTCGCCGTCGTCGAAAGCGCCGCCGGTGAGCCTTCCCTGCTCTCTGTCGCGAGGTAAGGGACGACAGGTGGGTCCCACCTATCATTCCCTCACCCGTCCCCCTCTCACTGACCGGCCTGGCCCACCGGTCAGGTTTAAAACGGCCGCACGCGCGCGCCAGCCTCGCACGGGCCGATTCGGCTGGCTGGGCCGGCTCGGTCGGCTCTTTTTGGCCCAGTGGCACAGTGCCACTTTTCCTTTTTCTTTTTCCAATAAACTTACAAAAATTACCTATCCCAATATAAAAATCCAAATCCAGTGATTCCGACTCCACAAATCTTGTAATATTATGTGTTATTTAATGATGCCACTTGTGCCAATCTTTGAAAACATTTGATGTACTATTTTATTTTAAAACCCCTTTTTAGGCATTTTTAGATTCTGTTAAAATGCTTTTCACCACTTTTTAAACTTCAAAACCAAAAGATAGTATTTTTAGTATTCCTAGTTTTCACTCTGGTATTTTACAAAAGTAGTTGACATTTTTTTGAGTGATTTATTTTCCCTGTTTTGTGCTATTGTCTTATTATACCCCATTACTCCGCGACGATAGATCATGTTCTTGACAAGGGAATTGGAGAAGAAGACTTTGAAGACCCCGAGGTCTTTGTTAAGCTAGGCAAGCAACCCTTTGACCATGTCTAAGAAACCATTTTATCGCATGGCATATAGAATTTTATTTTTGTTATGTTGATCATGATGAAACGGTGACCACCATAGTGGGTTACTTCCGTTACCTTCCTCGTTGATACTTGCACAAAGCATGACCCTACCTTCCTATGAGGGTTGTGCGGGTGGGAAATAGTTAGGATGCTAGGTAGTTGCTACGCAAGGGTATGGGATTATGCATGGTGTCGGAAAGGAAATGATTTCATAGACTTTTCGAATACCCCGTCGGGTGCCACTAATGCCCGAGGGAGATGATGTTGAGCTAGGTAACCACTTGATAAAGAAGTTGTCACACCCTATGTTTGTATCACTTTGCTATGCTTGGATTTATAAAATTTGGAGCCAATTAAAACTTTTTGAGTGCATGAGCTTGTTTGAATTGTTGCTTGTTTGCTTGTTTGGTTGTTTGTGCATGGCACTCTTAGGTTCTACTCCTCTCCATATTCATCTTACTTGATCCAAACTTCTTGCCCAATGATCATGCCATGTGAATAGTACCCAATACTATTTTTATCAAATATTATTTTGGCCAAAAAGGATTTATTCAAATTAGGTTTTCAAAAGCCCCTGAATTGAGGTTTGTACTAAAAATCCTCAAATTGGGTGGATCCTTTTTCCCCAAAGACTTTATTTGGAACCTACTATATATATGACTTCCCAAAACCACCAAATATTAATTTTAAAGATTATTTTGCTATTTTATTTAAAGGCTTTTTCTTACGGACAGAAATGGTTTCTCATAGGGAAAAATTATTTAAATGCTTTAAAAATATTTGAGAAAATTTAGGGAAACTCAGTGGACATATATTTTCCATATATATGAGTTTCAACACATGGTCATGTTCAACATCATGGGCAAAACCCCTCAAAACCCTTTCTGCCAAAATCAAGCTTTTGAAATATTTCTATAAGAAATATTCTCAATAAAATTCCAGGAAAATTCCACCAAGACACACATTCCATGTGTGATGATCTTGCAAAGTTTCATCTCAATCCCCTTTTATTTGATTCACCAAAATATTCCAAAACCATTCCTGACCAGAGCCAAAGTTGAGCAACTTTACATTGTGAAGTTTCTCCCCTTGACCCCAAACTTTGTGGGCATGATCTAAACCCCAAATAATGATACCACACCAAGTGGTGGATTTGTGGGAAGTGAATTGCAGGCCTAGATATACAGAAATCTGATTCTGTTGATTTCTAGGGTTTTACAAAGTTACATTGTCAACTTTCTTCAATCAAGCTCAAACTTGGTGATCAACCCTAATTCTAACCACCATTTGATCCTGTCAAACATTATGACAAGAAGAGCCCATTTGCTTGCCCTAATCACCATCAAACACCTTAAGCCAGAATGGTAAAACCCTTGTTTGACCCCCTTCTACTGTTCTCCTTGAGTTCAATTTTTTACCACATCATCTTGCAATGATCATTCACCTCCAGTAAAACTTGCTTGGCCACAGCTCCATGATTGGGGGATGAAAACCTCCATTTTCACTTCTGGATAGCATGGACAGCATCTATTTTTACCTCCCCCTCCTTTTCCTCTACTCTCCCAAGCTCCCACTAGCCCCCTAGAGCACCTTCAGATCCACCATTTGCTAGCCGACAAGATTTGGCATGCCCACAGCGCGTGGGTACGCCACTGGCATGCCAAATGCATGCTCCAGAGCGCGCTACAGTGCACCCGAGCACTGTAGCTGGCGCCCATTCCCACCCCGACAGCCTCGGGATGCGGGGCTTGTCCCGTCGGCCTCGGCATCCGCCGCACGGCAGGCAGTCGCCCCCTCCTCCTTCTCTCTCCGGCGCCCCTAGCCACGCGTGCCCGAGCGCCGCGCAGCTCCGCCACTCCCTGTCCACGCGGGGGACCCGCCTCAAGCTCGCCCCTCTCTCTCTCTCTCGTTTCCCCCTGGCCTAGACCGACCCCTGGAGCGCCCCTGTCTCATCCATTCGAGCTCCCGTGCCCTCAGGCGATCGCCCCGGCCTCGCCGGCGCAACACCGAGTGGTGGACCGCGGCCGGCTATAAAAGGGACTCCCCCAAGCTCCCTCTCCCCTCTGGTCTCTCTCTTCTCGCCCCAATCGAACCCCTGTGCCACCCAATCGAGCCCCCGGAGCCCCTGCACGCAGATCGACCCGGAGCTCCGCCGAGTCCGAACTCCAGTGATCCCTGGGTACAGAGCCCCTCCGGCCCTCCTTCTCCTCCCATTGTTCCTCCCTTGCGCCCCTGAGCCATTTTCCCCTCTTCCCCGTTTGTTTTGCAGTCGGAATCGGCGACCTCGAGCTCGGCCCGAAGCCCTCCGCCGCGGCCTTCTCGTCGCCGGCGACTCCGGCCACCCCCGCCGCTCCTTCGACCTCCAGGAGAACGGCGGCTCGACCCCGAGCTCATTCCCGAACTCGCCTCTCCTCGCTGTCCCCGGTAGCCTCGCCGGTGAGCTCCTCCCCCCTCAGTCCCAAGGTGGGAGAAGGTCCCAACAAGGGGACCCCACCAGGGGCCCGCCTGTCGGGTTTGAACCCAGACGGCGCGTGCGCCCCGGCTCGCCCAGGCCTGGCTTGGCCTCAGGCCAGCCCAACTGGGTCTGTTGTGGCCCAGTTGGCTCTGAAGCATTTTTATTTTTCTTTTTACTCCAGTTTTCCAAAAATTCCAGTGAATTAAATTAAACTCCAATACCAAATATTTTTCCACCATAATTCCTGTAATATTCTATAGAATTTAACAGTGCCACTTGTGTAATTTTGTGAAAATGTTTTACATATTGACTTTATTTAAATGCTACTTTTGAATATTTTAGCCTCTGTTAAAAATAGTTTTGAAATCCTTTTGCACCCCAAAACCTTAGGAAAATATTTTTAGTATTGCTTTTAGTATTTATCAGAATAGGGTAACATTTTTGAAGTGGCTTTTGTGCTCTGTTTTTGTTGTGATGCTTATTATTATCATTATTTATCGCGACGATAGATTGCGCTATTGACGAGGGAGTTGGACCCGAAGACTTTGAAGACCCTGAAGACTTTGTTGAGCTAGGCAAGCAGCCCTTTGACCATGACTATGAAACCTCTTTTTGCGTGGCATATAGCACATTATTTCTTGATGATGATCATGTTGATGTGGTGACCACTACGGTGGGATGCCTTCGATACTTTCTTGTTGATACTTGCATCGTGCATGACCCTACCATTCTTATGAGGGTTGTGCGGGTGGGAGTAGTTAGGTTGCTAGTAGTTGCTATGCAAGTGGGACGGGAATATGCATGGTGATGGAAACAAAATGTTTTCAGAGACTTTTCGAAAACCCCGTCGGTTGCCACTAATGCTCGAGGGAGATGATGTTGAGATAGGTAACCACTTAAGAAAGAAGTGGTGTACCGGAGCAAGTTTTGTGTGTGTGTTTTCGAACACGGATTAGATTTAAGATTTGTCGATCGTCCCAACCTTACATGCACAAACACGATACCCCTTATGGGACGGGGCTTTGTTGAATACCTTGGTGGGTACTAGCATAGAGCCCACAATACTAGTGGCGGGAGTGACGAGGTCACTCTCGATACGGGGTCGTGCCTGGTAGGGTGACATGCGCTGTCTTTACAGGCACCGGGCACACCGTTGTGTTCCTTCATGGATGGTACTGTGTAGAGCAAGGCTCGTGTTTGTACATCATGAAGACACGGACCAACGAGTGGACTCTCTATTTAGTATTGTCAGGGGAAAGGCATTGTTCGGGTGCTTACCTCGGGTATGTAATATACAGCGAGTCGTGGATGACACGGAAGTTCCCCGAGTCTTGTGGGTAAAGTGTGCAACCTTTGTAGAGTGTAAAACTATTCGAATAGCCGTGTCCACGGTCAAGGACAGTTGGGTGGTGCTGCTTAAACTATGTCCTGAGTTTTCATAAACTTGGTGTGAGTGTGAGGTTAACAAGGATGGAATACTCGAGACAAGTCGGATGACTTGACATGATGATTGAACATGAGATGTTCAGACATTGAATATATTGATATCGGTAACCTGTTTGTGCGGATACTTGTATCCTCATGGTGCATGCTATTACTAGTTATCTTGATCATGTCATTGCACTCAAAATTAGCTTTCCGCAAAACTTACCTACTTAGTGCTATATCATGCATTGTTATTGCCTTGTTCCAAAACTTGGGTTGCTTGCGAGTACATTCAAAGTACTCATTGGCTTGCCACTGGTTATTTAATTGGCCAGGCGTGGAAGAGCAGGAATATGGTGAAGACTTTGTTGGTGACGAACATGTGAACTAGGACGCTTCCCAGTCAGAATGCATGTAGGTTTAACGCAGATGGCATGGGTTCACGCTTCTGATCAAGATTTCCGCTGCTTGTTATGTTTAAGTGTTTGGCCCTTGGGGCCCTATCTATGTAAGGCTAGACCTTCATGGTCTTTATTTGTGTAAGGCGCTAAATGTGGATGTAAGACTCTTGTTATTCAGCTTCTGTGTGTTTAGTGAGCATTGATCTCTGGGATCACTATACACGTGCATTCGGTGATCACGACTTATGAGTCGGGGTCCCCACAGAGCTAGTATCAGAGCCATCCTGACTGTAGGAAGCCCTTAGTTAGCATGGACGTTAGTTAGGATGAAACCGTTTTCAAAACTACACCTAGCACCTATGTTCAGGAGTTTCTGCACTTATTACCTCTTCTATTCTTCACACAACACTCTACTGACTCTCCTCCCTTCAAACCTTTGAAGATGGCCATCGTACCCGAAGCCTTCCTGATATCCAGCTTTCCCCTACTCCTTGAGGATAGCCTGGAGGAGTGCCAGTTTCGCCAACCACCCATTTTCCTCTACCACGAGCACTGGGTCGATGCCATCACGAAGGAGTACCACGTGGATGTGGTCATGAAGGCAAATGACTCCCCGACTAGTTGGTTCTTTGAAGGACCACAGATGGAGACCATGGCACTCGCAGTCGAGATAGTTGCACGCAAGGCACTCCTACACCTTCAAGATATCGTTCCAGAGATGGCTGACGAGCCAGCTACTCGCTACCTACCTTTTCAGAAAGGATGATCTTGGCGAGAGTTGTACGTTGATTCCATCCAAGGAGGATGGCACACCACTCAGGTTCCAGACCTACTTCAGCCTCTCCGCCGATAGTCTGGTTCACAACCTGTCTAAGGAGTCCATGAAGCTCCGCGAGGAGTACCCGAGAGCTACTTTGTCAAGCCAAGACGGAGCCAGACAGGATCAAGAAAGATGAAGCCCCTGAGGGACGACCAGCTGTCGCTTATCGAGGAGGAGTACCCCCAGCTAGAGATGCACCCACACGTCGTCGTCGCATGAGTGCGAAGGAGTACCGTGAGCTCTTCACTGACCCACCGATGAAGAATCGTTGGGATGGACCTCCTCGTTCTCCGACCCCTTCGACCGGAAACGATGCCCGTTCGGATGATGAACAGGTGGAAGACCCAAAGGAGCGTGGCTACGAGACCGAGCAATCCACCACCTGAGTCCGACAACCCCTAGGGTAGGATCAGTCATGTACCCTCATGCGAAGTCGAGTCCGTGTAATGGTTCATATGAAACCATGTGTGCTTGTTGTTTGCTTTTGTTGTTTGTGTTCCGATGCAAGTCGCGCTTTTGCCTTAGGCAACGTGTAAGCGACTCCATCGTCTATCTTATCTTAATATATGTATTGGTCTTTCGACCTTCGTTTTTACACACTTGCACTATACCAACCCCCCTTAGGCGCGCTTTCTCCATTATTGCTTTTCCTCTCGTCTATCCCAGTTATTCGACTTGGCTGCTCCAAACAGGATGGAGACTGCAACCCGTAACAGCTTCTTCACCAACCCTAAAGTCGGCAACTCTAGCCAGCAACAGGGAGCTGGTAGGACTGCTCAGGCTGGAGGACACCAGGAGTAGCCACAAGGCGATATTCCCCCGCCACCACCTCCACCGGAGAACATGAGCATAGCTCAGTTTCTCCAAGTTCTCCGGGAGGAACGCCAAGCCAACACTGCTGCCATCTAGCAGATGGCCCAAGTCCTTGTGAACAACCAGCAGCAAGGCAGGAACGGCAATGGCCGTTCCACTCTGTCTGAGTTCATGAGGAATTCGCCCCCAACCTTCACTGAGACTGCTGAACCACTGGATGCCGATGACTGGATCCGCACCATCGAGGACCTCCTTGCACTGGTCAATTGCAATGAGGATCGTGAGAAGGTGCTGTATGCCTCTCACTGCCTCGGAGGTACCGCCCGAGCTTGTTGGGATGGATTCAAGGTCATGCTAGGCGATCGTGTGATCACCTGGGATAACTTCAAGGAAGGATTCTGCACCGCCTACATTTCTTCTGGGATCATGGCTATCAAGAAGAGAGAGTTCCAAGCACTGAAGCAAGGAAGTGGCTCTATCAAGGAGTACATGCAGAAGTTCAACCTGCTGTCAAGGTATGCACCTGAAGATGTCAACACGAAGGCTGCTAAGATGGAACGCTTCATGGAAGGACTTCAGCAGACCCTGCAGTATCAGCTCATAGTCTGCGACTGTAGGACCTTCTTCGACCTAGTGAACAAGGCTCTCATGCTGGAAGACAAGCGTCGTGCCATAGACAAAACTCGCAAGAGCAAGATGATCAACAAGGGTAGTTCCAGCAACCAGAAGTCTCTCCCCTGGCAGCCAGCCCCAGCCAAGCCAACCTATCAGCCGCAGTAGGCTAGACCTCCTGCACCTCGTTCGAGCTACCAGCCTCAGCAGTATGCCAATCCAAGGCCATCTTACAACAACCCCAATAACAACAACGGCGACAGGAACAACAACAACAACTATGGTCAGGTCACGTGCTTTGGCTGTGGTCAGCCTGGACACATCTCTAAGCAGTACCCTAACAAGAAGCTAGATGCACCGCGCCCCAATGCGCCCAACCAAGGTCAAGGCCATGGAGCGCCACCAAGGAACCTAGTTCCCCGCAACCAGCCCAACAATGGCAAGGGTCGTGTGAATCACGTCACCGCTGAGGAAGCCCAGGAAGACCCGGACGTCATACTGGGTACGTTCCTCATCAACTCAACCCCAGCAACCGTACTGTTTGATTGTGGAGCTTCACATTCTTTTGTCACTCAAAAGTTTGCACTAGAGAGCGGCTTAAGCCTACACCCCTGAATAGTCACATGTTGATACAAACCCCGGGTTCGGTTATGAAGTCCAAGATAGGATGTAAAGGAGTCGAGATTATCATCAATGGGGTAGACTTCCTAGCAGACCTTATAGTTCTAGATTCACCAGGCTTGGACGTCATCCTTGGCATGAATTGGTTAACCAAGAACCAAGGCTACTTGGATTGTGCCAAGAGTATCGTTACCATAACCAATAGCCAAGGAGTAGAAGTCAAGTATGTTCCCAACCCTGTCTCCACTCGAACCCCTCAGGTTAATTGTCTGTCGGGAATTGAGTTGGATCAAGTGCCAGTGGTATGCGAATACCCTGATGTTTTCCTTGATGAGCTGCCCGGAATGCCTCCTGACCGCGACATTGAGTTCATCATTGAGCTAATGCCTGGAGCAGGACCCATCTATAAGAAGCCCTATAGAATGGGATCCGAAGAGTTGGCTGAATTGAAGAAACAACTGGCAGAGCAGCTCAGAAAAGGATTCATTCGCCCTAGTGCCTCTCCTTGGGGATCACCTATTCTATTTGTGTCAAAGAGGGACGGAACTATCCGACTCTGTGTCGATTACCGTTCTCTCAATGAAGTCACGATAAAGAACAAGTACCCACTCCCTAAGATTGAAGAACTGTTCAATCAGCTAAATGGAGCGAAGGTGTTTTCCAAGATCGACCTCAGGTCAGGGTACTACTAGTTGAAGATCAGGCCCCAAGACATTCCAAAGACGGCATTTGTAACCCGGTATGGCTTGTATGAATATACGGTCATGTTATTTGGGTTGACCAATGCCCCTGCCTACTTCATGTACCTCATGAACAAAGTCTTCATGGAGTACTTGGACAAATTTGTCGTCGTCTTCATTGATGACATACTCGTCTTCTCCAAGTCTGAAGAAGAGCATGAGCAACACTTGAGATTGGTCCTAGACAAGCTTCGAGAGCACCAGCTTTATGCCAAATTTAGCAAGTGTGAATTCTGGCTGCATGAAGTTGGATTCTTGGGTCATGTGTTGACTGCAGAAGGATTGTCAGTGGACCCTACCATGATTGAAGCCATGACTGAATGGCAATCCCCAACTAATGTGAAGGAAGTTAGGAGCTTCCTTGGACTTGCATGATATTACCGCAAGTTCGTCGAAGGATTTTCGAGCATTGCCCGACCCATGACTCAGCTTTTGAAGAAGGACAAGAAGTTTGAATGGACGGAGAAGTGTGAAGAAAGCTTCCAAGAGCTCAAGAAGAGATTGACCACAGCCCCAGTTTTGGCCACCCCCGATATTCACAAGGAGTTTGTGATATATTGTGATGCATCGAGAAACGGGCTTGGAGGTGTTCTGATGCAAGAAGGCAGAGTCGTAGCATATCTATCCAGACAGCTACGTCCTCATGAAGAGAACTACGCTACTCATGATCTTGAGTTGGCAACCGTATTTCATGCCTTGAAGACATGGCGACATTATCTTCTGGGGAAGCGATGTGAGATATACACAGACCACAAGAGTTTGAAGTATATTTTCACTCGGAGGGAATTGAACATGAGGCAATGAAGATGGTTGGAGTTGATCAAGGACTATGACCTCAGTGTTCAATACCACCCTGGAAAGGCTAACGTGGTAGATGATGCCTTAAGCAGAAAGGCTTGTTCCTTGAATGCTATGATTAAGGAAAGGCTACCCGCCATGTATGAAGAACTTGAAAGCTTCGGCTTGGAACTAGTTGCACCTGGATTCCAAGCCAACCTCGAAGCAAAGCCTACCTTGATGGATGATATTAAGGAAGCTCAGAAGGGACATGAGAGCGTCGAAGGCATCAAGAGGAAGATCAAGGCAGGCAAGGCCCCAGGATTCTCAGTGGATGAGCAAGGAGTCGTATGGTTTGGGAAGCGCATCTGCGTACCCAACAAAGAAGAGCTCAAGAACTTGATCTTGCCAGAAGCTCATGACACTCCATACTCCATCCATCCTGGAGGAACCAAGATGTACCAAGACCTCAAAGCAAGATTCTGGTGGCATGGCATGAAACGGGAAATAGGCACCTTTGTTGCTAAGTGTGACATATGCGAGAGAGTGAAAGCTGAGCATCAGCGACCCGCTGGACTATTGCAACCTCTCAAAGTGCCTGAATGGAAGTGGGACAAAGTCGGGATGGACTTTATCACTGGATTACCTAGGTCAAGCAAAGGACATGATTCCATCTGGGTCATTGTCGCTCACCTGACCAAGGTAGCCCACTTCATTCCCGTCAAGACCACCTATGATGGAAGCCAGCTGGCAAACCTCTACATCAACCGCATTGTGAGTCTTCACGGAATTCCAAAGGAGATTGTCTCAGACCGAGGAACCCAGTTCACCTCAAGATTCTGGAAGAAGTTTCAAGAGGCAATGGGAACCAAGCTCTCCTTCAGCATTGCTTTTCACCCCCAGACCGGTGGGCAGACAGAGCGAGTAAATCAGATACTCGAGGATATGCTCTGTGCTTGTGTTCTGGTGTACGGAGCCAAGTGGGAGGACTGCCTGCCATTTCCTGAGTTCTCCTACAACAACAGCTATCAGTCAAGTCTTCAGATGGCACCATTTGAGGTGTTGTATGGACGCAAGTGGCGTCCTCCCATCAACTGGTCGAAAACCGGAGAAGGACTAGTCTTTGGCCCAGACATTCTCTGCGAAGCAGAAGAGCAAGCTCAACTCGTGCGAGAGTGCCTCGAGACCGCCAAGACAAGACAAAAGAGCTACGCTGACTCTCACCACCAAGAAGTGAGCTTCAACAATGGAGATCATGTCTATCTCTGAGTCACACCTCTTAAAGGGACCAAGCGTTTCCACGTCAAAGGAAAGCTTGCACCCAGATACATCGGCCCCTTCAAGATCACCGCAACACGAGGAGAAGTCGCCTATCAGCTAGAGCTACCTTCTGAGCTATCAGATGTGCACAACGTGTTTCACGTGTCACAACTCCGGAAGTGTCTTCAAGTACCCAACCGCCCCGACCTCTACAAGGACATCGACCATCAAGCCATCGACCTCCAGCCAGACCTCACTTATCGTGAGAGGCCAGTTCGCATTTTGGATGAAGCAGAGCGTTGCACCCGAAGCCGCACCATCAAGTACTTCATGGTTCAATGGAGCAACCACACTGAAGCTGAAGCAACCTGGGAGCGTGAAGACTATCTTAGATTTGAGTTCCCTTATCTTTTTAGCGCTTAGCCCAGGAATCTCGGGGACGAGATTCTTGTAAGGGGGGTAGGTTTATCACACCCTGTGTTTGTATCACTTTGCTATACATGGATTTATAAAATTTGGAGCCAATTAAAACTTTTTCAGTGCATGAGCTTGTTTGAATTGTTGCTTGTTTGCTTGTTTGGTTGTTTGTGTATGGCACTCTTAGGTTCTACTCCTCTCCATATTCATCTTACTTGATCCAAACTTCTTGCCCAATTATCATGCCATGTGAATAGTACCCAAAATTATTTTTATCAAATATTATTTTGGCCAAAAAGGATTTATTCAAATTAGGTTTTCAAAAGCCCTTGAATTGAGGTTTGTACTACAAATCCTCAAATTGTGTGAATCCTTTTTCCCCAAAGACTTTATTTGGAACCTACTATATATATGACTTCCCAAAACCACCAAATATTAATTTTAAAGATTATTTTGCTATTTTATTTAAAGGCTTTTTCTTAAGGCCAGAAATTATTTTTCATTGGGAAAAATTATTTAAATGCTTTAAAAATATTTGAGAAAATTTAGGGAAACTCAGTTGACATATATTTTCCATATATATGAGTTTCAACACATGGTCATGTTCAAAATCATGGGCAAAACCCCTCAAAACCCTTTCTGCCAAAATCAAGCTTTTGAAATATTTCTATAACAAATATTCTCAATAAATTCTAGGAAAATTCCACCAAGACTCACATTCCATGTGTGATGATCTTGCAAAGTTTCATCTCAATCCCACTTTATTTGCTTCACCAAAATATTCCAAAACCATTCCTGACCAGAGCCAAAGTTGAGCAACTTTACATTGTGAAGTTTCACCCCTTGACCCCAAACTTTGTGGGCATGATCTAAACCCCAAATAATGATACCACACCAAGTGGTGAATTTGTGGGAAGTGAATTGCATGCCGAGTTCAACAGAAATTTGATTCTGTTGATTTCTAGGGTTTTACAAAGTTACATTGTGAACTTTCTTCAATCAAGCTCAAACTTGGGGATCAACCCAAATTCTAACCACCATTTGATCCTGTCAAATCTTATGACAAGCAAAGCCCATTTGCTTGCCCTAATCAGCATCAAACACCTTCTGCCAGAATCGTAAAACCCTTGTTTGACCCCCTTCTACTGTTCTCCATGACTTCAAATTTGTACCACATCATCTTGCAATGATCATTCACCTCCAGTAAAACTTGCATGGCCACAACTCCATGATTGGGGGGGTGAAAACCTCCATTTTCACTTCTGGACAACATGGACAGCATCTAATTTTACCTCCCCCTCCTTTTCCTTTACTCTCCCTAGCTCCCACTAGCCCCCTAGAGCACCTCCAGATCCACCATTTGCTAGCAGACAAGCTTTCGCATGCCCAGAGCGCGTGGGCACGCCACTGGCATGCCAAACGCATGCTCCAGATCGCGCTATAGTGCACTCGAGCACTGTAGCTGGCGCCCATTCCCACCCCCGACAGCCTCGGGATGCAGGGACTTGTCCCCCTGGTCGGCCTCGGCGTCCACAGCACGGCAAGCAGTCGCCCCCTCCTCCTTCTCTCTCCGGCACCCCCAGCCAGGCTTGCGCGAGCGCCGCGCAGCTCCGCCACTCCCTGTCCATGCGGGGGACCCGCCTCAAGCTTGCCCCTCTCTCTCTCTCTTGTTTCCCCCTGGCCTAGATCGACCCCAGGAGCGCCCCTGTCTCATCCATTCGAGCTCCTGTGCCCTCAGGCGATCGCCCCGACCTCGCCGGCGCACCACCGAGTGGTGGACCGCGGCCTGGCTATAAAAGTGACTCCCCAAGCTCCCTCTCCCCTCTGGTCTCTCTCTTCTCGCCCCAATCGAACCCCTGTGCCACCCAATCGAGCCCCCGGAGCCCCTGCATGCAGATCGATCTGGAGCTCCGCCGAGTCGGAACTCCGGTGATCCCTGGGTACAGAGCCCCTCCGGCCCTCCTTCTCCTCCCATTGTTCCTCCCTTGCGCCCCTGAGCCATTTCCCCCTCTTCACGTGTCACAACTCCAGAAGTGTCTTCAAGTACCCAACCGCCCCGACCTCTACAAGGACATCGACCATCAAGCCATCCACCTCCAGCCAGACCTCACTTATCGTGAGAGGCCAGTTCGCATTTTGGATGAAGCAGAGCGTTGCACCCGAAGCCGCACCATCAAGTACTTCAAGGTTCAATGGAGCAACCACACTGAAGCTGAAGCAACCTAGGAGCGTGAAGACTATCTTAGATTTGAGTTCCCTTATCTTTTTAGCGCTTAGCCTAGGAATCTCGGGGACGAGATTCTTGTAAGGGGGGTTGGTCTGTCACACCCTGTGTTTGTATCACTTTGCTATACTTGGATTTATAAAATTTGGAGCCAATTAAAACTTTTTGAGTGCATGAGCTTATTTGAATTGTTGCTTGTTTGCTTGTTTGTGTATGGCACTCTTAGGTTCTACTCCTCTCCATATTCATCTTTCTTAATTCAAACTTCTTGCACAATTATCATGCCATGTGAATAGTACCCAAAACTATTTTTATCAAATATTATTTTGGCTAAAAAGGATTTATTCAAATTAGGTTTTCAAAAGCCCCTGAATTGAGGTTTGTACTACAAATCCTCAAATTGCGTGGATACTTTTTCCCCAAAGACTTTATTTGGAACATACTATATATATGATTTCCCAAAACCACCAAATATTAATTTTAAAGATTATTTTGCTATTTTATTTAAAGGCTTTTTTAAGGCCAGAAATGGTTTTTCATAGGGAAAAATTATTTAAATGATTTAAAAATATTTGAGAAAATTTAGGGAAACTCATTCGACATATATTTTCCATATATATGAGTTTCAACACATGGTCATGTTCAAAACCATGGGCAAAACCCCTCAAAACCCTTTCTGCCAAAATCAAGCTTTTGAAATATTTCTATAAGAAATATTCTCGATAAATTCTAGGAAAATTACACCAAGACACACATTCCATGTGTGATGATCTTGCAAAGTTTCATCTCAATCCCACTTTATTTGCTTCACCAAAATATTCCAAAACCATTCCTGACCAGAGACAAAGTTGAGCAACTTTACATTGTGAAGTTTCTCCCCTTGACCCCAAACTTTGTGGGAATGATCTAAACCCCAAATAATGATACCACACCAAGTGGTGCATTTGTGGTAAGTGAATTGCTTGCCGAGTTCAACAGAAATCTGATTCTGTTGATTTCTAGGGTTTTACAAAGTTACATTGTGAACTTTCTTCGATCAAGCTCAAACTTGGTGATCAACCCTAATTTTAACCAGCATTTGATCCTGTCAAATCTTATGACAAGCAAAGCCCATTTGCTTGCCCTAATCACCATCAAACACCTTCTGCCAGAATGGTAAAACCCTTGTTTGACCCCCTTCTACTGTTCTCCTTGAGTTCAAATTTTTACCACATCATCTTGCAATGATCATTCACCTCCAGTAAAACTTGCATGGCCACAGCTCCATGATTGGGGGGTGAAAACCTCCATTTTCACTTCTGGACAACATGGACAGCATCTATTTTTACCTCCCCCTCCTTTTCCTTTACTCTCCCTAGCTCCCACTAGCCCCCTAGAGCACCTCCAGATCCACCATTTGCTAGCAGACAATCTTTGGCATGCCCAGAGCGCGTGGGCACGCCACTGGCATGACAAACGCATCCTCCAGAGCGTGCTACAGTGCACCCGAGCACTTTAGTTGGCGCCCATTCCCACCCCTGCTACTTCTCAAGCATGCATTGGTTTCCGTGAAGAGGAATGGGTGATGCAGCAAAGTAGATATGTATTTCCCTCAGTTGTTGAAAACCAAGGTATCAATCCAGTAGGAGATACAAGCAAGTCCCCAATAGATGTACCTACACAAAGAATCAAACACTTGCACCCAACGCTATAAAGGGGTTGTCAATCCCTTCACGGTTACTTGCAAGGATGAGATCTGATAGAGATAGATAGATATGATTGCTTGAACGGAAAGTAAAACAAAATTAAAAAGATTGTAGCAAGATATTTTTGGTATTTTTGGTTTAAGATCTGAAAGTATAATATCGAAAATAGACCCGGGGGCCATAGGTTTCACTAGAGGCTTCTCTCATGATGGCAAGTATTACGGTGGGTGAACAAATTATTGTCGAGCAATTGATAGAAAAGCGAATAATTATGAAGATATCCAAGGCAATGATTATGCATATAGGCATCACGTCCGTGTCAAGTAGACCGAAACGATTCTGCATCTACTACTATTACTCCACACATCGACCGACTCCTGCCTGCATCTAGAGTATTAAGTTCATGAAGAACAGAGTAACGCATTAGGTAAGATGACATGATGTAGAGGGATAAACTCAAGCAATATGATGAAAACCCCATCTTTTTATCCTCGATGGCAACAATACAATACGTGCCTCGCTACCCCTACTATGTCACTGGGTGAGGACACCGCACGATTGACCCCAAAACTAAGCACTTCTCCCATTGCAAGAATTACCAATCTAGTTGGCCAAACCAAACCAATAACTCGAAGAGACTTGCAAAGATATGAAATCATCTATATAAGAATTCAGAAAAGATTCAAATAATATTCATAGATAATCTGAACATAAACCCACAATTCATCGGATCTCGACAAACACACCGGAAAAGAGTATTACATCGGATAGATCTCCATGAAAATCATGAAGAACATGGTATTGAAGAGCAAAGAGAGAGAAGAAGCCATCTAGCTACTAGCAATGGACCCGAAGGTCTGTGGTGAACTACTCACGCATCATCGGAGGGGCAATGGAGTTGATGTAGATGCCCTCCGTGATCGAATCCCCCTCCGGCAGATTACCGGAAAAGGCTCCAGGATTGGATCTCACGGGATCCGAGGCTCCTGGCGGCGGAAAAGTGTTTTCGTGGCTCCCTCTGGTATCCAGGGAATATTTGTGAATTTATAGGCAGAGAAATAGGGTTGGGGGAGCTGTCGTGGGCCCACAACCCAGGGGGCGCGCCTTACCCCCTTGGGCGCGCCCCTGTGGCTTGTGGCCACATGGAGGCTCTCCTGCCTTGGTCTTCAAGCTTGGTAGATGTCTTCTGGTCCAAGAAAAATTATTCCGAAGATTTTATTCCGTTTGGACTCCGTTTAATATTCCTTATCTGCAATACTCAAAAACAAGGAAAAAACAGAAACTGGCACTAGGCTCTAGATTAATAGGTTAGTCCCAAAAATAATATAAAATAGCATATTAATACATATAAAACATCCAAAATAGATAATATAATAGCATGGAACAATAAAAAATTATAGATACGTTGGAGACGTATCAAGCATCCCCAAGCTTAATTCCTGCTCGTCCTCGAGTAGGTAAATGATAAAAACAGAATTTTTGATGTGGAATGCTACCTAACATATTTATCCATGTAATATTCTTTATTCTGGCATGAATATTCAGATCCGTAAGATTCAAAACAATAGTCTAATATTGACATAAAAACAGTAATACTTCGAGCACACCAACAAGGCAATCGTGTCATTTCGAAATAACATGGCCTTAGAAAGTTATCCCTACAAAATCATATGGTCTGGCTATGCTCCATCTTCCCCACACAAAGTATCTAAATCATGCACAACCCCGATGAAGAAGCCAAGCAATTGTTTCACACTTTTGGTGTTCTCAAACCTTTTCAACTCTCACGCAATACATGAGCGTGAGCCATGGATATAGCACTATAGGTGGAATAGAATATGGTGGAGGTTGCAAGGGAAAGGAAGAAGATACTCTCACATCAATTAGGCATATCAACGGGCTATGGAGATGCCCATAAATAGATATCAATGTGAGTGAGTAGGGATTTCCATGCAACGGGTGCACTAGAGCTATAAGTGTATGAAAGCTCAAAAAGAAAACTAAGTGGTCGTGCAAGATGAAACTCCACTAGTTATATGAAAGTGACAAAATAGGAGACTCTCTATCATGAAGATCATGGTGCTACTTTGAAGCACAAGTGTGGAAAAGTATAGTAGCAATTGTCCATTCTCCCTTTCTCTCATTTTTTTATTTTTTTTATTTTTTTGGTGGGCATCTTTGGCCTCTTTTTTTTATTTGGGCTTCGCTCGCCTCTTTTATTTTTTGTAAAGTCCGGATACTCATCCCAACTTGTGAGGAAGTCATGGCTTCCATCATCCTTTTCTCACACGGGACAATGCTCTAATAATGAAAATCATCACACTTTTATTTACTTACAACTCAAAAGGAAAATTACAACTCGATACCTATGACAAAATATGACTCTATATGCAATATGAAAGTGATGGTGCATGTCATGAAAAGCGGAACGGTGGAAGTTGCATGGCAATATATCTCGGAATGGCTATGGAAATGCCATAATAGGTAGGTATGGTGGCTGTTTTGAGGAAAATATATGGTGGATGTTTTGAGGAAGGTGGGTTTGATGTACCGGCGAAAGTTGCGCGGTACTAGAGAGGCTAGCAATGGTGGAAGGGTGAGAGTGCGTATAATCCATGGACTCAACATTAGTCATAAAGAACTCACATACTTATTGCAAAAGTCTATTAGTTATCAAACAAAGCATTAGACGCATGCTCCTAGGGGAGAGGTTGGTAGGAGTTAACCATCGCGCGCTCCCGGCCCTCACACAAAGGTCGACAATCATTAAACAAATCATGCTCCGACTTCGTTACATAACGGTTCACCATACATGCATGCTACGGGAATCACAAACTTCAACACAAGTATCTCTTCCAATTCACAACTAATCACTAGCATGACTCTCATATTACCATCTCCATTATCTCAAAACTATATGCAAGGAATCAAACTTCTCATAGTATCCAATGCACTTAATATGAAAGTTTTTATTATATCCCTCTTGGATGCCTATTATATTAGGACTAAATTCATAACCTAAACAAATTACCATGCTGTTTTAAGAAACTCTCAAAATAATATAAGTGAGGTACGAGAGTTCAATAATTTCTATAAAATATAACACCACCATGCTCTAAAAAGATATAAGTGAAGCACTAGAGCAACATTGCCTAGCTCAAAAGATATAAGTGAAGCACATAGAGTATTCTAATAAATTCACGATTCAGCGTGTCTCTCTCAAAAAGATGTGTGCAGCAAGGATGATTGTGGCAAACTAAAAAGCAAAGACTCATATCATACAAGACGCTCCAAGCAAAACACATATCATGTGGTGAATAAAAATATAGCCTCAAGTAAATTTACCGATGGATTGAAGACGAAAGAGGGGATGCCTTCCGGGGCATCCCCAAGCTTAGGATTTTTGGTATCCTTGAATATGGCTTGGGGTGCCTTGGGAATCCCCAAGCTTAGGCTCTTGCCACTCCTTATTCCATAGTCCATCAAATCTTTACCCAAAACTTGAAAACTTCACAACACAAAACTCAACAGAAAACTCATGAGATCCGTTATTATAAGAAAAATAAACCACCACTTAGGTACTGTTGTGAACTCATTCCTTATTTATATTGGTGTAATATCTACTGTATTCTAACTTCTCCATGGTTCATTCCCCCCGATACAACCCATAGATTCATCAAAATAAGCAAACAACACAAAGAAAACAGAACCTGTCTAAAACAGAACAGTCTGTAGAAATCTATAGACTTCGAATACTTCTGTAACTCCAACAATTCTGAAAAATTAGGAAAATCAGGGAAATTTGTATATAAATCTTTTTAAAAAATTTCAGATCAAAATCACGTTCCAGTGAATTTACAAAATTCTTGGACTGAGGGCAAAAGTTTCTGTTTTTCAGCAAAATCAAATCAACAAACACCGTAGACCATCCCAAAGGTCTTACTTGGCTCAAACACTAATTTAAACAAGAAAACACAATTATTACAGAAGTAATAATGTGCAAAACACACCAAAACAGAAGCAAAAAACACAAAGCAAAAATAAAATTGCGTTGCCTCCCAACAAGCGCTATTGTTTAACGCCCCTAGCTAGGCAAAACGCAATAGATCTAGGTATTGTCATCTTTGGTATGCAATCCATCCTCAACCATATCTTCCAAAACCCTCTTTAGCAAATCCTTTAATTTTTTCCTATCCTTTCTAATAGGAGAACTTAGTTCATGAAAAGGACTTCGATTATTAATTTTGACATTCATAAACTCAAAATCAGGATCATCACCGTAAACATCATCATATAAAACGCGTATCTCATTTTTAATGGGTTCCCTGATTTTTTCTTCTAACCAATCATCATTGAATCCTACATAAATGCCCCTAGTGATCCAATCAAATTCATCATAGGTTTCAAGATACATGGTTTGGGAAATTTCAGGATAGGGGACTCTTCTTGTAAGATTATCACGGTAAGATTGATAGTCCCTAGACTCAAAGCTACGCAAGGTTTCTTTATCATGTAAGATTACGCAATATCCTTTTTATAGAAAGCAAAAATTTCCCTAGATTCTTGTATGATAAAATCAAATTCACGCATAAGGATGATAGTAGCAATCTTTTTAGCCTTAGGGTGATTAATGTTGGGAAGTTCGTAAAACACCTTTTGCAAAGCGGGATGAATATGCACAAATTTTCTTTCCAATTTTTCAATGAGTATGACAATAGGATCCACATAACAATTTGTGCTAAGAAGAATAGATCTCTTATTCATAGGCATTACTCTCGTACAATCAAAGAATTCTTGAATAACACTCTTCCCAATAATATTACCATCCCCAACTTGAAAAGTTTTAGCTTTATAATTAGGAGGAGATTCAATCTCATGGTTTAAAGATCCAAGTTTTTCCTCAAGATTTGTACTAGCAACACCCTCAAAATTTTCAATGGTAACCTTCCCAGATTCAGACATGGTGACAACGAAAAGATCTAGCACACAAGCAAGCAAAAAGCAAACGAAAAGACGAACGGAAGAAGGGCGAATAAAAAGGCGAATCTTTTTTGGAAAATCGTTTTAGAAGTGGGGGAGAGGAAAACGAGAGGCAAATGGCAAATAATGTAAATGCAAGAGATGAGTTTGTGATGGGTACTTGGTAGGCTTGATGTAGATCTCCCCGGCAACGGCGCCAGAAATCCTTCTTGCTACTTCTCGAGCATGCGTTGGTTTCCGTGAAGAGGAACGGGTGATGCAGCAAAGTAGATAAGTATTTCCCTCAGTTGTTGAGAACCAAGGTATCAATCCAGTAGGAGATACAAGCAAGTCCCCAATAGATGTACCTACACAAAGAATCAAACACTTGCACCCAACGCTATAAAGGGGTTGTCAATCCCTTCACGGTTACTTGCAAGGATGAGATCTGATAGAGATAGATAGATATGATTGCTTGAACGGAAAGTAAAACAAAAGTAAAAAGATTGCAGCAAGATATTTTTGGTATTTTTGGTTTAATATCTGAAAGTATAATATGGAAAATAGACCCGGGGGGCATATGTTTCACTAGAGGCTTCTCTCACGATGGCAAGTATTACGGTGGGTGAACAAATTACTGTCGAGCAATTGATAGAAAAGCGAATAATTATGAAGATATCCAAGGCAATGATTATGCATATAGGCATCACGTCCGTGTCAAGTAGACCGAAACGATTCTGCATCTACTACTATTACTCCACACATCGACCGACTCCTGCCTGCATCTAGAGTATTAAGTTCATGAAGAACAGAGTAACGCATTAGGTAAGATGACATGATGTAGAGGGATAAACTCAAGCAATATGATGAAAACCCCATCTTTTTATCCTCGATGGCAACAATACAATACGTGCCTCGCTACCCCTACTATGTCACTGGGTGAGGACACCGCAAGATTGAACCCAAAACTAAGCACTTCTCCCATCGCAAGAATTACCAATCTAGTTGGCCAAACCAAACCAATAACTCGAAGAGACTTGCAAAGATATGAAATCATGCATATGAGAATTCAGAAAAGACTCAAATAATATTCATAGATAATCTGAACATAAACCCAAAATTCATCGGATCTCGACAAACACACCGCAAAAGAGTATTACATCGGATAGATCTCCATGAAGATCATGAAGAACATGGTATTGAAGAGCAAAGAGAGAGAAGAAGCCATCAAGCTACTAGCTATGGACCCGAAGGTCTGTGGTGAACTACTCACGCATCATCGGAGGGGCAATGGAGTTGATGTAGATGCCCTTCGTGATCGAATCCCCCTCCGGCAGATTCCGGAAATGGCTCCAAGAATGGATCTTCTGGGATCCGAGGCTCATGGCGGTGCAAAAATGTTTTCGTGGCTCCCTCTAGTATCCAGGGAATATTTGTGAAATTATAGGCCGAGAAATAGGGTTGGGGGAGCTGCCATGGGCCCACTAGACAGGGGGCGCGCCCTACCCCCTTGGGTGCGCCCCTGTGGCTTGTGGCCACACGGCGGCTCTCCTGCCTTGGTCTCCAAGCTTGGTAGATGTCTTCTGGTCCAAGAAAAATTATTCCGAAGATTTTATTCCGTTTGGACTCCGTTTAATATTCCTTATCTGCAATACTCAAAAACTAGGAAAAAACAGAAACTGGCACTAGGCTCTAGATTAATAGGTTAGTCCCAAAAATAATATAAAATAGCATATTAATGCATATAAAACATCCAAAACAGATAATATAATAGCATGGAACAATCAAAAATTATAGATACATTGTAGACGTATCAACCCCCGAGAGCCTCGGGATGCGGGGACTTGTCCCCCTGGTCGGCCTCGGCGTCCGCAGCACGGCAGGCAGTCGCCCCCCTCCTCCTTCTCTCTCCGGCGCCCGCAGCCACGCATGCCCGAGCGCCGAGCAGCTCCGCCACTCCCTGTGCACGCGGGGGACCCGCCTCAAGCTCGCCCCTCTCTCTCTCTCTTGTTTCCCCCTGGCCTAGACCGACCCCAGGAGCGCCCCCATCTCATCCATTCTAGCTCCTGTGCCCTCAGGCGATCGCCTCGACCTCGCCGGCGCACCACCGAGTGGTGGACCACAGCCTGGCTATAAAAGGGACTCCCCCAAGCTCCCTCTCCCCTCTGCTCTCTCTCTTCTCGCCCCAATCGAACCCATGTGCCACCCAATCGAGCCCCCAGAGCCCCTGCACGCAGATCGACCCGGAGCTCCGCCGAGTCGGAACTCCGGTGATCCCTGGGTACAGAGCCCCTCCGGCCCTCCTTCTCCTCCCATTGTTCCTCCCTTGCGCCCCTGAGCCATTTCCCCCTCTTCACGTGTCACAACTCCGGAAGTGACTTCAAGTACCCAACCGCCCTGACCTCTACAAGGACATTGACCATCAAGCCATCGACCTCCAGCTAGACCTCACTTATCGTGAGAGGCCAGTTCGCATTTTGGATGAAGCAGAGCGTTGCACCCGAAGCCACACCATCAAGTACTTCAAGGTTCAATGGAGCAACCACACTGAAGCTGAAGGAACCTGGGAGCGTGAAGACTATCTTAGATTTGAGTTCCCTTATCTTTTTAGCGCTTAGCCCAGGAATCTCGGGGACGAGATTCTTGAAAGGGGGGTAGGTCTGTCACACCCTGTGTTTGTATCACTTTGCTATACTTGGATTTATAAAATTTGGAGCCAATTAAAACTTTTTGAGTCCATGAACTTGTTTGAATTGTTGCTTGTTTGCTTGTTTGGTTGTTTGTGTATGGCACTCTTAGGTTCTAGTCCTCTCCATATTCATCTTACTTGATCCAAACTTCTTGCCCAATTATCATGCCATGTGAATAGTACCCAAAACTATTTTTATCAAATATTATTTTGGCCAAAAAAGATGTATTCAAATTAGGTTTTCAAAAGCCCCTGAATTGAGGTTTGTACTACAAATCCTCAAATTGTGTGGATCCTTTTTCCCCAAAGACTTTATTTGGAACCTACTATATATATGACTTCCCAAAACAACCAAATATTAATTTTAAAGATTATTTTGCTATTTTATTTAAAGGCTTTTTCTTAAGGCCAGAAATGGTTTTTCATAGGGAAAAATTATTTAAACGATTTAAAAATATTTCAGAAAATTTAGGGAAACTCAGTCGACATATATTTTCCATATATATATGAGTTTAAACACATGGTCATGTTCAAAATCATGGGCAAAACCACTCAAAACCCTTTCTGCCAAAATCAAGCTTTTGAAATATTTCTATAAGAAATATTCTCAATAAATACTAGGAAAACTCCACCAAGACTCAAATTCCATGTGTGATGATCTTGCAAAGTTTCATCTCAATCGCACTTTATTTGCTTCACCAAAATATTCCAAAACCATTCCTGACCAGAGCCAAAGTTGAGCAACTTTACATTGTGAAGTTTCTCCCCATGACCCCAAACTTTGTGGGCATGATCTAAACCCCAAATAATGATACCACACCAAGTGGTGGATTTGTGGGAAGTGAATTGCATGCCGAGTTCAACAGAAATCTGGTTCTGTTGATTTCTAGGGTTTTACAAAGTTACAATGTGAACTTTCTTCAATCAAGCTCAAACTTGGTGGTCAACCCTAATTCTAACCAGCAATTGATCCTGTCAAATCTTATGACAAGCAAAGCCAATTTGCTTGCCCTAATCATCATCAAACACCTTCTGCCAGAATGGTAAAACCCTTGTTTGACCCTCTTCTACTGTTCTCCTTGAGTTAAAAATTTTACCACATCATCTTGCAATGATCATTCACCTCCAGTAAAACTTGCATGGCCACAGCTCCATGATTGGGGGGGTGAAAACCTCCATTTTCACCTCTGGACAACATGGACAACATCTATTTTTAACTCCCCCTCCTTTTCCTTTACTCTCCGTAGCTCCCACTAGCCCCCTAGAGCACCTCCAGATCCACCATTTGCTAGCAGACAAGCTTTGGCATGCCCAGAGCGCGTGAGCACGCCACTGGCATGCCAAACGCATGCTCCAGAGCGCGCTACAGTGCACCCGAGCACTGTAGCTGGCGCCCATTCCCACCCCCGATAGCCTCGGGATGCGGGGACTTGTCCCCCTGGTCGGCCTCGGCGTCCGCAGCACGGCAGGCAGTCGCCCCCCTCCTCCTCTCTCCGGCGCCCCCAGCCACGCATGCCCGAGCGCCGCGCAGCTCCGCCACTCCCTGTCCATGCGGGGGACCCGCCTCAAGCTCGCCCCTCTCTCTCTCTTGTTTCCCCCTGGCCTAGACCGACCCCAGGAGCGCCCCTGTCTCATCCATTCGAGCTCCTGTGCCCTCAGGCGATCGCCCCGACCTCGCGGGTGGACCACCGAGTGGTGGACCGCAGCCTGGCTATAAAATGGACTCCCCCAAGCTCCCTCTCCCATCTGGTCTCTCTCTTCTCGCCCAAATCGAACCCCTGTACCACCAAATCGAGCCCCCGGAGCCCCTGCACGCAGATCGACCCGGAGCTCCGCCGAGTCGGAACTCCGGTGATCCCTGGGTACAGAGCCCCTCCGGCCCTCCTTCTCCTCCCATTGTTCCTCCCTTGCGCACCTGAGCCATTTCCCCCTCTTCACGTGTCACAACTCCGGAAGTGTCTTCAAGTACCCAACCGTCCCGACCTCTACAAGGACATCGACCATCAAGCCATCGACCTCCAGCCAGACCACACTTATCGTGAGAGGCCAGTTCGCATATTGGATGAAGCAGAGCGTTGCACCCGAACCTGCACCGTCAAGTACTTCAAGGTTCAATGGAGCAACCACACTGAAGCTGAAGCAACCTGGGAGCGTGAAGACTATCTTAGATTTGAGTTCCCTTATCTTTTTAGTGCTTAGCCCAGGAATCTCGGCGACGAGATTCTTGTAAGTGGGGTAGGTCTGTCACACCCTGTGTTTGCATCACTTTGCTATACTTGGATTTATAAAATTTGGAGCCAATTAAAACTTTTTGAGTGCGTGAGCTTGTTTAAATTGTTGCTTGTTTGCTTGTTTGGTTGTTTGTGTATGGCACTCTTAGGTTCTACTCCTCTCCATATTCATCTTACTTGATCCAAACTTCTTGCCCAATTATCATGCCATGTGAATAGTACACAAAACTATTTTTATCAAATATTATTTTGGCCAAAAAGGATTTATTCAAATTAGGTTTTCAAAAGCCCCTGAATTGAGGTTTGTACAACAAATCCTCAAATTGTGTGGATCCTTTTTCCCCATAGACTTTATTTGGAACCTACTATATATATGACTTCCCAAAACCACCATATATTAATTTTAAACATTATTTTGATATTTTATTTAAAGGCTTTTTCTTAAGGCCAGAAATGGTTTTTCATAGGGAAAAATTCTTTAAACGATTTAAAAATATTTGAGAAAATTTAGGGAAACTCAGTCGACATATATTTTCCATATATATGAGTTTCAACACATGGTCATATTCAAAATCATGGGCAAAACCCCTCAAAACCATTTCTGCCAAAATCAAGCTTTTGAAATATTTCTGTAAGAAATATTCTCAATAAATTCTAGGAAAATTCCACCAAGACTCACATTCCATGTTTGATGATCTTGCAAAGTTTCATCTCATTCCCACTTTATTTGCTTCACCAAAATATTCCAAAACCATTCCAGACCAGAGCCAAAGTTGAGCTACTTTACATTGTGAAGTTTCTCCCCTTGACCCCAAACTTTGTGGGCATGATCTAAACACCAAATAATGATACCACACCAAGTGGTGGATTTGTGGGAAGTGAATTGCATGCCGAGTTCAACAGAAATCTGATTCTGTTGATTTCTAGGGTTTTACAAAGTTACATTGTGAACTTTCTTCAATCAAGCTCAAACTTGGTGATCAATCCTAATTCTAACCACCATTTGATCCTGTCAAATCTTATGACATGCAAAGCCCATTTGCTTGCCCTAATCACCATCAAATACCTTCTGCCAGAATGGTAAAACCCTTGTTTGACCCCCTTCTACTATTCTCCGTGAGTTCAAATTTTTACCACATCATCTTGCAATGATCATTCACCTCCAGTAAACTTGCATGGCCACAGCTCCATGATTGGGGGGTGAAAACCTCCATTTTCACTTCTGGACAACATGGACAGCATCTATTTTTACCTCCCCCTCCTTTTCCTTTACTCTCCCTAGCTCCCACTAGCCCCCTAGAGCACCTCCAGATCCACCATTTGCTAGCAGACAAGCTTTGGCATGCCCAGAGCGCGTGGGCACGCCACTGGCATGCCAAACGCATGCTCCAGAGCGCGCTAAAGTGCACCCGAGCACTGTAGCTGGCGCCCATTCCCACCCCCGACAGCCTCGGGATGCGGGGACTTGTCCCCCTGGTCGGCCTCGGCGTCCGCAGCACGGTAGGCAGTCGCCCCCCTCCTCCTTCTCTCTCCGGCGCCCCCAGCCACGCATGCCCAAGCGCCGCACTGCTCCGCCACTCCCTGTCCACGTGGGGGACCCGCCTCAAGCTCGCCCCTCTCTCTCTCTTGTTTCCCCCTGGCCAAGACCGACCCCAGGAGCGCCCCTGTCTCATCCATTCGAGCTCCTGTGTCCTCAGGCGATCGCCCGGACCTCGCCGGCGGACCACCGAGTGGTGGACCGCAGCCTAGCTATAAAAGGGACTCCCCCAAGCTCCCTCTCCCCTCTGGTCTCTCTCTTCTTGCCCCAATCGAACCCCTGTGCCACCCAATCGAGCCCCCGGAGCCCCTGCATGCAGATCGACCCGGAGCTCCGCCGAGTCGGAACTCCGGTGATCCCTGGCTACAGAGCCCCTCCGGCCCTCCTTCTCCTCCCATTGTTCCTCCCTTGCGCCCCTGAGCCATTTCCCCCTCTTCACGTGTCACAACTCCGGAAGTGTCTTCAAGTACCCAACCGCCCCGACCTCTACAAGGACATCGACCATCAAGCCATCGACCTCCAGCCAGACCTCACTTATCGTGAGAGGCCAGTTCGCATTTTGGATGAAGCAGAGCGTTGCACCCGAAGCCGCACCATCAAGTACTTCAAGGTTCAATGGAGCAACCACACTGAAGCTGAAGCAACCTGGGAGCGTGAAGACTATCTTAGATATGAGTTACCTTATCTTTTTAGCGCTTAGCCCAGGAATCTCGGGGACGAGATTCTTGTAAGCGGGGTAGGTCTGTCACACCCTGTGTTTGTATCACTTTGCTATACTTGGATTTATAAAATTTGGAGCCAATTAAACCTTTTTGATTGCGTGAGCTTGTTTGAATTGTTGCTTGTTTGCTTGTTTGGTTGTTTGTGTATGGCACTCTTAGGTTCTACTCCTCTCCATATTAATCTTACTTGATCCAAACTTCTTGCCAAATTATCATGCCATGTGAATAGTACCCAAAACTATTTTTATCAAATATTATTTTGGCCAAAAAGGATTTATTCAAATTAGGTTTTCAAAAGCCCCTGAATTGAGGTTTGTACTACAAATTCTCAAATTGTGTGGATCCTTTTTCCCCAAAGACTTTATTTGCAACCTACTATATATATGACTTCCCAAAACCACCAAATATTAATTTTAAAGACTATTTTGCTATTTTATTTAAAGGCTTTTTCTTAAGGCCAGAAATGGTTTTTCATAGGGAAAAAATATTTAAATGATTTAAAAATATTTGAGAAAATTTAGGGAAACTCAGTGGACATATATTTTCCATATATATGAGTTTCAATACATGGTCCTGTTCAAAATCATGGGCAAAACCCCTAAAAACCCTTTCTGCCAAAATCAAGCTTTTGAAATATTTCTATAAGAAATATTCTCAATAAATTCTAGGAAAATTCCACCAAGACTCACATTCCATGTGTGATTATCTTGCAAAGTTTCATCTCAATCCCATTTCATTTGCTTCACCAAAATATTCCAAAACAATTCCTGACCAGAGCCAAAGTTGAGCAACTTTACATTGTGAAGTTTCTCCCCTTGACCCCAAACTTTGTGGGCATGATCTAAACCCCAAATAATGATACCACACCAAGTGGTGGATTTGTGGGAAGTGAATTGAATGCCGAGTTCAATAGAAATCTGATTCTGTTGATTTCTAGGGTTTTACAAAGTTACATTGTGAACTTTCTTCAATCAAGCTCAAACTTGGTGATCAACCCTAATTCTCACCAGCATTTGATCTTGTCAAATCTTATGACAAGGAAAGCCCATTTGCTTGCCCTAATCACCATAAAACACCTTCTGCCAGAATGGTAAAACCCTTGTTTGACCCCCTTCTACTGTTCTCCTTGAGTTCAAATATTTACCACATCATCTTGCAATGATCATTCACCTCCAGTAAAACTTGCATGGCCACAGATCCATGGTTGGTGGTGAATACCTCCATTTTCACTTCTGGACAACATGCACAGCATCTATTTTTACCTCCCCCTCCTTTTCCTTTACTCTCCCTAGCTCCCATAGCCCCCTAGAGCACCTCCAGATCCACCATTTGCTAGCAGACAAGCTTTGGCATGCCCAGAGCACGTGGGCACGCCACTGGCATGCCAAACGCATGCTCCATAGCGCGCTACAGTGCACCCGAGCACTGTAGCTGGCGCCCATTCCCACCCCTGAGAGCCTCGGGATGCGGGGACTTGTCCCCCTGGTCGGCCTTGGCGTCCGCAGCACGGCAGGCAGTCGCCCCCCTCCTCCTTCTCTCTCCGGCGCCCCCAGCCACGCATGCTCGAGCGCCGCGCAGCTCCGCCACTCCCTGTCAACGCGGGGGACCCGCCTCAAGCTCGCCCCTCTCTCTCTCTTGTTTTCCCCTGGCCTGGACCGACCCCAGGAGCGCCCCTGTCTCATCCATTCAAGCTCCTGTGCCCTCAGGCGATCGCCCCGACCTCACCGGTGGACCACCGAGTGGTGGACCGCAGCCTGGCTATAAAAGGGACTCCCCCAAGCTCCCTCTCCCCTCTGGTCTCTATTTCTCGCCCCAATCGAACCCATGTGCCACCCAATCGAGCCCCCGGAGCCCCTGCACGCAGATCGACCCGGAGCTCCGCCGAGTCGGAACTCCGGTGATCCCTGGGTACAGAGCCCCTCCGGCCCTCCTTCTCCTCCCATTGTTCCTCCCTTGCGCCCCTAAGCCATTTCCCCCTCTTCACGTCTCACAACTCCGGAAGTGTCTTCAAGTACCCAACCGCCCTGACCTCTACAAGGACATCGACCATCAAGCCATCGACCTCCAGCCAGACCTCACTTATCGTGAGAGGCCAGTTCGCATTTTGGATGAAGCAGAGCGTTGCACCCGAAGCCGCACCATCAAGTACTTCAAGGTTCAATGGACCAACCACACTGAAGCTGAAGCAACCTGGGAGCGTGAAGACTCACTACTGGAATCGGGGACTTTGCCATCTGCCAGCTCTTTGCCGTCTGCTGGCAGATGGCAAAGAGGATATTTGCCGTCTGCTTTTATAAAGCAGACGGCAAAGAACATGCTGATGGCAAAGAGGCTCTTTGCCATCTGCACTTCTTTGTCATCTGCTGGCAGACGGCAAAGAGTTCTTTGCCGTCTGCCAGCAGACGGCAAAGAACAAAGTGGGCCCCACTTGGTACTGCACTTGCCAGGTCACACGGGCCACTTCTTTGCCGTCTGCTGGCAGACGGCAAAGAACTGCAGACGGCAAAGAGGTGAGGGGGGCCCCACAGTGTAACGGCGGGGACGGGCTAACGGCCCCCCTCTTTGCCGTCTGCTAGCAGACGGCAAAGAACTTTGCAGTCTGCCAGCAGACGGCAAAGAGGGGGCTTAATTTTCGCCATCCCCCCGCGCCTCCCGCCTCTCTCTCTTTCTCTCACCTCTCTCTCTCTCACACCCGCGCCCGTTCCCCTCTCTCACCGCCGCCGCCGCCGCCGCCCCCTCCCCGCCCTCTCGCCGCCCCCTCCCCGCCCTCTCGCCGCCGCCCCCTCCCCACCTCTCTCACCGCCGCCGCCGCCCCCTCCCCGCCCTCCACCACCGCCTGCCCCCCACCCCGTGGCGCACCTCCACCACCGCAGCGCCGCACCCTCCTCACGGCCCTCCTGCCGCCGCCGCCCCCTCCCCTGCGGCCTCCTCTCCTCGCCGCCGGCCTCCTCTCCTCGCCGCCGGCCGCCCTGCCCCCTGCCCCTCTCTGGTGAGCTTCCCCTGCCCCCCTTTTAATTTTTTTTTTCTGTTTTTCTAATTAGATTTTTAGTTTTCTATTTTTAGATGTTTTGCAAATAGTTGTTTAGGTGTTTGGGTAAATAGGAAAAAATATTTAGACATTTAGGTAGAAAAAAAACCTAGAAGAAAAAAAAGAAGAAAAGAAGATGAAAAAAAAGGAAAAATATAAAAGAAAAAGAACAAAAAATAATAATAAGAAGAAGAAACAGAAGAAGAGGAGGAGGAGAAGAAAAAAGAAGAAGAAGAAGAAGAAAAGAGGAGAGGAGGAGGAGAAGAAGAGGAAAAAAGGAAAGGAAGAAGAAGAAGAGGAGGAGGAGGAGAAGAGAAAAGAAGAAGAGGAAGAAGAAGAAGAAAAAAGAGGAGAGGAGGAGAAGAAGAAGAGGAAAAAGGAAAGGAGGAAGAAGAAGAAGAAGAAGAAGGGAAAAAAAGGAAGAAAAGGAAGAAAAGAAAGAAGAGGAAGAAGAAAAAAAGAAAAAAAGAGAAAAAACCCCGACCCCGACACGGCACCTCGACCCCGACCCGACAACCCGACCCCGACCCGACACCCCGACCCCGACAACCCGACCTCGATCCCGACCCCGACACGGCACCCCGACCCCGATCCGACAACCCGACCCCGACCCGACACCCCGACCCCGACACCCCGACCCCGACCCCGACCCCGACCCGACACCCCGACACCGACATGGCACCCCGACCCCGACCCGACACCCCGACCCCGACACGGTACCCCGACCCCGACACCCCTGACACCGCGACACCACGACACCCAGACACGACATCCCCCGACACCCCGACCCCGACCCCGACCCCGACACCCCGACACCCCTGACACCCCGACACCACGACACCCAGACACGACACCCCCCGACACCCCGACCCTGACACGACACCCCGACACCACGACACCCCGACACCACGCCACCCAGACACGACACCCCCGACCCCCGACACCTCTTCGGCCTCCTGTTGACCGAAAAGGTGCTCTTCGGCCTTCTAGAGGCCGATGGGGTCATATATTTGTGAATTATGAGTTAGGAAGTATATTTCCCGATTTTGTTAAGAAAAACATCATATATATTTGTGTTGATCGGGTGGATTTAAATGTGCAGTTCTTTCGGGGCTGCGAGGGTCTGGTGTTCGACGACCTCCCCGTGCGTTCGACGAGCTCTGCCCCTGCGTTCGTGGGTGAGCACAAATGACATCTCCTCCTCCCCCCTTCATTTGCTCTGTTCTGGTCTTCGTGCCGATGAAACTTGCTAGCTATAGGTGTCAATCATCAGTATGCATGACCACTATGCGTCTCCCATTCGAAAGGGTTACATCTATAAATATGCATGCATTTGCATATTTATAACCGTGATTCTTTAGAATTGTCCAACGTTATCCATGGACAGCCCGAGTATGTGTAGATTGGGTTCGTTTTCCCACATGCTCTGCTCCGGATCCGATGCAGAATTTCGTCAGTGCCTCCCTGTTGTTCTCCGAGTACACATCCTCTCTGCTTATTGCCGAGACGTGTATCAGGAGAACAGCGGGGTGGTGCTGCCGAAATTTTGCGTCAGATCCGGAGCAGAGCATGGGAAAACGAACCCAATCTACACATACTCGGGTGGGATTAGGACCTATCTTTACCTACTAGCGTCTAGGTTGCATGGACGTAATAAAACTGACAAACTCTATTAACTGATGAATATGGTTTGCTGAATTATGTATATATTTCTTGTGTGTCCAGTAGCTAGGCAAGATGAGTGATCGTGCGTGGATGTACACCGGTCACACTAGTCAGAAAGAGATGACCCATGAATGGCTAAGGAAAACCAAGGGGTTTGTGAGAGCCGCATTTGCAAATGGACAGGAAACAAACTGGTGCCCCTGTGTCGACTGCGACAACTTTCATAAGAAGTCCGAGTTTGAAATGATCAAACTCCTGCAGAAGTTGGGTTTTACGCCTGATTATACGGTCTGGACATTTCATGGTGAGTCTGCCCAACGTGCCAGAGCTGAGGAGGGCCGTCGTCGCACCGACGAGCATGGTACCGGGATGGAAGACATGGTGGAAGACTTTGATGATGCTCGGGATTCGGACGATGAGATGGAGGAATCTGCAAAGGCCTTCAATGATATGTTGGAGTCTTCAAAACGTCCTCTCCACGAGCACACTGAGCTTTGTCAGCTGGATGCCATGGCACAAGTAATGGCTCTGAAGGCTCAATTCAACTTGGGCAGAGAATGCTACGACGCGATGATGACACTATTTGGACGCTTTCTACCCAAAGGCCATGTAATGCCTGCAAACCTGTACCAATCGGACAAAATCCTCCGTGCACTTAAGATGCCCTATGAGAAGATAGATGCCTGTGAGAAAGGATGTGCCTTATTTAGGCTTGAGTATGCGGACTTGAAGTATTGTCCCGTTTGCCAGTCTTCCAGGTATGTTGAGGTAGACAACGATATGGGTGAGAAGAGTCAGACAACTGGGTATGTGGTTTGCTTCATGATTCATGCAAATTCATTCTTCATGCTAGCTTGAGCCCTTAACTAATACTCTGTTCCTCTCTTTTAGGCGCGGCACAACAAGGCTCCAGTGCCAGAGCTGTTCGACCTCTATGCCATGTCCAATACTGCCTCGTACAAGAAGGCCAAGGCATTCTCTGAGTCTGACCTCGATGATCCAGAGAAATTCAGCAACCGCGCCTCCCACAACAAGCTTGTGAGGTACAGAGACGAGGGGAAGGCGAGGAAAGGGCCGGAGTTTAACCCGAGCCAGCAACCTCTTGATCCAGAGCTGGTGATGATATCTGGTGGCGGGAGGCACCATGGCTTGTTAGCCATTGGGGATGGACTGATACGTTGTACTAGCACTCTCCCGCAGATCAAGAAGCGCCAGACCAGCTCCGATCCTGAGATAAGGCCTCGTGCACGGCCAATGGAGCTCGAATTCCAGGTTAGTTATACGGACTCAGATACCTTTCCTCCATTACATTGTGTGTGCGGCCGTCGATGATTACAATGCTAACGAGTGGTGTTGCAGGCTGCTATTGAGGCAAAGAGAGCGAAGACCCAGGCTGCTCTTGAGGAAGCAGAAGTGAGGACCC